>PVKZ01000735.1:0-629484 GCA_004027375.1 Macroglossus sobrinus
GAGAGAGAGAGAGAGAGATTGATTGATTGATTGAGATTCAGCTGTGTTTGTGATCTGGAAGCAGATGAGAAGTTAACATCCTCTATCCAGGTGTGACTTAGTATTTCCCTAAACAAGAAAAGATTTTGAGAGGCAAGTTTCTCTTGTAGGTGTGAACCCTATGAGGGCCAGAACTATTTTTATTCTTTTCTTCTCTCACCATTGCACAAGATGGAGAAGAGAAAAGCTAATTTATCCCTAGTGTCTCCCACATGCCAGGGACTATGCTAGGTACTTTACGTATATTTTACTATTAATTCTCACAACAATTCTTTAAAGGAGATATTAAAATCCCTACTTAATAGGAGAGAACTACATGTCAGAGAGAAGAAATTTGCCCCAAACCATAGAACTAACAAGTAGTAGAGCCAGATTCATTCTTTTTCCAAAGTTTGTTTTTTTCCCCGCTCCTTCCCAGGAGGTAACCAATAAATATTTATTAAGGGAAGATGGAGGAGGCTACATATGTGAGGATGGTCCTTTACTTTCTGGTCTATTTCATCAACTTCTTCAGAGTTAGATCCCTAGTTTGGTTAATTTTTAAAAACACTTCTTTCCTTCTTACCTGGCAACTCAAATCCAATTCTTTTCAGTATCTGGAGAGTGCCTCCAAGTGATTGGGGGGTGTGTGTGCACGCACATTAAAAAAAAAGTCAATCAATTGTGAATTTGACCTGGGTAAATATCCTGAGGGAAGACCGAAGTCTTATATATATAAAAAAAAACTGAGCTGCTGTGAGGTGAAGAGGCCCTAAGATATATGTTAAAGTTAAAAATGGCCTTTTTTTCCTTTCTTCTTTGATGTTTGGATTTGGCAGTGATCCGATTTAAAAATTAGGGGAGCTCAGCAGATGGTGTGATTTATATTCACATATAAAATGCTTTTCCCAAGTGATTTGGAGGTCCTAGTGGGGTTTTAAAGTTATCATGGCTGTGATTATTTTGTTGTATTTTATAAACACATAGTGTTTTGGTCTTCCGTGATTGATTTATTGTCATCCTAAAAGCAGCAGAGACAAGAATAAGCAACCCCATTTAAGAGATGGGGAAACGGGAAAGGAGGAGATGATTAGAAAACAGATTTACCTTGGGAGGCATCAGCACAGGTCACTGAGGCCCTGAGAGCCCAGCCTGATGGAATTTAGTTCATCCTCAACAGAAACAGATATTACAGTGGAGGTCAGCAGCTGACAAGTACCAGTGGCAGGATTTGGAGCTTCCTGCTGACTGATGCCCATCACCTTTTCAAATGAATTTTCTTTGCTTATATTAAGTCTCCTCAGACAGGCTTTTATTGGTCTCTGCCAAGTCAGAGAGGTTAAACTTTTCTGTCTGGAACTTAGGAGAGTAAGTCAACCCACAAACGGGGCTTCTTAATTAACATCTGGAAGAGGGAGCTGTTACTTTGGAAAACCCTCAAGCTATTTCACAGAGAGGGTAAATGGGGATGCTGTGAGGTGTCTACTCTCCAACCTGGGGAAGCTAAGGAGGGAGGGGCATTTCAGGAAAATCCGAAATGTAGAAATGACCCCAGTGGGAGTGCTCCCGGTAATACTGCAAACCCTGGAAAAACCAAATATCCAGGTTTTCAGAGTTAATGAAATTTCCTCTATAGTTTGATCTTAACTTTTGATAATCCAAAAAATTATATCGTCTCCTTTTTATCCTAAAAGTAATCAATGCTTATGATAAATTTCAAACAGACAGAAGTGTAAAATAAAAGACCCTCTCCCTACCTCTTACCCCTCCATCATATCCTTTGTGATTAACAACTGTAAATAGTTTTTTGTGTTATCCATCTAAGATCACTTCAGATAGAAACAAGCATAGATTTGTGTGTGTAGAAACTATACTCTTTGTGAATTTCCACAGCTTTTTCCCCCCCATTTAACACTATATCTTGGGCATTGTTCTATATTGTTAACTATAGATTTATCTTGTTTATTTAAAAATTATTGGAAATTATTACAGAGCATAGATGTATTATTATTTACTTCTATTCCTTTTTGGTAGACATTTGGGTTGTGGTCAGGGTTATTTTTTTCTTTATCATTTAAAAAAATTGTTGTCATCACAAGCAATGCTAGCTGCACACTCTTTTGTACCAGTGTATTCTAGAAACATGAAGACAAGAGAAGGAAATATCTTTAGAAGTCAGCAAGTTCAAGTTCTTCTACATGCAGATGAGAAAATTAAGATCAAACAAAGAAACATGACTTTCTCAGGATTATACATTGTAATATGGTTTGGCCATGTATGTAATTCTGATCTCTTTACTCCAGAATCTTCTGTGAACTGGAATTTAAAAATAAGTGACTATTAAATATTCATTGAAATAGTCTAGGTTTGCCATTTTTCCGTGATAGTTTTCTTTTGGGGGTGCTGCATATAAATGTACATGCTGTGCACTGCACTGAAGCGCCCAGATGAAGAACTAAGTGAGGGCTGAAAAGAGTGGGCCATACTTGTTAAGCCCTGAGCTGAGCCTCCGTGCTGCATCTAAGCGACCTTACTAGACTAGATACCTTCCTCAAAATTGCCCAAAGGCTGTACAGGCTGTACAGGCTGGCAGAGGTCCTCATTTCTGGGATAAATGTATATGACTCTAGAACAATAAAAACACAGTTCTTTGCATCTTATGCAATGCCATTTATTTTAGTGAAATAAGAGTTCCAGTGTTGTTTGTACTTTCTTATCTCTTCCTTATGACCAATAGTTTGCATCTGATAGACAACAGCTTGGGGATTAGTGCTACAGCCGCTGGTCGTGGCTAGGTTCATTTAATAGTGTCACTGACAGTGTTGAGGCCAACCACAGCTTTCTGGAGCTCATAATATTGCTGCCTTGTGAAGCAACTGGTCTTAGCTGGGACAATCCTCCTTTTCAGCCAGCTTGTAGCTTGTACATGCACACTCCTCACTACCTGTTACCTCTTCATGTCCCCAACTCTGCCTCTGAGCTGCTATTCCGCAGATGCATCACATGACAACTGTTCAGCTAAAGACTTTTTGTTGCAACAGCTCTCGAAAACTTATTTTACTTCTTGGACACTGATTCCTGTTTTTGTTGTAATGACTTAAAAGAAGAAAATCTCAAAACACACTAATGGATGCTATAAGGAAGGATATTCCAATAATATGTTTGCAGTCAAAGATATACCAAGCGACTGGACCTAAGAGTTTTTCTGGGCAGAGAATATATACGGGACCCTTTGACTCCCTTGCCATGTTTGGGTCACCCCACTTTTGTACACATGGGCCCAGTGAGAGGGAGAAGGAGGAGGTCTTAACAGCTAGGACTCTTCTGTGCGTTGAGTAAGAAGAACATTATTTCTCCATGTTTAGAAGCCTTCTTGCATTTGGACTTCATTTCACCCTCAATGTATTCTGAGCTACAACTTTATTCTGAGTGCACCTTGATGAAGCAGATGGTGCAGAAAGGAGAATGCACCTCTCCCAGACTCAGCTCCCGCTCACCCTCCCCGTCACCACCTGCTCCTCATCCCGTGGAGTGTGTCATAAACCGCGATCACATCTCATGCACTGACTGTGTTTACTTCCAGATGATTGTTTATTAATTCTAGAAACTGGGTCTCCTTGTTTAACTGCTAGATTGTTCTCTCTGTGTAAATTGTTTGGATGTTATTGGTCAGAAGGAAGTCCGTTCTAATTTTTTTCCATTAAAATGGATGACAATATTGTTTTATTTAATGAGTGTTCACGTAGTGCTGGAAATTTTAGGAGTGAATTAGAGTTATTAAGCAAGAGATAGGAGAAGTGGATCATGGCCTGTTGAGGGCAGGGACCATGGCTTTTCATTTTTATACCAATGGCACTGTAGACTAGCGTGTTGTAGGTCCTCAGTAAAAGTTTGCAGAATGAGTAGATAAATATTCTTTACAAAACTGCAGGGGAGATATTTTTAAATAGGCAACATAGGGATTGTGTAGTAAAATATCTCATTTTCAAAATGGGTATGGCTTCATGCATTTCCTTACTTGAATTGGCTGGAAACAACGGAGTGACTTTCGTGTGCATATTTGTTTTGCACAGGAATGATTTCCTGTTGGTCTATGGTTTGTGCAAGATTTTTGGAAAAGCATAAGCACTGGATGCCCTGATAGATTACTCCATGAGGCAGGCAGAAGGAAGAATACTGGAGTGATTGTAGAGCAGGGAGTGGGGGAAGCATGAGATGTTGGAGGATGGCTGTTGGGACGAGCTGATCAAGGTTGTCGGGAGCAACTCTTATGAAAGACTAGAAAGCTGTGGAGATTGAGAAGAGAGCAAAGGTGTAGAACAGGGTTGGTGTGGGCCCAGGGAAGAGAGGGGCTGGTTCTGGGAGATATCTAGGAGAAGAGAAAGGAAGGGGCCAGAAAACATTAGCTTGTGGAGATGTCAGGGGGCCAGTGGAAAAATGGCTCAGTTTGAACAGGTGGCAAGGTCTGGGTTTTGCTTTTCTAATGAGAGAGAAACATGGTGAGAGAAAAATAGGGGTGCTTAGAGAGATAGAGACACAAAGAAGGATAGAGAGAGAAAGAGATGAGAGATACACAGACCAAGGGAGAAAAAAAGAGAGACAGAAGGTAGAGAGAGGAAGGGTGAAGGAAGGAGGGAGAGAGAATGAGAATAAAAGACAGAAGAAGAAACAAATCAAAGACTGAGACAAGATGCAGAATGAAAGAGTATGTCAGCTGCTCTGATGAGACAAGGATGTGATGGAACCAGGAAGCGAAGCTTATTTACTTGATTGAAGAGTGGGAGTTCTGCCTTAACCTTGTCTCCTAAAGAGAGTGTGCCTTTGGCCTCTGGCTGCTGGTTGGCCTTTGGTTCTCTGCAGACGGCAGTTACATACTCTCATTCTCCAACTGACTGATTGCATAGACCTCAGGCTAAAGAGACAGAAACCAAATGGAGCCACTCGAAAGAGGCAAAGATGTGCGAAGCTGGGGATATAGGGCCTTGGCCACAAGAGGGAAGCAGGCAAGCCAGCCCGCTCACCAGCAAACATTTGTTCTTTTGATGGAGGTGGCAGGAAGGCCACTGCTTTGAAAATACTCCTGGAACCTTTTGTGATGTTGTCCTGAATCTTTTGTTTTTGTCATTGTTTTTGAATCAAAACCCATTATTAAGGCAGAGAGGTTTCTTCTTTCTAACTGTAGGTCAGGATGGGGATCTTCTTGTTAGATTTTGGGAGTTCATTTTCTTTCTTATGGTTTAACTACTGTCTGCCTTCTTCATCGCTCAGTAAAATGACAAATCAGAAACAACATAAACAGGGAAAATCCAGTGTTTTACTACATTAAAACATGGCAGGACCCAATGGGATGGGAGACTATACTACTTCTGCCTCAACTGTCCTTCTGGTGACTCCGTGAGACCACGTTGCAGCTTCTTTGGTCTCATTTGAAAACAGCTGCTCTGAGTCTGGGGACAGTGGCACCAACCCACACTCCAAATGGCTATGAAAAATGTATTTTCCATTGCCCCACTTCTTGTGTCAGAGGAAGAATGGTGGGTGTTTGTAGGAATAAGCCATTTGTGGTTTTGTGAAAGTGAGCACATCAGTTTGAAATATAGGTATATTCCTAAAAGTGGGTACGAACTGTTATAACTAATCTTTTGAGGTCAGTGGGAATGAGAGTATGTAACTGCCACATGACCACCATTATTATAGAAAATAAATATTTATATCTTTGGCCTGAAAATTGTGAAGACTCTCTTGTTTGCCACAGGCCAGAAATCAGCTCAAGAAAGAGGCCTCCTAGCCATTCACATTTTTGTGTCTTCAATTTCCATTATCAGTTAAAAGACAGCCAACTCTTATCCTGAAGTACAATTAGATCCAATAATGAAATCATCAAGTATTACTGAGGTGGAACTTGGCAGTAATTAGTTTTTTGATACATAAATACAGTATTCAAATGCAATTTGTCCCTAAACCCAGGCTGCTGATTTAATTCACGTGTTTGCTTTACAAGGGAACACGCAGTGAGGTATGCTCCAATTCTGCGGGGTTGTGTCTCTCCATGGAAAATGAAGCGAGTTGGTCACATCTGGAATTTCTAGTCAGATGTGGAGAGGCAGTGTGGTGTGGCTCTCCTGGGGACTGGGAGTGGGGGGTGTGCCCCCAGGATCTCCCTGGCATGAGACTCACTCTGTAAGGAGGCAAGCTGATCCTCTGTCTGTCCTTTTTCTATGTCTGTCTGTCTCTCTTGCTCATCTTTTTCTCCCTGACACTGCCCCTTCATGTATTTATTTATGTTCGTTCATCTGATGAAGCCACATCATGTACTTTTTAGTCTTTAGGCTCCCCTAAAGTTAAAAAAAGGCGGACCTCTTAATTTGGAAGCTCTGCTTGATTACTCTTTAAGTCATTTTTACCATCTCTCAACAGTTTCAGAGATTCCAGCTGGGAGGGAAGTACAGCCAGTGGCAGGCCCTTTATCAGTGACTTGTGATGTCAGAATTTCAATGATCCAGTGCTATGAAGCCCTAGCAATCATAACAAAAGTATTTCAGGCAAAGGTTAAAGATACATGATGTGGATTAATTAGATGAAAACATATCAGCTTCTCTGTGAATGAGTATGTTTACAAAGTGTTGGTGGAGAATGATATTTCCCCCTTGCTGTCTTATCCCAAATCTACCTAGAAAAGACTCATTGCTTTAATTTCTCTTCTTAAACCTTAGTCCATGGGGTGCCTTAAGATGGCCTTTGGGTTCCTTCTACGAAATTCCAGAGTGAAGTATCTGTTGACCCATTTTTCTAAATGAATGGAAACTCTGCCTTCAGTTGCCCCAGTGTGTTGGTCAGGGGAGGGTAGGTCGCTGTAACAGAGACTCAGCAACAGAGCAGTGGAAAGGACAAAAAAAGCCTACAAATTAGTAGTTGATAGTTGGTCACAGAGATGGAGAGCATGGCATTGGGAATGCAGTTAACATTAATATGATGACTAGGTGGCAGGCCAGGGGAGGGAGGGAGCAATCAGGGGTATTGTTTTATGAACTATATAGATGTCTAACCAATGCACTGTATACTTGAAACTAATTAAAATAAGTAAATTAAAAATATTTTTTAAACCCTATTTCCATTTCACATAACATTTCTAATGTGAACAATGTTGATCAGGAGAAAGCTCTGCTTATCTTGTTCACTTGAGGTCCCAAGTTCTTTAAGTAATTACTGCTCTGGCCCCTGGGACAGCATCATCAGCTGCATCGGTGATGCTAGATTGTTGCCATATTGAGATTCTAGCCGGTGAGAGGGTGTAATAGAACCTTCCAGAAGGCATTCCCAGATATCTCAAGTGGCATGCATCACTCTGTTCACATTCCATCGGTGAAAACCTAGTTCATGATGAGAACTTAGTCACCCGTGATCATGCCTAATTGCAAAGGAGATTGTGAAATGTAATCTATGTGGCTGGCTGCAGTTCTGTTACTATGAGAGAAGGGTGAGTGGATTTTGATGGACAGCTAAGATTCTCCACCATCCACTGTGTGGTAAGTTAATTGCAAAATGGCCTGATTTTTTACATCTCCATGTGTTCACACCCTTTGCAATATGACATTGGAGTTCTTCCCATCACGGGACAGAGTCTCTTTTCCTATCCCTTGAATTTTGGCTGGGATTGTGTTTGCTTTAGTCAGTGGAATATGATATAAGTGGCAGAGTGCCAGTCCAAGCCTGGGCTTCAGGAGAGCTTGTGTTCTCTCCTGGACCCCTGTCTCCACCACCAAGGCCATCCTGGTCAAGCTCTGATAGCTAGTTAACTTTCAAATGTGTGAGAAAGCCAAGCTAGAATCCACAGCCCAAAGCTGACCAAGGATGCATAGTGTGTTCAATTGAGACCAAATGAGCTACTCAGTTGACCCACAGATGTGTGAGCAATCATAAATGCTTACTGTTTTAAGCCGCTGGATTTGAGGTGGTTTGGCTTTAGCTGTTTTCTTACTAGCTTTATGTAGCCTCTGGGATTGGTTAGAAAGGAAAGATAAAGGACATGATACCATATAAAAAGATGTTAAAATGGAAGTTTTGATTGAAGTAATGAGATAAAGATAGCTCTCGGTGACCAAAATAGGTTGTGATAGAGATTAAACAGTAAAAAGTTCAAAGTAGGAGTTCTAAATTACTTAGATATTACTAGACTGAGGGCATGAAAGCATATTGAATAGAGATAGGGAAATGACTTGCAAAGATTCTTAGAGCTTGTTCTCCAAGGGAGAGGCTATTGTGGAGCACCTGCTTCTTGCCTCAGGTGTACTGCAAGAGACTTCAGCTGGATAATTTGGAGAGCTTGATACATGTTCTCTGAAGATGGAGGGCAGAGCGCATTAGTGTCTGCCTCAATCTTCCCCAAAAAACCCAGAGTGGAAGCGCTAAGTGGAGAGCACTTTGATACAGTAGCCTGGAAACTTGCTATATTTTGTGATTGGCATCTAATCCCAAGGTTTTTAAGGAAACACATGTGGGAGTGGTTTTCCCCCATGGACTGGATGTGGACTTCACATGCAAGAGAGCCAGCATAAGGGTCATATTAGATCTAGTCAAAAATGGTGCCTCTAGAGGACAGTTGGACCTTAATAGAAAGGAAGCTGGAAGTGGATGCTAGATTCGTGAGATGGCAGAGGGAGGAAGTGACTCCGAAGTAGACTGTATTTACCTAGGTTAGTGGTTCTTAACCAGGGATGACTTTGCCCTCCAGCAGACTTTTAGCAATATCTGGAGACATTTTGGTTACAGCCTGGGGACATGCTACTGGCATCAAGTGGGTGGAGGGCAAGGATGCTGATAAACACTGTCGAATACATAGGAAAGCTCTTCACAACAAAGAATTATTCACTCCAAATGTCGATAGTGCTAAGGTTTAGAACTCTGGCTGGCTTAGGTCAAGGTGATGTTGGGGGCCTCTAAAGAACAAAAAGCATGCATGAGGGAGTCAGCTTTAAACATGTGCCAGGATCAAACAGCACAGAACCATCTGAGGTGTATGCCATGTAAGAACATTCCTAACTTTCCAGCACATTCCAGATGCCTCACTTCCGCCTTCCAGCTCCCAGCCTACCAGAACTATTGGAGTTGAGTCAGAAAACTTGATTATCAAGAAGAGGAAGTAGGATGGAAATGCAGCATGGAGAAGGAGAAAAGAAATACCATAACCCCTTTTTTATTGACAGTGGCCATTTTGTAGCAGGCCTCAGCTGGGCAAGTGGAAATTTGTTACTAAATTGGGTTTGGAGTTTGGAATATTTCACAGGACTGGACATTGGAATTATGGCATTGAGATCATGTTTACAGCTTCACGTAACTCCAGGACTCCTGAAGTGAACAGAATTGTTTTGGGATTTACTTGATATTTTATCCAACACATTCTAAAAAAGGCTATTGGGATGAGAAATACAAAAGTCTCTTATTACATTTCTGGGGTTCTGCTTGTTTTATACACCCATTACCATAGAGCCACTGTAATAGCTGGGAGCAGTCATATGTATTATCTCATTTAATCACCAGAATTGAGGAGAGCGATATTTTTCTTTTAGTGTTTGAAACAGAATGACTACTCTTACCTTGCAGGGAGAAAGCAATGGCTTAAATATGTGAATTGACTTGACCAGATTGCACAGCCAGGAAGGTTTGGTTGGTGGTGCTGCGTGGGTGTGGGTGGGACATGCAGGAGGTGTTTCCAGCGATATCTATGTGTTTGCATTTATTTTCAGGATCCTGGTATCCTACTGATAGAATGCAGGAATCCCCAAAGTTAGATTATTTTCATATCAGTGAAAACAGAGAGAACAAGAGTTTTTAATATATTGCACATCAACTGGTTCCAAGAAATCATTTACAGCCAATATTTTTGAGGTTTAGGCATGTGGAATGAGATGTCGAGAGTTGAGTGCTATTCCAAAGGAATCTTTTTTGTCACTGTTGAGTTAGACAAAGATGTGTCCTCTCTCCCTGCAGGCTGAAAGGCATTTTCATGGCACTTTGCATAAACCTATGGTACAACCTGTATCATATTGTTTTATTATTTCTCATGTTTAATTTTTATTTCCAAGTAGGTAATCACCTTCAATTTGAAGCTTTTTGTTTTATTCATTTTTATAACTGGTAGCAACTAATACATAGTAGATATTCAATAAGTGGATTAAATAGTTTATTGAGCTAAGATCCTTGCCTTCAAGGAATTTACAGTGTGTGTTGGGGAAACATGAAAAGAGAGAGTTATAAAATAGATAAATGGTATAATTTCTATTTAGAGTTACATATACATCAGTTCATGGCCCCAAAATAATGCCTGAAGAACTCTGCATCACATGATTAACAGTGGTTACCTTTGTGAGGTCAAATTATGGGAGATTTGTTTTATTTCTGTGTAATATATTTTAGAAGAAAGCAGAAGTGTTTGAGTCATTTAGTATTTAGTCAGGGAAGACATAAATAAGAGAAATAAAATACTGTTGTATGTGATTGGTTTTAAAATGAGTGTGGCATGCAGCCACCATAATAGCAGTCCAGAGGAAAATTCAGGCTGTGGACTGGCATGGTCAGAGAAGCCTCTAGAAGGACTTTGAACCTTACTTATTATTCAGACCTTTGTAATAGATTTCTGAAAAGCATCTGAGTCCCCATCTTCCCATTTGATCTCAGGATCTTGTTATTGCTTTTAGAAAAGCCAATGCCATCTGTTTTTGGAAGCTGGCACCCACACCCGCCTGCTAATTTGGACTTCTAAACCGCTTTAAAAATTAATGGCTTTATAAAATGTCTGCAACTCCCTCTTAAGAGTTTAATATCATATTTATAAACTCAGTCCGTATTGAGTTCCAGCTTATTGCAAATAATTTACAGTGTTGTCCTGCTCAGAGCATAACTAATGTGGATCCACAGCTGTGCAGATAACTTTTTCTATCAGTGGATGATAAACTATAAGTGGCTCCATTTGGATGTGGGGAAATTGTCCAGATTTTATTTTATTTATTTTATTTTTTAGACAAGGCAACCCTTGGTTGACCTCACAGATTGCAAGGATCTTGTCAGCTTACAATTCTTTTATTTTTTAATTTTTTATGCCTACAGCACCTGGTCTTCCTAGCTGGTCTCCTATCCAAGTACTAACCAGGCCTAACCCTGTTTAGCTTCCGAGATCAGACGGGATTGGGCTTGTTTAGAGTAGCGTGGCCGTAGACCAGGGTAGCATGGCTCTAGACAAGGAAATTGCCCAGATTTTAAAAGCTGTGTTGGAGCAACTAGGAGGGAAATTTTACAGCAATAGCTTCTCTTACCTGGAAATCATCTCAATTGTAATAAATGGAACCAGCCCCATATATACTAGTTATACCTAAGAAAAGTGAGCTGCTCATGAAGTTTACAGCTCTTTGGTCTGCTTGCATGAACACTTTCCTGAGTAGTTGCTAAATAGTTTGGAAAGTGGGTCAGCCAGCCCAGGAGCCATGAAATCAAGAGGAAAGATCTGAAATGGGCCAATAGTTGGACTCAAGTTTTGGTTTTGGGTCAGCTGCTTCATAAGAATGAAATGCGTAATGGATATTGTTTATCCCTTTCACTTGTGCTTAAATATTTCTTTAGTAATTTCTTGGTATTTCAGGATCCTGAAAATCAGCTCTGTTTTTTCTCCCCAAAATAGGTATAAGGTTCTTGTTTTCAAGGTCATCGTTCCTGTGCAAGACTCATTCTACCTATATCTTGAGAGTCCTAGTTACCTTGACTCCACTGACAGCCTTTGGGATGAAGTACCAAAGGTGTTTGATGCTAAATTTAAATTGGAAACCCAGTTAGAAATTTTACACACTGTTCTGTTCAGCTATGTTGAATCTGTATCTTCACTATGATTTTTATTCATTTTTGTCAGATATTAATTAATGAGTACTTACAAGTACTCAGGGTGGTACTTGGTGCTAGGGATAAAATGTTTTTAGAAACCCCATATTTTGTTTATCCTTCTCTCTTGGCCTAGAATTACCTTGAATGAACCTGGTAGTCTGATATCATATCCAGAGTAAATATAAGCACTTGTTTTTATTTTAAAATTGTGTCCTGCTGGGTCCTGGTTTCTGATAAAGTACCACTATAGAAGATAGGGGAGAGAAACCAGGTTTCTAGAGAAGATTCTGGGTGGGCTTGTCCCAACCATCAACAAGAGCAGCTCCTATCTTATATGTGGAGTCTATGATAGATTATTATTTGGGCATATCTTCCTTCCTTCTTCCTACCTCCATGGAGAAGACATACCCACACATTGCTGTTGGGCTTGGCTATGTAATTTGCTTTGGTGGACGGAATGTGAGTGGAAATGACAAGGTGCCATTTCTGAGAAGCCTAAAGAGGCATTGCTCTTTCTGCTCAGCCCACTGTAAGCTTCCAAGCTCAGTCATGAGAAGAATATGTCCAAAATAGCTTCTGTCCTCCCCAGAGTGACACACATGAGGCATAGCCAGACACATATTCATAATAAACATTTATTTTATGACATGGATTTGTTTGTGGTTGTTTATAAGTGATTGATACAAACACCTAAGTGTAAGGTCTCATTTGGGTTTGTTCATTAATTCATTCAAAAAACTTTGAGTGCTCTATATATGCCAGGTAGTACATCACTGGCATAGGTGGTTTAAAATTCCTGTTGGCTTTGCTCATCTTCCAGACTTCTGCTCTTTATATTTGATGAAAAGAGGTTTATGATTATTTATATTATATAGACTATAATAAATACAATCAAGACATATACTCTTAAAGGAGAAAAAATACTAAAACATCATTTTGTGAAGTGGCAAAAAACTGACAACAAATTAATGTCAATTATGTGCAAAAAATAAGGAAACCATAGGCCAATAAAGATAACTGAAAACTATATTTTTACAAAAGTGGTGGCCCATGGTAAGAGGACTAGTTCTCAGCATTTACAATTCCAGTTATTTCTCTGAGAATTGTATATTAAAGAAACCCAACAGAAATCCCTGACAGTGTTACAATAAAGCGGGTGAATATGACAAAAACAGCTTTCCTCTGCCCTGCATGTCTAGAGCTTATCTTTCAGGCCTGAGGAAGGTGCCAGGGATGATCTGAATGTATTTAGAATGAATCTTCTTAATGATCTGTCAAGTTCAGTGGAATTTCCAGACTTGGGCTTTAATAATTTCCTGGATTTTAGTACCTGAGCCTATAAAGATGATCTATAGGCCACAGAGGATGGAGAGTGTGGCCAGGGTACAGTGACAAGGTGGGAGCAGGGAAGGTGGAGCTACCATCAGAATAGGTGGCACGTGTAAATCCTTCCATTTGTGTCTCTTGGTTGCACACCTGTTTTTGCATCTGGGGACAAGGGGGTGGAGAAAGGAGAGGTGAAATAGCTAGGTTTGGAATTAGGAAATAGAGAAAGTGGAATGTGGAGGCCCTCTGCCCTTCCTTTTTACAAAGCCTTCCTGAATCCCGCCTTCTCTTGATCCCATACTCACTCTATCTGTAGCCTCTTTACAGTCTATCCTATTTTCTTCTCTCAAAGGCATTGCTCGATCAGTTGTCTTATAAACCACAGTGTTTGAGAACTCGATGGTGTGATAGAGTTATAAATAAGGAGACGCATTCCAGACCCCTCATTTACAGATAGGAAATCTGAGACCCCGAAATGGACTGACTTCAGTACATTTTCCAGCTGGTTAGTTGCAGACCCAGGACTGGGTCTTGACCTCAGATAATGCTCTTTCCTGTGAATTAATCTCTGCTAGAGGCTTGAGATATTATCATCACCCTGAGACTCTTAAAGAAAAAATATAATAGAGATATAAAAGGATGGAAGTATAATTAAAAGATTTCAGTTTTCAAAGACAGGCAAGCAGGGAGACATTTATAAACTGAGGAGACCTTGAATGTCTCTCACAAGTTCTGTCTGCTCTCTCTTATTCTGCCCAGGGTTGGCGGGGTGGTGGGTAATTTTTTTAAATGAGAGAGCCTCTAAATCTGCCTGTCATGAAAGAGGGATCATCTTTTAGAAATTCAGTATGCATTGACACTTTGAGCATCCTAAGCTATAAAGTCCCATATTAGCTAATTCTATCATAGTAAATATAATTGGGTACTATTTTGAAATATTAAGGGAGATTTCTCCTTTTATCTCCCATTCCTTTTATTTCTAGGGCCTCTTCCTGCTCTCATTCATTCAGATAAGGCATTTCATGCCTTAGTGAAGGGCTGACATACAACAGAATGCAGTTAAACCAAAGAATCTAGGTCTAGAGGGAACTAAATGATGAGTGAGGACAAAACTTCTAGCCACAGCCTGGACAAGACCTCTGGAACTGGAGAGAGGAAGAGAGTTGAAGAGAAGAGAGGAGAATTTAGAAAGTGACATTTTTTTTTTTTGTACTCTGCACCTTGTCCATCCTTTGCTGAGCTCAGGAGGCAAACAACAACAACAACAAACAAACAAATAAAAACTCCTGTAGATAAGTTTGGAGCACTGTCTGGAGAGAGGGACTGTGATGTTTATTGATTAACTAATGTTTCATAACAAAGTACCACAAACAATGAGCATTTACTTAACTCATGCATCTGTGGGTTGGCTGGAAGCAGGCTGAAATTGGTCAGAACTTGGTGGTTCTGCTGATCTCAGCTGGGCTTGTTTACTCATATGTCTGGGTGTTGGCTGGGGATCAGATGATCTAGCCAGGAGTTACTGCAGAAGCTTGGCTCTGCACCACATGTTTCTTATTCTCCTCAGGTCAGTGGTCTAGCCTGGATATATTCTCCTCAGGGACATAGTAGAGGTGTAAGAGTGAGTGGAAACATTCAAAGTCTCTTAAAGCCTATGCTTGAAACTGGTACAGTTTCTTTTATCTCATTCAGTTATTCAAGTAAAGTCATGTGACCAAATGTTAATCAAAGGACAGAGAAATACAATCTACTGGAGGAACCGTAAAGTCAAACAGTGAAAGGTGTCCCTGCAGGGAGATATGAAGAACGGGGCCAATTATGCAAATGACCATACTACCCTTTTCTGAGTAGAACTCAAAGAGAGGGCAAGACCTTAGCATGCCATGGGGTCAAATACTTGTTTATTTGTCTGGAAGATAGCAAAACTTTAACTAGTCTTCCAATTTCCCCATATCTCATAGGAATGTTTCCTGTGATGTTGGCCAGGTCATAGATGTAACACAAAGAGAAAAACCTGAAGCCATCAAATGGTTATAACGTAGCAATGACTCACTGGATTAAAAGCTCAGGACCACAGGAAATGATGGATAGTCATAGAGCATGCCTGTATGACTGTATGACAACCAAAGACTTTTTGCCTTCTTGCTCCAAAGCCTTGGCACCATGAGGACTTTCTGGAACCTAGACATAATCTCTAGCAAAGAGGATAGATGTATGTTAGGTAGGGTTGAGGGAAATTAAATTGGCTGAGATTAATTTTTTTTAAGTTGGCATATACTAAGACATGTTATAATTTATTGGTTTTTAAAGCTCACTGAATAATTCTTTTAAAATTATTTTTCAGTTCGAGTTGACATTCAATAAGGTAGTTCTCTTTTTGATTTTTGAGGAACCTCCAATCTATTTTTCATAGTGGCTGCACCATGATTAATTCTTTTGAGTACTGCAGCAACTAAGTATTCCAAATAATATGTACTAGAGTACTAGCAAATAGAAATATAATATATAAGTCACGGGTATAATTTTAAGTTTTCTAGCAGCCACATTCAAAAATATAAAAAAAGACAAGTGAAATTAATTGTAATAACACATTTTTGTTTAACATATCTAAAATATTATGAGATTAGTTTTTAGCATTAGTTGGTATGGGGGATTGAAATAGAAATTAAGTTTAAAATCACATTTCTGGCATACCTGAGTTTCTGATTTGCACTCGATGCCAGCTTTCCATACTCTGTAGTTTATCTACAAGTTCTATTTTCTGACTTAGTCATTGCTTTTATAGACCTCCCTATTTCCAATATCAGCAGTAGTGGTTGGCTTTCTTGTCATCAAGCAATATGTTTCTCTTCGAATTCCATGAGAATCACTAATGACAGGAAGTGGTGGCTTTGAAATGCAGAGGCTGCATGGTCAGTAAGCTCACCTACTAAATGACTTGGTCCGGAACACTGGCTTTGTGACCCATGTTTCAAATTCCTGAATGGCCTTATGAGTTATTCCACATTCTGGATCTTTATTGCCCTCAAATATTAAATACAGAAATGTCCAGAGTTTACTTGTGCAATTTTTTCTCATCTGAGCCATCTTCCAAACTCCACTTCCCCCACTACCTTCACAGTGAAGAAAGTCAAGTTCAGAAGATTTCAATGAATATGTAAACATACTTCAGTTTCTCCCTCCTTAAGGATGCTCTCAGTGCTAACATCATCACAGTTTCCAGTGTTGCTAATATATCCTAATAAAAAAATAAAAAAAATAGAAAATGAATTTCTTTGGATATACTTCATTTTCAACTTTGTAAACAAGCTAAGCTGGAGTTTCACTCCTGGGATTATTACTAGGGTTGGCTCTTCTCCAACTCAAAGAGAAAAAGGTACTGGTTTAATTATAGATGGCATCACTTAATATTGGAGGGTAGGTGTGTTGAATTTCATAGTTTTCTTGGCTATGGCAAAACTCAAGATAAGTGATGTACAGATAAGAGAAGAAGGTGTGAACAATCTAACAGATTTTGTGCTCTTTGTCTATTTTATTTAAATCTTAAAAAGACCCTTTTAAGGGAGTCTTTAAGGGGATATTAAAAAGACCCTTTTAGGGGAAGGGAGCATCATCCTAATGTCACAATATTGTTTACTAACTATTCTCACAACTCATATGGGTTTCCTTCTGAACCAGGTTGGCTATATTGGAACTTTGTAGGGAGCCACCTACCCGCACACGATATGTGGACGACAACAGAATGAATTCTTGTGGAAATGGTCATCCATCATTCTTGTTGGGTGCCTGGTGGAACAAAGTTTCCTCCTTTTTAGAGACTTGCTTTGATGGTAAGACTCATGGGATACAATAATTTCTCTATTGAGTAAAAGTTAGGCGTCAGCCTCATAAAGACTTCAGTCCAGCAGAGTCCCAGGGCTCTTACACGTATTCACCCCTTACACGTATAATGGAATGGGTTAGTGGGAATGGAGCAGAGGCTTTCTGGAATACTCTCTAGGATCAGATCAAGCCACAGCAAGCCAGCCCAGATTGTGTTTCATTTTTCACCTCCCTGCAAGTCCTCACCATCCTTTAACAGGAAAAACACACATGTACGCTTTCTCCTCCAATTTTATGATAATTGTGAACATCCCAAATCATTAGCATTTGGGGGAAAAGCCCCCTCAATCTTAAAACAAAACAAAAATCTGTGACCATTCTCATTTGCCCTAGAAGAAAAATATTTATTTCCTCCTGGAGGGGATAGGGAGGAGTGGGGGAGTGAGTGAGTAGGTTGCCCTTTTCTCTTGACTGAGCTGTTCTGCTATTGATGGAACAAAAATATAGGAGGGACAATCCTCAAAGTTGGGTTTTCATAGGGAAACAGGTTGGGTGATCATATTCTGCTATGTTTCTTCTGTGGAAGTAAAGTCGAAGTTCACTCAGGTTCATTGTTTACCCAAGATTTCATCGAGACTCAGTGGCAAAATGAGGATTAAGGCTTTTTCTTTTTCTTTGTCTTTTTGATTCTAACAGTCATGATTTTTCCACTGTTCCAGAGCATATAGTTTTTAGGTCGGCCTTAACTAATAAATACTTGTGAGCAAAAGAAAAGAGAAAGGCTATTTAAATGTAAAGCTGAGACTTATAGCATACAATACAGTGAAATGTGCTGTGTGGGGGGAAAAAAATAAGTCTGAATCCCCAGTTCTCGAATGCCACCCTGCTCCTCTCATACACATGCTCAGCTCAGAGCTCAGGCGGTGGTTGAATTTGGGAGGGTTAAGGGGTGTTGACTAAAATGACCAAAGCAGAGATGGATTCCAATTCCATTAGAGCTCAGCCTAAAAGCACTTTCCTTCCTTTGAGTGAAGCAAAGATCAAATGAAAGACAGTTGCTGGGCCCTTCACTTGTTTCCTGGAATCTAATGGACCATGAGAGGCAGGATGTTCATGCGACTCTAGGTGCAGCCAAAGATCGTGCTTTTAAACTGCTTGCTGGGGATTACAAATGTCTCTTTCTTTTAAAACACACTTTGTCCACGTGACCAAGTCAGGAATTTTAGAAACCACTTCCATCCTTTTCTTTCAGCTCAATCGAGGTTTAGGCATGGGATTGACTGATTAATCGATTCATTTAATGAGTAGTAATTAATAAGCTCAGAAAGGAATTTCAGAAGTTGATCTGAGTTCTTCCATCTCCCAGCTGGGTCCTTATTAGAGTCAGGGTGATTGATTGATTTACTCATTCATTTATTCACCTGTTTTTCTAATTGGCAGGTTTGTGTGCTTAGTGATGCACTAGATTGATGTTTCCAAATATGTGGTTTTTGTAATTCTCTCTTTTTTAACATGGTGCAAGACTGAATACTATTTGTTAACAGAGTATTAACTGAGTTAGGAAAATGTAGACCTATCACATCAAACTCATAATTTAATGATTATCGCTTCTTAGATTGAAGCTAAAATAGTTAAAAGAAGGCAAATTTAAAGAAGAAAACCAGTAAACAGTAGTAGAGATGAGACTGGATGTCTGCCCATCAAATTGTAAGCCTTAGCCTTATCTATGGCCTCCAGCAATGCTCAGCACAGTACCTGGCACGCAGTAGGTGCTCAATAAATGTTTCTGGAATAGATTCAGTTTCTGTGCCTGGCAAACATACCACTGAGCTGGAGGGTCTTTTTGGGAGCTGTGACTTTTCTCTTAGCTTGTCACTGATCTCAGGTTTGGAGCTGGTAATATTAGCTTACATTTTCTGTAAGAAGAATCAGAAATTTAAAGATTAATAATAATAATTGTCTTGATGATTATAATCATAATAGCTATTTATTGAATGTTTCCCATTTTCTAGGCATTGTTTTACGTGAGAACACATCATTTCTAATTTCTGACCTTCACGACAACTGTGGCATAGGTTTTAATACTCTTTTTTACAGATGAGAAAGTATAGACTTAGAAGGATTAAGATCACTCAGCTACACATGCCAGAGCAAGAAAGAAATTTTTGCTTATGACACCTTGTGTATATTCCTCTGTGCAATGCTGTCCATAGACTTTTTTTTTCTCAAATGTGGCTAACAAAGCCATTCTAATGCTAATTTGTGCATCACTTACCTGATTAAAGATCAGAACTGACTGCATCAGAATGACAGTTCGAAGCGGCTGAATTACCTCCTTGCCACAGTGGGAGGACAAGAAATAGTGCCCAAGTAGCCATCAAGACTTCCAATTATATTTTTTACTTCATTCAACAAAAAAAAGAAAAAAAGAAAAAAAAAGAAAACAAAAAGCCAACCAGCCTTGAACTCTCTAGAAAAATCTTTGAACTGTGGTTTTTACATTAAAGCTATCCCTTGTAGCTTTAGGGTGGGGCCCTGTCTCACTTCCTGCCATGGGCCTCTCTGGCATTACAATAGAGGCCACCTACGGGAAGAGATGCAACCCTCCAATGCAAAGGAGTCAATGTCCTATGAGAGACAGAAACTGCTAAGTAAAATGCTCTCCCTTTATTTTCTTGGTGGATTATTCTGAGATGCACATTGGTAGGTGTCCAGGAAGGTTCCAGGGGATCCAGTAATTAGTAGCCCACAGTGGTTGGCCAACTCAGTAACACATCTTTGTGTTGGTTTTTTATTCTGTTTCACTTCCCCTGTTCCTTCTTTCTTGCTCCCAGGGATAATGGTTCCAAATTAACTGGTACACATGATAAACCTTTGCTTCAGGCTTTTTTAGGGGGCAACTCAGGCAACACAGGATTCTAAGAGTAATATTAATGAACATGTCAAATTTTCATGGCATTTACAATGCACTAAGCTTTTGTACACAATACCCCTTTTATCTGCATGAGCACCAGTTATACATAAAAATATATATGTGTACAGTATGTGATACATGGATTATTATTATTCTCATGTGCTAGATGAGACAATTAAGATTCTAAAAGGTGAAGCAATTTATTCGAGGGCACACAGAAATTGACAGTAGAGCTAGGATAAAAATATTGTTTTTTGAGCTCTTAAGTTCAGTGTTTTTTCTACTTTGTCCACATTCAGAGTTCTGGAACCACTTGCCTAGAACTTTGAAAACTGGAATCGTATTCTAGAATTTTGCCTTTACTAGGTTTCAGTTACTAGTATATCAAAGTACATTATATGTATTGATGAAATTATTCAAATGACTAAATGTGCCCACTTAAATGTAGTTATTTATTTCCTGAAGGTTTTCTTAAGCAAGTATTCATTTCTTTTACTTCTCCTGGGTCTTTTACTTCTGGATTTGAGGCCAGCCTGCTTCATAAGCAGCTCCCCTCTTCACAAAAACAGTGGGAAGAAGGTATACTAGTAAATATTGCTACCATTTATTTAGAATAAGCACTGCTCTGTGTGTTTTCCATGGTTATCCTGATAAATCCTTACAGATCTTGTGAGGCATCCATTAATATCTACATTTTGAAATACTGAGGCACAGAGCAGTAAAGTCACTTACCCAGGATCACACAGCTAATAATCTGTATAGTCAGCACTTGCACTCAGTCTGACTCCAGAGCTCATGCTCTTGTATATTATTGTATACTGTCTGGATGAAAAAGTATATTTAATATCACTCATTTGTCATTTTATATTAAATGGTAACTACTGCCCAGTTCCCCTGAGCCTGGGAGATGGTGATGAGAGACTATCTCTTCTTCCAAAATCCACTTCATTAACTGTTTTTGCAAAATATAGCAAGTTATGACTATGTTGAAGTTATTGCTCTGCCTGTAATACATTTAACGAAGACCCAACGGGGAGGGTTATTTGAGAATGTGCTCAATGTCTCGAGTCTCTTATAGGCAATGGAATGTGATTTTATGAGAAAATATAGGCATGTATTAAAAAATTAGTTAATCTATTTTGAATCTTCATTAATGTACATTAGAAGTTATTTCTAATGCTAATCATTCATAGATTTAAAAATTAAACATTAAACTTCTAATGAACTTGAGGAATAGAGTGAAGAAATAACATGGAGTCACTATGGTCATTAACTTAAAGTGGGCTGATGCGTAAGGAAATGATTATTCTTGTTTCAGCTGACCTTAAGAACTTAAACTTTTGAACTTTCCCGTTCTGCATCAATACCGGGATACACATCAGTGTGTTGTGTGTTAGTGCCTGGACATGCATCAAACTGTCAGTTAACCATCCGAATGACCTCAAGAAGAAAATGTTTCATTTTCTAGACTTCTGGACACCTGATGATTACTCTCTTGGACCAACTGGGGGCTAAGAATGCAGAACTGATTCTTCTCAAAAATATACTTTTTACTGTAAAACTTTCAAAGTGTATGTATGTATGTGTGTGTGTGTGTATATATATATATATATGTATATATATGTATATATGTATGTAGTATGTATTTATGTATTTATGTATGTATGTTTCCTTTAATCATCTAAGTCTCCTGTGGGAGGTGAAGCAATGTGACTTTTCCTTTCACATGTGAGGAAATTGAGATTGTGAGACATAAAGAAGCCTGCTCAAAGCCACATTAGTGAATGATGGCTCGCTTTTCTGATCCAGAAGTGACTGACTCCAGACAGGCATGCATGTGACCACTGAATGATCCAGACTTCAATCAGGGCACCCATTGGTAGTGGTCTCACAGGAGAGTAGTGAGCATTAGGAAGACAGGACATGTTTGAATTCTGTTCCCAGACTTTGTGGTCAGAATAGTTTGAGACTTTGAGCAATAGGTAGTGCCTTTCACTAAGTGCTCCTATCATAATTTCCTGGGCTGACAATAGCCAGTTTTAACAGAGGCAGGCGATGGAGCTCTGTTATTTCTTACTCTTATGACCTGAGGCAAGGCACTCCTCCTCTCTGTATGATCTGTAAAAAGTGGATAATTACGTTTGAGCTACAGATTTGCGGATTAAGTGAGATGCTGTAAATAAAGCCTTAGAGCACTACCTGGTGTAAGTAAGTGCTGTATAATGGGAGCTGTTTGATGGGTGGAAAAATAGCAGCAGGGAGGTCTGGAAGTATGCAAAAACAGGGAGTCGTACCTAAGAAAACTGCTCCTGACTCTTGTGGTAAGAATTCACAGAGAGGACGGTTCAAGAAAAGTGGCCAGTGGCCTTAGAACTGTAGAGTTTTAAAAAAGATATATCTGCTAAAATATTGGCAGAATTTCATCTCCAAACATACATCCACACCCATGCATCTGGGCGCTTATTGCTGTTACGATGCTCATTTGGCTTCCTTTGGAAGGAAGGGACCTGAGGCGATTTTGTCAACTTCATTGCTGAGAGAATGTCCCTAAGGAGGCCTGTTTCCATGGTCCTTTCATGTTGGATTTGGAAGAACTTGCAAGTGAGATCAGTACCTCTTTCACTGTTTTTCAAGCTTTGCTCTTTGTAGTGACACGTTCTCAAGGCTTCTAAGGGAGATTCTGAGAAAGTAATGAGCAAAAGGAAGCCGGGCTTCCAATTGGGTAAAGGCTTACAACTTTCTATGTGGGGAGAAGGGTATGATTTCTGAATGAGGAAAGGAAATAGAATGCTTTGTAACAGCAAGCTGTTCTTCGTTTAAGTTGATGGCCTTCTGGCCTGCTGTTCCTTGGATCTGCTGATTGATCCATTTCGTTACTGTTGGGTTGGGTCAGCACCGAGCCTCCCACACTAACACTCCCAAAGGGGGCACTGGGGAGATGGTGTGTGACAGCCTGTCTGGGGAACCACCTTCCATCTTTGGCCTCATTATCCATGAGATCTAACCACTGAGCTGAGCTACCGAACAGAATTAACCAGACCTGGTATATATTGTATTGTCCTGGGGATTCTATATGGGTGTTTCCATAAAATGACAATTTCTCCATTCAGACCCTAAAAATGAAACTCTGAGCACCAGAGGGAGCAGCAGGAGGGAGGACACCATCAGAAGAGCACAAAGTAGAGAGAACACTGTCAAGAGATGAATGTTTTTATACTGTCTGTCTGAGCAGGGAGCTGTTACAATGCATTAACTCTGAGAGAACAGGTGAGGCCTGGTGCTCAGATGAGAGATGAGCTATGAGGCAGCCACCCGGAAGGTCAGATGCTCATTGTCCTTGTGTCTTGGAGAGCCTGATATTGACTACACAGCTCTCTTGTTGTTTCCTCCTTTCTATCAAACTGCTTTTATCCGAGAGCCATTAGCTGTCAGCAGTTCCGGCAGGACCAGGATTAGAGTGGGCTGGCGGATGGCAGGTCCCCTTGGAAATGGTGGCTTTTGTCAGTGCCCTGTCTCTGCGAAGTGAGGAGCAGAGAGAGGTCAGCGAAGCCCGAAACACTGTCATGTGTGAGGAGAAAGGGATATAGTGTCCCTTTTTTGGAATAAAGAGTAAGAGTTTTACTTCTTCCTTTAGCTGCCTGTTTTTTTCTTTCTCTTCTTATTCTGTGGAGCAGGAATAACCAATTCAGAGCTTCTGTCTGGACCGAATTTTGTTCTAAGAATTATGCCTCATGCTACACATTCCTGTTTTCATTGTCTTCCCTAAGCTGATCCTCTAGGGCATTTGCTATATTCAGAACTTTTCCCCAAATTCCTGTCCTCCCACCCTGAAAGATGACTTCTAGACCAAAGTGAATTTCCCTCTTTCCTTCCAGGGTAAAGACTGGTACCCACTTTGCAGAAATCACTTGTTGCCTACTTTTTCCCCAGGTCTTCTGTTACTGAACATTATGCCCAGCACTCTATATGGGTCCAGAGTAATTTGCTTTTGAAAGCAACAGAAACATCGTGCTGTAATTTTTGTGGTCTACTGCCTATAAAAGGTTGTAAAGGCTCGCGTTGGCTTCTGATGGTTCTTTTTAATTGTAACTTGTGAGAGTGAAACTAATTGCTTTAACACATGAGTTTGTGAAGTGCAACTACTGCCAAACTAATCTCATTCTCTTGAGGGAATCTACAGATGAAGATTTAAGTAAAGATGAAAGCAATTCACCCATTTTAGACCAATTCCCAAAGGCAATTCCGGGCCCTCAGATATTTCTCAGCAGTTGTTGCTATGAAGTCTAAGGAGTGAGGAAATTCATCTCAAAGTGAGAGAGACTCAGAGGCCTTGGTCATCTCTTTCTCTGGGCAAGCTCTACAAGCCTGTGAAGTTCCAGCCACTTTGCTGGAGATTACAGATGTAGTTATTCATTGTAGCCCTTTAATGAATGGAGAGAAACTATAAAAATCTATTCCCCTCTAGTGATGACCATGTTCTGAGACGAAATGCTACGCAGAGGCTCAGAAAGTGATGCCAGGCTTTGATATTACTCACCACCCTTTCAGAATGCCCTTGCTCTACTTCCAACAGTCAGTCCTTCACCCAGAATTCCTCCTTTTAGATCCATCATCATTCATGGTGCATGTTGAAGCTTATTTTTCAAACATCTCTTCCTGTGATGGTGTGTCAGTTAGTTTTTGCTGTGTAACAAATCACCTGAAACATAGCAGTTTAAACCAGCAACCATTTATTTACCTTATAATTCTGTTGGTTGGAAATTTGAGTTGGGTCTAGCTAGGTGGCTTTTCTGTTCTCGACTGGGCTCACTCATTTATCTTAATTGCAAGACGGTCCTGTGGCTGGTTAATTAGTATGGTCTTGGTGAGGATAACTTATCTCCACTGTCATCCTAGAGCAGGCCAGCCCAGGCTTGTTCACGTGACCACTGGTAAGGTTCTCAAAGAGTGTGGAAGCTGTACGGCTTCTTAAGGTTTAGGTTCTGGAATTTGCAGAGTCTCTTCTGCCACATTCTGTTGGTCAAAGCAAGTCACAAGGCTAGTCCTGATTGGAAGGGTGGGGAAACAAATTTGTCTTGATGGGAGGATCTGCAAAGTCACACTATAGGAAGTGTGAATATAGGGAGGAGAATAATTGCGATCATGTTTTACAAGCAATATTCTACAGCATAGAGAAGACCTGTTTTTCACTTGGGACAGAATTGTGTTTTGTTTTGGTTTGTTTTAGGCCAATTGAGGCTCAGTTTCTGAGGAAAACATTAGATTGCTTTTTAAGGAATTTCAAAATATAGGTCTAGAGTTTATAGCAAAATATAGGTCTAGCAGTCTCTATGGAATTGAATGAAGTCCCTCCTTGCCTCCAGTTATCAGTGCAATGTTCAGTGCAAGTGCCTTTTTAGGGCTGTGTTTTCATGGATGTTCTCTTTGGTTCTCAGACCCCACTAACATCACCTTTGTTGCTAGGCCTTCCGTCATTGCAAAACTAATACCATGAACTATTGCCAAGGGACAACGCACTCAACTCTTCATCAGTGTTTTGATTATGTATGTTTTGATTTATCTGAGGTGACTCAATCACTTGCTCTGTTGCTATTTCCATATTCACTCTGTTTGCATTTACCATGCATGCAGATTTCAACCAAGAAATAGAGCTATCTCCTCTCTATCGTTGGGGAAGTTTGAGTGAATGAAGCGTGGCTTACACTGCTCTTTTTGAACCAATCTCATTGAGGATATGCTTAGTCCTTGTGTGGGAAGAGATGTGGGAAAGTCTGGGGTCAAAGTCATTGTCCTGAGTCAAGATTTTGTATGGCAGATACATTATCCATCCTTCTTCCTGGATATCACATACAACTGAATTCAGTACAACTATCAAAATCTCTAAGAGATTTTTCTTTAGATTATTCGCTCTTTTGGACTGTCCCCTTCTGCTCTCCTTTTTTACATGAATAATTTGAGATTTGACTGCATAATACATGCATGGTGGTTTACTTATGGTTTTGATAGAGCCCTTGCATGCTTCATTGTGCTTTATGAAACTTTAATTTATTCAGATAATAAGTCTCCCTTTCTCCTTTTCAGAGGTATCTTCCTGAAGGACCTAAAATATAGTAAATATTAGAATAGTAATGCCTTAAAAGTATACCATGGGGCTTAAGAGTTAATCTTCTAATAATAAGGGCCTACCATGAGACAGGTGGTGCCTAGGCACTTTATATACATGAATACATGAATAAATAACTCTCACTTGTAACCCTTAGGTTTGGTCATCCTTATTTTATATGAGAAAACTAAGGCTCATAGCAGTTAAGTAACTTACTTAGAAAAGCATGGAATCAGTATGTCACTAAACCAGAGAGTGAACAAAGGTCAGCCTGGTTCCAGAGCCAGTTCTTCTTATATTACATGGGATTCTTACTGTGCTCGTGACCTTTGACTGCCGAGTCCCCACTGGCATCAGTTTTTAGGAATAGTCTTACTTCTTTCTGGAAGAAGCAAGGAAATTGATGCCCTCACCTCTTCATCTTCATGATTTTATGGCATAGCTACGAGAGAGAAGAAATCTTTAAGAAACTCATGTAAGATTGGAATGGCAGATATTGCCTGAGCCTTGGTGAAAGGCACTGGCAGAGTGGGAGATATGAAGTGAGTAGGGTAATTCATAAAGGTGCTTCTCTGTCAGTCTTGAACGTATGCATCTTAAACCTGAATCCCAAGGTGTAAGAATGCATATTACTATCAGGTTGCCCAGCATCAGTGTCTTAGGAAACTCTCAGCATGGAGTGGTGGTAAGGCTGCCAGCCTCTTCTCTCTTGACCCAGACTTGGATCTTGATGGTTTTGTAAGTCCTCGGTGGTGTTCAGAAATGAAGGCATCAGGTTAGATTCCAACTTCTTCCTAACACATTTCATTATTAGTATTAACTAGTATTGTTAATTGAAGTCCGTTACACCACAGCTGCTCCTGTAAATCAGATTATCAGCCTTACATAGAGAGTTCAGCCTCCTGCCATGTTATGCTTCTAGAAATACCTTCACTCCAGGTGGTGTATTTGGTTTCAGTAGTTTGATTCTAATTGAAAACCATAGTTTGTGCTTCAAAATTGTTTGGTTTCAAAGCATCATTTCTCAAGTGTGTTCCCAAGTCTGAAAAACCTCAGAAATCAACTACGTAATTCAGCTTATGAAAGGTTTGGAAAAAATTCTGCATTTATCATACCTGGTTAACTGTTTAATACTGGGCAGAAATCAAGAGCTGCATTTAGACCTGTTACCTTTGAATTGCTTATTATATATCTGAGCAGAGATGTACAGAGGACAAGTAGATCTATGAGCAAGGCACTTAAGGAGAGACCAGATTTAGAGATAAATGTTAGGGAATTAAACAGCATATAGATATTTTCTTTAAAAAACATTTCTTGTGATAAGAACACTTAACATGGACTCAAACCTCTTGACAGATATTAACTGTACAATACATTATGGTTGACTATAGGTACAAAGTACAGCAGATCTCTAGAGCTTATTCATCTTATTCAGATGAAACTTTATACCTATTGATTAATAGCTCCCTACGCCCTGACCCTGCTGCTAACCTCCATTCCAATTTAGCGTGTAAATGCTTTCTATTGCAAGGAGTCTCTCCCTAGTGCAAAGAGGGAAAAGAGAGCTGAGCTGGGAACCTGGAACAGTTATGAGAAACACATGACACCCAGGTATAATAAAATCACATCAAACAACACGGAAAGCTTTGAAAAACACACATAAAGGGAATATGTTAATTATGATTAAAAAACTTGAAAGTTGACTGAAATAATATTAATTCACATAAAACCATGCAGAGTATTCAGTGCTTACAAATTTAACTTTGGACCTTTTGCAATTTCAAAACAGTGACACCTTTGCTGAAAATAATGTCTTGGATTAAAGGGTCTTTATGCTTCTAGTAGACTCTGTTCTCTGAAGTGCATAAGAGGGACTACACAGACCTCTTTTATTTATGGGTTCTCATCACTTCTCAGCCTTTTTGGTTAAGATCAAGTGTAGTATTTATGCATTCTTCCATTTGCACTATCAGTGGGACCTCCAGAATTTTAGATCTGGATTATTGGCTTTGGCTTGAAAAGTTGAAGGGAAGATACAGGAAGGTAGAGGAAAGAAATTTAAAAATGCAACCTTAAATGAGTATGGGGACACATTCATCTTCACACATACAAATGTAGAGGAAGCAGTGAGAAGATGAAAGAATGAATACATTCATCACTGAAGGAAACAATGTTAAAATACATTCACTGAGACCTACACTTGATGGAGGAAGATTCACTTATAATGGGTCATATCTGTTGAGGATAGTCATATCTTTTCCCTGACTTATAAAAATTTTGAATTTTAGGTGGTTCTATATAATTTTTGGAAAATAATCTTGATAAAAGTATGTGAGTAGGGCTTTTTAGTTCTCTTCTTTATTTTTCATATTATTTTTCAAATTATTTCTCCCAGGTTTCCAGACTTTTAGTTTGCTTATTATTCTCCATTAAAGAAAAAAATCATACCAGAGGGTAGGAGGGAGAGGAAAGGGGGAGGTAGACAGGGTAAAGAGGGGTCAAGTATGTGGTGGCAGAAAGAAATCTAGCTATGGGAGGTGAACACACAGTGTAAATGTATATATGCCTTGCTGTTAAAATGTACAGCTGAAACTTATTGGATTTCATTGACTAATGTCACCATAAAAACATAAATAAATTTAAAAAGAAAGAAGAAAAAAATCAGACCCATTTACCCCTAATATATTACTTATTGATTGACTGATTGATTGATGATTAATTTATCCATTTAACAAATACTTATAGAACACTTACTATGTGCTAGGCACTGTTCTAGCTCTGAGAATACAGGTATACACAAAATATGTGAACATTTCTTCCTTCATGGAATTTCTATTCAAGTTGGAGGGGAGAAGGTGTTAGTAATTAAGTAAATATAAAAATAAAGTACACATATGTCAAATGGTGGAAAGTGCTATGAAAAAATACAAAGCAAGAAAGGGATAGGGTGGTGGTTGAGTTGAACTTTAAATAGTGCCATCAGGGAAGGTATCATTTGATCAATGATCGGGAAGTGAAGAAGAGAGGTGTGTGGCTATCTGGGGGGCTGTTCTCTGCAATCATTGAGAGAGGACTGGGGAGAAGGAAATGTTCCACTAAGAGAAATAAAATGTTAATACTGGCATTTCAGATGACAATTAGGGAGATGGTTTTGGTGTGAAGACCTTTTTGGAGTCCTGCAAATCATGCCATACAAGTCACTGCCAGCATTGCCAATGGGAAAGGCCAACCCAGGAGAGGCATTTCGAGTAATTCCTTACAAAGGTGAAGGCTGTCCTGTGTGGCAGGTGACAGCCAATGAATGGATCTGTTGTAAAAAGTTGAAGGCTCCCAGGAACATAATAGGATACCAGAAGACATTTAAAAATCATCAAGAAAAGGAAAAAAAAAAACCTACAGAGATTCATTTCTTTTACAGTCATTTTTCTAACTCTTAATTGGCTTCTATCAGCACTGTCTCTTTAGACCTTTGACTCTGTTCTGAGTCTGGGCGTTATTTGGTTTTCTGTAGGTCTAGTAATGATCCTTTGTCCCTGTGAATCAACCTGGATGATAGATATTAGAGGTATAACTGAGGAGGTCTGTCTAGGTTGGTGGAAAACTGAGAGGAAATCAGGAGTGGCTTCTGATATTTCTGATGTGATATGCTTATTCCATATCTTGAATCTTTTTTTCAGGAACTCTGGGTAATTATGTCTCTGATACCAGGGTGAAGTGTTTAGGGCTGGCAGATTTTTTTGTCTTGTGTAGTGCTCTCTCAACCCCCATTGGTTTCCCGGAGTGCCATGCTATTTGCTTAGTTGACTCTTCATCTAATCTTTAGGACAACTAGATGTCCCAATCAGGGTCACCAGGTATGCTGTGCAGATTGTGCCTTACACAAGGGCACCTAACCAATGGTGCAAGTGGGAGCTAAACTCCACTCTGTGGCTCGCTTGCCAAGCCATGCACCCTGTCATGGAGTAGTATCCATCTGGAGAAAGAGGTGTCATTTTCTAATTTACCCAGAAATACCTTATGTTAGTCAAGCTGTATTCCTTGTGGCTGCGATCACCCAAAAGGGGCATCTTTTCTAATTCACACAATGGAAGCACGGGGACCAGCACTGGCCCAGTTCCAGTTTTCAATGACATATCTTTTTTTTTTTAAAAAAAAACCCTCTCCCTCTATCTTTCTATATGCACGAGCAGACAGAGTGCACGTGTATGGTTACACACACGTATACATCCCTTGTCTGTAGTTAAGAAAACCTCATTGTGTCCCTCAAATTTTGTTTCATCAAAGCTGCAGGCTATAATTATGCTGGGAACAAGTCAAGGTTATTGTCCACCTACCCGCGTCAGAATGAGCGATTAGCTGTCACTGAAGTAAAATCAAGCTTGGTCTATATTCTGGCTTTGGAGCCAGATTTCTAAAATTCAAATTTAAATTCTACCTCTTACCTGCTGTATCAACTTAACCAATTCCCTTAACTGCTCTGTGATTCAGTTTTCTCATCACCATTGCTGATATCCTTTTTAGCATCATCATCACTGTCATCACCATCATCACTGTCATCTAATTTCTGGTTCCTTTAGATCCTTTTCCCCTATAGCTAGAGGGTAGGCTCCTTTTGTCCGTAGTTCTTTCCCTCCTCATATATTACTGTGCCTGCCAAGTTAAACCCAAGCACCAGATTGGGCTTCCTCCGTGTCTGGGTTCCTCCTGAGTAGACATCCCGGATATCACCTGGATACAGGCTGTTTCAATTCAGTGGGATCCAAAGTTAACAGACTGTGTTCCCTACAGGAGGATAGACTTAGGGATTTCATGTGTTCAGAAAAATAAATTAGATGAAAAGAAATGTTACATAAATAATTATTGTGTAAACTTACTTGGATTAGAGTTTAAAGAAAATATATAGGCCTTATGTGCATCATAAAAGTGATAGCTATCATTTTTTGAAAATATACTGTGCACTAAGTACAAGGCTGGATTTTTTAAAAATACAGATGTCTTAAAAATTCTGTGAGATAGATAGATATTCTAATGAGGAAATATGAGGCAAATAAAATGCACAGTAATGACAGATTTATAAAGGACAGGGCTAGCTCATACTCTTTCTCTGACACAATTTTCTCCCTTATATTGGTCTGATCATTTTCTGACATCTGGATTCCCTAAATATGTGTATGAAACTTAATTCAGTCATAGTGGTAAAGAAAGCATTTTTCAGTTAACATATTTAATTATTTTCTTATTATGAAAATAATATATAATCAATGTATAAAATTTTGAAGCAATACGTAAATAACTTACCTAAGGACATGCTGATCTTATAAGTGGTAGTCCCGGCTTTACCTTTCCTGACAAGCTATGCTCTCAACCACAGTTTTGTATGAAACCCATTCCCTAGGTTGGTCTCCTTTGGTTAACTCATGCATCAGGTTAAATTCATTATTATTTAACATACCGGCACATCTCAGTTCAGGGCATTTTTTGTTTCTCACAGTTTTATCTACCTTTAGCATAGTTAACAGTATGAAACTTCTCTTGGTCAAATAGCCAGCCAATTTTGGAGATAGTAACATCTCATCATAGCAAATATAACTGGAAAAGCCAGTGACGTACATGGAGTCGATGTCTCTACATGATAAATGGCCTCCTTTTAAAGAATATCTAATGATCTGTTAAGCCATGTCTAGCTTGATGGCAGTGTTGTCACATTATATGCATATTGGTAAATTTTTTGCATGTGATTTGGCTAAGGGAGGTTCCAGGTCACCTCCCCCTTTCCTTGTAATTATTTTCTAAACTTTACTCCTGCTTGTGGGGCAGCGGGTGGGGGAAGGAAGAAGTTTTCCTTTTTTAATTTTATCTTTATATTATACATTAATATGAGGCTGGATAAACACATCGTCACATTTAGTTTTCCTCGTCAAATTAGTTTACTTCTCTTTCTAATCTAGTTGTAATAAAATTCAATGTAAGCCCTATAACATGCTAGAGAAAATACATATCAGGATCTAGGACCCTTCATGTGTCATATTAAGGATTAGGTTAGATGATAACGAAAGACTTTTCCATCTCTCAGGTTCCTTGAAACTTTCCATTAGTCACAACAATGAGAGAACTTTCAGGACCTAGGGTCATGTTAACACATTTTTTTTCCTGTAAAATTGGGTAGATTTCAGGAAATGTTGCTAATTCACTTCTTGACAGTTGCAGAAAGTGCACTTTTGTCATCTTCAGCAATTAATGACTGTCAGAATATCCACAACAAATTTGAAATTGGAAGGGAAGCTGATTTTTAGCAAAGATGCCAAAATGAGACGAGGTTAGGAATTGGACCTATTTCTCATGCTTGAGGTGAAAGAAGTAAGATAAAGTTCCTTGCCATAAACACGTTTGGTGAAGTTTTTGAAACCTCCAGTTTCGATTGGTGGATTATAAAAGTAATATTATACTTATTTCCTCTACTCTCTGAGCCTGAATCGAATGGATCCAGATGTAATGACGGTCTGGTTATGCATGATGGAGAAGCTCCTTTGAGGGAGTGTGGTGTGCCAGGTGTAACAGGAAGTACACTGGTGATGGAGCAGGAAGGATTCCTTTGATTCCTGGTTACCCTCTTACTGATGTGCGACTTTAATCATGTTATTTAATTTCTTCGAACCTACATTTTTCTCATCTGAAATGGAAATAATAAAACATTCCGCAGAGGTTTATTGTAAATATGAAGTTTAATGCATCTGTTATGCCTAGTGCTCAATGAATCTAGGTCCACAGTCTCATATCAAAAATTTTTGAAATCCAAAGTTGTGAAAATTGTTTCCTTAAAATCCTCTTGGCAAATTTCACCTGTCTGATCATACTGCACTTGGCAGAAAGGTTTTATGTGATCATGTGAAGCTATTTATAGTCTTTATCCTACTCAACGGGAGCATTCATAGGTTTTGTTGTATAAATGTGTTAGATTATTTGTGCTTTCTCAGATGCTTTAGGGCAATTATGTAATGTACATTTGATATCTTTATAAAATGCATACATTCCTGAATTCTGAAACATACATGGCTCCAGGGATTTCTAATAAGGGATTTTAAACCTGTATTTCTTTCCTGCTTTCAGAATGAATAAATTTGAAGAAAAAATTTATTTTTGTGTTGTCTTATTTTTATTAATGTCACATGTGGCCATTTTGACAAAGTAATCTTTAGAATTATTTTGTTTTTTTGAGGTGAAATTTTCACATTGTCTAAACTAAGATTGATGATTATAAACTGGTAATTTACCTTAGTGTCCAGACTTAACAGCAACCTTAAGATCTAGAACCCGATAGGTCTTATGGTAAGATAAAAGTATTTCTAACTCTGGTTTAGTTTTACAGAGTTAAAAGAGACTCTTTTACACTCTTAATAAATATCTGTTGAGAAGGGTTGAAATCCCAAGAAATACCCATGAACCTTAGGATAGTATGACAGTAGATAGAAGAATAAAGCTTAATTGATCCTCAGCTTGTACAAAGACCTTTCATCTAGACATCTTTTCAAGAAAGTACAATTTCTGCAGGGCTTTAACATTCTTGGCTTCTTTTATGTTTTTGTTTCTTTTCTGGAAAAGTTGCATTTGTTATTTAAAAAGGCAAATCTTAGGTACTCTCTTGATTCTTAACTGCTCACTCACACCTAAATGTTACAGTTCTTACACTTAGCATTGAGTTTCTGTATTTATTGCTAGGAATTGTGGAAACCCAAGGAAGTTGTAAATATGTATGTACTGTGCAGACAAACGTGGGAGCCAGGCTCTATCTATGCAACTGAAACAGTCTTGTCCTGTTGCCAAGAGCAGAAGCCACTTGCTGAGCTGTGACAAAACCAAATGATCAATTGTCTGAAGTGCCTGTAGCTCGTTTAAAACAAATTCCAGATTTAATTGAGCCTGTATCAAATAGATCATCCTTTTGTAGTTTAAGATTTGCAAGAGAGGCTATCAGTAATACTCCATATACAGTGGTGAACTGTCCAACGTAATTCACAAGCTACTAAAGAGAAATCATTTTTTAGGCTACATAGTCACTGAGCAAAAACTAAAGTAATTTATTTAATTATCCTTTGGAGGGCTTTCTACATTATTTTTATGAATGCAATGGAAACATTGAAAAGCTGAAGGAAAATAGGAAATGAACTTACATGAAAGCTGGCTTAACAATTTTCCCTTCATGTAGAAGTGTTTTATGGTGTTTAGAACAATGTAATTTCAGAAGCAGTGAAAGTGCCTCACTCATAAAAAGGAAGCAAACAGAGATGGGACCAGTGAAAGCACATTCTGAACCTTTGAAGAGATGAGGGCTTTGACATGTCAGAGCGCTCAATTTTGGTTCTCAGACCTCCCTTGGTACAAGTCTCTCCTGAGAAAAACTTTTGCGGGTCAGGTCACCAGGGTGGGTCTGAGGTAAACTGGGACATGGTAGAAGTGTGATTTAATACCTCTACTTTATTTGTCCCCTTTTTCTACCTGTGGAGCATTATCATGGTCCTCAATTCTCTTCACTCTCCTTTATTAAACCAGCCCTCCCAGGAATGTTTGAATTCGAAAGATTTCCTTGAATTATAGAATTAAGAGCCTTTTTGTGGTTACTACAATTACAGCAACTGGATTAGGGGTTTTCTGGGCAAGAGGATTATCTTGGTGCCTATGAAATCACCCAGTGGATTTGCTAAGAACATTTCAGTTACGACACAGGACTTTTTGAGCACATCTTCTATAGAAAAATCGAGTAACGACTGGAATCTTACATCCTATTTTGCCTTCGAACGATCCATTGTACACAGTGAGTTGGAGGGACTTTTTAAAAATACAAGTTGTATCCGGTCCTTTCACTTACTGAAAAGTGTTCTTTGATTTCCTTTATTCTCAGGAAAAACACAGAGGGTCGTAGCATAGCCTATGAGGCTTTATATTAATATGGCCTCTGTGTACTTCTCCTTAACCTCTGCAGTCCAGAAACATTCGCCTTGTTTTAGTTCTTTGAAAACTCCAGGACGGTAGAGAGTAGGTTTTATTTACTGTTCTATTTCTAGTGCTTAACACTATGCCATATTGACAAATATTTAAATGAAAGAAAGAGTGAATAAAATGTTGGTGCTAATCTAGTTAAGTTTTGGTAAAACTACCCCCCATTTCTGCTATTGTTCTTCATTGCACAAATGTGGATGGAGTACTTATTATGTGCCAGGTGCACTGCTAGGTGCTGCTAAACATCAATTACAATGCATCATCACTGAGCTGTTGAGAATTAAGGGCAGCCTCTCAGGGTCGGATACAGTACTGATGTATTTGGAGACCTAGACATGCAGAAACGGCAGGGAGTACATGAAAGGTCTACCTTTTTGCTGCTTTTAGACTAGACAGAAGATTTAACCTCCAGGGAGGCAGAAGTGCTTTTGAAACAGAATTGAAACACAGTGTCCTTTCTAGGAGAAAGAAATTAATGTCAGCCACTAGTTATGTTTGAAGAGTGACATGTGGAGACACATAGCTTTGCTACCTTGAGGTTCCTAAGTGAAGAATCCTGAGGCTTACATCGACTCATTTCCTGCCCCCTATTTCATCCTGGACATGACAGGAACGAGATCATGGGCTGTTCTCCAAGCCGGTTTTAGGTCTGAAGGCATTAAGTGCCTTACTGTATCATTTTACAAAGGTAGTGCTCAAATGTTCAAAACTCCTTTGGCAAATAGTGGCAGAATTACTATCTTTTCTAGAGGGAATTGGGTGTAGTAGAGAGGAAGGGAATTAGGAGGAAGCTAAATTAGAATTGATCGACTTCTACAGAGGGATTATCATTGAAGAAAGATTTAATGTTTCTTTTGGATTAGTAGGAGATTTGTATCTGTTGCATGACTTGAAAAAAATTGACTTTGGGGGACAGTTTTAATTCCTTCTTTTTTGTGTTAACAGCATGTTTTTGCAACAGATAAATATTCAGAGGAATGGTATGCATATATATGTGCTGTTTGATTTACTTTACTTTTTTCTGAAAGCCAACTAATTTGAGTGTGATTATCGTGAATATGCAGTTATTTTTTGCTAATAATGCTACCGTGTTGTCACAGGATTTGTCATTCACATGGGGTACTATGTTAACCAGACTTCTGACTTTATAACCCCATTTGGGAGTAGAGTTTTGAAACTTTAGGGAAGAAAAGTAGGATTTAGACCATGATTGTCTTTACCAGAAGAGGATAATTTGCATAAAAGTAGCTCTATGATAAATCACCTCTTTTGTCTGATTCTTGGACAGCACATACTAGTATCTCCTTCAAGAGGCCTTTGTTTTAGTGTGTTTCACAAAAAGACCAAGTTCCTCACCTGTGTTAAGGACTAAAAGTGCCTGTACATTTTAATGAGTCTCAGATAATTTCATGTTATAGTTACAATCTTTGGGGCCGTTTTCTCAGTTAAATGATCTTCTGTTTAAATATTATAATATGTCTACTTGACACATCAACAAACATTGTCAAAATCATTAGACATCAGAGATATAAAAGGCCTTGTAGCCCTCTCTGGTCTTTTTCAGTGAAGATGGCTTTTATCATCTGGTCATTACATCTATGGTTAATCACAAGCTTCAAGATAACTTTATTTTCTTTGGATCATGTACAGTCATTTCCCAGTGTTTCCTCAGAACACTAGTCTAAAAAGTTGCTCTGTGTTAAATGAATTTCCAAAGAGAACATCTTCATTTGGAAACCTCTGCATAATCTACCACCACTCTCAGAAACCCACAACACAGAGGGACAGGTGAAAATCTCTAAGAAGTGATTCGGTAACACACTTTTCGTTTCTTTAGCCCACAGTTTTCTAAACTTAGTGGGCTTTTAAACCCTTTTTAGTGATACCAATTAGCATCTCATTATGGAAAGTTGCTCTTTTAGTTCAGACTGTTGAATGTGGATTCTCTTAACATTCATAAACGAGCTTGGGATTTAATTCTGTATACGTCAGTTCCTGATATACGTCACCCTATGGATAACTGTGGTTTGTTTGGCTGATCTGATAGTATAGGTAAGTATTCTATTCTTTCTACCATGCTTCAAGTATAACTTTCTACCGAGGAGAAAAACTTTCTCAGGCAGAAGAAAACTTTTCTTTGGACAAGGTTTTAAATTTAGTTCTCTTTTCCTACTAAAACCCAAATATGCCATGAGGCTCATTTTTGGAGAACATGGAACTTTGATTCTGACATTTATTTATAAACTTGTTAGGAATGTGAAAATTGTGGTACCCTTGTTGAATAAACTTTGAAGAACAGTTTAATATAATATAGTAAAGTAACATATAATAGCATAGTATAATAATATATATTATGATGATACGATATCTATCTATATCTATATCTATATCTATCTATATCTATCTATATCCATACACTATTATACTAGTATAATCCTCAAAGAATAGTGTAAGCACAGGGGCAGGATGATCCAGTGAAGGTCATAAAGTGGGGCTGGTCATAGTGAAGTTAGGAATCCATTAGCATGTGACTACTAGAGAAACTCTTTAAGACTAGTCTGATTATATTATAAATTTTCGGCTTGGCTTTACGATAGGTTTTGTCAATCACAATGTATTTACAAATCATTTGGTAAATTCATATAATGCACTACTGTGTTCTAGAAATTTTTATCTTTGTCTTTAATGTGCATTCCTGGACCAGCTCCATCACTGCCTGTCTCTGTAATATACTCTACACCCCTATTTCACTCCATTTTGTTCCCAGTACCCCTTCCTCAGGCCTGATGTTCGCCCCAGGGATGTTTCTATAGTTTAGTGAAGAATGTAGAGTCACAATCAGCTTTTCATCAGAGTCTCTACTTCCCTGGGTTTAATGTACTCCCTATGATATTAGTAAAATGGAAATAATATTTGCTTAAGTAACTAATACAGATGAGTCTGGTGCCACATTCTTCCTAACTCTCACTGCTTGACCTCTCTACCAGCAGAAGAAGTGGTCAGCCCCACCTTATGCTCCTCAAAATGCCTCTGATAGAGTTCGTTGATACCTGTGCCAGTAAAGCCACTTCAGAACTTAAACAAACTGGTTTGGGCTCCTTAGAGGAAGTAATTTGCACTGTCAGGTATTCGGGAGAATGGCTTTTCGGCAGGAAGGAGCTTGGATGGCATAAGGAAGATAAATAGCTCTGAATGAAAGGGTGAATAAAACCCTCCACAGTTTGAATTTCCATTGGCGGAACCTGGGAGTTAAGCATTTTCTTTCTTTTCCCTTTATCTCTTGTCTGTCTCATATTTCAGTTTTATTGCCCCTCTTTTGCTGTCCATGGTGCTGAATTATGATGCGCCCCAGACTTAGTTTAACCTTAGCTATTTCCTGACCCGCACTTTCTTTTAAGGTAGAAAATGGCTCAGATTACTTCTTTCTCTGCAGTCACGACTATTATTAAGTCTTTTACAATAACCATATCTAATTTCTTATTATTCTTCATCCTCACCAAGGCACTGGGCAATGTGACTGGCAAGAAGGGCACAAACACCATCTCAGACTGAAATAACATCAAAGGCTAGAGCTAAGACCCAGTAAATGTACTTATTTAATCAGAGAAGTATGTCAAGGTGGTTCAGAGTGCTCATGGATGGCCACCTTATTTGCAGAGATCAGCCTCAGTTAAATGTACTTAGATGTAGGTTTCAACTCTCACTCTAAATTTGCTAGTCGTATTGCCTGAAGGCAGTTACTTCATGTTACTTTCATTAGCTCATCTGTCAATTGAGGGACTTAGCAATACCTATCTCATAGGGTTATTCTGAGTATAATATATGAGATAATATGAAAAGTTTAACACAGCCTGGCATAGATGTTCAGTTAATGCTACTTTCCTTCCCTTCTTTGAATAATGGTTAATACTGTTTTAATGCTCCAGAAAGAGGTTGGTAATTCTTGATGACAGAGTTATGAACCTCACTTCTTTTCCTTTGTTACTTTTTGGAGACATTCTTTCAAGTGACAGCACTCTAAGATCTGATGTTTTGGTTTTCTAAAGAAAGCATATAGTAGAGGAAGGACACATTTAATTTAGAAAAAGAGCTCTAGATCATCTGGGATGAGAGACAATGTGGGAAATAGAAGGTCATTCAAATAATGGATAAAAGCTGAATGAAATCTGCATATACTAAAAAATGTAAGTACATCTGAGACTGTAATGATTAGTCCTTGGTGGCAATACTGGTGGTGGTGGTTCTAAGAAGTAGCTATTCCACTGACTGAGAGAGTCGAGATGAGAATTATACCTTGAACTGGGCCTGGTTATCAAGAGCTAAGTAAATTTCCATTTACATCATATAGTTTCTGGATGAGCTCTAGTAGTTGGAAACATGGATACTGGGTGTTGTGGGTAAGGAGGGGAGTCAAAGGCTAAGTTTCACAGACTTAAACAAAATTGTATGTGTGTATGGGAAGCGAGTTGGGAGGGATGTGAGGAAATGCTATTCCTATGCTTCAGACATTAGAGAAGCATTCAGCACTCACAGGAAATAGAGTGTTAAGGTTAAGGCTCCAACATTGGAGATGGACAGACCTGTGTTCAAATCCCAGATCTACCACTTGTTTTGTCAAATGCACTTAATAGCAAATCCAGCTCAGGTTGGATTTAAGGGTAAGACTGTTTACTGCCTCACACTTTAGGAAATATTGAGGCCAGGTAGGTTGTGAGCCTAGTATATCAGGGCTTTGGCTCCATCTCTCTGTGATCCTCTTGGGTTCTGCCTTTAGATAGTTGGCTTAGTTTTCCAGTGATGGCAGCAGCAATTCTGGGTACCACATTCAGGCACGAAAGTCTCCAATAGAAGGAGGGAGACTAGTTTATTTGTCGCTCTTCTGTAGGAGTGATAAAACCTTTCCTAAAACTTTTTCTCACTTTTTATTGGCCAGAGAAGCTTACATGTTCATTTCTAACCCAATTATGAGGGAAACGAGATTATTATGATTGATTTAGGCTAAAAAAAAGATCTACCCTGTGAGCTGAGATGAGGATCACACTGAATAATTTGAGAGGGGTGGATACCAACAAAATTGGTGCTCTGTCAGAAAAGAATAAGGCATAGAAAATCAACAGTACATGCTGTAACTTGTTAACTCCTTTGGGCTTCAGGTTTTTATCTGTATCATGTGCATACGGCACTTACCCAGAGACTATTAAATGAAATAATATGTGTAAAGCACTCAGCATAATATGTGTTACAGCGTAAACATTTAGTAAAGTGAAAATATACTTGGCAATTGAGAAACAACATTTATTGACTGTAAGGTTGATCCAAAGCTTTTACTGCCTGTGTGGCTCTATGTTCCTGAGAAACTTTCTGAACTTGTCCTGACAGGCTGAGAAACCAGAATAAGTCTTGAGAGTCTAGATAAAGACTTTTATGACTCCTCTTTAGAGAGCTGAGTCTAGATGATAAGATGGCCTTTGGTCAATTTTTCATACAGGTAGACTGGGTTTTCATTAACAACTAGGACAATTCCTAAACACAATCAATGTGCCATTGTGGTCCTTTGGACCTGCATGTGCAAGCCTGCGTGTGTGTGTGTGTGTGTGTGTGTGTGTGTGTACACATGCTGTGTATGAATATGTTCAGCTATTATTTTGCTTCCAAGTCACTTGGCTGAGCACTTCAATTATTTTTAAAGTATTGGTGAACTATGAGGAGCATGGCGAGAAGGCAAGATTAAACAAGGGGGATTTCAGCAGGGCTGCCATGCTCTACAACTCCAGGCAATGTCATTCACATAATCTATAATGTGAATGGTGTCCGCAGGGCTGAGGCGTGCATAGCCTGTGTAGCTCTGAGTGATGGCCCTATCCTGTTTAGAACAGTATACCTTTACACAGATAGCATGGGAGAGCCGGACACATGGTTTATATGCATTTGATTAGTTTTCTTATAGTTAATGACTCCTCATGAAATGTGTCCAGTGTGGATTCTTTCCTGCTCAGTAAGAGACAGGCTGAGTCACTCTGTCCAGAACAATTTTGTTCACACGCAATGGATACAACAGTGCTCTGATATTAACTGTTACTTGACAGGTGTGACTATTACAACTAGAAGTTAATTCTTAATCTTTTTAAAAAATAAGTAGGACAAGTAATTTGTTTACAAACAGCTTTGCAAATGGTAGAATGGTTTGGTGGCTGAGTCCACCAATTCTGCTATAAGACTGCTGTGGCGCAGATGCCAGCTACTTTACTATCTTTGTGACTTTTGCTGCCCATGCATCCTGTGTATCACTTTCCTCCACTGTAAAATTCAGATGATGATCATAGAGCTGATCTCATGGGGCTGTTTGGAAAATGAAATGAATTAATATATGTAGAGACCTTAGATAAGGGGCTGTGCCAAAGAAGACACTCTATAAAACTTAGTTGTGACCAAGTGTTGGCAAAGGTTTGAAGAAATTGGAAACCTTGTACACATTTGGTGGGAATACAAAATAGTGCAGCTGCTATGGAAAACAGTATGGAGGTTCCTTGAAGAATTAAAAATGGAACTACCATTTGATCCAGCAATCCTACTACTGGTATTTGTCCAAAAGAATTGTAATCAGGATCTCTAGGAGATATTAATACTCCCATGTTCATTGTAGCACTATTTGGTATAGCAAAAATGTGGAAATAACCTAAATGTCCATCAAAAGATAAATGGATAAAGGAAATGTGGTGTATAGATGCAATGAAATACTATTCAGCCTTAAAAAAGAAATCCTCAAAGTCTATCGATGTTGAGGACATTATGCTAAATGAAATAAGCCAGACACAGAAAGACAAGCACTGCAAAATTCTATTTATATAAGGTACCTAAAATTGTAAAACTCAAAAAAATCCAAGACTGGAATGGTGGTTACCAGGGTCTGAGGGGTGAGGGAAATGGGGAATTAATCAATAGGCATAAAGTGTCAGTTAAATAAGATGAATAAGCTCTAGAGATCTGTTGTACAACATTGTATTTATGGTCAACAATAATGTATTATACACTAAACATTTGTTACGAAGGTAAATCTCATGGTAGGTGTTCTTGTACCACACACACACACTCATAAAAGTTATCTCAAACCCTACTTGTGAAATATAGAAATAGTAAAACATTTAAGGGAAAGGAGAGAGTTATCTATTATAAAAATAAGATATTATTTAAAAAGCCTCCACCAGAAAAACAACATTGATATCCTCCATTGTAGAGGGAAAATAATTTCTATGAAGCATTTTCAAAAAGTCTGATCCTTTAACTTCAACTCATTATTATTTTTGTTGTAACAAATACATAGAGATATTCTTTACAGAAAAGAGTTAGCTGAGATCATCATTATAACAACTTTCTCTTGTTGAATTTTAGCATTTCTAGATTTTAATGTAATTCATATTTTAATACCAATATGACCTTTTACATTAAACTGGATGTTTTTTTTTCCAGTGGCATTTTCATATCTGTTTTCTTCTTTGTCCTTACAGTAACCTGTCAGCTAGGTAAAATAGAAATAATTACCTGCACTTCTATTAATTATTTAGCTCTATAGCACTTCTATAATGATTTTCTCTACCAGATGGAAAACTCTCATGAGTGGAGTGTATCAGGAATGCAATTAGTTGTGAGTAAGAAATATCCAAGTAATAGTAGCTTAAATCATAATGACGTTTATTATTTATTTAGTAAAAGTTCTGAGGTAATATTCTGTGGCTCAATGATAGTATTAAAGACCCAAGATTTTTGCATCATCCTGCGTGCATTGATTCATCTTCCTTGTGTTTGTAATCTCATGGTCACAAGATGGCTGCCACTCTTCCAGGTATCGTGTCCCTAGCATCCCAAGCAGGAAGGAGTGGGGAGTACATGGGAAAAAGGTCTCCTTTTATTAGTGAAGAAAATTTATTCTAGAAGCTCACTTGATGTTTTCCTATGCCTTATTTACCAGAACTGGGCCATGTAGCCACTCTGGTTGCAAGGGAGGCTGGACAATAGAATATTTGGCAAAGGAAAAAAAAATCATGATTTATCTCTTGGAGCTTGGCACATTGAAGCCTGAAAAATATAGTCTCTCCCTCCCTTCCCCTCCCTCTCCCTTCCTCCTCCCTCTCCCCTCTCCCTCTCGCTCCTTCCTTCCTTCCTTCCTTCCTTCCTTCCTTCCTTCCTTCCTTCCTTCCTTCCTTCCTTCCTTCCTTCCTTCCTTCCTTCTTCCTCCCTGACTCCCTCCTTCTCTCCCTTTCTTTCTTGGAAAGCTGTGGTACAGAAGGGCCATTGGCTCTAGGAAAGAAAATTAGTAATTTCAGCCACAGGCAAGGATTGTCTCTGATTAATTCTTAAAAAATACCTGAGCTTGACACACAAAAATATTCATAACTATTAGAATAAATGAAACTCTCTTTGACAGATAAACTGAGGCCTAGAGAGTAGAAAGTATATGATTTCCCTAAGGTCACACAGCTAATTAGAAGAATAAATGGAACAATAACTCCCCTGTGCTAATGACTTATAGAAAAGTTAATATAACATATTTTCTTTCTATTTGTTGGATGTTTGATAGAATAGCTTGACTGATGCCAAGCTGTGTTTCTCCTGGAACTTAGGTAGGGGATGGCACATTTAAGGTTTCCCTCTAATAAACTTCAATCGACCATGCCCCTCTTTGGAGCACCTAATATTATGGAATATGATTACTGGTCTGTAATAAAGTACAACCCAAAGCTGCATTAGCCTGTGTTGTTTTATCTACTTGTTAGGCTTATTAAATATGAAGTAGAAACACTTCAGATCTTAAAGAACTAATATGGAGACCTAGCCATTTAAAAAGTAATTTAGATATTATTACTTTCATTTTGCCCTTGAAGAAACTGAGGCTTATAGAAGTTGTGACTTGCTAAAGGTTATAAAGCTGTAAAGTGGCAGAGATAGTTCTCATGGTCTCAAACTGCTGCCCGGTGCTCCAGTTACATATATGTAACCAAATATGCTTAAATATACAGTAACCATAGTTTAATGAGAATCTGCTGTGTCATAAGAAGTCCTTAGTAGTTATATAGGAACATAGCACATATCTGAATAATTTTTGGCTTCTTGTTGTTTGAGAATTAGCATTTTAATATTTTGCATGGAAAAATGCCTTACGTGTTTCACAGGCTGCAAAGTTTTATGTAACTATCCATTATCATTATCCTTATGTCAAAATTCAGGTTAACATTCTTAGAATTTCAATGAAGGCTTTTAAAAAAACTTTGTACGGTATTTTGAATTTTTTTTGCAGTAACATAAAGAAGTAAAACATACATTATGAGTTGTTTAAAGATTCCAGCAGCTATTATGCATCATAATGTGTGCTGAAGTTAATTCTAAAGCATATCTGTAGCTCATTTTATTTCTTGCCATAGCACCTTGTTTATAGTATAGTATATTTATGGGTTAGAATAACTTTAAATATTCTGGGCTTATGTAGTTCTTTTCTTTCCTGATAAAAATTTAAAATGACATTTAATGTTTTAAGAAACATTGTACCTGAGTTACAAAGCTGTTTTATTATTTTAAGTTAGCTTTTTTTTTTCATAATCGTTAGTATCTTACTCAACTGGCTTGTGTTAAACATGAATTCTTCTGACTTTATGGTTTTTAGCTAGTACAGTATTAGTTTGCAAAATGTTCCCTTGTATATGAGGGACTAGGAGAGATCAAAGAATGAGGCAGATCTCTCTGTGGCAGTTTTAATAAGTAAGGGAACTTACGTACAGGGCTTGTTTTGGTGGCTGCAAGATGAATAGATATCTGCCCCACCTGCTAGAGTCTTAAAAGTTTATGTAGAGGCCTTAACTAGGTTTAGTCATGTATGCAGTGCAAATGATCTCACCAACACCTTACTTTCTCAAGGCTACATCCTTGAAATGGCTCAGGTTATGGGAATGGTGGGTGGAACATCAATTCCAAGGACAGGGGAGGAGTGAGGAGCCTCCAGTTGTCTGGGTCCAGCTCTCTAGTCAACCAGTAGTCATGTCCTCTTGATGACCTCCTCTAATGTAGAGATTTATAGTTAGCATAAGCAAAGTACTATGTTAAATTTTAAAACTTTAATTATAGGTCTTTATTTAACACATAAAATAATTTGCCCTATAATATTGCTATTATAGTGAGGAACCTCTTCATATATCACAAATTTTCTATTAGGAGATATTTCTCTATCAATCACTTGCATTTCTGAACATTTTATGAGCAAAAGCATTGGCTGCCATCATCTTGGACTCTTTTCAAGGATGTTTGTATAGTGATTAGACTTGGAAGATAGATATGGTGTCCCCTTCTGGAGCAAAGAGCATATTCACCTATAGCCTTAGAAGGTAGAGATAATACTTAAAGCATAGGCCAAGTAGTCTACTGCCCATCACAAAAAAGAGCGAGGCAGAGTCCGTCATGCTGCACTGCTTCTAAGGTGTTGAGGCTTAGTTCTTTCCTTGGTTGATGCTAAGTGGTGTTTGAGCTTGATGTGTATGGGCTCCGTAGGACAAGATAATGACTCTAGTTATGGCTGAATGGCTAAGGATGGAGTCCCTCCCAGTTGGCTTCTGAAGGCATTGGGATTCCTTACATGACTGGCTGCATCTTCCACTGATCCCAAATTGACAGCTTTGCAATGCATTTCTTTGAACTGAGTGCCTCTATACCTCTTAATGCAACTATCTTCAGCAAGACTGTAGACCCAAATATGAGTCCTCTTGGAAACCTGAACTCAAGGTGCAGATGAGGATGTCCTGGCTTTCCTCCTCTTTGCTCTGCTGTCTCCCACCATGCCATTGCTCCTGATCCTCTCTTCTACTCTATTAGTGCAAGGCAGACCATCAAGTTTAGTGGCAAAGTAAACAACATACCAGGAAGCAGTATGATTTCTTGCAGGCATTGTCAAACTTTTCTAATAATTGTCTTGAGTCTTTCCTTTGTTTTGGGGAGATGAAGCCCCTCCTTTTCCCTCAGAAAAAGAAGAGAGGAGAATAGCCTCTATTTACAAACAAAAGACAGTTTATAAAAACAAATACAGTTTATAACTTCCTTCTAACTACATATAAATTAGAGTTCAGGGGTTATGATAGTGTCAGTTCTGTTGAAACTGCACCTCTCAGCAAGCTCTGAAGGGAATGACTAGATCCAATAGCTGGAGGTTTCTGATCTTGAACATGTGGTTCTTTGATTAGCTGGTACTTCATTTTCCCAGCAGCATCCTTTCATATAATTAATATATATTTCAAAGATCTTTTCCCAAACTGTTGATTGGCTTTTAATTTTTTTTTTTTTAATGGTGGCTTTGGTGTTACAGAAGTTCTAACTTTGGTTTGACCAAGTTTATGTGTATCTAAGAAATACTTTCCTAAAGTCAAATACATTCTCCTATATATTTCCCCTAATAGTTGCAAAATTTTGCTTTTTACATTAGGTCTCTCATCCATCTGGAACTTATAGAAATTTGTAGGTGATCATAAGAGTATATAATTTATTTTATATGGAAAGCCAGTGGTTCCAAAATACTTTATTCAATAGTCTATCTCCAGGAATCAGAAATACCGATTTTGTCTTATATCATATTTCCACATGTGCACAGCCCTGTTTCTTTATTCTGTTTTTTCTTTGAAGTATATTATTATTCCCCTTTGAAGCAAAACTGTACTGTCTTAATTACTAGGGCTTTATATATATTTTAATATCAGTAAGGCAAATCTCCTGTCTTTTCTGCCAGAATAATTTTGATTATTCTTGGTTCTTTATGCCTGCATATGAATTTCAAAATTGGTCCATCAGTTTTGTAAAAAAACTATGTTGAGATTTTGATTAGCAATGCATTAAATTTATAGATTAATTTTAGTATGAGTTAACTCTTCAATGTAAAAAAAATGAATTAGGTAATTGTCCTGCAGTCTAAATCATAAATGTTTCCATTTATTATATAACTAATATATCTTTCTTTGCAATACTTTTAGACAAAGCTTTATCTGTTTTCATGGTCAATGCTTAATACAAAGCTTTTCTCAATAAATATTTGTGGAATTAATGAATGAACCATCTGTAGACATTTGTGCTAGCTGTTTTATAACAGACAGAATGTGTTTGGAGAATCTACACCATTAGCTGTAAATTTTCCAAATTAGAAAAATATTCTTCATGATTTAGTATGAGACTAATCTTTCAATAAGAATGCCTAATTTGTAATTATTAAAGCTGCACTAAGGCAACATTTTGCATTTTATATGACTTAGATTAGTTACCGTTGTATCATTTCTGCTTATTTGTTGAGTATGGTAGAGTGAGTTATATCTTCAGATTTTATTTCTTTAAACCACTTTATTCAACTATAATAAACAAAAAATCTGTACATATTTAATGGATATGACTTGATTAGTGTGGAGATAAGTATACATTCATGAAACCATTATCATTATCTATGCCATAAATGTCTATTACCTCCAAAAGTTTCCTCTTGCCTTCTGTATTTATAATGACAATAATATAATTATGTTATGATAAGAACACAACATAAGATCCACCCTCCCAGCAAATTTTCAAGTATACAATACAATATTTTTAGCTTTAGGCACAATGCTACATGGAAGGTCTCTAGGATTTATTTCATCCCACATAACTGAAACTGTACAGTTTGACTAATACTTCCCCATTTCCTCTTCCCACTGGCCCCTGGCAATCACCATTGTACTCTCTGCTTCTCAGAATTTGACTATTTTAGATTCTTCATTGAAGTAATAGGAAATAGTGTTTATTAGTCCTTCTGCATCAGGCTTATTTCGCTCAGCATAATGTCCTCAAGCTTTATCCATGTTGTTGCAAATGGCAGGATTTCCTTCTTTTTAGAAAATTTTATGTTTTTATTTTTTTTCAATTGTAGTTGACATACAATATTATGTTAGTTTCAGGTGTACAACGCAGTGATTAGACATTTATATAACTTATGAAGTAATCACCCCAATATATCCAGTCTCATCTGACACCATACTTATTAGAATACTACTGATTATATTCCCCATGCTATACTCCACACTCATGACTATTTTATAACTACCAATTTGTACCTCTTCCCTCTTTCACTGCTCCAGTTCTGCCCCCTCACATCACAATTACTAAATAGGTGTGCTGTGGGGCCCAGTGGCAGTCTTCCCTGGTCACCTGAGCTGGGTGTTCCAGATGTGTCCATTGTATGAGTTTTTTGTGCCCTCATGTTATAGTTGAGCCTTGGTTGCTATTTGCTTGTTAATGGAAGGGATTGACCCTTGGGCTGATTGGTTGTGATGACTGGTCATAACCAGCGGAGGAGCTGTGGTGCAGGAGCTGACCCTATAGAACAGGATTCACTTTAGCAGGGCTCTGGTGCCTGCTCTGTCTGTCCTTTGGATGTGTCCTCCTCAGATGTGACCCTGGGTGGTGCTCCGACTCAGACCAAAGCCAGCTAACGAACACGCAGGCTGGGACCTCCTGGGAAAGGCCCTGCCACAGGCCAAGTTCAGCTGTAGCCTGTGTTCTTCCTGGGGCCATCTGGCATGAGCCACCAAACAATTTGCAGATGTCTACCACCCACACTGGGTTTGGAAGTACCTCCAGAGGCCATGCCACAAACCGAGGCTGGCTGCCACTAGTGCTGGGCTTGTGACTGCTCAGCAAGAGGTCCAGGACACGTCGAGGCCAGATGCTGCTTGTTTAGCTTTTGTGAACCTTTGAGAGATTTTAGGAAAGTCTGAAGCATGAGCCAAGACAGGCCATTTGTATGGAAAAGCCACTGGAAGCTACTTCCTAATTTTACAATAAATTCATTTCCTGCTTAAGTTTCTGCTGGTTTCTGTTGCTTACAACCAGAGCACTCTGAGAACAAGGGGAATTAGCCAGGTGAGGATGAGAGGAGGCAAGCAATTCTAAGGGAGAGGGAAGAGTATATACCTGAGTGTGACAAGCTGCTAATATTTCTGAGGAGTTTTGAGAAAGCCATGTGGTTGGAGGTAATGACTGAGGCAAGAGAGTGGCATGAAATGAATTTCAAAAGCTTGAGAGGGGCCATTTATGCAAGCACATGCCATGTGAGGATTTGGGGCTTTATCCTAAGAGCAATATTTTGTTGTTTTTAAGTAACACACTTATAACTAATGTATTTTGCCAGCTGGACTCAGCGATAAAAGCATGAAGCAACTTTATTCTTTCTTATCACTTTCTCTTAAACTTCTTCATTGTCATTTTCTCTGGATTCTGGTTGAGATCTTTGCTAGGTAGCAATAGCATTACTTTTTTGGTCTCTCTTAGATATAAATAGTTTTTCTATCTTATTTAGGTTATGAAATGTCTGGTTCATTCTAATATCAAAACTCTATATTTTCATCCAATTATAAAATTATCTTCCTTAGACAAGGCTTAAGTCAACTTCAAACCACAGCCTTCAAATGGGTGTGGTCATCGGCTTCTCCACGTTGCTTTTCTCCTCCCTCTTGCCCACAAGAATGTGTTAGCTCCAGCTCCTCCAGGGGAGGGGCAAGGCTATCCCTTTCCTGGGAAATTTCTCTAATACTTATGCAATTTCCTTATTGCCAACAATGCTTTTATTGCTGGGCACTAATGATCTCCCCCACCCCATGACTTCCAAATCCTGTCTTCTGTCAGTTCACATTTAGCCTCTTACTGCTGGGCTCACCTTTCACCCCAAGTGGTCATTTTGGGTGAATTTCTTTTCCAGGAGATTCAGGGCTGGGAGAGATGGCAGGCAGCCTGCAGGAGGAGGCAAGCTCACTCTCCCACTAAACTCCTGAAGTGCAGTTGTTTCCCAGACAGCCTCAACTACTCTTCAGTCTGCCATTAGGCTGACCAAACTCTTGTTTTCATACTTTTTCAGGCATACTTCACTTAACCCTGTTTGTGTTATCTCAGATTCCCCAGACCATTGCAAAGCTCTCCAGATGTTTCTGCTGAAACTCCTCTACACTTGGAAATTCCCCAGGATCCAACAAAGTGTCTTAATTAATCCTTGATTGGCTGTTTGAGCTTATTGGGCTGAGATGTGGATGCCTTGTATAAGACAGTCTTTGCTAACCTGGCACCTTGCTCTATTGTGTGGGTGTTATTGGCATCTATTATTCTTAACCCTGGGGCTTCAGTCCAAACTGAGACAATTGGAAAAGTGCCATTTTAATATAACCTTGCAAAGTGATATGATCAGAAGTCCGTTATTTGTATAACTTTAATGAATACAGTGTCTGGTCATATTACTTTCCCAAACCCCATATGAAACAAAATGCTGATCATTCTTATAGAATCAGAATATTTCCTAAATATGACCAGATTTAAGTTCCTTTGCCCTAAGTGGTATTAAAGCAGTCAAACAATACCTTCTTTACTTTTCTACAGGAAGTGTAGGATTTTTATCTTCTTTTGATTTTACAAAACCTCAACCAGCTGTCAAATGCTTGAATGTGGACCCAACATTTAAATTTTCAGTGGAAATTTGGAGATATTGTATAGAGCACTCAGCAAAGTACAAAGCCCTCTGACCACTTTCAGAAAGAATCCAAGCAAACAGCAATTAGGAATACATTCTGCTTCTTTCTGTTTGTTCCTAGCTCATCAGGACGTAGCGTGAGCTCCCATGCATATTGGGAGGGAGGGAAATGGAAAGCACTTAAATTGTTCCTTACTTTGATATGTGACTGTCAGGGTTGCAAATAATGTGCCTGCAAAAGAAAATTGCCTCCCAGTGCACCTGAAGATGGAATTTTAAAAAATGTTTCTTCCTCCTTCCTTTTCTCTTTCCATTTACTCAGCATTACGTGACTCCGCTGTTAAACACCTGAGGAGAAAAAAAAAGTTGTTTATGGTAGCCCCAATGGGATGAATCTGACCAAGAGAAAGAAGGCAACATAGCAAAGAAGTGTTTCCAACATTTATTTATTAAGCAGCTATTGGGTACAAAGAACATAAAACATGATGACTGCCTGCTAGAAACTTTTAATCTGCTTGTGAGGATAGGATATATATGTACCATAAGTTGAATTCAAAGTTTGTAATATTGAAGGCGGAGTCATCCCATACTGTAATCTTGCAAAAAGCAAGAAAGTGGTAGAAGCTACAGAGAGCTAGGTCTGGGCTGAATGTCACTTCCTAATAGAGCCTTATGGGGAGGTGAATTTCTTGTTATCCAAGGTGTGTAAGCCAATCTGGTGAGTACCTAGCAGGAGTATTTGTAGAAAGCATTATTGCATCTAGATCAGCGTTCCTCAACCTTTTTGGCACCGGGGAATGGTGTTCCTATGAGAATTTAATGCCTGATAGACTGAGATGAAGCTGAGGCAGTGATGCTAGTGCTGGGGAGCAGCTGCAAATACAGATGAGGCTTTGCTCACTGGCCCACCGCTCACCTCTCGCTGTGTGGCCTAGATCCTAAGAGGCCATGGACCAATACCAGTCCACAGCCCAGGGGTAGGAGACCCCTGAACTAAATGACATATAAAATATTCATATGACTTTACGATGCCTTGGTTCTGTGAATCCTGGTGACAGGGTGTATGCATGGGCTTGTAGAATAATCAGGAAAGAATTTATTGAAGTTGAGGTGTGAAAGAAGGCACATATGTGGGATAAAGGTAGGGGGCGGGAGGGAACTCAGACAGAAGGAATACTGTGAGATTAATGAAAGGTCTGGGGCCTTTTCTTGTCCATATATTATAAGACAAAACTACATTATTTCTAACCACATTTAGAAGGTTATAGAGGGGCTTAGAAACAATATCTTAATGAAAGTTTCTTTTCAGGATGAAAATTTGGAAAGCAGACCCATAAAATCAAGCCTAAGGGATGGGCTAGAAAATTTCATCCAGTTCACTTAAAATTTTGGTGAATGTGTTGCAGGCATCGGGTACTAGGAGTGCAGAGATGAAAAGAGACACAATTTCTTCTCTTGAATAACTGTTTGTAGCTGATTGTGGAGCAGAGTCTTTTATTTATTATTTATCTATCTATCTATTTATTTATTTAAATGCCTACAGCACCTGGTATTCCTAGGTGGTTTCCTATCCAAGTACTAACCAGGCTTGACCCTGCTTAGCTTCTGAGATCAGATGAGATCAGGCACGTTCAGGGTGGCATGGCCATAGAGCAGAGGCTTTTAAAAAGCTCATTCTAAAATGTTTCTTGATGAATGCCTATATTTTTATCATCACTTTACTAAAAAAGCCATATTTGTTGAGTACTTTCTAGGTGCTAGATACGATACTAGTCTCTTTCCAGTTCTCACAACAGCCCTTCAGTGTAGATATTTTATTATTTCTGTTTTCCAAGGAGGAAATCGAAGCTCAGAGAGGCCAAGTACATTGCCCAGCTATAAGAGGCTAATTAAAAATTCAAAAGTCACTAAATTAATTGGGTGGGCGACATGTTCTACATGCTGTACTAGATGTTGGACACAGAGCATCTTATGGAATCTTAATACCACTGGGAAAGAGAGATACTCCTGTTATCTCCATTTCCTGGTCAGGAAAACAAAGGCCCAGTAAAATGAAACAAATTGCCTAGAGTCACACAGTCAATGTTATAGACTGAATGTTTGTGCCCTCCCCAGATTCATAAATTGAAATCCTAATCCCCAATGTGATGGGTATTAAAAGGTGGGGTCTTTGGGAGGTGATTAAGTCATGAAGGTGGAGGCTCGATGACTCCTTTATAGAGAGAGACCCCAATTTGCTCTCTGGTCCTTTTGTGCCATCTGAAGAGGCAGTGCGAAGTCATTCATCTACGACCAGAAAAAGAGCTCAAGTTCCCAGCTTCCAGAACTGTAAGAAAAAAGTTTCAGCTATTTATAAGCCACATAGTCTGTAGTACCTGATCTAGCAGCCTGAAATGACCAAGATGATCAGTTCGTATAGAGCAGGGATTCAGGCCCAGCTGCTTGGTTCCAGAGCTGATAGTCTTTCACTACTATGTCACTGTTCCCCTCCCTCCTGTGCTGTACAGTCAACAGCATCACTCTGGCTCTGCTTTCTCCCTCCCTTTACCAAAAAGAAAAGAAAAAAAAGAAACAAAAACCAGAGTGAATGACAGAACCATTCTGAGGATTTTCTTGAAGGGCCAGGCGTGAACTTGGCTGGAGGGGTAATTCCTATTAGAATTCTGAGGCTCAGCATACAGCAGTGGCACTAGGGAGGTAAAAATGCCATGCTAATTAAGCAATTACTGAAACTCATGATTAAAACATGAGGTTGCCTTTCTAAGAGAATCCCTGGAATAAATGGTGTTCTTCATTTTGCCTGGGAGCCTGGTTGATCAGTGTCTTAAGAAATTTACCTTCTACTGGAGAAGTGATAGAGAAGCAAGGACTGTTTTACCTATTATCTTTTTGGATCCTTACAAGGACCTTTTGAAGATGTATGGGGGCAGGGGAGTTTGATTTGGGATTTTAGTGGCCAGTTAATCAGATCCCACCTTCTTTTGATCATTTGCAAAATATATACAATATTCTGGGATTCCAGTTTCAAGTCTATTGCTTGGCTGAGATTGCATGTCTTGCATTTATGGCCAAATGTTGTTCCTTATACCCCCTGCCCCCACTCCTGCTACAGCTGGACCTTGGGATCTGCATTTCACAAGAAGGGACAGGCTGGGCTTATAGCCAGCTGAGCAGAGAAGTGTGGCTCCCTACCACCAGGCAAATGTAGGGAGTCTAGGAGAAGATCTTGCATGCAAAGGACATGTAGCATGTTCACCTTCCTCCAGTAGAGAAATGTGGATGACTGGATATCTGCCTCTTACCACTTCACCTGTTAGATGAATCATTCTTACTCCTGGGAGGAGAAGCCAATGGAAGGGCAAGTTTCTACCAAATATACCCAAAAGGTGTTTTATCGGCTGAAAAAATCATAAGGAAAGTGAGCATATGGTTTTCACAATACTCCCTGATCTTGTTCTTTTATTCTATTGCCCTCTCCTGATTTGACAGGAGGAGAATTTGATGTTCAGAGAGGTAAAGTGTTGAAAGTCACCCTTGGATGAGAAACCTGAGGTTGGACTCTTGAGATCCTGGCTCACAACATGTCAGTGAAAGGCAGCTTAGTGCTCAGGGGGTCAGAGCCTTCATGTTATAAATGCGGCAAGTGATGCCTCACAGAAGGGGCTTGTGCCTTGCCCAAGATCAAACTGCTGGAACTAGAAACTCAGTTCTTCTCATTCCTTCCAGTGTTCCTTCTAGCGCCTCACAGAATTCTTAACCCCGTGACATTTGAGACAGTTGAGATCCAGTGGGTTCAGGAGCACCTGAGCTACTGGAGAAATAATTCTTTAGTTCAGTGGTTCTCAGCTCTGGCTGCACATTAAAATATTCTGGAGAGCTAAAATAACAACAAACAAAAACAAACAAAACAACTGAGGCCTGGGCAGTATCCCCAGACCAATTAAATCAGAATCTCTTGGTGGAATGAGGGGGGGTGTGGATGGGTGGGGGAGGGGACTTCTCACTGATATGTTTTTAAAGCTCTCCAGGTGTCCTGACATATAGAATGGTTGAAAACCATAGCCTTGATAATCTCACACTTGTTTTATAGCCGTATTGCCCTCTTGGAATGTAGAAATGATGATAGATTGCATTTTCAGACAGATCACATCTATTAAAATTGGAACCCAAAATCTGAGCCTTGGTGGGGCACTGTATGGGCCCCTTCATCTCACTAATGACAATTCTTTACCTATGCATAGGTTTTCCCTTGTCTTGATGCCATTTGTTTTTTTATAATAACCACATGAAGTCAATAATTACTGACTTAATTTCACCAAATGGGAAAACAGGGTTCCTACCCAACCTTGCGTAAAAGCAGATGGCTTTCCATGCTGCTCTTCAGGGGAGACGTTCACACCAAGTGGATTGGAGGCTGGTCTTTATTCCCCACTCTGACAATGGCACCGTCCCATTTGAGAATTCCTGGGGAAAATCCATTTTGATCAAAGAAGCTTGTTGTTAACACCCAACTGGACTTGCAGTTCACGAGTGTGCAGGTTAAGAAGTGCACCGCAATTACACTGCAAGTTTTCGTGGCTGGTACCCTTTGCTCTCAGGCAGTACGCTGGTTGGGTGGCGGTACGTGCTGAACCCACATATACTTGATCAGCAGGCTCTCTAATAAGATGTAAAGGCTGCTGGAACAACCCCCTAATACTGCTCTTTTTTGATAGGTGAAATGCTGAAATAACAGTGTGTGATCTATTCCTTTAACTGACGTTGTCTCTTTTAGACTTTCTCATTTAAAATTCACATACCCTTAGGAACAGGAAGATATTCCAGGCTCTTAAATTGATTTTCTCTTATGCCTCATGGATTAGTAATTCACACAGAATAGGGGTTCGCACTTTTCAAATAATCTTCACTTTGCCTTTCTGTGATGTAGGTATTATTATAATTTGCATTTACATATGAGCAAACTGAGGTTCCAAAAGGGTTATTGTCTTGACCCAAATTACCCAGCAATTAAGAGCTTGAATCTATTTTTTTCCCCAAATGTGAGACCTTTTCCATGATCCCCCTACTAATAAGGATGATGTTTTATTTTTTATTCTCCTTGACTATATGCTTTTAAGAAATGTGTGCCTCAAAACAAACCTTGTTAGAGAAGGCTCTGATGCTGTAGTCTTGTCAGCATTCAGTAATATCTTTTAGGGCAATTTTTCCAGTTTGGATGTGCCTTCACTTGAATCATTTATGCTCTGTTTTCTGAATAAGAACCTTTTTATGATGGACAGGTTTTTTTTTTTAATTAGTATGGATGCTGAGGTAATGGTATATGTTAAAATGTCTTAGTTTTCATTGAATTTTTTTTTTTTATAGAGACTTAGCTAGACTGTGTAATTTCCTTTTCATCCTCTTTGAAAATTAAAGTCTCTGCTCAAGATATTTTTATTTATGGAATATAGAGAAAAGACTAGAGGAAAGAATATGGACTTTAGGGTCAGGCCAGAGTTCAAATACAGACCACTTACTCGCTTCTTAGTGATTTATTTGAAGAAAGTTGCTTGGCATCTCTTAGCCTCCGTTTTCCCATCTATAAAATGGGACTTAGCTTGAATGCGACTTAGCTTGAAGGAGAATAAATCTAAAGCATATAACACAGATCTCTCTCAAAATCTTATTTTATTTACATTCCTCTTACATTGTGAATCTGTTATCCATTAGGTAATACAATTAATTAGTCTCATTATTTTAATGACAGGGTGGAGAAGTACATTGACCTGGATTGCAGAAGAGAAAAGCCTGAGTAGATGGGCTATAGCAGTGCTCATTCAGTTATTCATTCACTAATTCAGTCACTCAGAGTGATTTTTCTAAAACAAAACTTGTTATTGGCTTCTCTATCTAAAACTAGTCAAAGGCTCTCATAACCTACTAAATAAAGCCTAGATTTCTTAGCCTGTCATTTGGGACCCTGCACCTCTACCATCTTTCATTGTTCCTCTCCCCCATGTGTGGTTCCCTGAATGATGTCATTCTTTGAATTCACTATGCTATTTCAGGCTTTTGTGTTTCCTTTGTCTGCAAACTCCTTACCACGACTTGTTCACTTGCCAAACTCTCATATTTCCTCTCCTCCAGGCTCTCTGCAGAGAAGCTCCCTTTGACCTACCTCTTTTCTCAAACAATTCATCACGACTTCCTTTGTCTTCGTACATCTGTCAGTGGTAGCAAGTTCTACAACCTCTTCTGGACTTTAAGCTCCTAAAGGGCAGGGCCAGTGTCTTCATCTTTGACCTCAGGTGCCTGGTACAGCATCTGGCAGAGAGTAGCTGCCTAGAGACTGACAGTAACAATGCAATATGCTCAGTGTTTTTACTAGGGGCTCCAGAATTTCAGGGTGAAAATCTTCCAGCTCTTGGACATACCAGTTATGTGATCTGGGAAAGTTATTTAGCTTCTAGGAGCTTCACTTTCCTCATCTCTGTCAGACAAAATAATAGTATCTGATTAATAGGGCTGTCAGGCTTTATTAATTAAATGTGAATCTTTTAAAAGAGATTAAGATGTACAAATTGGTAGTTACAAAATAGTCATGGGGATATAAAATGCATCAAAGGGAATATAGTCAATAATATTGTAATAACTATGTATGGTGCCAGGTGGGTACTAGACTAATCGGAGGGATCACTTCATAAATTACGTAAATGTCTAACCATGATGCTGTACACCTGAAACTAGAATAAAATATTGAATGCCGACTGTAATTAAAAAATAAAAAAATAATTAAAAAATAAGAAAAAAAACAAGTCAAATGTAAACCTTTAACATTTGTGAAGCACTTAAAACAGTGTCTGGCATAAGTAAGTACTCAGAAAATTCTGGGCTGCTACAGTTATTATTTTTTATCAAAAAATAAAAATTATGACAATAAAAAAATCATTTTTTATGAGGCCACACAGGCTAAGAGAAGGTCACAAGGTTAGTAGGTCATCAGACTTCAAGTGGGATGTTCTTACCAGATCTTCCTCCTTGGTTCATCTGCTTCTCAGTGACCTACCACTGGGTCCCTGACATTTTCATCTCTTGGGCAAAAGCTTTCTTTCCTAAAGACTCCTGCTGAAATGTCCTCTGAGGAGGAGTTACCTGCCATGCACATCACCTGTCAACACATCACAGCTCTGTTGTCAGATAGCCTGAGTTGGGTTGTCAGGTTAGCTAGCCAGCCCCTCACTGAGCAGAAGATGATCAGTCCGTCCTGGTTGCAGATGAGATAAAAAGAGAAGGTGCAAGCCTGCTGGTTCCCATCTAGCGCAGACAGGCATGGGACTGGTCTGCAGTGGATGGGGAGGAGTGCAAGTTCCCAGACTTACCTGTAAAATCAGTACAATATGGCGGTTCTACAGGTTGTCAGGAGGATAAAGTGAGATAACGATAATAACTAACGTTTATTAAACAAATGCCATCTATGTGTGTAGCCTCAGTCCTCCCAGCGACAACACGAGCTCGTGTTATCCCTCTTTTAAAAACTGAGGCACAGATGTGATGGCATACGGAAAATGGCCAGCCAGAGAAGGGACTGACCATGAACTTTCCCTTTCAAGGCAGAGTCTGTTTTGTATTTATAATTTTGTAGCTTTTTTTTTTTTTTTTTCAGATGAAAGAACATCTGAAATTGAATAAGCTTCAAGCCTGGATCTACCTGTGAGCCTAACGGAAGTGGGTGCTCAGAAGTAGTTAGCTACCTTTTCTCTCTGATGGTGGGGCCTCAGGAATAGAAGGAGAAAGAAGATGAGGAGACAGACTAAAAGAGAAACGAACCAGTGGGCCTGAGTGGCTGAGGGGACCGTGTAAACCCCCTTCCTGGCTGACTGCCTTCCATCACAGGCTGTGACCCCCCTTCAAGGGGCTCAGCTAAAGCCTAGACTGAAGTTCTTCTTCCATCAGTGCCTCCTGGCTGCCTGAAAGCCTCGCAGAGTTGTGCTGACTTCCTGGAGCTTAATTTATAGCCAGCCAGTGAGTGGAGCTAAAGCTTCATGAGACAACTGCCTGCCCAACAATCCTGGCTGGAAATTCCCGCCTGAGCTCTTCCCTTCGTGTGTGTTCTGCTCCTTCCTCACCTTGCCAACTAAACAGTCCCACGGAGGAGCTTATCTCAGCCTGGTGGAGGGGAGGGTCACCTTTCCAGACAGCCTCTTTGTGTCACACCTAGCCCTCTCTTCCCTCACCTTGTTCCCCTTTCACAGCCCTGGCCCCTGGCATTCTCAGGTCTAAATCCATATAGCGTCTGCTGGGTTTTATTAAACTCTGTAGCCTGCAGAGAAATGGAGCTGAAGAAATCCTTTCTGTTGTTATTTGGTGCAAAGAATGAGCACACACAGGCATTTTATTTTATTTTATTTTTCACACACAAGCATTTTAACTGCTTAAACCAAGCAGGTTGTTTAAGCCAGGGGTTGCAAACTCAGATGCCTGCAGGGTCCAGGCTGGTAACATTACCAGGAGAGGTGGGTAAGCTGGGTGAAGACAATAGGGAGTGGTGGGGACTGGGGCAGACCGGAGGGTCTGAGGTGGGTAGCAGCTTACCACTCTAGTCATTGTAGCCTGGGAGGAAATGCAGGTCCCAGGTCACCTTATTCTCTGATAGTTCAAGAGAAAGTATAGAGCTGGATTTTCTGTGTAATTTCCCAATTTTCAAAACACTTTCTGGGCTACGCAAAACACTTCTGTGGGCTGTGTAACGCGTGGGCTGCCAGCTTGAGAACCCTGATTTAAGCTGTGAGGAGAAGTCTGGCTGTGGATGCTTCACTTCTGGCCCCTCTGCCCTGTTCAATTTCAATGGAAGTGGTTGTTCATCAAGGACCATGTAGTTGGTTTGAGGAAGGAGCTATTTGGGAAATATTTGGACCTCTTTTAGTGAAACCTGAGAATGGCATTTGCTTGTTCTCTCATTTTGTCTATTCATTCATTCATTAATTCAGTTATTCAACACATAATGAGAGTCTGTTATAAACACATCATACTCTAAGGATGCAGCAGTGGACATGACACGGTTCTCAAGGAACTCACAGAGAGGCAAGCAAAACTGATGCTCTTAATGATTCAGCATGGTCAGGGTTTTAAAAGCTGCCTACGACATATCTGCAGGAACATAGGTGACAGAATTCTTGGCTCTATGTGAGGGAATCAGGACAGATTTCCCAGATGATGCAGTGGGGTCTACAAGTGAGAGCATGGGAGGAGGTGGACAATGGATTTGAGAGCTGAGTGAATGGATAAAGTACATAACGGCCTGGAGGAGTCTTCCAGATAAGAGGAAACAGGTGAGGTTGTGCATGGTGTGCCTGGGAAATGGCAAGTAATCTGTGTGGGGTGCTGGTTGGAGGGACTGTAGAAGATGCTTAGGGTGTGGATCTAGAGCCGGGCTGGGACTGGCCCTGGAAACCATACTAAGGACTTCTCTAGTAAACTCTGGGAACTACTGAAATTGCATAAACAGGGGCGTCCCATAGTCATATCTGTTTTAGAAAGATCATTCTAGTTCCAGTGAGAAGCATGATTTGGAAAGGCAGCAGGCTAATGAGGTTTTGGGGGGTCATGGGGTGGGGTGGGGAGTGGAGAAAGAGAAAGAGCAACACGTTAGAATGGTGGTTCTCAACCCTGGCTATACAATTCTTATGTCCAAGCCCATCCCAGACTAGACAGTGCAGAATTTCTGGGTTTGAGGTCTCAGCCTTGAGATTAAAAGCTCCCTGAGTGGTTACTGAGCATTACCGAGCTCGGAGACCATTGCCTGGTGGAAGGCACAGCTCAGGGACACAGGTGAAGTTGCAGGGGAATCCCTGTGGCTTGGGGCTGGGGAGACTGTAGTTCTTACCCAGTCTAACAGGTCAGTTCCACCGATGGGCAACTGAGGCCCCCGAGGGACACTGCTGTTACATCAGATAAGGAAACTAAAAAATCAAATGATTGAAAAATACCCTGTGTTGGAAAGAGCCTAGGATTTGAAGTTAAATAGCTCTGACTTACATTCTGCCTGAGTTACTCATCAGTTGTGATAAGTTGGAAGTCATTTGACCTCTCTCAATCTCAGTTTTTCGTCTTTCAAATGGAATTAATAATACCCACCTTTTTAAGTTGCAGTGAGGACTAATTTTTATAAAAAACCTAGCACAGTGCCTGGCACACAGTGGTAAATGATTAATAAATGCTACTACTCTTAGATGATTGTAGTTAAAAGGGACCAACTTTTTGTGTCAGCTGAAGTTTCTGGACTATTCTGCTAAGAAGACAGAGTCATAGGATGGTCCTCTGCAAGGAGAAAGGATTGTCAGAAAGAATTCTTATGGGACCTTTATTGTGAGCAGAGGTTAAATGGAAAAGGTGGATTGGATTTAAAATCCTTTTCATAACTGATCTCCTACTCTTATTTTTTTTAAAGCATGTGCTCTTAGCCATTATTTGATGTTGCCTCTTCATGCACAATTGTTTCTGCTTTTTTTTTTAAAAGAAATAATTCTTATTTTAAAATAGTTTGAAAGAAGGTATAAAAATGATGGAGCTTCTGTGTACCTTTCAGCCAGCTTCACCCAGCGATGGTGATATCTTACGTAATCATAATTCTGTTGTTTATTTCTTACAGAGCTGTACTCATCCTGCTATTATTTCTTACTCCTCTCACTTAATGTAATAGTCTACACAGTTTTCTTTATCATAAATTCATAGTAAACATGTATTTTAATGTCTTGACATCTCATACTGTACTTTAAATAAATTCCTTGCTGTTGGGCCAGCAATAGTAGTATTCCAGCCAATGGCATGGGTTGTTTACATTGTTTTGTTCTAATAGTATTGCTAGTGAGCATCTTTGTGCATCAGGCTATTTCTATATTCAGTGTTCTTTTATTAGGATAGATTACTGAAGGCACAGTTGCTGGATTGGAAGACCTGAACGGGTAAAAGTTTTTTGATACATATTTATTGGCAGCTGCTGAAGGAGAGCTGCCTGAAATAAACTGGAGGGGCCAGTGCTCCAGAAGTTGAGGGTGGGATTCCAGGAATGACCTTGAACTGAAAAAGCTCCAAGTGCCTTGGTAAGTGACTGCAGCTAAGCTAATCAGGAGCCAGAGCAGCAGATCACTACTGAGACTCAATCATGTTGCACTCCTCAACTCCTGGCCGAAAAGCCCAGAGCCCAAGGGCTTTGCTATTCTTGGCGTGGCTGCCTGTTCAGTAGCACTGCTGAGACTTGCCTCTATTCTACTGTGCCCAAGCCCCAGGTTCTTTTTTCCTTCCCTGTTTCAGGCCATTTCACTGAAATCTGAGTAAATGATTGATCACTTTAAAGCTAGGAACAAATGGACTTGCTGGGCAATCAGACCTCCTTCCAGCCAGTGTGCACTTGGGCACCCAGTGGTGGATGCAATGTCATCAGCATATGATGGTTGGAATTTTCTGTGCTGTGACAGGCAGAATGATCTCAGTGGTTTGTCTGGGCTGCAGTTAAAGGCTGAACAGGAGCACTCTCAGGGTAGGGACTGGATGTTCGAGCCCTCATCAAGGGCTAAGAGTTTCCATGCTGGTGGATTGGGGACCACCAGGTTCAGTACTGAAGTGAAAGTGTGAACTGAAGTGGTGGCTCATTTACCCAGCATGAATTGGAGCCTGGCACTTACTTGTTTTCCATATCGCAAATGATATCTCTCTTACTCATGAACAGTGACTACTTGCAAATTACCACTAGCACCACTACATTTGTTGAATACCGACTGTGTGCCAGGCACTGTGATGAGAGTTTTACACACACCAGCTCAGTTAACCTTACATCAGTATCTACCACTGTTGAGGCTCAGAGAGGATTATAGCGAGGGGGAGCACCAGGGTTTGAATTCAGATCTAACTGTGTCCTTGCTCATGTGGCCCCAAGTTTGCTGTTGATGATGATAGGCTGATGGTTGCATAAATATTCTATAAAAAATCTGAGGCATTTTCTAATAACAGCTGCTCCTTACCACAATCTGTGTTCCTTTCTTCTGGAGATGATGCTAGACTGTATTCCTGGGCTCTCTTGCAGGTAGGTGTGGCTGAGTTCTATTCAGTAGTTGAGAAGTGATGTGTGTCATGTCCAGAGTCCTTCTCTTTGTAGCTAGTTGTAATGGAGATTTTTCCCTGGAGTGACAGAACCCACAGGTTAAAGGTGGCATTCTCTGTTGGTATATTTCCCTAAACGACTATGTGGGGCAGGGCCTTACCCTCTTGTTCCCACCCACAAGCCGTTGACCTGCCCATATTGTTACATAAACAACATATAAACTTTTCTTGTGTTTAGCTACCATATGTTTTTAGATCTCTTTTTACAGATATTAGGCTATCCAAATAATACAAAATGTCAACTCTTTTATCTTAAAAAATCAAGAAGACCTAGCAGGGCCATTTCAAGTACAGGGTGGGAGAAGGCCAAAGGAATTTACAGTTGGAGCAAGGTCTGGTCACATGGATATTCTCCCTTGGGTGTGCTTAGTGGAGGTTCCAGGTCATTGTAAAGCCAAATGAACTCAAAGTTATAGACAAAATAGATAAGGGTACTGCCCCTTTGTTTGAAGATTGGTCTATCTTTTTCTCAATCAGACACTTTTTCTAGAAATAGTAACAGTTAGATTCCTATTCCCAGTTAGCAAATCATCAATTTTATTTTGCGGTGGCTGGAAATGAGGTTATATTAGGTAATGATAATCGCAGGATTCCATTGAATTTAGGTCTAGAGGATCCCAGAAATTTCTTCAACCCTGCGTCTTTTGAATAACTTTCTGAGATACTAAAATGGAGTTAGGAAGCAATTTGTTGTCTCTGCAAACCCTGTTGTCGCTATAATATCTCATAGATTAAGAGTTGCACCCAGAAAAGGGGATGGTTTTCATGAGCTTGTGGGTAAGAGTCTTAGAGTTGGGACGGTAACTTTCCTATGAGGTGACTTAGTCTTCAGCCAGATGCCAAACTGGAATTCTTTCTGTATACCTTAGCAGAAGGACTAACAGTTTGGGAACTTTACAGCATCTAAAGTAGGTAGGAAATAGATAAAAGACTATATCTTTTTCCTTTGTTTTGCTTGTCCTTTGGTGTTGAGATGGTGTTGGTGGGTGTACTGATGATGTGGTGGGTGGTGCAGGAAGAAGAGGACCAGAGGCCATTCAATACTAATTAGGTGTGAAAATATTTAAAGTAGTAGTTTTTTGAAGGCACAATGATAATTAGTTAATTTCAGTTTTTTAATGTCCATAATTATACTCAATTTTTCCCGGAATTTGCTCAATTGTCATTATCACTTCCAAGTATTCCCTGATAGCATATCTCTTGCACATCCCCACAGTCAGTTGGTGGTGTTTGCTTGCATTACACTAAGTAAATACATCTATAAAACTTTTATATCAAATTAATTGTTCAGTTTCTTGACTTGGCAAAAGTTTATTGAACACCTGCTCCATGTCAGGCACTGCAGAGAACATCAGGGGTAAAATGATGAATTTGAAGCGAATAACTCACAGGCTGGTAGGAGACTCAGAAGTGAATCAGTGTTTGCACAGCAGTGTGATGGGTGTTGTGGCTGAAGTGTGTGCAGAGTGGATTGAGGGTTTGTAGGGGAGGTGTCTCAATCTCACTTCTGGTGGAACTCAGGAAAGCCTCCTGGAAGGGATGACACTGGGATCAGTTGAAGAACATCCATAAGGAGAATGAGGAGATGGCTGAGCAAAGGGGGAGCTATTTAAGGCAGAAGGAATAGCATGGGTAAAGATATGAAAGTGAGAAAGGGCGAGATGCATTACAAACAACTAGTAAGTAATTTTGTTGGAAAGGAGTGTGGGGAAAATGTAGGCAACACTTGTAATTATTGCTTTATTTTTTTTGTCTGTCTTGCTAGTTTTTTAGCTCAAGGATCATGCTTTATATATATTTATATACCCATATCTGGAACACCAAGGGCTTCAGTAAATTTTTGTTGCGTGAATGAGAGTTGGTTGATATTGAGTCACTAATGTCTGCTGGTCTCAACTCACAAAGCTGCTGGTATGATCCTCAGCCCTGTAGGCTCTCAAGACAGGCTGGGCATAGGTTCTTCCAGCTATAAAATAGCTGGAAGCTTCTTTGCAGATGACAAAAAGGAGCACTAAATATTTAATGCTTAAAAGTTAAATACTATTATAAAAGTAATTTAATATAAATGGCTTTCAGGAAATTCTTATCCATATTTCATGACTGCAATGGGTGTCTGGGTTCTAATGTTTGTGAGCGATTAATTTTAATGGTTATATACTCTCAACTTCCTTCTATTTTTCTCCTTAGCAGACCCCCAGGTCCATCAGGAAAGTGAAGAGGTAGACATCAGATGTCACTGTGGATAGAAAGAGACACAGAGCCCTGAGCTGAGGCCTCCAAATGGCAAGTTAATAGGCATTCAGAAGTTGCTAAGTGGTACATAACAGTGATACTGTAAAACCCTCAAGTATGGTGTTGACTTGGTGACCTGATACCTTTATTCCCCCACTAAATAGTTCCACAGAATTAGGTGTTCTCTTCTCAGTGATTCCATTCTACCTTCACTATATTTCATTATAGCAATAATAATTGTGATGATTCTCATTCACGGAGTACCTACTGTGTACCAAAAGCCACACCAGGACTATCCTATTACACTAACCATAGAAAATTGGCATTTTACTCTCCGTTTTTCAGATAAAGAAACAGAGGCTCAAAGAATAACATCGCTCAAGTTCATGTAGTGTTTAGTCATTTTTTTTGTCTCTTTGAATGATAAGTTCTGTATCAATAGGAATTTCATCATATTCTCCCCTGTAATCCTCACAGAACAATAAAGAGGATAAGGGTACTCAGTGAGCACTCAATCAATGTTTGTTGAATGAATGAATAAATGAAGACATGAATCAGTACTATAAAATTATTATAATTATGGTAAACACTTGCCATCTCACAGAGACCTTTTAAAGAAAGATATCTTTTGAGATTGAAGGGATGGTTGATTTTCTCTAATGCAAAGGTTTTCAAACTACAGTTACTCTTTTGGTGCTTTGCAAGGGAGTTGGAGTGGCCAAAATGAGCTCTGTATCTTGCTTACCTGTAGCCTTCAGGTTTCATAGTAGTAAAAGGGCAGGAATAAAGACAGGGGATGCCCATTCAGTTTCTTGATTTTTGATCTCTAACTCTGACCTGTACTTACCCTTCTTTGCATGCTGACAAGAGTCACCTTTTGATAACATGGACGCCCCAACTTTGGTTGCGATGGGAAGGAGGGCTGTAGAAATGCATGATTTTCTAACACTTGCATTACATGTTGTGGGAAAATACTCTTATCTTTTGTATACTACATCCGCAACTTTTTTGTGTTGAATAAATATATCCTAGATTGATGCATAACATATTCAAAGTTATGCAAATATAGTCAATCCTTCTAAATGAGTCACAGGGGTCAAACAGACAGCTTGCCCTTTGCAGTTTTCCACTGAGTGCCCGTGGTCACCTGATAGGAGAGATCAATGGGGGTCAATGGGGCTCTTGTGGGAGGTTTTGGCTGAATGCCAGAGCACAACCCAAATTTCCAAATTATGTGTTGTATCCCAGTGGGAGGCCATATTGTTCACTTCAATGAACATTGACTACTTACTTTGGGCCAAGCTCTGTACTAGGCGCTGGTAGTCTTGCCAAGATTTGAAGGGTCCCGTGGTGAGATGGCTGTTACAGATGGAGACCAAGGCAGGCAGCAGGGTGATGCGATGCTTTTGAGAACTAATAACTTAGCAGAAAAAGTATGGGGGAGGGGAGTACTGGCATAGGCAAAATCTCTTAATAGAGAGGGACCTGGAATTCAGAGAGGTTAAATAACTCACTGCAAATCACACAGCTAGTAAAGGACAGGGATGGACTGAAACCTTGGTTTCTCTAAGTGACAGTGTTATAATTGTTTAGTGGTGAAGAGCATGGGCTATGGAATTGTAAGATCTGGGAGTGGACCCTGACCTGTCTCTTATTAGCGAGTGGCTTTGGGCATGTTACATTACTTCTTTGGGCCAGAGTTTTTTCATCCTCTCTTGATTCTGCTACTTCAGAGGATGGTTATGAGGGTGAAATTATATAATATCGGTAAAATACTAATCACCTTGTTGGTTATCTGCTGAGCATCAAATAAGTGGTAGCTGTTAGGGTCTGCTGCAATGTATTCTTTTGTCAAAGCCCAGCATAAGCCTGAGGATTGGGAAGGTCCCACAGGAACCTAAATAAGGTAGGCTGTGGTAGATAAAACTGTTGAGTTAGGATCTGTGGTCTCCAATAGCATCATGTGGGGGAGATTTAAAGGCATAATGATCTCTGAATCCAGAGAGATGGTTATCTCTGCAACATTATTTTGAAGAGCTAACGGTGATTCTAACTGTGTAGTTAGGTTGAGAATCACTGGACTGACAATCCTAGGACACAGAAGACTTTGGTAGTGAACCGCTGTCCAGCCCACCTCTGTCTCAGTGTAAATGGGTTCCTAGTCAGTGGGTCACTAGTGATTCATTTAGGTAAAATTGATCACTTGTGAGTGCTGACTTGTGAGTGAAGTCAGGGTGCTAACTAACCAGCAGCCATGGACTCTTCCAAAAGGGACATGATCAAGGTGGCATTGCTGAGATCAGGCCCAAGGTTGACATGTTGGAGGAGAGAGAGGACAAATCCAATAACAGCCAGGTGGGGATGACAAAGCAGTTGTACTTATAGGACCACAATTACATGTGTATAAACCCTGGGCTCCCAAGGCTTCCTTTCAGCCTGCCCTCCCGGGGTCCATTTCTCTAGAATAGCAGTTCCCAGCCATTACCTCATGGCATGCTGGTATGTCCTAATCAGTCTGATACACCATTCATTACGGTAATGAAGAACACAGATTTGCAAATGGCTTATTAAAAAAATTAATAAAAATATATATGAGAGTGAGATGAGGTTATCTGTCCTTTTCTTCTTTGTCTTTGCGACCGGCCAAGGACAAAGTGTGAGCCATCATCTGGCTGCAGCGGCCTCCTTGCTGCTCTTTCACATCTAACTTCACCCCTCCTTCCATTCTCCACCAAGCAGCCAGAGTCATTTTTCTTAACATGTAAATCACATCATGTCATTCTCCTGCTTAAATCTGCTGGTGCCTTCCCTTTGTACTAAAAATAAAATGTAAATCCCTTTTGGATTCTTAAGGCCCTGCAGAAAATGAATGTACCTTTCCACTGACATCTCTTTCACTTCCCCTGGACCACTCCCCTCGAGCTCTAGAAATTGCTCAATTCTTTTTCACCTCTGGGAGCTAGTGTTTCTATTCCCTCTACCTAAAATTCTTTTATCCCACTTCTTTATGTAATGAGATCTCAAATGTTACCTCATGAGGGATGCCGTCCCTGACTGCCTGAGCTGAAATAGCCTCCCGCGCTTGCTGCCACATCACTCCTTGGTTCACCAACATCCCCTTCCCGCATTATTAATGATTAAATCTTGTTTTTCATTTGTGTATCCATGTATAGCAGCTATTCTCACTAGTATAATGGAACCGTTATAAGGCCAGGGCCCTGTCTAACTCATTTATCATTTTACTGCCAGCACCTAGCACAGTACCTGACATGTAGTAAACATTCAATAAATATTTGCTGAAAGAAAGAACGAATAGTTCAATAATTCTGTCACTCTTACCCACACATTCTAAAATACTTTCTAAAGAGAGAAAGAGAGGGGTGGAAGGATAACTGATTTGCTGTAGGTTTCACATACACTGAGTAAACCTATGGAGCATTCATTTTATTCAGTCAGCAAGTGCATACTGAGTATTTGCTCTCTCTGGACACGGTTCTAGGCACCAGAGATACAATTAAAAACAAAGCACCAAGTTCTGGCTCTTAGGAAGCTTATAGCAAATATTAGCAAACCAATAAACAAGATTATTCCAGCAAGTAATAAATTCCGTGAAGTTCTTATTCATAACAGGATAACGTGGTCAGGAGCGATGGTGGCTGCTATGGAGAGCATGCTCAGACGAGGCATCACCGAGGAGGACCCCAGGGAATATTGCTTCTTCTACAAGTGTCATATATGTTGTGCGTATGAAAGAAAACAACTCTCAAAGTCACTGCTCCAAGAGATAACTACTCAAGTTTTAATTAGAATCCACTTAAGTCAGATGCTAGTTTGTTCCCTAATGGTGATTAGCACTGTCTTGGGTAATTAACAGCTCTTAGATTTGAAGGGGAAATAACTTAATTATCCTCCTGACCTTGATTTTGTGAGTGCTGAGTCAAAAAGAATGAAAGGTGCCAGGATCTAGCTGGGTAGTAAAGACAGATATTGACGAAGCTCAATTTAGCTATGGAGGAATCCACTGGGCAAATGGGGACTCAATTTCCTGAAAGGAGATGAAATTCCAGGAGTGGGCTTGCTGGCCTCTAGTTCTTTCACACCAGGTGTCATGGTCCAGACAGCTGTTCCCATACTATTGCTGGTATGACCTGGACCAAGAAATCTACATGCCACTCACTGGCTTTGCTTGGCCACCTCATCCCCACCTGCCTCTTCTAGAGACTAGAAAAGCTAACCTCTTTTCCCCTTTAGCTTCCCTGGCTAAGGGAGGCTTGGTCACAATCTGAAGCTAAAAGGTACTTCTTCAAATAGATGCAACAAACTTTCAAACCCCTCATTTCCTCCTTTTCATCATTTCAGTCTCTTTGTAGCCACAGACTTTTTCAAAGTCAGACAAAGTAGTGTGTGTTCTTTATTTTCTGACTCTGAGTCCTGCTCACCTTCCTCCCATTTCCTTTCACTTCCATTCAAGCCAGTTTTGGATTAGAGTTTTATATCAACTTTTAACTCTGCTGTAGTGGATTTTTAATTATCCAGAAGCCATACTGAGAGGGGGCTGGTTCAGAGCCTCTCAGGCAGCTTTGGTTGCATCTGCAGATCACGTAGGTATAATCTCTATGGCAACTGACCTGGGTTGAGTAGGAGAAAATAAAGATTGGAACCAGAGGTTAATTGCTGTTTCATTTCTGTTTTTACCCCCCTCATTGCAATTCCAGCACTGTGGATGGAGGTTCTAATTAGAATCAAATTATCAGCACATTGAACATCTTCTTTATTTTGGTGGCTGAAAAATTACTACAGCTGGCTTGAAAAAGGGGAGTGACAGATGATTTCTATTGGCCCTTGATGGCTCCTTTTCCCACTTCCTCAAGGGACAGACAGCTTAGATGATTTGGCTAAATCATCTGGATCTTTGCAGTACCAAGTTGCAGCATGCTCCTTTATTCTTACCCTGTTTTGACATCAATAATATTACTGGTAGTATCTACCACTTATTGGGGATTTACTTGTGTCAGGCACTCTGCTAAGCACAGATATAAATGCTCTCATTTAAATGGTAAAGCAATGCAATGACTTAGAGATTCTTAACCCCATTTTATAGAAGAAGAAATAGCCTCAGAGATATTAAATATTTCTCATGGTCACGTCATAAGTAAGTTGCAGAGCTGTGTTTTGAACTTAACTTATCGGATTCTAAAGCTCTTTTTAGCTAGATACCAAAATATGCTGCGAGGCTCCGACTTGGTTAGAGAGACGGGGAAATTTGTAGAGAAGATAACTGGGCTTTTCTTGTTAGCTTCCCCAACTCAAAACATGCTCAGGGATTTGCCCAACCTCATTCTCTTCCCATTAGTATTCTGAAATAATAATTACAGAATAAGGATGTGATGGTACACATTAAATGTTATATACAGTTTCTTTGTTTCTCTAGAATTAAATAATATAAGGTCTTTATTCATCTTCCCCAAATATAGTAGTACTGCTGTGCTACTTCTCCCTTCTTGGAATTCTCCTTCCTTTTCTATATCTATCATGTATGCTTCTCATCCTTTAAAGCCCAGTTAAAAACACAATACCCTATATGAAATGCATTTTCTTTGATAACTACAGCTCATATTTTTTTCTTTTATCATGGATGCTGTAACTTCAGTTTCTGAATCGTGTAGTAGTGGTTAACAATTTAGATTCCTACTCACATTTCCTGGATTAGACACACAGCTCTGTCATTTAATATTTCAATGTTTCTGATCAAGTTGCTTCTCTGTACCATCATGGAACCTACATGTGAGAGTGTTTCTGTGAGAATTCAGTGAGTTTCTACAAGTAAAACACTTAAGAAGATGCAGTGTCCATAGTAAGTACTACGTAAGTGTTTGCTGTTATGTCCTGTCTTGCTCATTAATTGTTTTGTTTTATACATTATTCAGGACAGAAATACAACTCAAACACATCTAGGCATAACAAGGGAACTTATTGGCTTGTTCACTGGGAATTCCAGTGAAATACCTAATATTGGCGTCACCTGATCCTGGGACATGGCGGAGTCACTCGGCAGTCCTGGCTTGCTTCTCAGGCAGGTGTTCTATTTGTGGTGCCTCCTCCAGCAATAGGTTCATATCTTCCCACTGTAGTGGTTAGGTAGCGCCTTTTTCTTCTTAGCCCCAGCAACATTTCTGGCGCTTGTTTTAATTACTCCAGCTTGGAGCACGTGCCTGCTAGTAAACCAAAGATTCTAGCCAGGGTCCTGGAGACAGAATGTAGAGTCCTAGTTGAATCACATGCCCAGGGGGTTCTCCAGAGAGAAATCAGGGCATATGTCTACCTCAGTGTTTATCATCCTATTTTGATGGTAGGCTCTTATTAGGAGGATAATGGTAGTCCCGCCTTTCATGTTTAACACTGGGCAGAAACTCACAAACAACGTTCTGGTTGATGGAGTTATATGTGGTGTCTGTCTGTAAGACTAGGGAGTGAGTGCCTGAGTCATAGCCTGGAAATCTAGATTCATTCAAAACTGCAACTGCCTTGGAAAGTTTGGGGAGGGTGTGGGGAGGGAGAAGAATGAGATGCCTGGGGCTGGAAGGAACCTTCACCTGCATTTGTAATGTTTTATTTTTAAACAAAAAGGTATAAAGCAAATTGGGAAAGATGTTCATAGAGATGTTCAGAATCTGAGAGATGGGAATTCGGGTGGTACGAGTCTTTGCCTTTTTTGCACTTTTGATATAGTTTATTTAAAAACAACACAAAGGAAAAAGCAGCACCTACTTATCCAGGTAGTTCTTTTTAATCCTCCCTGCATCTGAGTCTCCTGGATACCAAAGGAGAGATCAGCAATCACAGAATTCCTGGTGGTTTTCTGACTAATGTCATTTATGAAACTCAGGCCTTCCTTTCTGCTCTCTCCTCTGGTAAAAAAAACCCCAAAAACCATAAATATTGTTCCTACGTTGTAGATGAGGAAGCAGAGGCTCAGACTGGTTGCTCATCCAAGGTCACACAGCTATAATTTGTAGAACTTGGTCTCAAATCCATACCTGTCTACTGTGAAAGCCAGTCTTGCCCCTCCCCCACATTCTTCCCCTCAGTTTACCCAAGAGTAAGTCAGGGCACCAAGAGACCATGGCAGCTGATATTTTCCTCTTAAAGGGGTATCATTAAGAACATGTGCCCTGCAGCCTGAATGCTAGGCTGGGCTGTGCCCCTTACTAGATCTTCGGGAAATCCCTCAAACTCTGTGCCTCAGTGTACATGAGTGAAACAGAGGGAAAGATGGCGCCGAGGTCGTAGATTTTCCTGAGGATTAAGTGAGAATGTTCAGCCCAGTGCGGGGCAAATAACAAGGGCTCAAGAAATACTAATCATTTGTTTTTTCTTAGAAAAAATTAGGGCCTCACAAATCTATTTCATGTTAGTAGTTTTCATCACAATAGTATCTCAGCAAAAAATTTGTAAATTAATTTTTATCACACGATTTAAGAAATTTAGATGGTTCTATCAGGCTTTTAATGAAAATGAACAACTTCTTTCTTTATCATTTTCATGATACCTACTTCTAAAAGGCAACCACTTTCGATTCTATTAGTTATTTTCTGGAACTTTACCTCCACCTTGTTTTTTAAGTTAAACTTTTTGTTTTGGGATAACTATAGGTTCACATTCAGCTGTAATAAGTAATACAGAGAGATCTTGTATACCTTTTACCCAGTTTCTCCAACAGTAACATCTTGTAAAACTATAGCACTGTACCACAGCTAAAATACTGATACTGATACTTGGTAGACACAAGGAAGGAAGAGGGTTTGAGTGCACAGGTAATAGGTGTTCTAAATTAGTTTCTTTCTCTCCTTTTCCATTTGGGTTCCTATTGCCTGTTTCTTTGAAACTCCCTCTTACCTGCCCCATACAGAGTTCTTCTCAAGGCCAGTGGTAACAGTATGAATCAGTAAAGGAGCCTTGTTCTCTCTGTCGAAGACTGCAAACACTTTAAGGGGAAAAAAACTACTCTTTTTTGTTTTTAATTGTCATCAACATAGTGTCTTTCACATAGTAAGAGCTCAATATATTTTGTTTGATATGTACCATTGATTTATGAAATGTGAATTAAAATGATTCAGTTTTTTGATTTTGGCTGTTTCTGGGGCTTTGAGAAGATATTTTTCAGATTTACTCTTTTCTATTTTTCATAATCTTTGACATTGTGCCCAAGGGCTTGATTTGCCCCGATCCTTTTCATTCCTATAGAATTGTGAACTGGAAGTCAGAAACACTGTTTTGAGTCTTGGATCTATTATTTACTAACTGAAAGATTTTAAGCAAATTAATTAATGTGTGTAAACTGGTACTAGTAATAAATTCTCAGGCCTGTAGGGAAACCTAAAAATCAGTTTGCTCAGAATTTTCCTGATACAAAGTAAAATATTGCCATTGCCCATTGTTAGGAGATGCAGGGAGTAAGAGAGAAAACCCTTTCTGCACATATATATATAGCTATGGATATTCGAAAAATGTGGACACTGACATTCCTCATTGCAAGGGTTTTAGGACCCTTATTAACAGGACTTGATAACTTTCACTTTAATTATCATACAGAGGTTTGCCGTATATTTTTCCCTTTCATACGGCAGCATCTCTTCATGTGCTTCGTTGCAATTAAACATTCTCTTGGCTTTCTTGCAGAGCTCTAGGGATATTGCTTTTTCTTGGGGAATCTCAGCGAAGTGAATTAATCTACAGTCAAGAAAAACAAAGGTTCGATGATATAGGCTTTGAGAGGATAATTATGTTCTTAATGCTGTCAGCTTTGTTGTCAGAGCTGATGTCTGGCCATTCCCTCCCTGCTTGGCCTCTAACTGTAAGAGTGATAAGTGATTTTCATAATTTGTAAGGCAGAGTTGCTACCTCCAGGAAGGCATGGGACACCAAGATGACAGAAACGTTGACCATTAACCCAGATACTTCAAGGTAATGGATTGAGTAGAAAGTATAAGGAAGGGCAGCTAAAGAGAACAATTGTTGCTTAAATGTCAAATCCGGAGGAAGGCCAACTGGTCAACTGTCACATCTTAAAAATCAAACATAGGGAAAAGAACCTAACACTTTCACAAAACCTATCATGTGTGACACACGGGGCAAAGTGCTTTAACTATATTATTTCATTTACTCTTCATAATTAGTACCATTTTTTAAATGAGGAATTGAGGCTCAGAAATATGGACTACAGGGTACACGCAAGATTGCACTTGTAAGGGGCAGATTTGAACATGAATCTGGCTCCAAAGCTGATGATCTTTCAGTAGGACTTGCTGCCTTGTACAGGAGGAAGCTGACTCACTAGGTGGGGCTGGACAAAGATGTCAATTCTAGAGTGGGTTTCTGGAAAGACAGCAACATGAACCTAACTTTCTTTTCCATTCAGCATCAGTCAACTCCAGTATATCTTCCTCTTTTGAGTCAGCTTGTTGGGGCCTGCAGGGCGCTCAGTGGAAATGAGGCCAGGGACTCTCTCCTTGTGGAGAGAACTGGTACAGAGTTTTCTGCTCTGTGGGCTGGGCAAATGTCTAGCTAGTAGGGACAGAGTACCCTGGAGCCGGGATTATAAATTGGGGATGCTGAGAAGAGCTTGACCCAAAGAGATTTGTGGATTTTGGGAAGAAGTGTAATGATCTTCGGTGTGCATGTACTAGGTTTCCATGACACCTGAGATGCCAAGGAAAGCCGAAAGTATGGACTTAGTCATTTCTGTCCTTGAAGAACAAGGAGGTTTCTGCAGAGGACCATTTTGCCTTCCTCCATTTGTTGACTTGTTACCTTGTAGGGTATTTTGACAATAACAGCAGCTGCAGCAGCAACAGCATCTGAGTCTCAGTTATTTAAAAAAAAAATCACAATATGTCTAAACCAGAGATAGCAAGACCCAACAAAACACACAGAAGACAGCCACAGATGCAGCTGCCGAGGGAGATGTGACAAAAAAAAATAAGTGCACTTAAAGAGAAGGATTCAAGTGCAGTTTGAAAGGATGTTTTGGAGCTAAAAACACTTCCTACATCCTTAAGGCAAATGACCACTGTTAAAACAGAAATAGCTGGCTTGGAAGAGTGAATGGAAGAAATTTCTCTCTTACTGCTGAACAAAAATGTAAGAAAATGGAAAATAGAGAAAAATAGAAAAGGTTTAGAGGATAGAGCCATTAAACCTAACATGAGAATAATAAATGCTCTAGAATAGTAGAAAAAAAGGAAGTCAGGGACCAAACAAATCATACAATGAATATTTCCTTAAGATCAGGAAGGACCGAGTCTACAGGCCAAAAGGGCTTACAGACTTGAGGAGGTGCTGATCAGAAAAGAATTTAGGTGTGTGTGTGTGTGTGTGTGTGTGTGTGTGTGTGTGTGTGTGTGTCTGTGTGTCTGTCTGTCTGTCTGTCTTAGTCCATTCAGGCTGCTGTAATATAACATAGACTGTGTATTTAATAACAACAGAAATTTTTTTCTCACAGTTCTGGAGCCTGGGATGCATAAGATCAAGGCACAAACAGATTAGCTGTCTGATGAGAGCTTGGTTTGTAGATGGCTGCCTTCTTGCTATACCTTCACGTGGTTGAAGGAAAGAATCCTGGACCCTGTAGCACCTCATAAGGGCATTAGTCCCATTCATGAGGCCCTAAATTTGTGTCCCTTCACTTCTGAGAATACCAGTCATATTGGATTAGGGCCTACTCAAATTCAGCATGACCTCATCTTAACTTGATTATATTTGCAAGAACCCTATTCCTGAATAAGGTCACATTCACAGGTAACAGAGGTTAGGACTTAGCAAGATTGTTAAGGGACGAAGGTCAACTCATAGCAGAGATGAGTGACCACTATACTAAGAAGAAAATTTTTACTTTCATTAGTAAAGAAAAAACATGGTTACTCATCTTTACCTTGAGAAAGAGGTCAATGAAATGAACCAAAGGACTTGTGAAAAGGGAATAATTAAAGATAAAAGTCAGGAATAATCAAATATAAAATAAAAGGAAATAAAGAATATTTTAAAAAATTGGTTCTAAGAAAAATAACAAGTAAGTTCCTAGTAAGTTGATTAAGAAAAATAGAGCAAGGAAAAAAAAACAAAATTAGAAATTAGTAAAACAAAGTATTTTAAATTATGAGCATATACTATACACCTATATGGGAATTTTGAAAAATCTAGAGCAAAAACTGGCAAACTAAGACCCATGTGCAAAATCTGTCCTACTGCATGTTTTTTTTTATATGACTCACAAGCTGAGAATGGCTTTTACATTTTTAAATAGTTGGAAAAAAACCTTTGCTATTATTTAGGAAAGTTTTCTTCTAGGGATGCAAAGGTGATTCTATAGTAGAAAATTTACTAACAAATTATGTAATAAAAGTCGTATCCTTGCATTAATAGATTTAAAAATAATTTGATAAAAATCCATGAAAAATTTTTTATTAAAGTGAAGAATAGATATTTCTGTGTATCATTGTTATTGTTCAGTGCTGAATTGGAATGTTGAATAATTTTAATGCAACTAATTAAATATGAAAACAATATTAAATAACATAAAATATTGAAAAATAAAGAGACAACATTATCACATTTTTTGACTGTATGATTGTGTACCTATATAACTCAAGAGAATCTGTTACAAAAATATTAAAATTTGTAAGGGAATTTGGTAAGTAGTTGGATGACTACACAAATATCAGTAACTATTCTCTATTTTATCAATAACCAACAGAGAAAGAAAAAGATCCATTCAGAGGAGTACAAAACAAAAAAAAATTAAAAATTCTATAAGAAATTTAGGTGGTTACACATATGCTCTAGGGGCAGTGAGATCTTAAGCTTTTTGACTGCATACAAATAGCTATAATTAATGGTATAAACAAAGTTAATAGAGAAAAGATGGCTTTAAAAAATAATTGTAGTGCTGATAAAGGACAGAGGATTAATATTCTAATTTATCCTAGAGCTCTTGAAAATTGATTAGAATAGGACAAAAGACCCAAAAGAAAAAAAAGGGAAAAAGATTATGAATACATGCACAGACACAGAATACAAGTTCAAATACTCAGCACTTGAAAAGGTCAGATTCAAATGCAAATTAGAAAATTGCGAATTAAAATGGCAATGAGATATCACTTCACAGTATTCAAACATGAAAAACATGAAAAAAAAAGGTAACATTTGTTGTTGGTTGGAATGCAAGAAATGAGAGCTCTGATACATTGTGCTGGAAATGTAAATTGTTATGGCCTTTTTGAAGCATCATGTAACAACATTTATTAAATTAAAAATACATAGAGCCTTTGAGCCCAATATTCCATACTTGGAAATGTATCCTATACAAATAAACTTGCCGCTACATGAGCACATATGTACAAAGTTATTTATTCCAGCAGCACTTGAGGTGGTAAAAAAATTGGAAACCTACTGAATTTTCATTAGTCAGGGACTACCAATTTAAATTATTATAGGTTCACATGATAGGAGTATTACATAATTTTGACAAGCGTGGATGAGAGCTGTACTGTATCTCTTGTTTTGGAAGAATTTACATGAAGTGTGAGTAAAACAAGACGTGAGTGAAAGTATGTGTATTTGTATTTGATTTTATAACTGTGGGGGAAAAATATACTAGGTTTTTAAGATGCATTATTTGAGTGGGAGTAAGGAAGAAGGTAGGAATCAAGGGGAAAAAGGAAAAAGAGAAATAAAATATGGAACTAAAAATACTTAGAGTATACACGAATTTATCTTGTTTATGCATTTTTGAATACCTATGTTTATACATTTAAAGAAATAACAAATGAAAAAAGCAGATGCTGAATTTGAACAGTGAACGCCCTCTCTTTCTCTGCTGCTGCACTAGGCTGATCTCCAAGTGGCATGCTCCTTAGTTGCCATCTGACAACTGTTCTCGCTCAGTGGAAGATTCCAGTGAAAAGTTCTGATGGCTGTGTTGGAGAGTGCACGAAGGTCAATGTCAGCCCAGTTCAGGGCTAGGGATCAAATGTTCTCAATCGTAGAACCCTGAGGTTTTAAAATAATATTACTCAGGATTTATTTCTGCTGTTTTCCTTATATTTTTGAACGTGCCTTACCTTCAGATGCATTTGTTCTTATCAGGTCCTTTTCTCTAGATCCATAGGACAACTAGAAAGGGGTCATAGACCTGCGTTCAAGTCCTGGGTAAGACACTTTTTGCTGTGACAGTGATGAAGTCAGTGGCTCTCTCAAATTTGTGCATGCATTGAGATCACTTGGAGGACTTGTTCAAACACAGACATCAAGGTTTCATCTCCAAAGTTTCTGATTCTATGGGTCTGGAGAGAGGCCTGATCGTGGGCGTTTCTAATAATTTCTGGGAGTGGCTATGGCGGCCTCTGGTCCTGGGATAGTACTTTGAAAATCACTGAATTAAACTATTTCATCTCTTGCAACTTCTTTTTTTTTTTTTTTTCCCTCAGAGGTAAAAATGAAAATAATAATAGACTTAGGGTCTGCTGGGATTTGGAAGACCTTATGAATTTAACCCTTTCCCTTTGTACTTGAGGAAACTGAGGCTCAGAAAAATGCTTGTTGGCACAGCCAGGATGAAAACCCAGGCCCTTTCAGTCCTAGTGCAGTATCTCTAGAACCCCACTATTTAATGCTGTCTGCATCACAGTCTTACTGGGCGGAGGCATATGAGATAATGCTGATGAAAGGGTCTTGATTGAACCCTTACAAAAGCAAACAGCTATTAATCATTTACTGAGTCCTAACAGTTGAGGGGAGGGGGCATTTTTCTTTCATGGCTCAGTTCTAATCCAATTGACAAATAACATAAAACACTTGGAGGATAAAAAATATTTCATTATCGACAAAGATAGTTTGAAGGATAAAGTTTTATTTATTGGCGAGGCATTTCTAAATGCTAATCCCATGAATTAGAATGGGAAATGAAAGTTTTCTCCCTAACACTTTTAATGTCAGGCACCGTGTTTGCATGCTCGATCTCATTTAACCATTTCCACAGGCCAATGAAATAGATCATATTAGTATCGCCATTTTACAGCTGGAGAAACTGAGTCTCAGAAAGACTCAGGGATTTGTCCAAGATGGAGTTGACTGGAATCAAAAGTCAATATTTTGAACAGCTGTCTACACTTAAATTATGTCAGTGTTCTCTTTGTGAGCCTTTACTCTGTGCTAGGTTTATCAGTTTAGGTTTCCTCAGGAGGCAGAACCTCTGGGAGTTGTATGCAGTTAAGGGTTTGTTACTGGGATTACGCTTTGCATGCTTGTGGGGCTGGAGAAGTGCACCGGAGGTCGTGTGTCCACATTGGTGGCAGCCTGAAGTCGCTTGGCAGAGTTGGCAGTCGGAAGGGAGAACTGGACCTAGAGTGGGAGAGAGGGAGGACAAACTGGAAGAGTGTCTGTCTTTCACGTCTACCCCTCTGAGCAATGTGGGTGACAGACGTGGCTGGCACCTGTTCTGGCCTGGGACTCAAAGGAGATGATGAGTGTGTCCGACTTACAACAGAGGTGCCAGTGGATCAGAGACCATGTGGGTGAGCTGCGGTGGTGCCTTCCGAGCTGACTGCCACCGTTTCATTTCTGCTCTCCAAATCTCACACATGTTTCCGTGTCACCTACCCCAGCCCAGGACATGGCAGGGAAGGGAATTCTGAGAAACGTAGGCCCAGCTTGCCTGAATTCACCATGCAAAACCTGTGAATTGACCATACATACTATGTGCAATTATTTTACATAGACTATTTCATAGATTTTCAAAGCAACCTTTTAAGGCAGAAGCTCAAGTTTACAAATGAGAAAACCAAGGTTTACGGGGTTACGTGGCTTATCTAAAGGTACACACTTGCTTAAGGTACAACCCTAGTAAGGGCTTTCGAACTCAGATCTGTGTGATTTTAAACTTGTGCTCTTACCCACTGCATGACGCTCTACACTGATTTTTCTCCAAGCGGCCCTCTGTGCTACTTTTATGGAAACTGATGTCACTGACATACAGTAAGAGGCTTCACAGGAGACTGCTTCTGTCATATTTGGATCCCTACTTCCTTTCCTCGACTTTCCTCATTTCCTAGATACAAGCTTCCTGGCCGGGGAGCTGCTCTTTGAGTATAGGCCTATTTGGGGTGGGCCTGGAGCAGCGGGAGTCCCTGGGAAGGTCAGCTCCAGGTTCCGGTGACCACATCCACTTACCCTAGTGTGTACGGTGACTTGAAGGCTTCTGAAAACTGATCATGAGAGGGATGGGGAGAACTGATAGTAGCCTGTTAGCATGAGAGATACTGGCTAGAGTTGATAAAAGAGAAAGCCTTCATGTGACACGGTCAGGCTCCCAGGCGGCAGCCAGGTGTCTTGGTTTTGATTTTTGTTTTAGAAACATTTTTCCTGCCTGTCAATTCTCCAAATGGAGCCAAACTCATCTTTGTGGCAGCTGAGGCGTAAGAGCCCCAGCAAATATGTCAGCACTGAGGAAGCAGCTCTACTCCAAAACATGCATAACAGGGAGAAAAGAAAGAGGTTTGCTCTTATCACGGAATCTGGACAATACTGGAGGGGGGGAAAAATCACATAACAGGATGTTAAATGGAAAATTCCATGTTCTTTTTGGAACTTCAGCTGAGGCCCTGAAGCCAAGGACATTGGTTGATAAATGCTTACAACTTGAATTGTCAATCACATTTATGTAAGACTTGCTAAGAGATAGCCACCAACTCCTGTCACTTTTAACAAGTGCATTTAATAACAGTCTAGAAATTCATTAAAGCAAAGCAAACCAAAAATTCTTCCTTAGGTTGGGTTCTTCCAGAAGCAGAGCCTAAGCCAAAGATTCATGTACACGTAAATTATTAAGGAAGTACTCCCTGGAGAAACCAGCAAGGGAGTGGGAGGTGGACAGGGAAGAGGAAGACCCAAGTAAGGGTTCTGTTTTGGTTGAGGTCCCTGGGTCAGGCTGATCCCTGCTGAGCTCTAAAATGAAACTCACACCCCAGTGTTTGTTCTACCTTCAGGCAAAGGAGCTGGGTTTTTGTTCTCATGCAGGGTCTGCTCTTAGTTGTCCCACCCAACAGTACTCCTCTGAAGGTTGCAGATGCCAGCGTTAGCACTTAGGGGTGAGCTGGGGGTGAGCTGAACAAGGGACCCTAGGGATTTAGGTGCAGTGGCAGCAGCTGTGTTTTCTACAGAAGGGAATTTGTGGAGTAAAAGATGCTTCCTCTTCCCACCCCAGCACTTCAAGCCTAAATAGGGGGCCCCCAAGGGAGCTGTCTGCATGCAGAGCGCTTGGCTTCTCTCCTGTCTCTGTCCTAGTCTAGCTGGGTGCTTGCTGAGCTGAAGGAGCTCCCAAGCTCACCTGATGATGCTCCTGGCCTAGAGTGGAGTGCGGTGAGAGTTGTGGGCACAACTTGATTTGTGCCTCCTAGACTTTGGTGGGCAGCCAGAGAACAGCAGCAACTCATAGGATATGGAGAAGAGTCAGGTCAGTAGAACATCTCCTGTTGCTGAGGCTGCATGGCATGACGGGTGAGGGTCTGGACCCTGGAGTTACACTGGCCACGTTCAAAATTTTGGCTCTGCCATTTACTAGCTATGTAATCTTGGACAAGTGTCCTAACCTCTTGTGTCTAACTTTCCCCATTAGGAAAGTGGGGATAATAATATTCCTCATGGGGTTGTTATTAGTATTTAAAACAGATCTGGCATATGGTAATCTATAAATACAGTATATATAGTATATTACTGTTATGTTATTATTGTAATATATGTAACACATTACATATTACATATATTTACATATGTATAACATACATATGAGTAGATGTAATAATGTACTATGTTTTATATTGTAGACTATATAATGCTATTTCCTAGGCCTGATTCTAGCTCTGCTTCCTGCCACCCATTCATCCTTCAGTTTTGGCTTTCTGGCCAAGTTGAGGAGCTGCAGGCTTGTGGGGGAGGGGAAAAAGCTGGAGGCAGCAAAGCCAGGCTAAGGAGGGCATCTAGGAGAGTCTAGGATAAAGAGAGGAGGAAAAGGAACTGGCAGTGATGGAAATATTACTGACTATGCATTAGTGCCTCAGGACTTCAAATATTAGTCATTTGACTTTATTTTTGTGTTTTATTTATTTTCCACGCAGTGTCATCAAGCCCCGAATTAGCTTTTAAATTGAATGAATCATCCCATTATCCTTGAAAACTGCATCAGGGACAGAAAATATTATCCTCATTTCACCAGTGAGAAGCTGATAAACAGAGAGGCTAAGTGGCTGGTGCAAGGTCACAAAACCAGAAGTGGCATTTGTGGTCAGTGTGCTGGCCTCCACGTGTTGTTGTGTCCTCATGTTATAGGACATTGGTTATGTCAAGAGATAGACAACAGTGGTGGCTTTATGATGGACACAGCAGACATGAGGAAAGAAACTGTGTTGGTTGATCACCTGCCATGTGCTAGGTACTATGTTAGGTATTTCATATTAGTATTTTGTCAAATACAAACCAACATATGAATGTTACTGATACTGTCGTTCAGACTTGTAGATGAGCAAACTGAGACCCATACTGGGATTTGACCTACTCTTTCTGATTCCAAATTTGTGTTCTCATTATGTTAAGATGGTTCTGAATATTTGATTCTTGTTTCTATTTCATATGGATCCTGAAGGCCAGTGGGGCATCCTCTGGGGCAGCTCTATGTAAAGCCCACAATCCCCCTACATCACCAGTTACTCTGTAGCACTAGGTTGCCCCCATTTTCATTTGATTGCTGCTGCTTTCTGCCCTCCCCTTCCTCTTTCCCTAAAACATAAGAACTGAAAACGACAAACCCTGTGCAGCCCAGAAGTCCTTAGATAGTGGTTATTGGTCACATGATGCAGTTCATATCTATAGATCTTTACCGACTCCTTGTTAGATTCACTTCTTTATCTCTGAAATCTGTCAAGCCCAATAGCTTTGTTCTAGCACTTAGTTCAGTTCAGAGCAATAAACATTCCTCCACCACCACCACCACTACTACTACTACCACTGCTACTACTATCACCACTACCACTACCACTACTACTACTGCTACTACTACCACTGCTACTACTACTACTACTACCACTAGCACTGCTGCTGCTACTACTACTACTACCACCATCACCACCACCACTACCACCACTACTACTACTGCTATGACCACTCCTCCTCCTCCTACTACTAATCACTACCACATGGCAAATACAGTGGTCTACACATATCTCTTTGAGTCTTTAGAAAAACCCAGGAGATAGCTCTGTTTATTTTCCTTATTTTACAGGTGAAGAGACCGGGAGTCAGAGAAGGCAAATTAGTTGTCAATAGCCACACACCTAGGATGAGGAAAAACTGAGATTTGAATATAGGTATTCCTGATTTCAAAACCTCTCCCTTTCATAATTTACCTTTTTATGTCACTTAGCATTTGCGGTTAACAAACCATTTCCAAACTTAGAGGCTTAAAACGGTAACAATTTTATTTAGCTCCTGAGTTTGCGTGTCATTTGGGAGGTTTTTCTGGTCTTGGCTGTGTCAGGGATTGTCTGCTGTTCTCTCTCATGTATCTGTGGTCAGTCTGCAGGTGGCTGGGGTCTGGGTGATGTAGGATGGCTTCAGTTTCATCTGAAGGTTGACTGGCATTGGATGAGCTTCCTGGTTCTCCTCTACTGAGCCTTTCAGCAGCTTCCCTGAGCTTATTCACAAGGTGGTTTCTGGGTTCTAAGCACAACAAAAGAGCAAACCCTCGTGCACCATTGCTTTGTAAGTCTCTGCTAGCCCTCTTCCTCCCTCTTGTTAGCCAGTGTCTTATTGGCCAAAGCAAGTCACATGGCCAACCCACCTGAATTCAGGGATGGAGAATTAGATGCCACCTTTTGGTGGTAGGGGAGGTATTTGTGGCCACTTCTGCGATCCACCACACTTATTTTTTGCTAGGCGACGTAGCAAGATATGCAAACAGATAAGTGATAGGACATTCTGAGAACTGCTCATAGATGTGAAGGCTGCCTAGTTCACTGGCTTCTGAAATGCTCTGGGCAGCTCAGAGCCTGAGAGTTCACTCGATGCATGTGATTTTCTTGCGAAGAGTCAGTGCAGGTCTTGGACTGCCTGAGAACTGGGATAGTGCTGTGAGGGAGAGACTATTGTGGCTGTGGAGACTTAGTCCTTGAAACCCTTCAGTCTTTTTTTCTGAATAGGACTTTGTGTCACCCCTGTATTACTGCCCCACACCTTCCCACTGAGGATCCTGGCACAGCTGGATGCCCAGCTGAGCATCTGTTTCAGGAAGCTCAAAATTAACTTTATGGCCAGAAAGTGTCAAGCATGGCTCAATGTGGTTTCTGTCTACTTCAGGTATTTAACAACCCCAGCTGTCTTTTGTCATGTTTGGAAAAATGTCTCTTACATGGTCATGTTTTTCAAGAGGTAGTTTATTTCAGCTTGTGACAGTGTATTTTAGGTGTTTTTATTAGTGAGCAAGGAATGGGTGGGTGAGTGGGACACACAGTGGGGAGTTCCTTGAAGCCACAGGCTATTACAGAGTCCCCCGTGCCCCCCAGGTTTACTCCAGTTCTGCTTGTCACTTCCCATTCTCTGTTGGTGGAGGCAGAATAGTGTGGTTAATAGTGTGGCATTTGAGCACGTCTAGGCCCAAATCTGGCCAAATTACTTACTCACTCTGTGATTGAGATAAGTTACTTAAGCTCTTTTGTGTTTCAATGTTATAATTGGTAAAATGAAGATGATAAAAGTAACAATTTATAGAATTATTGTGAGAATTAAATGAGTTAATGTGTAAGCACTTTCCTGCTTAGATCCATGCCAGGCTATGAGCTTGGCATGGGTTTAAGTACTTTATACACAGTAACTCATTCAGTGGAGCTATAAATACTTTTTATATATCCATTGATTGCTACTTTATAAAAGGTTATACTTAGCTAAATGTGGAAAAATATTAGATATGACCTAATTTGCTTAATAAATCCATTTAATACTCAGAAGATGCAAAATATATATACAAATCCAGCAAGAAAGGCAAGAACCCTCAAAAAGGATAAATTAGGAGAGTCATGTGGAATTCCATAAGTGTGATAAACACTTATTAGAAAAATGAAACATTGACAGATGTGCCCTTACTCTAATTGAACAAAAATCCTTGAAAAGCTCAGTGGTAGGCATAATGGGAGAAGGCAGCTGAAAGAATGAAAAGAATACACAAATGTTTTGTGTACAAAATGCATTGCATTCATTAAACACTAAGGGGCCATATGATATAAATGTGAAAATGCTCTCAGATAAATTGAGAAAAGGTCCTTGAACAATGCAGAAGAAGAAAAGAAACCTAAAAGATTATGAACTTTCTCAGAATGGGCTGAAACTGTTGTATCAGTTTTGAAGTGCTTGTTTGTTGTTAAGAATTTTAGGCCAACGTATCATTATGAGAATGACTTCGGGTTAATTGTTCTTCTATCGTTTTCTTCACAGTCTTTCATATTTGTCCTCTCTTCCCCATTCACATTGCCCCACTCTGTGTTAAAAATGTTCATTATTCTTAGAGCAATAGTCTATATATGACTTCCTCATCCCTTATCTGTCTCATAGTAAAAGAGTGATTTTTTTTTGTTTAAATGCCAGATTGGTAGGTTACTACTTTAAAAAAAAAAACTCTCATTGTGGTATCCCAATCACTTTCACATTAAGTCTGCCTCTTTGGCTTAGCAAAACAAAAACAAAAACAAAAACAAAACAAAACAAAAACAAAACATGTTTGTGATTTGTCTGTTGCCAATTTCCTACATGTAACTTTGGTCCAGCCAAAATGAACTGTTAGGCATCCCTACTTCAGCCATAAAGATAAACTGCATACGCTGAGTGGGAGCTTAAAATACAACAGATCCTGGATAAATTATAACAAATACGTATTGTAAATGCATTGATGGGCTCAAGGGTTAAGGAAAAACAGTGAATTAAACCTGAACGGTGAATAGTTATCTTGACATAATAATAACACTTCTATTTCATTCTCGAATATGTTCATGTTTGGACAATAAACTATCTGATCATTTTACTAATAGGCTATAGTATAACCAGTTGTTATAGAATCAGAAGATCACCAGATTTCTAGTTCAAGATCAATGGGTTCTTACTACTCTTCTCTTTACCTTCTCTCCCCAGCCAATTTCACATTTATAGATTTATTACTTCCATTACTTCACTCTGGCACCAAATTCTCTATCAGTTAGGAAACAATGTCAAAGCTCACGCTGCCTTAAGCAATAACAGAAATTTTATAACTCACACAATAGAAAAATCCAGACACAATTTTGGCTAATCTAGCAATTTAATGCTGTTTTTAGGGATCCAGTTTTTCTCTCTCTCTCTCTTTTTTTTATTCTGCTGACGTTTACTGCATCAGCTTCATCCCAGACCATGTATCACCCGTGATGACAAAAAGGCTGCAGCAGTTCCAGGCTTTGCACCTGCACACCAGGCCCTACCAGCTTTCAGAGTAAGAATCTTGAATTATACCTTAATAGATTTTTTTAGGTCACATCTCTGTCACTCTCCCCTCTAATCCAGTCATTTTTGCCAAGATGATTGACTGTACTGATTGGTCTGAGTGTATTGGGGCTTAGGCCTGAAGCAAGGATGGAGTCGGAATTGCCTAAAATACCTGAGCTGCTTAGTCAGGCAGAGGAAAGAAGGAAAGGGTACTGAATCAACAATCAGCACGCTTGCAGTCCAAAATTATTAGAGCCTCAGACTTGAGACATGAGGTCAGACCAAAGAACTTTTGATTTGCAGCTATTTAGGCCAATAGGAGAGTTTGGAAGCCAACACGATGAGTAAGTGCAAAGAACATTTATTCTGTTCCTGAAGCCCAACAGATCTGAGTCTTGAACCTGGGTATGAACCTCTAAACTGGCTTTGAATCTTGGCCAAGATAATTACTTTTGGATCTCCATTTTTTTTTTTCTTATCTGTAATTTGGGGATAATTTTCTTATCTTATTCAGTTTTGTGAGAACTAAATGAGATTATGCATATGAAGTAACCCAGGATAGTGCATGGCACAGAGTAGATAAATTCCCTTTTAGTTTATAGTCACTAAATTGACTCTGAAATTATCAACCTAATGACTTTTCCTTAGGTCATTTAGTCCACCTGCCAAGCTGTGGCTGCTCCTTTGTATCTCCTTATATGGTAGGTGGAAGTAGATTGTTTAATAACTTCATCTCTTATTCTCAGCATTTCTTCTTCGAATAGCGGAAAAAACCTGATTTCTTGAAATTTATAAGAGCTATAAATATATTTTAATATCAATAATAGACACTGAGCAGGCCTAAATGTTGATCCTTTCCTGATGTCTCAGCAAACTATAGCTATCTCTTCATTTCTCACCAACACCAAAAGCTATTTTGCTCCAGGGGAACCCATTAGCTCAGTCAAATTAAATTTTCAGACTCTAAACCAAGAATCTCAAGGTCATAAGGCCATGGAGCCTCAGCAAGATATCTGACTCATTCTTTCAGTCCTGCTTTCAACATCAGATCCTGACAATGTTTACGTTCAATGCTACTCTTTCCCTTCATCCTTACTTCAGCTAATGGGTCACTCAGACTTGCAGGAAGGTGCAGCATCAACAATGCTTCAACAGACCCCTCCAGCAGTCAAGACCATGAATAATTCATCAGCTTGCTGTGGCCCTCTTTGTTCCTGGTGGTGTCACCATGGGTTATAAGTGACTAAACTCAGGGGAAGCCCTCTCCCCAAGATAATTAATCTTCCTTTAGCTCCAGTGAATTAGCACTCCTATTTTATTGTACCCTTGGGTTATAGGGGCTTTTAAGTTATAAAACAAGCAAATTATTGCTGAAGGCCTGTAGCAGATTACTCTGAAGCACCTGCCACTACATGAATGAGGTTTAAGTCATCAGAAAAATTTAGTCTGTGAGTTCATAATGGAGGCGGGGGATGAATATTTATTACTTTTAAGATTTTCAATGATGAAAATAAATTTATATATTTTTTTCTGATTGTAAAGATTATAAAAATAAATATTTGCTTAGGAAACAACACAGAACATCATAATGAAGAAAGCAACAATCTTAAATCCAAACTCAGACAATCATTTTGGATTTTTGTGCAATCTAATGCAGTCATTAGCATTTTGCTGTATGTGGTTCAGACCTTTTTCTCTCTTTCTTTCATTTTACATAAACAGAATCATATTATAAATGCAATTTAACAATCACTGAGTTTATCTTTTATGCCTGTAAATACAGATCTGTATCACCATTTTTATGACTCGGTAGCACTGGGTCGTGTTTGTATACCAGACTTCATTTATTCAGTGTCTTGTTGTTGGCCACTAAGCTGCTTCCAGACTCTTCCTCTTAGCAGTACCAGTAGTAGAGAACCCTAAACACTTTTGCGTACATATCAGCTTGCCTCCTTAGGATCCATTTCTAAGAGTAGAATTGGTAAGCACATCAGAAGGCTTTGATTCATATGGCTAAACTGCACCTCAAAAGGTATCACAATTTACATGTAGACTAATGATACCTGAAAGCAGGCCGAGAAGTCTGTTAAAAGAAAGGCATGGTAGGGATGGGCTTCCAGGTCCTGAAAACAAGCAACTGAGCCTGAACTCCTGGTAACTTATTTCAAAGTCAACCTTAGAGTATCTGTAGAAGAAGAATTCAAGGTGGTGGAATCCAGGCGCAAACAAAGCAAAGCCTGAGGAGTCCCGGGGAACTGAAGGCTATCTTGGATGGGGAGTGTAGGAGGTGGGTGGCTCTGGCCAGGGGCCCATGGAAGCTGATGGCTAGAGGGAAGTCATTAGGGCTTCAGTTCTCACTTCTTTTCCGCACTGCCTTAGGACAAATCAATGCCTGCTGCTTCTAGTGGTAGGCCACCAGCACAGGTGACTGCCTTATTAAGATGACAGGACGATGAAAATAAGTGTGGACTGATTGTTCTTGGGCATTAACTCCCCTTCTGCCTTAAGACCCCAGGAGCTAATGTGTTGCAAACTAGGGTTCTGCCTCCTACCATGCTGATTCTTCCTAAATAAGGGTTTAAAAGTGAAATCCTGGCCAGAGGAGTTATCTGGTGAGATGACAGCAAGCAGGAGTGATGGTTCCAGTGCAGGTTTCTTTGCACTGGGACTCAGCAACTCCCCTGTCCTTAATCTTTATGGTAATGACAAAGATAGAGCCTGGCCTTTGGACCTTTCTCAGTGTGCATGGCCATCCAAGCTGGTTGATATCCTTAGGGGAATGTGAATTCACAAGCCAAAATAATCAAACATCAAAGGAGTACAATTTCCTCAAAAGAGAGATAACATGAAATTGGTTAACATTTACCATCTGAAGCAAAAGTATTGGAACAGATGGAAAGAGAATTTAGCATAAGTATGATAAATATACTTAAGGAAATAAGGAAGATATTTGCAATCTTCTAAAACAGAACCAAGTAAAAATATTAGATTTGAAAAATGTAATAGTTGAAAAAAGAGGAGCTATCTTTTTCTTTTACAGCAGAATATAAATATGGTTATATTCTAAAGAGTTTAAGGGATGGGGAGAGGATGGACTGCAGGGTAGAGAACCCAGGCACCGCAGAACCACTAATCCTTTTGCGGCCTCCTTGCCAGCCAATTTATGCACCCTTAACTAGAGGTAAAAGATTAAAAAAAGATGAAACATAGCCGTTGCCCTTATGGAATTATAATAAAGAGATGGAGATTAATACACACATGAATATCTCATGATGATGAAGTCAAGGTCACACAGATGGCTACTGGCAAAGTTAGGACTCAAATATGGGATAGTTTGACCATTAGAGTCTGTTCTTTTCCTGGTGAGCAGTGCATCATATATGTGAGTGTTTCATAAAAGATGTATACATTTACGTATTTCTAGTAATGTATAACTCAGGTGCAAAAGCTTCAATATGTTTATTGCTTATCTTACTATCTACAGTTCTCTACGAAGACTCATGCAGCCTGGTGTTAGCAGTCTTTCAAAGTTATATGCACACACACAAAGAATTATTCTACTATGAAAGTTTCAGAACTAATGGAACGACCTTTTAATTTCTAAAAAGCCCATGTATAGTAACAATAAATTGAGCCCAAGGTCACATGCAATTTAGCTGCAAAAATATCTTATATTCACAGGCTATTCATGGTAGATGAATTTGTACAGTTTGGTGATTGCTGTGCTTTGCAGTATGGGAGCATTTACAACTGATGAGGAAGACTCTTACTTAGTTTGAAACTGGGGAAAAAATGAGGGATTATTGATCTTGGCTGTGTTCTTGTTCGTTCATTTTTATTTGAATTCTCTAAACTAATTATAGGATGTTGCAAGTCTGTTTTCCCAAAACTTTTTCAGTTTATCCAAAAATATTTGAAACATAAGACAGTCTTACCTCAATGTCATACTAAGTTTAATTAACATATGGCAATGGTAACCCATATATTTCATACCATGTATGATTCTTTCTTTTTTCAGGCCTTTCACACATATTCTCTTCTGGCTGAAGTTGTCTTTCTCTCATTTATTATGCTAATGGCTCATCTCACCCTTCATGTCTGTTTAGATGCTACCTACTCTTCCAGCATTGTTCTCGATCTTGATGGTCATTCATTCGTTTATCCTTTTATTTAACACAATACGTTTACTGGATGTCTCAGCTCTATATACCGGGCACTGTTAATGCTGAGTGTTACTATACTGTGATAGGCAAAAGCAGAAAGAGCTTTTCTTTCTCCTGAAGCTTAGAGCGTGGGGAGGTAAGAAGACCTTAAGCAAGTGAGCACAAGAAAATATAAAGCTGTGATTGTAAAGGTACCTTGAAGAGGAGGTGACCCATGCTCTTAGGAGGAATTAGACTCTAACCTAGTCAGATTGGATAGACAGTACTTTCCAGAAGAGGTGAAACCAGCATCTTGTGTCTCAGCTTCATGGTTGTCATGGGCTGAATTGTGTCCCCCACAATTCATACGTTGAAATCCTAACTTTTACTACCTCAGAATGTGACTGTATTTGGAGACAGGGCCTTTAAAGAGGTGGTTAAGATAAAATGAGGTCATGTGGATAGGCCCTAGTCCTGTATGACTGGTCTCCTTATAAGAAGAGGGAGTTAGAACACAGACAAAATAAATAGAGAGATGATCATCTAAGGACATAGTGAGAAGGCCATCTGCAAACCAACAACAAAGGTCTTCAAGTAACCAAAGTTGTTGACACCTTAATCTTGGACTTTTATCCTCCAGAACTGTAGAGAAAATAAATTTTGTTTGTGTTATCTACCCAGTCTGTGATATTTTGTTATGGCAGCCTCAGATAATGAATACAGTGGCACTTAGAAAGTTCTATTTCATTTTTTTTTTTTTACTATTTTGTCTGTTTTCCCACTACCTTGGGAGGATTGAATCTGTCTGGTTGACTATTGTATTTCAGTGTACAGCTATTGCTGAGCACGATATTTGCTCAGTAAATATTGGTTGCATGTTGACAAAAAAACACTAAGTGCTTGTCTCTCACATTGTCATCGAGAATTCCTGGTTGACATACGGCTTTAAGTGGCCGCTTCCTTCCTCTGCCCACGTGGAGACTGGGTTCCGCCTCTGAAATCTTGGGGTATGTTCTCCCCTTGGTTATGCTGCCTGAATTTCCTGAAACTCAATGTACTCACTTCACACTTTTTTTTGGAGAAGAAACATCTGGATAAATCTCCACTAGGGTGGGTTATTCATTCTCCAGTTTTTGCACACTGCACATTCTAAACCTTCTGATTCATCAGATTCTCTGATTCATCTACCTTTCTGATACATCCCAGTGGAAGTGCTGTTTCCTCATTCCTGCCAGCTCCATCCCCTGCTCCTGCTGTTGTCTGCTCTACTTGTTCTGCTCCCTGGGAGGCCACAGGCCACGTAAGTGTCTCCAGCTGTCACACTGCTTGTAGCTTGGGGTTCTGCTTACAGTTTTCCCTTAGAAGAAGGAAACATATCTTTTCCTTGGAGAATATCATATTTTCTTTTTCTTTAAGGCTCTCTTGAGCTGGTTAATAATTTGGGTCCTAAAATCTACCACTTATTAGGGGTATGAATTTGATAAATGCATGTAATCTCTTTAAGCTTTAAAGTTTTCTTCTCTTCAAAAGGAAGTGATAATTTTATGAATTAAGAGAGATGTTGCACCTAGCAAACTCTTAATACATTTAACAAATGATGATGATAATGATGATGATGATATTTTTGCCTCTTTAAAAAATATTTATTTATTTATTATTTATTTATTTTTATGGTGACATTGGTTAACAAAATCCAATAAGTTTCAGCTGTATACTCTAACAGTAAGGCATATATATATTTACACTATGTATTCACCTCCCATAGTTAGATTTCTTTTTGTCACTGCATATTTGACCCCCTTTACCTCATGTACCTCTCTCCTTCCCCCACCCCCTACTCTCTGTTAACCACTATAGTCCATGTCCATGAGTCTCTGTTTTGTTTGTCCTGTTCATTTGTTGCTTTTAGGTTTATATCCCACATATAAGTGATATCATGTGATTTTTCAGTGTTTTCTGTCTGGGTTATTTTGCATAGCATGATTATCTCAAGGTCCATTCATGTTGTTGCAAATGGCAGTATTTCATCTCTTCTTATGGCTGAGTAATATTCCATTGTACATATGTACCACAGCTTCTTTAGCCAATCATCTATCGTAGAATGCTTTAACCAAAGCATTCTTCATGTCCTGGCCACTGTGAATAATGCTGCTATGAACATTGGTGTGCAAATATCTTTTTGGATATGAGTTTTCTAAAATAGTTTTTGTCACGGAAAATTTCAGTGCTATGTAGAGTATAATGTAGCTCCTTATCCCCGTCACTTACATGGCTAGTCTTACTCTACCTATACTCTCATATGATGATGTATTTACTATAGACAGAGAATAGTTTTCACTCTTCTTTAGAAACCCTTTCATTGTACAATTAATCTGAAAGAACCTTTTGCTATGGTTCTCCAAAATTTGGATTTGAGATTATTGTATCTTATTTACTTTGCTCTTGCACTTGAAGTGTAAATACAATAAAACTTCATTCATTGAGGTAAATTGGAAGAAAGAGCTTGGAATCTAATTTAGTAAGAACTTGACAGTCATTTAAAAACAATTGTAGTATTATTACTTTTAAACCCTTTTTAGTAACTCAAATTAAACTACTGAGAAGCCAAAGTCTTATGGGATCTATTTTGATTACTATTGGAATTATAATTAAAGGAATACCTTAATTGTTTGTAATTATGTGCTTGTAAAAAGCTCGTTTTTCTTAAACAAGGTTAAATATTTTTCTCAGAATTTATGATGTAAGGAAATGTGACCTTGAAGGATGATTAGGAAAAAAATTAAAATAGAGTTTGTTTAGTGAAAGTGGCAGTGTTTTTGTGGAGCCATTATTTTGAAAAAAAAAAAATAAAAGTATGGAGTGAATAGGATAGAAGTCTGGGCCCTGGGAGCTAGCCTGTCTAGGTTCAAACTCCAAAGCTGTCTCACACAAACTTATCATGTGCTTTAATACCTATAAAATTAAGTTTCATTATATATACAATGAAAATAGTAAGTCCTACCTCATAGGTATTATAAGGATTAAATTAAAGGAGATTGTCTGATATATTTTGATTATTATTCCTCACTATAAAAAAAATAATAGCTTTAAAAAAATCTATTGTCAGGCAAATGATTTCTTTAAGGATTGGTCACAATCCTATAGTAGAGCCAGCGCTTCTGTCTGTTTCATTCCAGCTCTTTGAAAATTTCTTGGTCTTCCTATGCAGACCTTTTCTTGAGGGGCAGTGAAAGTCCCAATGGGTGTGTTATCTCTCTTTAATCTTTTTCTTGGGGGCTTCTAGTTCAGAAAATATACTTTTCTAGTTCAGAAAAGATACTTATTCTTGCCTTCACTAGTCACTTGACCACCCCACCCTCCACTCCCCAACCCCAAACCGTTCTTGGCATGCTTCTGTGGTTCAACCTTGGTCTCCATCAGGAATGGCATTTGGCACTTCTCCTCTGTGACTGTCTGTCCCCTGAGACCTCTGACTGTGCGCTTCTGTTTCTATCTCAGTCTCCCTATTCAGGGTGGGAATCACACAACCTCGGGGCAATGCTGGGAAAGATGACTAGGCTCAAGTTTCCTCTGAGGACTTGCTCATTATGTTATTCCCTTTCTTGCCCATCTATTTTTTTCAACCTCTCTCTCTACATCCTTCTCCATAGCCCATAAACATGGTCCACTTAAGTTTAAAAAAATTGTTCCTTGACCCTGCATGCACTTCTAGGCACCTCTAGTAATCTTTTTTTCTTCTCTTTTATCTATAAGATCCATAGAAGGCATGGTCTATAATTGCTGGCTCCAGTTACCATTCATTTTTTAATCCTCTTAAGGAGTTCAATCCCTTTCCATCTGCTGAAATGAATACTCCCATCACCACCTCTTCCCTTCTCCTCCCCCTCCAGCTCCTGTGTATCTTATATATATCTTTCAAGATCTTATCAAGTACATCTTCTCTCTGAATTATTTACTAAACCTGTTTTAGTCCATTTGGGCTGCTATAACAAAATAAATAAAATTGGGGGGCTTCTAAACAGCAAACATTTATTTCTCTGAGTTCTGGAAGCTGAGAATTCCAGGATCCAGGCACTGGCAGATTCAGTGTCAGGTGAGGATCAGCTTCTTATTTCTCTGCGTCCTCACATGGCCACAAGGGTGAACTCTCTGGGGTCTTTTTAAAGGGCACTAATCCCATTCATGAGGGCTCCACACTCATGACCTGATCACCTCCCTAAAGCCTCATCCAAATACCATCATATGAATTTGGGGGAAGTACAGACATCCAGTCTATAACACCCAGATAGAATTGTGAGACTATTCCAACCAGAACTTGAATCAGTGATAGCCCACTGGTTTCAACTTGAATGCTAACTTTGATCAATTGGTTTGTGTCTCAATGTTAGACTAATATGTTAAGAAGGATTCTGAGGTCAAATATGGGACCTGCTGGGAGTAGTACTATGATTAGTTAGTAAATTGTTTTTTACAATGAGAAGTGGGAGGATACTATGTGAGCCACATGTGAATGATTCTATTTTCCATAAAGAGGCTTCTGTCATAGCAACTCTATAGCATTAGTTGCCCTCACTTGTTTTGCATGTGCATCTTGTTATACTAGATGTGCATTCTGGTGTGTAGGTCTCTGGCTTATTTGTCTTTTTTCCCCCCTAGCAACAAGCACAGTCTTTCAGCATCTAGTAACCCTCAGCTTTTGCTGAACAAATGAAAAGAAAGCCGAAGCTTTCTTTTCTCTAGTTTTCTTGAGTTATGTTACTCTTTCTCTGCCTTTAGTTTGCACAATTCAAAATGTTGACTTCACCTAGGCAAGTGGTTATCCAGCCATTTTTAATGCAAAAACTTGAACCCTAATGAAATCTCATTCTACTGCTGAATGTGTAAAATGCAGAGTCCCTGTTTTGGTGGAAGTAGGTGGGAGATGGTGCCAGGCCTGGCCATCTTGGGATCCCCAGCCCTGTTCCTTTTGGAACTGCCAGGATTTAGAACAGTGATTCTCAAAGTGTGGTCTGTAAACCAGCAGCATCAGCATCACCTGAGAACACATTAGAAAAGCAAAATCTCTCAAGCCTAGATCTACTGAATCAGACCCTCTGGGAATGAAGATAAGCAGCCTGTGTTTTAGTAAGCCCTCAGATCATTCTCAGGCATGCAAAAATCTGAGAAGGTTATAGAAGTTTGTTTGGGGCTTAGTTAAAACACTGTGCAACAGGAAGGCCGCTGGCTTCGTAAAGGTGATATTTTTCACTAGTCCAATGAAAAAGATATTCTCAGAACATGCCCAATGGCTATGAGAAAAAGAACAAAATTTGCTCTGGCCAAACTGAGCCTGAGGTGCTGCTGCAGTGCTGGGTTGGGAGGGTTGGGGGCAGTGCCCTGGAAGGAAACCGGAAAGCAGAAGGGGAAAGTCCTGTGCCCAGAACCAGCACCACTGCCTTTGGGTGTGACCTAGGTGACTGTGAGCCTCAGGGAGCAGCAGCAGGGGAAGCATGGTACTCGCGTGCGTGCAGAAGAATAAGTTACTGTCATGGTATCTATTTCTTTTCCTGGCAGCCTTTCTGATGGGCTGTGAACTTCTCTCCATAGTACTTCATATAAATATAGTCACTGGTGTCAGTATAGAGTCAAAAGTGACAAGCATTCAGGTTGAGTTCAGAGAGCTCTCTCATCTCACTAGAGATGAGAAATTTCAGGAGGCAGTAATGGAAGTGACAAAGTATGTACATTCCACGCCTGGGAAGAATGATGGGCTAGTGCCTGTATTTATACAAACAGGCTTCTTTACTCCAGTAGATTTTTACTCTTGGAGCCCAAGCTCTGCTCTAATCAGTGGATCCGAGGATGAAAGAAAGAAATTCAGGTGCTACAAGATTATGTTGAAACCACAGAAGGAACGAAAAAGCACCCGATTCAGCAGTCTGAGTCCAACAAGCTGACCTTCACAGGGGAAGTTGCAAATGCCAAAATCAAAGCCAGGTGGGTCATTTAGTGTGTGTGTGTGTGTTTTTTTTTTTTTTTTGCATTGGACCCTGGCTCTGGATACACACCGTGGTCTAACCCATGATTAAATGGAGTTAGCTGAAGCATTTATGGAGGCCTAATACCAGAAGTATTATCAGTTTAAGATGGGACTATGCCTGGAAATTGTGTACTTCAATGTTAACCCCAAAACTAGCTATAAGGATGTGGACATCTGGCCTGAAGGCAATTTCAGTTTGCTGTGACCAGAGGCAGTGGAGAGCCTGTTCTATCTATACTACTTCATTGGGGATAAGAAATACCAGGACGGGGGGGTGGGGGTGGAAGATCCTGCAGGATTTCATCAAATATACTAGCATCCATTCAGGTGGCTCTTCTTCAATCATTTATTTTCAGAATCCAATCCCGAGAGACAAGATGGAAAAAAATCTGTAAGTTCATATATCTTTTCTGATGACATGGACCTCCTCGATCTTGACAAATATGTATTTAACAGAGAGAGGGTCATCCCTTACCCATCTTGACTTCAGCTTAAAAGGCTTGGAATAACTTAATAATGAGACTTTCCACACTGAACATTGGGTATAGTAGAATTTTTTTATCTTGAAGATCATAGATTGGCAAGCCAATTGCTTATGAATAAAATTAGGCATTCTTTAACTTTCAGCCATGGCGTGTGCAGCTCAGCTGGCTACTGTGAGCCAGACAGGTTTCAACTTTGGTTTGGAGATAACAAGTTCAATGAGACAGCAGGGGTCCAGGACACCTCTGGAGTCCAGGTACCTATTGCTCTTTCAGGGTAGCTGCTGCTTGGTTTTGAATCTGTCTTTATGCATTTTTTTTAGGCAGTAATTCAGCTTGGCTTTGGAGGTATTTCTGTGTTTGTGCTTTCTAAATTAGGAGCAGTGTGAAGAAGAAGAAAGAAAAAAGCCAGAAAATTATTGATTTATGGGGAAAACAAACAAAAATCTACCAATAACAGAAGAGCCTGCCAAAGAGCCTGATTTGTGTTTTCAGTTGGTTCCTTTGGGGTTGGGGGATGAGGGTGGGGGGAGAGAGGGGGTTAGTGGTTGAAGCTACATTGCTCTTGGGAGAGGAGAGAGGCTGACACTGTTGTGGGACCCTAGCGATGGAAGCTGATGGGGAAGGCAGAGAGACTGAATATGCCCTGTAGAAGGACAGGGATCCTGTTGAGCTTGGTCAGCTTGTGATTTAAAAAGACATTAAGGAAAAAATAATTGGTCACAATTCCGGTGACACTTGCCAGTGTCATACTCACTATTAATTGAGTTACCATACTGTGCCCAATAAAGTTTTAACAGAGCGGAGCATGGCAAATTTGTAGACCCAGCGGGGTGCTTATTGGGGCTGCACAGTCTGGCTTCTGTGATGAACATGGAATGATGGGCTATCAACTTACATTTACCCTCCAGCTGGGTCTTCTCTGCTCTTTGGAAGAGCCAAGCCAGGGAACTGACTACAGGCAATAAGTAAAAGGAACGACCTAAAACCTCATGCAGATTAATAATGAAAAATGTATTTAATAACAATTTTTTGATTAGAGAGGTACTGTCTCAGAATAATACAGAGGCATTGTAGGACAATGAAAAAGGACTGAAATTCTGGAGTTGGTGAGAGCTGGTGTGATTGTCTGAATTATTGTTCTAAAAATATTCTTCCCCCATTGCTGTGTAGCGTGGTACGCTGGCCTTCTACACTGGTGTTGAGCTTAGCCATGTGACTTGCTTTGGGAGGTGAGCAGATGTGATGAGAGCAGAGACTTGATGTGTGCTAGGGTGGTTGGGCCTGCTCCCTTGTGCTCTGGTCATCCATCACAGGAAGGACATGGCCCTGGTAGCAGCAATCCTTTTAGCCTAGGATCCAGAGATAATGGAGCAGACCTGTAATTTTCAGCCTGAAGCAAAGCCACCCAGCTGAGGATTGCTTATCAGCTGAATCACAGTTTACCTGTAGATCCCTGTGCATGAAAATAAATGTTGTTGTTGTCACTGAATATGGGAATAATTCTGTAGCTCTTTAGACACATGGGTACAAGTATTTCTTCTGCTACATAATAGTGTAATCCTGGCAACATACCACCATTTTTAGGCCTTAATTGCCTTATTGGCAAAATAAGCAATAAATAGCTACCACACAGGTAAGCATTAAATGAAACAATACATATAAGTGTGTGTCATTGTACTTTGTACTCAAACATTTGCTATAGTTTAGAGCTATAAGCATAACAATGATAGCTATAATTTATTGAGCATTTACTATTCTGTGCCTGGAATTAATACAGATGTTTTGCCTGTTTGATTGACATTCCTTACAACTCCAAGAGGTAGTTATTAATATTCTATTATTAATATAATATATTAACATTATAACATTAATATATGTTAATATATTGTATTAATTATAAGAATATATTATATTGTATAATATTAGTATAATATATTAATGTTATAATATTAATATAACATTTTTACAAATGAATGCCCAAAGAAGTTAACTAACTTGCACAAAATTGCACAGATATTAAGTGGCAGTGCTGGATTGTTTTCTTAGTCTGCTTTACCCTGTGGCTTATGTTCTTTCCACTGCTAGACTGCTCCATCCATCTTTATGACTACAATTAATGTCAGTACAGTGCATCATGATTAATGAAACACTTTCACATTATCACATGATTCTTCCAGTAACAAAGTTGGACACACAGCAATGTCACCCTCAAGAGATTATTTTTTCTTGTCTCTGATTGCCAGGAAATCACCTTGGAATCACAATGGGCAGATCCCCCTCATTTGGTAGAATAGGGGTGGTTATCTTAACATCAGGTAGGGAGCATCCTTTTAGAAAGGTAAATGCAATTAGAGCACTGAGGCTCGCTTGTCTTAGCATGGTGGGGTTTGTCCTTCTAAGTCCCTGGGTAGCTACTCTTAAAAGGGTAGACCAGCAACCCGGTATTCCATAGGCAGAGGCTATAGTTAGACCTTTTTAGTTGTGCTGGTATCAAAAGAAAAGCAGCCTGTTTCCCTGGTCTGGAAAGAAGGTGGATTGATCTGAGAGGCAGAGGATAAAATATCAAGAGTGATGATCCAGGACTCCTGTAGCCTGATGGTTTCCTGGCAAGTGGCTGTATATGGGAACGACAGTTGTTGGTCATTAGATCTACAACCGGCAGAAGTCTAATTTTGGGGCTTTCTTGGTTGAGCCTATTTCTAAGATGGAAACTCACTTTTCTAGAAGAACCACTGCAGTCTGCTGGAATCTGGAGCAGTGAAATATCACAGCAGTGGATCCACAGCACCTTTGGTAAAGAACCAGCCCCAACAAAGAAACCATAGCAGGCCTGTTGACTGATCAGACTCTGTTTTCCATACCCCTGAGTAAGAAAAACCTCTTTATGGGTCTTTAAATTTTTGATAATTCATGGGAATGGGGACATTCAAGAGGGAGATATTGGCTTTATAGCTAGTAAATTGTGTAGAAGTGATGTGACTTTATTTGTATCTCCAATGTTTGTATCTGTTATGTACAGTTGGGGAAACCAAAGCTTGGAGACTTGCCCAGCAATTTCTAGTTGATAAGTGATGGTGCCAGAACTCAGAGTCTGGTCTTTTGATTGTGCTCTTGGTTCCTTCAAATTGCCTAGGTGGAAGCATCTGGTACTTAGGAGTAGTTGGTTTGTATACATAAGACATACATAAGGCAGTGCACAAGTTTAACAAGATTTATACATTGAGGGAATGTTGGAAGTTTAATGAAACAGCTTCAAAGAGGATATTGGATAACACTGTTTACAGAAAGTTTTGTTTTTCACTTTGTAGAGTTTTTTTTCCACTGGCCACTTTACCTCAGTTGGTCCTTAATATTCGCACCATTTCCATAGCTCCCCTCTACCCTTTCTGCCCTTTCTTTTACCTATCCATTTCTCTCAAGAACAAGAAACAAATTTCTCTTACTATCTCACGCTTTTCATTGTTCTCTTGGCTCTTACTTAACCCATGTCCCCAAGACTTCACCTTCTTTCCCAAAGACTTATCAAGGTATTTTGCCAACAAAGTCAGTTTTCTTCCTATGAGAAATTCAGTTATCAGTTTTTAAGGCAATTCATTTGTGCATCAAGTGGTGCATGCATTTTCCTTATGGAGGAGTTACTAGGTATCAGGGACTGTCCTAGGTTCTGGGAATATATCAGTGAATGAAACAAAGTGTACACTTTTATAGAAGAGAAGCAAATAATAAACTTTGGTGTTAAGATGGTGCAAATACCGCAAAGGAAAAAAGTAAAGCATGGTGAAGGAATGAGGAATCTTGAAGGAGAATAGTTATTTTGTATAGAGTGTTATATATAACTTGACATGTCAGAAGGAAGTGAGGAAGTGAACCATATTGGTGCTTTAGAGAAGGGTGTTCCAGGAGGAGGACTCATCAAGTGCAGAGGCCCTGGGATAGAAGTCTACTTATCTGTTTCAAGGAAGAGCGAAGAGCCCATGTGGCTGTAGCAAAGTGAATGAGTAGGAGCGTTGTGGGGAGACTGGGTGTAGTTAATATCTGAAGAGCCTTTATGGGTCATTGGAAGGAATTTTGTTCTTCTTCTGAATGAGATAGGAAGCCATTGGAAGGGTTGGAACAGAGGAGCGAGTTGATCTGATTTATGTTTCTAAAGGCTCTCTTTGGTTGCTGTCTTGAAAATTAATGCTGAAGAGCCAAGGACAGAACTAGGGAGAAAAATTGTGAGACAGTTATAGTAATCCAGGTGGGAGATGAAGGTGGCTTTGTCCAGGGATGTTGTGGTCAGGATAGTGGTTGGAAGTGATTGAAGTCTTTATGTTTTGTGAATGTAATGCTGGCAGAATTTGCTGACTGGTTATCTTTATCACTAAGAGAGAAGTGATAAAGATGTCTCAGGCTTCTGGGATGAGCACTTTAAAGGATGTGGTTATCATCAGTTAAACAGGAAAGACTATAGAGGGTGCATGCTTGGTAAAGGAAGATCAGAAGCTTGTTTTGGGTATATTTTGCCTATGGACATCAGCAGGTAGATGTCAATTAGGGAATGGAAATGTCTCAGGTTCAATGGGGAGGTCTGAGTTAGTGATCTAAATTTTAGAATCATCTGATATTTAAAGTTTTGAAAACCACAAAATTAGGTGACATCACCCAGAGAATGGGTATATTTAGAGAAGAAACAAGAGGTTTGGCTCACTGCAACTTAGAAAGATAAGGGAGTTAGCAAAGGAATAGCTTCTTATCTGCACTGTATATCTACTTAAAAATATTCATATGTATGCAAGATGCATATATTTTTCAATCTACAAATGATTCTTCATGCATAGATGGATTAATAGAAGTTTTATAGTAACTGTAGGGACACACTCAAATATTAGTTGAATGAAAAGCAAATAAAACAATGACTGAATCACTTCATCATCTTTGCCACACTGAGGCCCATGGTTGGTCTGCATGTGATTTTGGGGTGTTCATTGCCCCTTCGTGCAGTGGAGTGCACTCCAAACTACATGAGAATACTGTCCCAGCATGTGTGCAGTTCCTTATCCCACCCCTCTGTGGACATGGGTAATATGTGCAGGCAGATCTGTGCATCTAATTATATTGCCACTATTTATATTGCCACTTGGGGCAAATGCTGAGACAAATCATTCAAACCATAAGTAGAGGAGGAAATATTTTTACAGGAGGTGCTTAGGGAATTGAACTCTTTTGCTGAGAGCCCTGCAGCCTGCCAAAGGCGAGGCAAATAGGCAAAAGATCAGATTCACTCCTGACCTCCAAGAAATGGCTTTCAATCTGCCGGCTCAGCAGGAGAGGCGGCAACTCTGAACACCTCCCCAGTGCCTTTCCATCGGGAATGCACAGTTGCCCGTGCTGACTGCTTGCCTTTCTTCCAAGTAATATCCTCTTGGTGTTGAAATTCATTTGGATTCCAGACGCTTCATCTTATAGATTTAAATTTAGAAGCAAAAGGAAAGTACAATAGGATTCTTATTATACAGAGTTTTAAATATCACTGATTAGCTTCCTTCCTGCTCTGCCTGGCTCTGCTCTGACTTTGTTTGGAAAGCAAGATTTTTATTTCTCTGTGGATGCTAGAAGCCTGTGGGAACCAAAGTCAGGAAGTTCCCACCGACAGGCTCTGGTGACTCAGTAGAGGGGAACCCTTCTCTTTTCTCATACCACTTTTTGAACTCTTCCCACAGAAGGAACATATGCCAGCAGATCTGCTCCCTCTGAAGTCCTGGAAAGGGATCGCTTTTCATATTCCTTACTTGGCCCTCTCCTTGGGCCAAGTTATCAGTTAGCTAGAACCGAATGTTGCCCTTTTGCTTTTTCTTGGAGAGCTTCTGCTCAAGGGAGTGGGCTAGTTTTCCTTTCTGGTTAACATTTGATAACTGACCAAAAGGAGTCCGCTTCTGCTTATGCCTCTGCTTTCTCTGTCTTAGGCTTTCTGCCTGTAATTGGGTGGATAAGTTCAGAGCAAAGGTGGCAGTCATGATTTCCAGCCTAGGTATACTAGTAACAAAGTGGACAGTAGTGTGATGCTGGTTTTGCTCCTTGTGCTGGCCTCAGTTGGTTAGAATTTGAAAAGGGGAGTGATTTGATTCTCTGAAGTCTCAAATAAGGGACAGTAAACTTCAGAGCTTTACCTCTCAGCCACAGTGAAAACAAGTAGGAGTGGCAAACTCTTGGGGCAGACAGGAGACCTACAGCACAGGCAATGACTCATGGTATTTGTGGAATGGCTTTGAAAGATGATTTCCTCCCTAGAAATTTGAAATAGGATTGGGGGAGACTTACAAGTAGCATTTGTAGCTTTTCAAATGATCCTATAAGACAGAGCAATTATTTGTACTTAGCAGTAGCCAGCCTGGTCATGGAGCTTCAGTTAGCTTTTTCTCTCCTTCCTTGTTTCACTTCTCTTGTCCTTCACTCATGTGTTTGATAAAAAAAAAAGTCACTGGCATGGGAAGTCACAGAAATGTAGTATGAATCTGGAATTAGTGGTGAAAAAGTAGGGAGAAATAATGTGTAATTTGTGTCAGAAGCTGGCTGGTTGTGAAACCATTTTCTGCACCGGCTTATTACATTCCCAGCCTTCCTTGCAATTAGGGCCACGTGACTGAGTTCTGGCCAATGGAACATGGGCAGATTATAGCCAAGGCTTGGCTCATCTCCTAGGAGTGATTCTTCCTTTCTTCCTTTCTTCCTTCTTTCCTTCCTTCCTTCTTTCCTTCTTTCCCTCCCTTTCTTTCCCTCTTCTTCCTTCCCTTCCCCCTTCTATTCCCCATCCCTTCCCTTCCCTCCCTCTTTTCTTCTTTGAATATTTATTGATGCTTAATCCCTGCTAGGCAATAGAATCTAATGGCTTAGATTCTGGGTGTTTTATGTATCAGGAGCCCTTCCTGTTCATACCAGCAATTATAATCATTGGAGTCATGAGATAAATAGACTTTTTGGCAGATAGAATCTTAGGAGGGCTTATTGGTACACTTTCCTAATCCAAGCTTGACTCAGAGAACAAGGCTTTCAAAAATTATATAAGCTTTAAAATTACAGTACTTTCACATCACAATGCCATGCTCATGCACATCCATATGTCAAGTTGTGGGTATAGGAACATTATTTCTATCTTGTGAGAATAGCATCATCTATGTTTTTGATATCCAAATAGGTTAGGATCAGATTGCCACAGTTTTTTTCATTCCCTTGATCCTGCTGTGTCAGAGTGAGTTCAATTATTTATATTTTGTAGAGATAAATGAATTTTTATAAAGGGTACTAAGTACTTTATCTGTATACATCATATAGATATTTAAAAAGTAAAGATTTAGAGCAGGGGAGTGATGCAGGTTGATGCCTTCATTTTATAAGTGAGAGTAGGGGCTCTTACATAAAAAGAAGAGAGGTATTACAGGTCATATAATGAACAAGTTGCTAGTCTGGGTCTAGAACTCTGATCCTCTGAACAAGATAGTTGAGGCCTTATGTTGCCCCTTTTTGTCCCTTTGCTTACTTGTAAAACAAAAATATCATCATGTGATTTTTATTTCCCTGCTCTAAAGTTTTGAGTTTACAATAAGTATAAAGTATATACACAGACCCTGAGTGACTGCATGGAGCCTCCCCTCCCCTCTGCCAATTAGGAACACCCATTACGAACTCGAGCTTGATCAAGGAATAAACTTCTCATGTTAAATTTCTGAGATTTCAGGATTGGTATGATACCTTGTTACCTTTAATGGTAGGCTGGGCAAGCTGCATTCTTTCTGATTGACTGTAGAGATTGATTCAAGGAGTGGTAACATGTTTTAAGCAGGATCGTCCAGTACATTCCATGAATCTTGATATGAGGCCTTCATTTAACAAATGAGGGTGGAAACTCTGAGATAAAAGGCTATTTTAATATACTATTTAGAGGGGGATAAGTTATGAAGGTAATATATGTTGGAATTGCTATGGCAATTCTTATTTCCTTATGAAAAGAATGACGCTTACTCAGGAGAGCAGAGCCATGTTATGGCAAATGTGGGGCGTGACAACATTTGAGCATCTGGAAATATCTAAATTGTAGGCTTTGCAGCTATGTGAGTTAATTTTTTTCTGTATAAACTAGTTTGAGTTGAGTTTCTATCACTTGCAATTGAAAGAGGCCTGGCTAATATAACCAGAAGCTAAAGTGAGAGACATATATAATTGCAGTGCTTTATGAAGTCTTAGAGTTCTTTGGTTTTTACTCTGTAAGAATTTTTATTTAATTAGCTGCAATGTGAAAAATGAATAACTGCTCATGAGGGAACCTTGATTTGGTGACCTCTGGGTTGATTTCATGAATACCTTGCAATTTCTAAGTCCTTGAAGGGTCTTCTTCAATGGTAACTAGATTTTGTCTTGATAGTTTGAGAGAACAAAATGTTTTTTTTCTTTAAAATGATCTGAGCCATGTTACCACCCTTGCAATTTTCCTCTAAGCTTGTCATCTCTTTCTGTCAAGCCCTTGAAGCAGCAATAAATTAAACTAAGCACCAATAAACACATTTTCCCTCAACTTACATTTATAGTTGCCAGAAGTCATTTCTCTTTGGTCTGCTGACAGGTAGCAGGCATGATTCCAGCATGGAATATACTGTAGAGTTATTGATTTTCCTGTGATAATAATAATAATAGAAATGTATTAAACTATCACCCTGTACTGGAACCTACACCTTACTCACAAAGATTACTTTCTTTTAAGAAGCACTCCTAGGCTTCTTGTGAATGTCCATGCTACTCAAAATCTAAATCCCTCAACTTCTTTGAAATCTAAAATTCTCCACAATCTGGCCCGTACCTTTCTTTCTAACCTTATTTCTGTCTCTGTTCTTTAGTCAAATTGTATTACTTGTGTTTCCAGAATCTTGTATTCCCATTACTTTGCTTTTATTTATGATGTTTCTTTTTCTTTTAATGCTCTTTTTTCAATTTTCCTCCATGTGGCCAGCTTGGAACTTGGCGGCACTTTGTATGTGCTCCTGTTTTATTGACCATCTCACCAACCACAGTGCTCACATAACTTTAACCTCTACAGCCTCACAATTGACTGTCCCCATCTAACACTCCCCAGTACAATGACCACTGTCACTAGGCTCCCTCCCAGTAACAAACCTATGAAGTACCAGAGCCAGAATTCAACTCTAAGGTGTCTAAATCCGAAATTAGGAGTTTTAACCTCTGTGCTTTATTGCTTTTTATGCTGGTAGATAATTTGATTTTGGTGAATATATCTTATTTTCAAGACTGGATTATAAACTCCCAAAAAGTAGGGTCTTTATTTAATTTATATTTATAACTTTGTAAATACTTAATGAAGGACCAGGCATATGGTAGATGTTTGATAAATATTTGGGTGGGTGAATGGATGAATGGATATGTGCAGTTTAGCAATGTCATATTTTGCAGGAAATGAATATTATTTATCATTAGTTATAGAATTTTGGAATTTTTAGAAGAGTATTCTAATTATATGTGATGTGAATATAATAATTAAATAATCTTTAACTGGGGGTATGAGAAGGAAATTAAGAAGTGCAGTGGGTATAAGGAAAGATGGTGTGAGAATAATATTTGAAACACAGAATCTAAGGTCTGGGTATGTAGTTAATTGACTTATTATGTGATAATTTAAATTAATGTATTACAAGAGCACATGGTGATATAATAGGGTGTCATATGTATATTTATCTTGATGTCCTGGTTTAGGATAAAAATCCCTTTCACTTTTTTCCCAAACTGCTGACCCAACAGATTAGTAATTCTTAGCCTAATTTCCTGATATGACATCTATATTGGATGACCCTCATTTGAACAATTTACAGTAAACAGACCATCAGTCCACCTCTCACTGAGCAAAATATATTAGAAAGCTATCATAAGAGAGGCAATATTTTTTTATAATTATGTTCAAATTCATAAAAGTGATGATTTTACCGTTTCAACCATTGTTGATAACAAATAGGTATGATCCTCCTCACAAGAATGGGACACACTGCATTTCAAAACTTGTCCTATAGGCACTTTAAAGCCCCAAGTAGGACCTGCTTTGTTCCAGGAAGATGCCTGGCAGTTTTAATGGTGGTGCCAGGAAGTTGGGTGCATTTTCATTCGTTGAGACTTAGTTCTTTTTCCCTTCAGAGGTAGGAACTGATCAAGGGAGGATGTGATGTAAGCCAAAGACATAAAAAATAAATGAAATGTCATATTGGATCAAATCAGTACATCATCTAGCCCAGACTTTTGCCCAAACATGGATGTCAAGACATTACCCTAAGGTTAGTCTGTTTACTCCGCATGATAAATAACATGAAATCGATGGTAAAGATTTTAAGAACAAGGGCTGGGCTTTATATTTCTTACATTTCACTTTACTTCCTAATGTAGTTGTATACAGTGGGGAGCTAACACATGTGAAAATCGTACCATGAGATAAGCTCTCTATTGGGCCATGATTTTACATAATTCTTTCAACAACTCATTGAGGCAAGTACTTTTATCCACATTTGAAAGATGAAGTTGAGGCTCCACAGCAAGTCCCCACATCGCCATATCTAGTAAGTACATTGGGTGAGAACGAGGGGCTGCTGGGAAGGGTGGAGAGGAAGGAACCCAGCCTCTCTAGAAGTGCTGGGAGATCCCAGGTGTCTGAGAGACAGACCTGGATTGGAATCACTCATTATCTACATGATCTTTCTGAGAACATAGTCAAATACTTATTACAGTGGTTGGCACACACTAAATACTTAATAAATGCTACCAGTAGCAATGATCTGAATTACTACTACTAACTGGAAGGGCGAGGATAAGAGCTGCAGTCTGTTTGGTTCCAAAAGCTACATATTTTGGTATTAAACTATGTGGACTCTCCCATATTTGTTAAATGAATGATTTCTCCCTGATTTATTTTAAATGATTAAAAAAGTACTTATCATGGTTCTATTCTCTATGTATTTATCTAACCTGGTAATAGTAGAGCCTCATCTGAGCTCTTGGTTCAGAGTTTATTTTCTTCACTACAGATGGTCTCTATTTAGTTTTGTGATGGTATATTTTATTGATTCCTAAAAGGCTGTATTTTGAAAACTGGATCCTTGGCTGTCAGACTGTAGCTCAAAAGGAATCTCCTTGCTCACCTTTCTGCCTCCATAAATGCAGAGACTTGCCAGTCACCTTTAACACATCTAAATGAGTGAGTTTGGGTGATCCACTACATATCTTGCAGCTGATTCTCACTTGTTGGTTTGCTTTTTTGCTCTCTGTCAGGAAGTCTGAAATTCTGTGGTTATTTATCTGTGGATAGTAAAACTTTGGCACTCTCCCATAAAATCTTTTGGATTTTTAAGACAAACACCAATTTGATTTATGGGCTATAAAGACTCCTGCTTTGATTCTACCATAAAACAAAAATTGATATTGGTTGGTCTAGACCTAGATTTTGTAGCTTGGAGAATAACATTCTTGAGATATATTCTATATTTGATTTGAGTCTATCAAAAATATTTCTCAAACTTGGAGAAGATGGCAGACTATAAGATCTTGTGTTTAATTCTCGATTATTGATGATTGAAATATTTGCTTGGTAGAGAGAGTAAATGAGGCGATATGGTATAATAATAAAGGAAAAAGATTTTGGAGAAAGGCAGACCTAATTCTAATCCAGATTCTGCTGCTTAGGAGCTGAGTCACCTTGGGAAAGTAAGTTAACCTATAGAAATTTGAGTTTTTTCATTTGTAAATAGAAATAAAAATAGTATTTATCTCATATGGTTAGCAGGAAGATTAATTAAGAAATGCTTGGCAGAAGACAAGTTCTCAGAAGCTATTGTTATTATAGATAAAAATAGTTCACTGTGTATCAATTACAATTCAGTACCAGTCACCCTTTAAAAATGAACAGAGTTACATTCAAGGGTAGAAGCTAGGCCTTCAAGCAAGTGCTAGATTAGTTTTATTATAACCTATCTTCTGCCCCTTGTGTGAGCTTTTGACCTGGGGAATGTTTCTGTAGGTAGTGTGACCAACTGTTTTGATTTGCCTAGAACTGAGTGGTTTCCTAGGATGTGAGACTTTTGGTGCTAAAACAGGGAGAGGCCTAAGCTGATCATTCTATCACAGGTTCTGTTTCTCAGCTTTGCTGTATCTTGGACTTGGTCCAAGTTACTTTTTTCTGTATCTTGGTTCTCTTCTCCAACTTCACAACTTTCTCACAGACTTATATAGAAAAAGCAGGACAACTGCCTAAGTTTTTGGTTCTCTCTCATTCTCCAAATGTTATCCATGATATTTTTATGTATAATTATGCTCTAATACACTTAAATGTATATGACATATTAAAAATAATTTCAATTATCCTTGTAGATGCTCAAATGGTTCCATCTTTGGCCAACAGAAGCACATTGGCCAAATGTCTTTTGTCATTTACAATGCTGGACACTCAGTGTGCCCTTTCAGTATGGCAACTGATGTCTTCTTTGTACGTGCATGTGTGCGTGCATGTATGTGTGTGTGTGTAGTGGGGAGAATGACTATTCCCAATGCTGACAGTTAGCCAGTCTTCCTATTTTTTAGACCTCTGCTAACAGCCATTGTGTCTGGTGACTCTAAACCCTGAGATTCTCTGGAGTTCAGTGAAAAATTAGCTCTTTTAGCCTCTACTATTTCCTATGCGTTTACTTAAGATATAATTTCTTCCCCTCCTTCACCTCCTTTCACTGTCTTCCACACATTTATTGCACTTATATGTTCATTGTTTTCTTTCTCTTATTTGCTTTGTCATCATCAATTGATATTTTTTGATCCCTTTATTATCATTTTGGGAGTCATGGGAAAGATAGTAATTAAAGGTATGCGGCTATTTGTCCATCTTTAGTTGGAAGTCCTAGAGTTCTTTGGATTTATTTTGAAAGCCACAAGGAAGACAAATTCTTGATTGATGTTTATAGGTAAAAAAACATTTTAACTTACATTAGCTATAATATAGAAGAAAAAAGAAAACAGAATACAACTTTTTATAAGTTGTTTAAAGAGAGGAAAATTGCACATGTGAGTTGGATTTCAGGAAGAGGGTGAATGAGGGGTCAGGGAGATAGTAAATATGACTGTGTAAAATGACACTCCTAATTCTATGACTGCCTCTCAGGGGAAATTAAGTCTCCACTGTACTGTCAAGCTGTGAGTTTCAAGCCAGTGTTTGAAAGCCAAGACTGTTTCTCAACTTGGATTTAGTGTGTTGGTTGTTTATGTCAGGCATATTGCAATTGATAGTTCCATTATAGAATATTGATTGCATTTAATGAGTATGAATGAATACGCTGTGGCTCCGTGGGACCATGAATAAAGTGTAATTTAGTTCAGTCCTGTTCTATTGTGTCCCTGCTAATTTTCCACTCTCACAGGTAAGCTCTGTTGGGAAGTAGATTTCCTAAAATGTAGTTTAATAGATTCTTGTTCTTATTTTTCTTTGGCTTTCTTCTTTGCTTTTTTTTTTTCCCCTGCAATAAATATGTGTCAAGGCTCGAGGTTGAGGTAAGAATAGGAAAGAGGGACATGGAGTAGTAGTTGGACTTTGTTTTACAAGATGAGGATTGTGATGCTTGGCCTTTTAGGCAACTCTTAGGAATGCCACATTGGAGAAGCGGTTACCATCTCCATAGGCTTTATAGTAAGTACCTTTAGAAATTCTTACAGCATGGCAGTGTATTTATTTCTGAAGTCGATAAAAGAGAATTGGAGTACATGGTCATTTGTAAGAATGATTTAAGATCAGTAAGATACAGAATAAGGGTTTACTTGGTCCTACATGATAAGTAATATCAGCAGAAGGTTTTTGCTTATTGTTTGTAACTTGATATTAGTCTAGGCTGATGGTGGGATGTGCTAGGTAGAGATAATCACTGCTTTAATAGAGGGTGATTCTTCACTGAGTTAGCTTCTGATGAGAATTTCAAAGATAAATAATTTTTAAGAATTTATTTGTATCAAGAAGTGTCCTCACGTTACATGTATTCACTGATTTAATCCTTGCAAAGGAGTTACCATTATTATCAGTTCTATTTGACAGATGAGGAAACTGAGATATTGAAAGTTTAAATAACCTGTGCAAAATCTCATGGAGCTAGATGAGAAACCAAGAGGTCTGCCTTCAGACCCTGTTCTTCTAAGCATTATGTGAATAATATTTGCACACATATAAATACCTGTGTGTATTTGGCTATATTTGATGCATATACATACCATGCCATTTTACCTTCCTCCATTATAAAATAGAGAAAGGGGAGTTTGTCAAACCAGAACCTCTATTGATGTAATACAATGAAACATTATCAGAGCCAAATGAAAACATCATAGGATGGAAGAGCCAGATATTTTTTAAAAACGTTATTAAAGCAGTTACTATCTCCAGATGCTAGGAAGGTGATATAGCACTTATAGACACTCACCAACCAAGTGGCACCACTTTCAATCTTTCCCACCTCAATAAGCAGCAACTTTATCCATGCAGTTACTCAGGCAAAACCTTGGGAGTCATCCTTAACTCCTCGCTTTCTCTCACATCCCGCATTTAATCCTTCAGTAAATCTTTTTGGTTCTACTTTAGAAATCTAGAATCCAATCTGATGTCCCTATTTAAAATTGCAATCAACAAACTATGTCCACCCAACCGTTTTCCTTACCTGGCTGTATTTTTATTTCCTTTTGGAGGCCCTTGCTACATACCTATTTATTATGTTTCTTATTTCTTATTATTTATCTCCCCAGAGATATTATTGTATGTGTGTGTATGTGTATGTGTGTGTGTCTGTTTTCTTCTTTGATATATTGCAAGTGTCTAGAACACTGTCTGGTACATACTGAGTGCTCAATGAATATTTATTGAATGAATAAATAATTCACCCACAGATTTTACAGTCAGAATTATGGTTACTTTTCCCTCTACTGTTTATTGAACACATTATTTTTAGCTATTGTTCTGGGTGATATATATGTGTAAATTAATCCTCACAATAGCTCTTAGACATTACTTTCATCTCATGTCATGGAGATAAATTGACAGAGATAGTAAGTGGTTAAGGCAGGTTTGGAATCTAGGTCTGTATGACTTTAGAACATGAATGTTCAATCACTATCATGTTGCCTAACACCTAGGCCAGCTTGATCTGACTGGTCAATACTTGGATTCTACTTTAGCAGATTATAATATCTCATGTTATTGCTCAAATCAATGTCTAATTAGAGAGGAGATGGTACCACCTATGAGATCTGTCTTTGCAAAGCACTATGGTGGAAGGGAACCAATTAAAATGCCATAGAGCAAACAGAATGTTCAGAGTAAGTTTCCAGCTTCCTAAATAGTACCGCTAATGGAAAAAATTACATCTAACAATTTTCACAATAGTTTAAAACCCACTGAGCACAACAAGACAAACATTTAGCTATCTAGAGGGACAGCTTGAGCAGTGTGGTAGAGAGAGAAACAATTAAAAAATATAACCATTAAAAAAATTTAGTTTCGCTTCTTTTTTTTTGTCAAGTAATTAAAGTTCTTGACTTGTTTGAAAATGGCTCAGATTTAATTTCATTTTGTTAAGCACCTCAATTTTTCAACTCAGAAAAAAAAAGGCTATTAGCAATTTGCATTATCCATTACAACCTCCTTTATAATATGAAATTTATATGGGAAATGCTAATTGGACGTTCATCATTGTAAAGATAATGATTTCTGTACTTTTGGTGGTGATAATTAAGATGAAAGATGAAAATGATATGGGGTGAAAGTCAGATTTTTTTTCATTTTCCACTGGTTTGAGTCTAGGGAAGGCATTCTGTTCTTTGCTTCAGATGGGTGACAGTGGAGGGCAGAGCCAGGTGGTCCAAGGAAGGGTATATAAATTAGAACTGCCTCAATGTCTGGGAACTCCTCAATTACCTAATCCCAGGTGATTAATCCAGTTCAAGATAAAAAAAAAAAAAGATGGGAAATGCTATGCCTCTCAAAGACAGATGTATCTGAAAAGATCTCTTTCATTCCAGTCTGTTGCTTTATGGATAAGAACTCCACCGAGGTACTCTCTCGTCAATTCTTGTTCCTTCCTCTGTGATGGGAATAGATGGCTGAAATTGACTGCCATCATTAAGAGTAGTAGGTATGACTCAGGTAAGCTTTTCCATTGAGCATCATTGCATCTTCTGGCTTGCTGGTATATTAATCTCAAGATTAGCCTTTGGAATTAACTTCTGATAGACATGGTGTGGTCAGGCTGGAAAAGGAACCTTGTTTTATTTGCCCATCACATTCTTCAAATGGTTTTAAGTGAAGCAGAAGTCATTGACTTTTCTCTATATGTGGCATTAGATAGAATTTTAATTTTTTGAAACCTGAGGAAAATGACAAAAGCATCATTTTAAACAAAGTTTTGTTCATATGCTTTTCAACTAAATTGGCTAATATTTATGGAGCATCTACTATAATCTAGGCATTGATCTTTTGGAGATATTATTGTACTTATTGTAAGTTTTATTCCTGCTGAATAATTATTTCCACTTAAGAAGCAATGACTGATCAAAATTTGTTTTAAAGATGTGTAGCCGATTTGGTCTTATACTCACTGGTATCACTTTGATTTCCTGACTCCTAGAAAGGAACCATCAAAGAGAGACTCTGTGTGCTTTTACTAATTATAAGATAAACAGCCACAAAGGGACAAATTTGTAGTCATGCTTTAGGCTCCTTGTCACCACAATGTAGTTTTTCTGAGATTATTTATTTATTGATTGATTCTTTAACAGATATTCACTGTTACCTACCACATATCTCAGGCACTGGAGAGTGAAGCTGGTTTATGCTTAAAATTTGGTGAGAAACACAATTCTTGAAACTCTCAAATATTTTCTTGATCTACTAGTCATTTTAAGTTGATACCATTTTAATATGCAGATTTTTTTTTTTTAGATGCCATGGACCACCAAGATATATAAGTATCTTTGGCACAGACTTAGAAAAGTCTTGCTTTAAAAAGGGAGTCTGGGGAACTGGTGATGAGTAGAGTTTTAGAACTTTTTGGCATTGAATAAAGTGTTCCTTATTAGACATCATACAAGGAGACCTCAGTGGTTTAATTTGGCCCTGGATTCAGCCCTGACATGAGCACTAAGAAATGACAAGGGCAGCATGATGGAAATTCTTCATGTTGTTTGCCTTGAGGTGGATTTTTTAAAGGTGCTGTTTACCAAATATTTGCTGTGTTGGCCACAGTTTAAAGTGCTTTGCCTACATGAGTAGCCACCTAACTACTCTCTCTGCTTTTCTCCTGCCTCTCCATCCATTCTCCACACAGCAGCCAGAGACATCCTCCTAAAACATAGTTCAGATTAGGTTGTTTCCCTGACTTGAAGTCCTGGCCCCTGGCTCACTTTCTGACTTCTCCCACTATGCTCTCCCTGTTCACCTTCTCTAGCAACTCTAGCCTCAAAAACACCAAGCACGTTCCTCCTTCAGGATGTTTGCATTTGGTATTTTCTTTTCCTGGAGCACTCTTTCCTCATATATTTACAGGGTTTATTCCTTCACTTCATTCATGTTTGTACTCAAGTGTCACCTTCTCAAAGAATCCTTCCTTAGAAACTCTCTATTCAGTACTCCTTATCACCCTTTGTTCTAAAACCTACTCTGCTTTATCTTTCTTTTTGACGTTTATCACTCCAGTAGACTAGACTATGACATCTTTATTAGCTTGTGTGTTTATTGTCTATCTACTCTATTAGAATGTAAGCTCCTAGAGAAATGAAATGTTTACTTACTATTCTGTTCCCAGCACTTTCTACCTGGTTCATACTGGGTACTCAGTAAATACTGTAGGTATTAGTCCTGCCCACTTTGTAGAAGGAGGAGGACCTGAGGTAGGGTGGAGTAAAATGATTTGCTGACAAGTGGTGAATCCTGGGTTCAAACTCCAGTCTACCTACAAAGCTGAATCTCCTATTTTCTGTTCTAGGCCATTTTTTTTTTAACATTTCTTAAGGACCAGGGCTGGATTTTATACTTTCTTATATTGGCAAGTTCACACTATTTGTTGGATGTCCAATGCCATATACTTATTGGACATTTATTATATACCAGATACTCTTTTAGGCACTTTATTTGCATTATCTCATCAGAATACATAGGAAATGGTACTCTTATTATCTCCAATTTATAGATGACACAGGCCCAGGAAGGCTGTGTTTACTAAGTGAAAGGCACAATCTGTAAGAAGTGAGCTGGAATTCAGAGTCTCAGGCCCTGTTCTTCAATCCACTATCTCAGTATTTCTCAAAGCTTTCAGCATCACCTCCTTAAGAAGACTTTTTGGTTATTTTCTTTCCTAATTGTCTCTCTCCATGAGATTTTAGTATATCTGTTCATGTACTATATGTCTAGCTGTGCTTTATACATAAAAAAAGTAAGATTTTTTTTCCCCTTCTCCTCCTAAGAAAAAATTTTACCCCCATAATCTAGGCTAGTCAGATTGCTGCTTTCATCCCTGGCAGAAGGCTCAACATGGAGTTCTATGATTATTTTCATGTGCTGCATTATTAACATTGATTTATTTGTGTCTCCCTTTAATATATTTGTGAATTGAAGGGTGTTTCACTCTCATGTTCCTAGAACTGGGAAGAGAGTAGGCTCACTTACTGATTTTTAAATAGTATTGTTCAGTCTACTTCAATTACCTGCTGTAGGTGTGTCCTACAGGCATTCATCTAAGCGGCAGGAGCAGGGCTGGCTTTCTCACATGACTCAGGTGAGTGCCGTGCACTCTGCTCCCACTATAGACATCAGCATCAGCCGTTACTTCCTCCTGGATCATCTGGAGACAGCAGTGATGTAGGTGCTCAGGCAGTAGAGTCTGAGGCAGGTTTTCTGGCAACAGAGGTGAGGTCAGCAGTCTTTGGAACACAATAGGCTCTGACTATCCTGGAGTGCCTGAATGATGGACTCACAGAGGTTTCTGTCAGGAGGAGATGAATGAAATCATACCTGCAGTGTTCCCCGTTTGTGCTGAGATGAAAGGAGAGGCTAAGGGTTAGATTGAAGAAATAAATTCCTTCTTTCATTTTTGGTTGCTCTATCTCTAGGCAACTTCAACCCAGGTTTTTTTATTTTTTGTTTTTTAAGGAACTTGCATGTTCTCCCTGAAGCAGAAGCCGGTTCTTGTGTTTTTTCCAGTCCTGATTTGGAATGTTCTTCCTGTGTGTGCTGATGTCTTCTCTTTGCCCCTCCATTTCCACTCCCCACTTTTCTCCATCCTGCCCTGTTGCTAAGCAGGCAGACCTGGATGGACCACATCATTGGTCCTTTTTGCATTCTGGCTTGCAGTTGGATTTTGCCAATGGGAATCCCTCATAAGAAATCTAAGAAAGGGAGTAGAGGGGTTGGGTATTTATTTTCCTTGCTGGTAACCTTCTGTGTTCTAGTCATCATTGGTTTACTGCGTACTTTGCCTAGATTGTAGGTCCTTTCAAGGTGTCCCCTCTCCAGGTGATTCTTTGCTTTGAGGTTCTAGTAACCACTTTCTTATTTCTTCAGACCTACAGGTGTATATTAATTATGTTTTTTACTTACTACATTTATGATGCTGTGGCTTGGTGAAGTCTGTGGGCCAGAAGAAAGGGAGGGACTGCCTTTCTCAAGACTAGCTAATTCTTATTGATAGTGAAAGACTCACCTAGAACATGCCTTTGACAAGCAAGCCAACCAATACCGAGTCCATACCCCTCTCACCTGCTTTTATCAGGCTCCTGCAGTCAGTGACACTGTCCCCTAGCCCCAAATCACTCCAGGATTAGGTACCAAACAATTAGGACCTACTCCGAAAGAGCACACAAAAGTTATTCAGACTACTTAATCCTTGCTTAACCTGCTTATACCGCTTCTCCTGTTCCTTCCTGAGAAAACCACAGTTAAGGCTCCTGCCATGTTTTTCTCCCACTTCTTCTGCTTCCTGATGGACTCTGGTGCTTCCCCGTGTGATACATCCTCCCCGTCCCTCCTGCCCAATGTGACACTGCCTTCCTCTTGGGAACTGTGAGTAACAAACTATCTTTTCAATAGTAACTATCTCCTGGTCTGTTGGTCTCATCCCATCCAACTGAAAAACAAATCCCAGGTGCATGTTGGAACCAGGTGGTCTCTAGTTTCCCTTTACACTGTTTTCCCCTTTATAAACAGACCCTTTAGTAACTCGTCCTGTGGCTATTTTATTTGATGTGCTGCCTCTCTCTTGCTGTAACCATGACTGCTGCACAGTGCATGTTTTCTGGACTCAAAGGTAGAGGGAAGAGAGCCAGGTGTATGTAGCCAGGGCCTTGTTTGGATGTACTTGGACTCAATCCACTGTCCTTTTACTGACCCTGGCAAATAGTGCCTAGCACAAAGCTGGCACCCACTAGATGCTCAGCAGATACTTGAATTAGTGTTTTCCCCTTGATGCCCTGTTCTGTGACACACTGTGTTGGAATATATCACACTTAACTCAGTACAGCTCTAATTGGTCATAATATTTTAGTACTGAAAAGAATTTTAAAGATAACTCTTCCTTTTTATTCCCTTAGTTCACAAATGAATAAATTTAAAGACACAGAAGGAAAATGGCCTCAGATTAGTCAGCACTAGAATTTCAGTCTCCTAATCGGTGTTTTTTACACTCTTCAGTAATAGTAATTGTAATAATACTCCCCAAATTTAGTGCTAATAGATTTGTGCTAGGCCCTGTGTTAAGATCTTCTCACATATTAACTTGCTTAACCCTCACTCAACCTTCTCATATACATTTTGGTACTAGCCTTGTCTTATGTATGAGCATAGAGAGGTTAAGTAACTAATTCAAGTTCATCTGGCTAGTAACTGGTAGACTAGGGTTCAGATCAGGCAATCTGGTTCCAGCACCTGCATTGTTAACTTTCCTGATCTCTAACTATACATTATGTATCCTTTTCATTTGGCCTGTCTCTCTCTCTCTTAGACAAGAACTGGATACCAATGTCTTCTTTTTTCATGCACAGGGGACTTAAAATATTACATGGTAGACAACCAGATGCTCATTCATTACTGACCAATTGTTTGCACAGAATCCTCTGAACTTCTCTGTTGAACTCTTGGGTCCAGTCAGCAATCTACCCTTATTTGGCTTGTTTGTTTTTCTGTTGTTATCTACGAGCTCCAAGTCACCTTCACTGAGTGGAAGAAGTCTCCTTGGAGAAGAGAGAAATCTAGCCGACTGAATCCAGCATACACTGCCCCACTTCTTGCCCCCCGGGGCTGAGGTCTGCCTTGGAGTCAAACATGAACATAACTAGAAGGGGTCATTTCCTCTCGCCAGAGAGGGAGACTGGCATTTTTACTTGCCTTGTATTACAAAATTTGTTGCAATAAGGCAATTTAATTAGCACAGCAGTTTGAGGTTTTAATAGTTACTGTATTTAAGCAATTTTCTGGCGCTCCTGCTGTTTTATGAAGCTATAATTTGGCTCCCAAATGGAGAAACAATAAGGCCAAATAAAGCAAAAAGACGGCAGTGTTATTCTGGAGGTTAAGCTCCTGTGCAGCCCACGGTAAGGCACCAGTGAAGCAGCGCAGCCGTTTCTGCTGGCTTCCTCCAACCACATTAATTGTTCGGTGCGTTTCACTGGGTCATTTGCTAAGAATTACATTGTGTGGCTGTTGCATCCAAAGCTCAGAGGGGATAAGGGACTCGTTAGTGCTCGAACTCAGATTGGTTTGTCTCTATGTAACTGAACAAGGCACAAATGTCGACAATGATGCAAATATAGGAACCATGTAGTATCCATGTAGAAAAAGATGATGCCTTGTTTTCCCAGAGCAGAAGGTGTGGGAGCCATTTGATGTCCATGCAAGAAGGGTGGGGCCTAGTTTTTTCTGTGTCCATGTGGGAAGAGATGTGGTCCATTGTCTTGGAGCAGAGACTGTGGAGCCATTTGCTGTCTATGCAGAAAAGGGTAGAAACCAATTTTCCTGGTATAGAGGACGTGGGAACCATGCATTGTTTATGTGAAAATGGGTAGAGTCCAGTGTTTTTGGAGCAGAGGTGTGGGGACCATGTGGTGTTTATACAAAATGGATGGTGAGCAGGTTTTTTTGACCTGATAATGTCTGTTTTAATGAACTGGGAATTAAGACTTGGCAACAAGGGATTCACCAGGAAGAGACCGGAAGAGGTTGACACTGGGAAGCTGGAGATGTATGGTGTCTTTTAGACTGAATGCAGTGTTTGAGGTTAAGATTAAAAACAGGACAAGCGACATAATAAAACTATCATTTTTGGAGCTCCTATTAAGAGCTAAGCACTGTCTTAAGTGTTTGAATAATCTCATATAATCCTCGCAACAATCCTTGGAGTAGGTGTCATTGTTAAGCTCATTTTACAGTTAGAACTGAGGTTGATTAATTAAAGCCCTATCTATGCATCTTCTGGGTAGTCAGGATACAACTTCAAACAATAAAACAAGTTAGTTTCAAATGGTCAAGTAAATGGGATGTAGACTTTAGTCTATTTCTATCTGATTCTAATGTCTACGTTAAGTAGAACTGCTTTATTATTATTATTATTAATTTTTTTTTAGCTGTATGACTCAGGACAGAAATGTAATCTTATTCATCAATTTTCTTTTGTATAAACTAGGGATAGTAATATCCACCTTGTAATAGTGAAATGAGGATTAAAGGAAGACTTAAAGTATCTGGCAACTGATAAATGATAAAGGAATTCTGGTTCTTTCCCTCCTCTGCCAGTTTGAGGTTCCGAATGCCTTTGCTCTGATATCCTAGATGATACTGGATTTAATGAAATGCAGCTTTTATGTCCCTAGCACTTTCCCAAGGTTTCTCATTTTTCAACCAAGATACTCAATGGCCTCAAACTCTACTTCCCCACAAATTCCACAGATTTTACTGAATCTGTGAAAAGGTCTTTTTACTTTTGGTAGTTTGTGTTGTGATGGGCAGGTTTTTAAGATGACCTCTAATGATCCCCATCTGCTGGTACTCACGCCCTTCTGTAACACCCTCTCCTTGAGTACAGACTGGGTGTAGTGACTTGTTTTAACTAATAATAGATGGCAAAGGTGATATCTTTATGATTAGGTTACAAAAGATTGTGACTGTCATCTTCTTAGCAGACTCTCTCTTGCCTTTCCATCTTGCACACTTCAATGAAGGAAGCTGCCATGTTGCAGAAGTCTACATGGCAAGAAACTCAGGCCAACAGCAGAACCCTGCCAACTGCACCGTTGGGTTTTTAGAAGCTGATTCTTCTCACTTGATCCTTGAGATTACTATAGTTCAGCGGGCACCTTGGCTGCAGCCTATGAGGTTCTGAAGTGGAGGACCAAGCTATGCTGTGTCTAGATTCGTAACCTAAATACACTGTGAGATAATAAATATGTGTTGTCTTAGCCACTAAGTTTTGGGGCTAATTTTTAATGCAGCAATGAATAATAAATAATGCACTTTAAAATAGATTCATCGAGGGAGCTAATGCATATAGCTTATCCAGGTTGATCTCACAGGGAATAGGGTAAGGTAGAAAAAGGTAGAGAGTAGATCAAGAGGGGTAAGTGGAAGAAATCTATCAGAGAACTCCACTTGAGTGCTTAAATTTAGAAAATACTTCTGTTACTTGTTTACAAATTTCTATTTAGAAGGATGCTCACTGACCCCATTTAATTTTATTATATAAATCTTATAAGCCCATTTTGTTTTATTTTAAGTTCTTATTTCTAAGTGCTGATGATGGACATTTGGATCATCTCAGGTGTGGGTGCAAGTACATTGAGGGTTTGGAATTTTTAGGGTACCTAGCAGAAGGATGATTGAAATGTGAAATAGTGCAGCAAAGACAGGAAAAGAAATGGGAAAGAGCCACAGGTAACTTGCTTCAAAATTTAGCTCAGGGCTGGATCTAATCTCTTCTCTTATTATAAGATAGCTTAATTCTCGTTGACTTGTGGTAGGAGAGAGGTGGTGTTGAATTAGAACAGGCTCAAAGGATGGAACTGATACTAGCTGTGTATTGGAATCAAGAAGTGGGCACAGAAGTATAGATGTTGGGCAAAGAGGTAGGTTTATTTTTCACTCTGTGTTTCAGCTTTACCATCATCTTGCCTATCTTTCTCCCAAGATTGGATTAAGTTCTGTGATGTGTGCTTACTTGCAGGTGATACCTACTATGACAATTACTTGTTATTTATCTCTTTGGAGACAGGGATCATCCGTGAGCCTTTGACCATTGTGTCCTCAGTGAATGCAAGTTGTAGGTAGTCAATATATATTTGTCGAATGAATGGATGGAGGTACATTGGAGCCTGTTTCAAAACAGGGAACAATAATGCAGGGCATTTGTCTTCCTTTTTTTCCCCGCAATGTGTGTGATTTGTTCCTTTTTGCTTATCCAGCATCTAGCCCTTTCTTCCTATTAGTACATCCATCTCTTTTCTGAAGAATTTCCCACTGTGTTGCTAGGAGGATTATTCTTGTCTTTGCTCGTCCCCTTTCTCTTCGGAGTCAGAGGAAGTCAGATCCTTTCTCTATGCATGGCCTGGGGAAGCTAGGGGCAGGTATGGGGTCCAAGTGATGTTAGATCTAGGGACATTGAGTCCTAAATGTCTAGGGACATTGAGGGACCTGAAGAAGGAGGGAGATTTAAAGGTCAGATTAAGCATGGTGGCAGGTATGTCCTATGTACCATCTTCTGTGTATTGTGTGACTCTTGCTGGAGAATCCTGCCGCCAAGCTCTGGATCATTCCTGACCCCTGCTTGGTTTTCAAGCCTGGACCTCAGAGCCTCCAATTGACCTTTCCAGTACATTACTTTCCTTATGTGTTTAAAAGTCAGTTTCTGCCACTTGCAACAAGAACTCTTACTAGTACATGCTGGGAAAAACTGAGTATGTGTGAAGTATGGGAGGGACATTAAATATATACTTTCTATTGGATGATAAGGAGCATATAACTGATCTAATTTCCTTCTACAGATTCTGGAGAAGACTTATTATTTTTGTTGAGTAGGAAAGGAGAGCTAGAGAATTGGGTTTCTTCTGTGTATCAGACACCATATAAGGACTCTATAATCTAAATGTCAACGAGTTCAGCTCAGTAAGGTAATATTTCCATTTTACTGCTAGGAAAACTGAGACTTAAAAAGGCAAATATGTTACCTAAGATCTCATAGACAGTACGTGTTAAAGCAATGGGTTTCAAACCAGCAAGCCTGTGTAAGCTCCTTCACCTGTACCATTCCAGGTGCACAGTCAGCCATTTTTCCTTGCTGTGTTCAGCAAGGCCAGTAGGACTGGGAGCCTTTAGGCCTCTTGCATATCCTAGTGTACCTTCGTAAGCTATAATAGACTTACTTGTAGTAGTTGACTCAGTAGTAGCAGGCTTAGTCTTCGTTCCCTTACTCTAATGTGTAGTTATTTTTAAAATTATCTTTCTATGTGCTATTGCTTTGTAGTTTTGCTAATTTTTTTTTACAATGTTGGTGGTGGTTAGTAATCCTCATTTGAATAAGAGATCATTTAGGATGAAAGGGACATTTAAACCCCAGTTATTAAAGGTGCTCTGTGGTGGTGTTAATATTTCCTGGTTGAAATTTGCTTTCAGAGGAATAGGGTATCGCTGGATAAAGCAGGATATTTTGATGCCAGTGTTTTGACACTTTATAACTGTTAGCTTTTGTGCAATTTTTCTTGCTGATAAACAAAGATTTCTGACCTTTGACAGTAATGTTTGATGAAGGATAATCATACTTATTTCCATTTCTGGTAAAAATAACAGATTGGGATTTTTTTTTTTTTGGCAACAGTAGATAATACCTATTTTATTATCCTAAAAAAGAAACCTCAGAAATTTCAGCTTTTGACAGCCATTATGGGGCATTTGTGGCCATCAGCAAAATATTGTGCTTATTTTACTTAACAGTCATTTGTGTAATGTTTATTTTGTGCCAGGCCTTATTCACTATGTGTATATTTACAATTATTGCAATCCTCTGAACAACCTAATGAGTTGGGTTCTATTATCCCCATTTTTACAGAGGAAGAAAATGAGGTACAAAGACATGAAATAACATGCCCTAGGTCACGCATGTCATCAGTGGCAGAGACAGGACTCACACCGGGCAGCTCACACTATTGACTCTGTCCTAGGTTGCCTCTCTGATGAGCTAAGGAATGGATACAACACATGCCCCCTGTAACCAGAGGGCTCTCTCCTTCCAACGCCACCAGGTCATTGTTTTCGTCTTGATTAGGATTCTTTGTTCACGCCTAGTTGCCTTTGGTTGGCATGCTGTTTTCAATGTGAGCTGAAGTATAAGGACAGTTTGAATGAGTGGTCTCAGACACTGCAGCCATTCTCAAGTGCAGAACTTGATGGTCTAATCAGGTGAGATAATAAACCCCATAGATGTCAAAATAGATGGGAAATTGGTTATGATCTAAACAGAAATGGAAAAATTGTTCACTATAAAAATCTTTCCCTAGTTTGATGGTTGACTGGGCATGGCTGAAAGATGAGCAAAAAATATAATCATCTCAAAAAATATATAATCATTGCAAAGTTGTTGAATCGTAGTCAAAATGGCTGACAGTAAAATGGTTTACTTAAGAAGGTGATGTGTAAAACGTCTCGAGTCTAAGATGGATATGATGAGTTGACAGTGAGGTTTGGTGGGACTGGATATAGGTTGCAGATATAGGGGCAGAATATCAAGAGGCTGAAGAGGTGAAGTCAGGGAGGATAAGTAAGGTTGGGAAGCCATGGAATTATGTCAAGAGAAAAGTGACACAATTAAATACAGATTTTATGGTATTCCTTCAGCGTCATTGTGGGGATTGATGACTGAGGCTGAAAATCAGTTGTTCCTTTGTACTCCCTAGTTTATTTTCTGAGTGCGTCTGGCTTAGTTTGCCCTTTAGGGCATCCTGGATAAAGATAGTAGACCCTAATCAGCCTGATTTCCCATCCCAGAATCTCCCAAGTAGAGTTCTTTGGAGGAATTCAGTATTTGAATGGTGGTTGATTTTCAATGATGTGATTATCTTCTGACATTATGAAGCACTGTTTGTCGACCTTTGGGACTCACAGATGAATTAAGTCCAATTTGTTTGGAACCCCAAAATGCCAGAAGTCTGGCAGGGAAATAATGAAGGGTCATTTATCCTGATGTGAGTCTCTTTAAAGGGAATCAATAACCTCATTGGAAAGGAAAATTGCATTATTTTTATGAGGCCCCTTTTCAGGTGAGTAATGCTCTGTGGGTGTTTTTAGCTGCCATTTACTGAGTGCTTCCTCATGGCAGGCCCTGATCACGTGCTGACAGACAGGACCTCATTTCATTTAAGATGGGTTTTATTGCTCCCATTTTCAGATGAGAATACCGAGGCCTGCAAATTCAGCTAATTTGCTCACTATTACACAGTCAGTAAATGGTGAGGGATTTGAACTTAGATTTATCAGACATAAAAGGATCTACACTACATTGATTGTGTGTGTGTGTGTGTGTGTGTGTGTGTGTGTGTAAGTGCATGTGTTTAAGTGTGTGTGTGTGTGTAAGTGTCTCTATGTGCACGTGGTCAGGGAAGGTGTCAGAGAGCAAATCATGAGTCAAAATCAGACTATATTCCTAGGAGCTGACTTGCCCTCCAGGGAGCTCTCATGTTTCCTAATATGGTAGGCTTTAGCAGGCTTGAAGGAGGTAAATAATTTGAGTGAACATTTGAGTTGTGTATTGGAAATAATCATTTAAAGAGTCAAATATAATTAATTAATTAAGTGATATTAATTTTTAAGCAGGTTAGAGTGACTAAATCCCTCTGTTAACCCTTACTCTTGACATAGATGAGTAACTAACAATTAAATGGTGCTTATTCTGTGCCAGGCATTATTCTAAGAACTTGGTATATGTCAAAGAACTCTTAATCTTTACAACCCTCTATGAGGTAGGTGCTATTATGAATCATCCCCATTTTACATATTTGAAAACTGAGTCAAGAGACATTAATAACTTGTCTAAGTTTATATAGTTAAATAGAAGATGTGAGATTCAAATCAGTGCAGTCCGGCCCTTAAATCCATGCTCTGTACTGCCCTTGTTTATTACCCGCCCTCCCCAAAGTAAAACCAGCCCATCTTGGGGCCCCCTTGCCCTCCCCAGAACAAGGCCATAATATTGAACATATCCATAAAGACTGGTTACAAATTTCTGTCTCTAAGATAATTTCTGTTTTTGTTTGTTTGTTTGTTTGTTTTTGGCATTTTTTTTTTTAAAGAGTATGAGATTTGCCTCATGATCTTAGGGGTCTAGGACTACCCAGGCACACTGCAGAGGGTGCTTGACACCAAGTAGGTGGACTCATTTTTTCTGCCTTTTATATTCCTTTTTGCAAACCAGCAAGGGGCTGAATTTGAGATCTAGCCTGATAGAAATAAATTCTGAGTGGCCAGTTGGCCATTCCTTTGCTCTGGCTCATGTGTTTAAAGGGGAGGAGTGGGATGGAGGAGAGACTGGCAGCTTGGATGGAGGCATACAGCACCCACTGGGGATGTAAGCTGTACTTTCTCCACAGCTCACAGGTGGAATTTGTGATGACCTTTGCATGCCTTGTGTACTATTAGAGTAAAAGTCGCTTGAGGGTAGAAATGGCATCTGCCTTGCATTTCTGTATCTTAGTCTCAAGCATAGTGCTTGGCTCATACTAGCTGTTTTATAAATCACTTCTTAGTCCATTAGACTTTTACCGGTCCTTCAAAACTCAGCACATCATTATCCCCTGTAGGTTTTTCTGATTTTTCATACTTCCCTTTCATCTTTGCAGAACTAATTGCCTCTTCATCTGGTTTCTTACTAGCTATGGGACTTTTGGTAAATTGTTTTACCTGTCTTTGTCTTTTTTATCTTTAACCGGTAACTTAGGAATAAAGGTACTATCCATCTCTCATAGTTGTGAACATTTTAACAAAGGGATGTATATGAAAAGCATTTCATTAACTTTAGCAAGATATAGAAATGATAATGGTTTGATCTATTAAATAGTTTTCTAAGTAATAAAGACCATTATTTTATATTTCTGTTATCTATGTATTTTTTTACTCTGAGTAACTCTAAAAGAAGCTTACAGTTGAAGGTATAAGTAATTTGATAATTTTAAGGGAAATAATGGCACAAAGACTCGGTGGTTCTAAAGGGACATTTTAATGATTCCTCAATAATCTTTCCATCTGCTGAGAAGTATGAGTAGCCTAAGAGGACTCTGAAAGGTTAATCATAAAAGGAAGTGCTCTGTTCTCACATCACTAAGTCAGATCAATATGCACTTTCTCTCAGCTCGAGCACTGGTTAATTTAGTGACACTAATGGTTTCTATGTCAGTCCTGAAGCTGAGGTTTCTAGACCCCCTACTGAGGGAGGCAGAGACCTAGGAAATCATTTACCACTTCAGGTGAGACCTGTAAAATTCTTGGCCATGTAATTAGGGAATTTGCATATTAATTCTCAAACTGGGGGTATTGTAGGCTGCAGAAACGATGTCTGATTGGGAGGAAGGGGTGCAAAACCAGAAGCAGCAGACATTAGCTGTTTCCTTTGTTGGTTGAATCTTTTAGAAATTGCTGTAAAGTAATTCTGGAAAAAGAAATCCAGTCTCATCCTTCATGCCTTGACCTGTTTGCCTCACATTTAAGCAGGACTCAACACACCAGTTGGTGGAATAGCCTTTATTAATAATACTGATAATGGCTACCATTATTTAGAACAACAGCTGGGATCATTTAAAAAGGCTTGTGTTAACCCATGGCCTTGCTCTCAGCATGGATGGTTGGTCTTTAGAATTTTGGTCTGGCTCTTCCTGTCAGAGGAAATAGCGGGAGAAAGATTGCAGATAGAAAATGAGCATCATGCTAGCTTATTGCACAAGCTATGTATTGTCTCTGTAGACTTTCAACTTGGGGAAGTTTTGTTAACTAATTTTATCTGACAGTCATTTAAGTAAATCAGCCCTAGTTTAGCAAAGTGATATATTGGATGAGGGAGGAAATATTCTAAGATTTTTGAGTGCACCTGAGGTTGTACACCTTTGGGTTATCTTATTCCAGCACCAGGATAGGCAAATATATTAATTTTCATTCACAGATGCAGAAATGGGGACTCAGAAGAGGTGAAGAGACTTGTTCAGTGTCACACAGCAGGTGAACCAGGTTTGAAACACAGAGCTATCTCAGATCCTTTCCATAGGCTTTGCTGGGACCTTGGAGTTCTAGGAGCTGCTCCAAACTCCCTCCTCTCACGACTTCCAACCTAGCAGAAGTGGAAAATGGGAAGGGCTCAGAGTGGAGAAATACAGAGTCATTCTACCCTGCCTCTGAGGGCTTAAGACCAGTGGTGGAGCAGGGAGTGCTGTATGATCTGTAGGAACTGTCTACCAGCATCAGTTCAGCTGATGTTGAAATTATAGATGTGTTCGTACAGTTAGGAATTTTTGCCTCCTGACCCTATGCAGATGTTCTGCCTCTGGGTTCCTGGTTGCCTTTCTTTCATCGCCCCCGTTACAGAGAAGCTGGAGTGTGTAAACACTGCAGGCATCCCTTTGCAGACATCAGCTATTTTGTTTGAAGAATTAATTTATGTTCCTCTAAAGGAATATTGATTTGAGTGGTGATTAAAGACACTCAGTAAAGAATCTGCTCGATTTATTCACCTGTGTTCCACTGATTATAGAAAGGGATATATCATATCAATCTTTTCTCATCAACCAACTCTTCCCTTGCCTCAGCACCTCTTCTGTTCTGCTGCCCTAGGACTTTGAATTAGGCTAAGAGACAGAATTCATTGTCTCCTGGGGAGGAGTAAAGAGGAGGGGCAGCAGTACAGAGTGCCCTGGAAAGCAGAAAGTAGAGTGGCTTCACCTTTTAACTAACTGTATAGGCTTGGAAAACAGAGCAGTTCCAGGCCCCTTCTTCTTCTCCCTCCCTATCATCTGATTATTTTATGATTCCATTTCCAAAGCGTGTTTCAAACTGACTCTCTTTCCTTCCTTGCTCCCGGTGCTGTCCTGGTTCATATCCTAATTGTTCTACCTGCAGGACTGTTGTAGCCCTTTAACTGATCTTCCCACCTGTAGCATCTCCTCCATCCTCCAATCTCTTCACCTGCCAGTAGCTGTCTTTTCAAATTTAGGTTCTGTGATGCCAGTGATATCCACCAGTTTCCTCATTAAGACGATTTCTGAATTCATTAATATGGTCCATAATGCTTTTCATCACCTGAACTTAGCTTATAGGACTGATTTTTGTTGTTGTCACACCACATGACCTGAAGAGACCATTTACTCCCACATTTCTGCATCCTTCCTTTATCTTTTCCCTTGGAAATGTGTGTTTATCTTCAAGTTTCACCTCGGACATTCAAATGTGAAAGATTTTGTTGATTTCCTCAGCTCAGGAAGCAGTAGACTCTTTCATTGTCCCCCCTCCCACATAGTATTTTAGATGTATCTTAGTAGTTTTAACATTATCTTTTTAAATACTATTTTAATTTCCTTGAAATGTGAGTTCCTTGAGGACAGGAATTATGACTTATTCATCTTGGAGAGTCTAATGCATATTAAATGATAGATTGTTTTTTTACTAAAAAAAATTGACTTCATTCTTTCCTTCTTGGGATGGTGTATTTTTTTTTTGCCCACTGACTTTGAGCATGGCGATATGACTTCCTTAGCCAGTGGGATGTCAACAGCCATGATATAAGCAGAGGTTTTAAATGTGCATGGATGGCATGTCTTCTCGTGTTCCTTGGATTCTCCTTGGATTGGTCCAGGGCAATTGGGGACACACATGGAGCAGACTTGAACTAAAATGAAAGACTTGACCCAAGTTCAGCCAACCTGACAATCTATGAGCAAGAAATAAATGCTCGTTGCTTTTGGTCATTGGGCTTCAAGGTAGTGTGTTACTCAGCCTTATCACAGAAACAGCTGACTAATATAGTACTTAAATGTTTAAACCAAAACAAGGATGAGTAATACAGAGTTAGATAAGATGATAAGGTATTCTGAATGTTTGTATCTTCCAAAAATTCATATGTTTAAATTCTGCCCCCGCCCCAAAGATAATATTATTAGGAGAAGGGTCCTTTGGGGTGGTACATAAGTCATGAAGGGGGAGCCCTCAGGAACAAGATTAATACTTAATCTAAGAGACCTCATGGAGATTGTTTGCCCCTTCCACAATGTGAGGACACAGCAAGAAGATGCTGGCTATGAACAAGGGAAAAAGTGCTCATCAAAATGTGACTTTGTTGGCTTCTTGATCTCGGACGTGGCAGCCTCCAGAACTGTGAGAAATAAATATTTATTTTTACCCAATCTGTGGTATTTTGTTATAGCAGCCCAGACAAAGACAGAGTAGTTAAAAGGATGACAGAGGAAGATCTCAGAAATCGTGAGTTGAATCCTTATGTATTTATTTTTTTGGGAAAGAATGACATTAGGTTCTAATGATAATTCATCATCCATGGGAAGTTCCGGATGGGATTATACGAAGTGATGGTGGTATCATAAACTTTAGTGAAATACATTACATTTTAGTTATGCAAACCTGGGATTAAGGATGAAGCCTATGCATTTTAAAACTGTAAATAGAAATTAAGTTTCTCACTTGAATATTTATCATGGGATATATAATCAGAAGGTAAATCTTCTGGGAAGAAAGTCACATAATGAATTCCAAATCTTAATAGAAATTAATATTGGATTGTAAACTATTTTGGATTAACCATGCCACTGTTCCCCTTCATTAGTATGGATAATTAAATGTTAACTGTGTGTCATTTTCTTGATATTTATGGATATTGCTGTACCAATGAGGATGTGATTGGGCTATGACTAGTTGTTTTCTTTAGGGCACACAGTTAATGAGTTCAGCGTTAGAAACTAAGATTTGAATGGGTTTATGAACTTTGTCTTTGTAAGCTCAAATACATGCTGGGAAGACCTAGTGAGAATGTGTGACTAAACAAATGTAACATTTATTTTATCTACAGAAATCTTGTGCCATTTAACACATAGTGGGAATTAAGTGTTTATATAAATGAGAGATTCAAATGATACAGAATAAGAGAGATGAGAAATGGAGAACTGAATTCACATGCCTTTGTTCCTGGGTGTGAGTCTGGCTGGAGAAATTAGGTTTGACCAGCCATCCTTGGAGAATTCATGATGAAGTGAGGTGACTTATGAATAGCAGACTATTCTGCATTGTGTTTCCTGCCTCAAAGGACCCAGGGTGCTTGAACCCTGCAGGGGTGAGTTCTTAGGTTTTTGAACTCAGGGTTAGAAATTTAAGTTGCTTGCTTGAATATTAATCTTTCAAATGAGAAAAATGTCACAAGTTTTGGTTTGATTTGGCTTAATAGGGTCTTGTTTGTATTTTGAGTAGAGAAAATTACATGCTTGAAGGTGTAAATTTGTTCTTTCCGTTCTTAGCTTGTTGAGATATTGACATTTAGGGATGGTGCTAGTGTATCATTTGACCTCTTCATCTCCTGTTTTCAATATGAGGCTACTGCATCTCCTCTAGAGCTGGCCTGCTGTTAATTTAGGGCACAAAGTATGTCATATGTTACTATTGTGATATTTTCTCTATAATAGTTGTCCTTTTGGCTCCTTTTTCTCTGCCCACCTACCATATCTCCCCAGTAACCTTGAGAAGGTTTTGATTCTTTGGTCACTGAAAATGCCATTAGGAACTTCATGAAAACTTCGTTGAAGTCTGGGGAAGGTGATGCTTATGGGAAAATAGTGTTTTTTCATTTGAGAGCTTGATGTTTATTTCATTCTTCTCAAAAGATACTCCCCCAAAACATTATCACCACAGAGTTTAAATTTCCACTTCTTAACAGCTTTAGAATATATACATCAATCACTCAAGTGTTGGGTAGAGCTGAATTTACATATGACTTAATGGTTATCTAAAACATTGGCTGTAATGCAGAGAAGATAATTATGTGACAGTGCAACTGCATTCTATAATATGTCTCTGAAAGAAACTCTGTCTCTCCACTGCTTTCCTGGGCTACTGTAAGTAAAGATAGACCTGGTACTTAGCATAGATGATAACAAAATGATGCCAATAAGACATCAAAGAACAAACATATTCAAATGCCAAAGTTAACTGAGGCTGAGGATGGAGAGAGAGGCTCCTGGACAAAAGGTAATTTTACATCTTTGGGAAATTGAATGGGGGAAAGAATCTAGAGGAACCTGGGATGGTAGAAGAATGAGTTAGCCTCTTCCATCGCATTACAAGAATTCTTTGATTCTTCTTTTTCTATTGGAGCTGGATACCATTCTCCTAGCATATGCAGATCATCAAAGGGGAGTAAACAGCTTTTCCACTGGCTCAGTGTCTTTATAATAAGAAATCTAAAGACATGACAAAATAAATACCTATGCAATTGTTGTTAATGCATGAGGATCATAAATTTCTTTTTAAGTCTGTCATTGTTTATTTCAGCATAAGGTGTGACTTGTCCAAAGCACTTTGAAGTCTGTTTATACTAATAATTGTTCTGTTGCTAAATGTGATCTTGCTTCCATTATCTTCCTTTCACCTCCAGGTTTCATAAATTTGGGAATCACTCCTGACTGGTTGGAGGAAGAGACAGATTCTTTTTGAGACTGAAAGATGGTAGTGAGGTTAATGCTATCATTGCCTTTGAATTACTATTCTGATGTAGAACTCCTGTATCTAAAATGATATTTATACCCTGTATGCGGGCAGATATTTATTATACCTATTTTTTGACTTAAAAAATTTTTTTACTTTATTATTTGTTTCAAGTATACAGTACATTGGTTAGACATTCTTCTAGTTTATAAATGATCCCGCCTGATTGCTCTTTATTATATCTGTTTTTACAGAGTGATGGTTAAGAGCTTGGAATTTGAACCAGACTTCTAGAGTTTGAATCCTGCTTCTGACATTTATGAGATCTTGGGTGAGTTAATTCATTTCTGTGCATTAATTGTTGCATCAGTAATAAGAATGATAACAGAACCCAGCTCATAGGGTTGTTCTGAAGATTAAATGAGTGAATATCAATAAAATGCTGTATGTTAGTGGTGATGATGATGAGCTTCACAATCTGATAATAATGCTGATGCATGTGCTTGATGATGGAAGAGAAAATGTGACCGTGAACTCCACCCACCTCTAGAGTGGTTGGTTACTTGCTTCTACTTCTTTTTGGTCCGAAGTTGAAGAGTTGCAGTTATTCATGTAGACAAAGGAGTGCATGAAATGTGCTCACAGAGACCTTTGAACTTTGCAGTAGAGGTAGAATTCTGAATCAAATGTTTGTCGTTACTGTCTTTTCAATCAAGGATATATTATACATAAATAGTTTTTAAGTTATGATGGCTCCCTTCAATCTGTGTCTGTCTTTTCATCTTTTCCCTTCTTCAAGGTAGTTTTTAATATAGATGTAAACCCTCAGTGTTAGCAACATAAATTTTCTCAAAGCATCACTGCAGAGAGTGCTCAGAGATTGGGATGCTGAAATTTACAATGTGATTGAAAATTGAGAGAGGACATATTTGTTAATGGGCTAATTAGTACTTGGGGAAACAATTTGGGACCTTCAGAAAGAGCTAAAGAAATGCATTATTTGATTTAGAAGGTTTTAGAAATGTATTAAGTCAGTCTCCAGTACAAATTTTAATCTTCCAAGTAAAGACAGGTAGACATGTCAATGTGGTATCTTATTCTGCTTTTATCTGAACCCAGATCTTTATTCCTCGTCTTGGAATCTCCTACCTTTTACAATGTGTCTTCTGGAACCATCACTCCTTTGAGAACATTGTACAGGCAGGAGCATGTATGAGACTGTTGGGCTAATTAGTACTTGGAGAAACATGTTGGGACCTTCAGAAAGAGCTAAGGAAATGCATTATTTTATTTAGAATGTGTTATTTGTTCTTTCTTCTTTTCTTTTACCTCCTTCACCTCCTTCTCCTCCTTCTCCTCCTCCTCTACCTTCTCCTCCTTCTCCTCCTTCTCCTTCTACTAAAGTAATATATTTACCATTTTAGAAAAGGATAAACAAAAGGAAGAACAATTTAAAAAATGTATTTACAGTTCAGAGATAACTCATTAGCATATATATGTGTCTGTCTATCATCTATCTATACACACATATACATGCACATATATAAATCTTACAAAAATGGGATCACATCCCTGCCTGCTTTGTAAATAATGTATTTTTATTTAACTCCCTGTCCATGTGACTAACTCCTCTGTTGCATCAGGTTTGGCCTTCTCACTTCTGGTGGGACTGTGCCACCTCGGTTGGGCCACATCTTTGATCTCCTCTACATCCAGTCATCCATCTTCTTTCCTCTAATCATCCTTTGTCTCATCACCTTACTCTCACATGTTCCACTTAATCTGACCCAGGAGAAAGAAGCTGGGCTTGCTGACTGATCAGAGCATCCTTGGACACCAGGTCTCAGAGGCAGCATCGGGATCCAGGTGTGGCTTCCCCCTCCACGTTTCTAGACAGGCTTTTAGCTCATTCTTTGCTAATATGGCTAGTGGTTATGCACAGGGATGCTGGATGAAATATCCTGGACTAAGTTCCAGCTTTTCCACTTAACAGGCACTTCAGTGTCCTCATCTGCTCTTCATGTGGTTTCTGTTAGTGACAAACACGTTACTGCCCAGAAAGCACTTGAAACAGGGCCCAGCATTTAATAACCGCTTAGTAAACCATGTTAGCTATTATTTTTATTTAAACAGAGGTTTAGAATGGACTATGATTTCTGAAGACTGCTAAATTCGTATGTTTCATTTTTTTCTGACATTATCTTAGTTTAGATGCCTTGTCCCCACAACCATCTCATACCTGCTCCTGCCTGTACAATGTTATGCCATTGATTCATTCTTTACACTGTAGCTAGAGTGAGTTTTCTAAAATTTAAATCTATTTAGGAGCCTCCTCTGACTGAGACCATTCTATGGACTCTCTGATCAGAATGCACTTCTCTTTCTCCCAGGCCCTGTGAATGGCTAACTCCTGCCCATCTTCAAGATGCAGAGGAAGCTGTCGCTCTTTCAGAAGCATCCCTCGCCCCTTCTCCCCCTCCCGCTCCCAGGACCTCTTTCTTGCCCACCAAGCCTGGGTTAAGTGCCGGCCCAAGTACTGCATAGCATCCCATGCTTACTTCCGCCATGGCAGAGACTGCGTTGTATTGCAATATCCTCCTCTATTTTCCCCATTAATCTGCAAACCTCATGAGGGCAAGAGAGTTGCCCTCCATCCTTAGTGTCTGGAATAGCCGCTGGAACCTGATCACTGATGTGAATTAATTTCATTTCTCAGAATCTATCTTTTCCCAGATGGCCGATTGCAATTGTTATACACTGACTTTCAATCATTTCAGTCTCAAGGGTAGAATTTTGTTGAACTTGTGCCCGCATTCTCACTCTACTGTACCTCTTTTTTGCCACCAGTCTCTTGTTTTTTCCATCATCTCTATGTTCAGACCCTGCTTTCCTTTCATTTTTTTCTCTTATCTCACAGTACTTTGTCTACTTCCCTATAATTATACTTATCACCCTTGGCTGAGGTTAGTGAATTCTTCCGGCACCTGCTTTCCCTTGGGATCACCAGCAACTTGTGGGTGGGTACACTGACTTCTCAGCCTCCTGTCTTCTATGGTGCCTTGGTTAAGAAGGATTTTGGTAAGTAGTAGTAAGCTTAAATTTAAAACTTTGAAGGGAGAGGTCAAAGAAACACATCTCTGAGACACTTCTCGCCTCTCTCCCTCCCCACCCCACTCTCAGTCCTGGAAGTAGTGAAATTGGCAATTATAGAACTCTTGTTAATAAGGTGTCAAGAAGAGGTTGACCCTTGGGGTAGAACTGAAAGTTGAAAGCTCCTTTCCATTTAGACATCTGTTTTAATTTTGAAAGCTGGTAAGATTTCCATGTGACTTTTTATAGACTGGGAAGATAGAAACTTAACTGTTTCTAGGGCCTAGGTAAAACTCAACTATGTAATGAAGGTTAATATATATTGTTAAGTGTTACTTGAGGATGATGAGGATTGGTTCTGGATGACAGCTCTGGTTCTAGATTCTTATTTTGGAATATAGGTATAATAGTAGTACCTACCGCATAGGGGTGTTGAGAGGATTAAATACATTAATTCTTATAATGCACTTAGAGAAATGCCTGGTGCATAGTTAGCATTAAAAAAAAGATAGCTAATATTACACTGTGACAGAGTGTTTTATATGCAGTGTATGTTTTATATGCAATGTCTTATTTTATCCACATACTAACAAGAGCCCTTTCCCCTCAATTTTCTGAGGCTTACGATGTCAAATAACTTCTTTAAGATCACACGGCTATAAAGTGACAGAGTCAGGGTTTGACCTCAATTTTATTTGACTCCAAAAACCATGTTCCCTTCACTATGCTGCCCTTTTAGAAAGATAGCACGGCCAATCTGGCATTGTTTTGAACATGAATCTCTGGATAAAATTGCTCAAATTTGTCTTTGTGCCTCCTAGTCTTTCTAAATATTTGACTACTATAATCTGCAGAACCTGATCTTGTGTTAGGAATCTGATTCTTACCCATGTAGAGCAGAAGTTTGCAACTTCCACAGTACTGATGTTTTTGGCTAAATACTTCATTGTCGTGGGGGCTGTCTTGTGTAATGTAGGGTGCTTAGCAGCATCCCTGGCATCTACTCGCTAGCTACCCATAGCATCTTCTATTTTCCAGGTGTGATGACCAAAAATGTCTCAAGACATCGCCAAATATCCCTTGGGGGTCAGAATTGACCTGGAATATAAGTCTAGTATTCACTATGTCATCTGTCCCCAGGACATTTATATTTTGGAGGAGACAAACCTCTGATGAAACAATCTTAAACGGCAAATATTTTCAGTTTTCATCAGTCTTTTAAGCTCAGCCCTCTGCCACTGCTGCCTTCCTTGACTCTCAGGTCACATTATCTTCCAAGACACTAAGGAACCTTGACCTGTTCTCCTTGTGTTAGTTAGCTGGTGCTGCCATAACAAACACAGCAGACTGGGGTGCTTAAACAACAGAAGTAAATTTCATTACAGTTCTGGAGGCTGAAAGTTCAGAATCCAAGTTTGGGTTTTATCTGTTATAAACCCACTTGGTTTATCTCAGTAGCCTCCTAACAAGTCTCAGCTTTGACCTTTGCTTCTCTTATAATCTATTCTCAGCACTGCAGCAAGAGTAGACTTTTTTTTTTTTTAAAAAGTAAATCAGATTATACAGTACTTTTGCTCAAAACCCTCTACTAGCGGACCAGCCTAATTAGAGTAAAATTCAAAGTTCTAAGTTGCTACTGGATCTTCCCCCTCTTTGGTCTCTGACCTCACCCCTTCCCATTCTCCCCATTCATTCTGTTCTGACCACACTGGCTGCCATGCTGTGCATCAGGCATGTCAAGAACACTTGACATACTCTCTGGGCCTTTGCACTTGCTGTTCTCTTTGGCAAATATCTTTTTATATCCATAAAGCTTACTCTCAAATTTCCTTCTGATGTGAAGTCTTAAGCCATCTTATGGATAAATTCTGTACATAGTAGGCACTCAATAAATATTTATTGAATAAATAATAAATAGATGACATTTTATCTCTGGAATTTTTCAGGATATCTTCTGATATTCTGAAATTTCACAGTGATGTACCTTAGTGTGGTTATTCTTTATCTTTTGTGTTGAGTACTTGTTTTATCTTCTCATTCTGGAAACTGATGTCCTTCAGTTTTGAAAATTTTCTTACATTATTTCCTTTGTTAATCTCTTTTGTATTTCCTTAGTTTCCTATATCTAGATTTTTTAAAATATATTTTTGCTTGTTTTCTTCTATCAGGGCACTTTGCTTCATCTTCTAATCCTATATATTGAATACATTTTAAAATTGCTGATATGGCGCATACGATTTTCAACAGTGGTCTTTCATAGCCTTCCCTCACTGGTTCTGCTTTTATTCTTGTGTTATATATTTCGATAAAGTGACATTCATATTCTGTCATGGTTTTAATAACCTCTGTAGGCAAGTAACTCATATCTCTGTCTCCTTCCCTGACTTAATCCCTCAGTTCCACAATCCAAGACCTAGTTATCATCTGAACATATTCACTGAGCGGTCCTATAAGCATCTTCTAAAATTCTGTATGCACAAAACAGAGCACAGTGTCTATTCTCCTCCTCACACCACCTTCTTCTATATTTGCATCCATAGTCACGGAAATCACCAATGTCGGAGTCATCTTAATTTACCTCTTTTTCATTCCATAGATGCAGATAATCAGCAAATCCTTTCAGTGTTTCCTTTCACATATGTTTTTGAATTCATCCCCTTCTTTTGTCTCCATGATGCCTGCTGTCATAATCTCTCTGCTCTGCTGCTACAGCCACCTAACTGCTACCTGCTTTTGTCTTTTCCCTTTTAAATTTATCTTCTGCTCAGGTACCAAAGTGACCTATTCAAAGCATAAATCTCATCAGATAGCTCCCCTGCCAAAACACTTCAATTAATCCCCTGTGTGGAATAAAATCTATGTCCCTAGGCATGGTATACAAAGCCTTCTATGACCTGGCCCTAGCTCGCCTCTCTTGCTTCATCTCGTTTCACTCCTGGTTTCACATGTTCACCTGTGTCGTACAAAACTGCCTGATTTCCTCCCCCCGCCGCCCTCTTAGGTTTCTGGATTCTGTACCTTTGCTCCTGTGATTTCCTCTGCCTGATATCTTTTTTTTTTAACTTGACTAAAAAGGATCTAATATCGTCTTCAAGATATGACTCATATATATTCTTCCCCAGGAAGGCACTTCTCATTTCTCTGGTTTTGTGAAATATCCCTTCTCTGTGCTCTTATATATCCATGTATTCCATGTATGTGCACTACCATCCTACCATTTAACATACATATGTGCATGTTATTCATATATATATATATATATATATATATATATATATATATATATATATATATATATCAATCACTTGGACAAATGTGTGTGTGTGTGTGTATGTAAAATTTGTTTCAATGACTCTGGCAGGCTGCAGAGTTCCCCCAGAGAAGAAAATCTTCCTTGTTTTTGATGCCTAGCACATAGTTGGTGTTCAGTAACTAGTGACTGGAGGGAAATGATTATACTTATAAATTACTTCTTAATGACTTGGAATAGCAAGAAATTAGTACTCAGGAGGAGTGTGGCAGGAAGTGTCAACATAATGGTCACATTGTGAGATAAAAGTGATTATTTGGCCTCAGTTTCTCTTGCTACTTTGAATGTTTCATGTGGTGAATGTGGGGAAGGGTGTTTTCTGATCTGGAGGTGTTGAATGGCAGGGAAGGGGAAAGCTAGGAGATGGTTTTCATTCTAAGTTGAAGATTTGGGCATGCAAAGAAAAGTTAGATGTGGCTCGAATCATCACCATGGGTTCAAAGGTAAGATTTTGTACTGTCAAGTTATCTAGAAGAGGGTTGGTAACGGTGGATCTGACAAGTGCCTGGCAAGTGGGACTGGATAGGTAGAGAGGCAGGCAGGGTTGAAATAAATAAAACTGACATTTCCTTTCACCTTCCTCACATGACAAAGTTCTCCTGGTCTGTTCTCAAATGTCCCTGGACCACGTCTAGTTTGCAGATGGCAGTGGACATTCTAATGTTGCGTGTAGGCTCTTTAAGACAAGGTCTCGTAAATAGCTCTCATGCTCTGGGAGGTGCGCCAAAATACATTTTCATGATCATTGCAGAGATGCTTGCTAAAAAGCAAACAGCACATTAGTGGCCTTCTGAATCCTTGTGCAAATGGAGTGTGAAATTGTGGCTTGATGCTCCAAAGCTATACCTTTTTGTCTCCCTGATGATGATTAAGAGAAGCCCAGTTGGATTTGATTGGGAGGGTGTGTGTGGGTGGAGACTGGGAGAGTCAGATGGACAGTGAAAGAATGACTGGTGAAAGGGAAGGAGAGGAATACACACCTCCCGCTTCAACTGAGTGCTTTATTTGACCTTCAGGAAATTGCAATAGAGATCACATGACCTAACGTTTGCCTGGAAATTAACTGCTTCTGTTTGTTCCAGACCCTGGGATTGATGATAGTGCCAGGGGATTCTGACCACAGAATTATAATAAAGGGAAATTTCTCAAGCAATTATTAAATATTTAAAGAACCATTTCAATACTAACTTGTCAGATGGAATGAATGAAATTGAAATGATTTTTAAACATTATTTCCAATGGCATGAATAGAGAAATTCAGGGATGAAATTACCCTGTGCCATAAAAAAATTTTCAGTTTGTTTTTGTGACACTAGTGTTTCTGTATCACCTTTCTCCCAAACGTTAATTAAGGAACAGTATGCCCAGGAGGTGGATCAAATGAGGAATCTAAAAGAAAAGAACATGGTCAAGGCCATTTTCTTTTTTCTTTTGCAGTATCATTAAACCAGGGTGTGCAGAGGACAAGGGGACATTAATGCCCAGTGCAGTTGAGATATTTTCTATCAAAATAAAGGGAAGCAAAAGCTTTGTTTACAGTTTCTTTTTAGACTGGACAATGAGAGATGAAGAAGTGGTAAAAAATAAATATTTATTAAGCATGCTATAGAGGTTTTTCTTCTATAAAGGTTTTTCTACTATTGGATATAGTAAATATTGTGGATTGCCTAGGCAAGCCTCAGTTTCCTTTTTTCTGATCAAAACTCTGAATTTCTTCAAAGATTTACCTCTGGCAGAGACTTCTAGTTGCCTACTCAATAACAAATTTTTACTCACAGAAATTTAATTTGATTTTGAGAAGTAAAAATGCCCAGCTAAAGAACTATATTTTTCAGACTGTCTTTTTAAAAAATTGAAATATATTTAACACTGTGGAAATTTAAGGTGTACAACATGTTGTTTTGATATATCGATATATTGTAATATGATTTCTATTGTAGCAATAATACCTCTATCAGATCACATAACTATCATTTCTTTTTGTAGTGGGAATAATTAAGATCTAATTTCTTGGCTTATTTGATGATTATAATATAGTATTGTCTATACTTTCTATAGTGTGCATTTGATCTCCAGGACTTATTTGTCCACTAGTTGCAAGTTTGTACCGTTAAACAACATCTCTCCTATTGCCCCACCCTCCACTCCCAGTAACCACCATTTTACTCTCTGTTTTAATGAGCTGACTGTTTTAGATTCCACATATAAGTAATATTGTGTAGTATTTGTCTTTCTCAGCATGACTTATCTCACTTAACACAATGTCCTCCAGATTCATCCACACTGTTGCAAATGGCAGGATTTCCCTTTTTTATGGCTGAATAATATTTCTCTCTTTCTGTGTGTGTGTGTGTGTGCGCGCGCGCGCGTGCATATCACATCTCCTTTACATTCATTAGTTGTCAGGCACTTAGGTTGCTTCCATGTCTTCGATATTGTGAACAGTGCTTCAGTAAACTTGAGTACATATATCTCTTTGCTATCCTGTTTTTTTTTTGTTTTTTTTTTTAACCTTTGGGTATATACCCAGAAGTGGAATTTCTGGATTATATGGTAATTTTACTTTTAATTTTACTTTTAATATTGTTTTTATAGTGGCTAAACCAATTTACATTCCATCAATGGTTCACATGGGTTCCCTTTTCTCCACAACCTTTCCAATGCTTGGTATCTCTCACCTTTTTGATGATAGCCATTCTAACACATGTGAAATGGTATCTTGTCATTTTGACTTGCATTTCCCTGATAATTAGTGATAGCGAGCATTTTTTCATGTACTTGGTGGCTATTTAGATGTGTTTTGGAGAAATGTCTATTTAGTTTCTCCACCTATTTTTGATCAGATTGTTTTTTGCTATTGAATTGTATGGGTTCTTTATATATTTTGGATATTAACCTCTTATCTGATATATGGTTTGCAAATACTTTCTCTCATCTGTAGGTTGCCTTTTTATTTTGTTGATTCTTTTGATGTGCAGAGCTTTTAGGTTTATGTAATTCTATTTGTTGACTTTTGCTTTTGTTATTTGTGCTTTTGGTGTTATATCCAAAAAAATTATTGCCAATGATGAGGAGTGTCTTCCCTCTATTTTCTTTTGGAGCTTTATGTTATCAGGTCTTATATTTACTTATTTGATACATTTCAACTTCATTTTTGTGAGTAGTATAAGATAGAAGTCCATTTTTATTATTTTGTAAATGTTTAGTTTTTCCAATACCATTTGTTAAAGCGAATATTCTTTCCTCACTGAGTATTCTTGGCTCCCTTATTGAAGAGTAATTGACTGTATATGTAAGAGTTTCATTCTGCACTCTCTATTCTGTTCCAGTGGTCTGTGTGTCTATTTTTATACCAGTACCATAGTGTTTTAAATACTGCAGCTTTATAGTATAGTTTGAAATCAGGAAGTGTGACACCTCTGGCTTTGTTCTTCTTTCTCAGGATTGCTTTGACTATTCAGGGTCCTTTTGGTTCTATACAAATTTTAGGACTGGTTTTTCTATTTCTGTGAAGAATACCATTGGAATTTTGTTAGGAATTGCCTTGGGTTGTATGGACATTTTAACAATAGTAATTCTTTCAATATATGAACATGGGACATCTTTCCATTGGTTTGAGTCTTCTTTGATTTCTTTCAACAAAGTTTTGTAGTTTTCAGTGTACAGCTTTTTCACTTCCATGGTGAAACTTATTCCTAGGTATTTCATTGTTTTGATGCTATTGTGACTAGATAGTTTACTTTTGTTTCAGATGTTTTATTATTACTGTGTGGAAATGCAGCTGACTTCTGTATGTTGACTTTATATCTTGCAACTTAATTGTATTTATTGATTAGTTCCATAGGTTTTTGGTTGAGTCTTTGGGATTTTCTGTAATTAAAATTATATCATCTGCACATTACAATAATTTTTCTTCTTCCTTTCAAACTTGGTTGCCTTTCCTTTCCTTGTCTTGTTAATAGCTCTGGGTAGAACTGTCAGTGCTGTATTAAATAAGAGTGATAAGAGCTGGCATCCTTGTTTGGTTTTTTATTTTAAAGGAAACACTTTAATTTTTCACTATCGAGTATAATGTTAGCTGTGGGTTTGTTCTATGTGGTAAGATTTATCATGTGATGTAATTCTGGCCAATGAGGTAAAAGGAGAACTTGTCATATTAACAAGATTCTAGAAAAACTCTTAAAAGAGAGCAGTGTCATTTGGCCTCCCCCTCCCCCCCTTTTTTATTCTTTCTTCATAAATTGTAGATATGATGTCTGGAACTATGGGAACCATCTTGTGACAGATAGGTAAAGACTAAGAAATACAGATGTATTTGTTAGAAATTATATCTTGAAGCCTTACAACCAGTCCTGGATCTGTTCTGTACTTCTAGTAATTTGAAAGAATAATGGGCACCACTTTAGGTCACTGTAATTTGGGTACCATGTTACACAGTGTCAAGCCAAGTCCCTAAGAGATACACTGCCTATCAGATCACATTTCCAGCTCTAGCTCACTTGTAAACTGATTAGTTTAAGCCATGAGAAATTCCAGTTTCTTGACTGATTAGTTTGGGCTTGAACATGTGATGGTAGCTGATGGAATTTGACTTACGAGATGTGAGACAGAATGTATTTTATCCCAGATAGAAAACTTCACACTCTTAAAAGAAAACATATCAGAAGGGATGGTATCTTCTGTTGTTGGACATGGGATCTAGGTCATAATGTGATATGTAGAACCCCTGTAGCCATCTTGCAACTGTGTTGGTAGCTGGTCTGGGGATAAAGCTGCTACAATGAGGATGAGATAGTAGATATATGGAAAGAACCATATCCTTAACGACATCATCGAACTGCTAAATAAACCAACCCTAGAATTTCCTATCTTTGGGATTCTGGCTTTGTGAAGTAATCATCTTTGTTGTTGCAGTTGTTTAGAACAGGAGTTGGCAAACTTTTCCTGTAAAGGGCCACATAGAAAATACTTTAGGCTTTCTACTCCATCTCAGCAACTGTAGTGTGAAAGTAGCCATAGACAGTCCGTAAACAAATGAGCATGTCTGTGTTCCAATAAAACTTTATTTATAAAAACAGGCAGCTGGCGGTATTTACCATTATTGGTAGTTTGCTGAACATACCAAGGGGGCAGTCTTTTTGGGAAGTGCTCATCCAGGGTCCCAGAGTTGTGGATGGGGTGGGAAGTAGAAAGAATAAATACAGAGCAGCAGATGTAGTACACAAAGAAGGAAAGTTCTTTGGAAATTAATATTAAAATTAGCAAATTAATATTAAAATATTTTGTAAACATTTATTGACATGAAAAGACATCTCTTTTATATATAAAGTGAAAGATTTAGGTTTAAGGTAGCATGACTGCAGTTGTGTTTGTTTGCTGAACCCTAGTTTAGACAGCTGAGCTGAGCTGAGGAGATCTTAACTGATCTCCATTTTACCTAATACAGAGTTGGAGGTTGGAATGCATAAAATTTATCTAAAGCTTCTTCCAATTCAGAGATTGGAAGATTTGGAGAATGACATAAGAAAAGACCAGCAAGAGAGAAAGAAGTTAAAGTAGGAGTGATAAAAGATACCTGTACAAGAGGTAGAGATAAAGCAGCTTGAAAAGTTATACCTGCCTCAGCTGAACAGAGAAAAAGGGCTCATTATCCCACTCTCCAAACATAAATCTTGTTACAAAGATGTAAATATAGACTTTCTCTTTTTAAAAGAGAGTTTGTACTAGACATGCTGATTTGTACTTTGCCTTTTCCACCTTAACCATGGATTCCAAACAACTCACAAGATTTATGTGACCGTCATTTTTAAGGTTGCTTAGTATCCCATTGTATAAAACTAGCAATTGATTTAACTGATCCCTTATTATTCTTTTATTTTGGTCATTTCTTTCTCCCCCCCATTCTTTGCTATTATATAATAATTTTGAAATATTCTTTTTGCTCTTAGGAATTTCTGTTCCATTCCTTCCCTAAATCTTTTTTGTTAGAGATGAGGCCTTTTCCTCTTCCCCAAAAATGCCAGCAGCTGGTAAAGGGCAATTTAAACATGTTTCAGTTTAGCAATCAGAGACACATCTTCTATTCCATGTTGAGTGAAATCTTAATGAGGCTATTTGTCCAGATGTGAAATTCCTGAGTCTCCAGGGATTTTAGCAATGGTTTCTGCTATTCCGTTTAGTCTTCTGGAAGTGGTTCTCCCTATTACACACAATCTTTAAGTCATAGGGTAGAGCTGGCTGTTATCAGAAGTGGTAATGGTAATGGGCTCCAGATCTACCTCCGGGCTTTCCCCTGTGCCCCTCCCCGACCCCGCCCTCCGCCACCTTTGCATCTGAAGACTGAATCATTCTCACAGGCAAATTCAGCTTATATTGTTTTAGTCTGTATTCAATTTGTGCCTGTCAGTTAGTGCATGCTTATGTTCTTTGGACCAGATGGAACAGAAAAACTGGTTTCTTTATAATTGGAGGTTACATATTTTAATTTTTATATGATATTAGGAAGGAATACTGGTACTTAACTTTAGAATGGAACCTGAGATCCAGAAGGAAAGATACTTGCCGAACATTGCACAGCTAGATAGAGGTGGGTCAGAAGGAGAATCCAAGTGTTCCTGAGGGTTCTCCACTATACCCCAATGGGTCAGAACATTCCAATGAGGATGGGACAATGTATATTTGGAAAGAACCATATTCTTGACAACATCATCAAACATAGCAAGAGGTAGTCTCTTTTGGGTCCCAGAACTGTGAATGGGGTGGGAAGGAATAAGCACAGAGTAGCAGATATAGTACACAAAGAAGGAAGGTTCTGTGAAAATGTATAGCCTTTCCAGTGAGAAGGAAGGTTACAATGAAAGAAAAAGGCACGTATAGATAAAGTTACAGGTCATATTTTGAAAGCACATCTGCATATCACTAAGACGTAAGGAACATTTTAGAATATTATTTGAATAAAGAATATTCCTTTCGCTGAAAGCACCATTCTCATGGAAACTGCATATTATGCTTTCTTTGTAATCTTCATTATCCCGCATAGCTCTTGAGGACAAGAACCTATTACCTGGTGGTCAGTGGCCTATTAATTTTTTATTTTTTGTTTTTGCTTTGAATGAATGAATAAGAAACTCTTACTTACTTTATCTGAATGCCACCAAGGCTGAAATTAATCAATGAAATTAGATAATATATGTAATTCTTAAATCTTGGATGGAGTAAAGGGGAAAGAAAGCAAGAGGCGAAATGAGCAACATGACCTTTCCCCCCATATCATATTTGAAGAGAACATAATCACCAATCTGGTTGAGGATCATTAAAATGAGGTTATATTTCAGATGCTTTTGGATTTACACTGAGAATACAGAGTTGGAAATATGGTTGGAGGGCTAGTGACTCTAGGTGATGAGAGGCTGAAGGCAGGGAACTTCAAGAAAAATGGCAAAATGAAGATATTGAGAAAATGATTTGAAGGGAACTTTAAAAAATCCTTTGTCCTGGGCCAAATGTGAGAGAAAGCTCCTCGTAGAATTCAAGAAGTCATTGCTTCAATGCTGGTTAGGTACAAAGGGGTCACAGGGAAATCAGAGAGAAAAGGCTTCCTCTATAATATTTCTGTGTGTGTGTGTGTGTGTGTGTGTGTGTGTGTGTGTGTGTGTGTGTCCATGTGTCCGTCCCCTCTTCTTTATTCATTATCCACTGATGGACACTCAGGTAACCTCCATATCCTGACCATTGTCAATAATATTGCAATGAACATATGAATTCACATGTCCTTTAGAAGTAGCGTTTCAGGTTTCTTTGGTTAAATACCCAGAAGTGGGATAACTGGGTCTTTCTTTGTTTCTTGTTAGTAACCTTTGTTTTAAAATCTGTTTTGTCTGGTATAAGTATTGCTATCTCTCAGCTCCATTTTTTTGTTTGTTTCCAGTTTCACAAAACATTTTTTTCTATCACTTTACTTTCAGTCTGTGTGTGTCTTTTGATCTTCATGAAGTGAGGCTCTCGTTGGCAGCATTTGTAAGGGTTCTGATTTTTATCTATTCAGCTACCCTATGTCTTTGGATTAGAGCATTTAATTTATTTACATTTAAAGTAATTGTTGATATGCAGTTATTGCTATTTTATTATTTGTATTTTTGATTTTTTTTTCTTCTTAAAGAATTCTCTTTAACATTTCTTGTAATACTGGTTTGGTGACAATGAACTTCTTCAGCTTTTTCTTGTCTGGGAAGCTCTTTCTCTATCCTTTGATTCTAAATGACAATCTTGCTGGATATACTAATTTTGATTTTAGGTCCTTGCTTTTCATCACTTTGAATGTTGTGTGCCATACCTTTTTGGCCTGCAAAGTTTCTGTTGAGAAATCAGCTGACAGTCTTATGGAAGCTCCCATGTAGGTAACTAACTGCTTTTCTCTTGCTTCTTTTAAGATTCTCTCTGTCTTTAATCTTTGGCATTTTAATTATATAGGTCTTGGTATGGGCCTCTTTGGGTTCATCTTGTTTTGTACTCTCTGCACTTCTGAGCTTGTGTGTCTATTTCCTTTGCCAGGTTAGGCAAGCTTTCTGCCATTATTTCTTGAAATAGGTTTGCAATTCCTTGCCATCTCTCTTCTCCTTCTGGTATCCATATGATGAGAAAATTGGTACACTTGATGTCCCAGAGGCCCCTTAAACTATCCTTTCTTTTAGATTCTTTTTTTTTGTTGCTGTTCTGATTAGGTGTTTTCTGCTTCCTTATCTTCTAAATCACTAATTTAGTCCTCTGCTTCACCTACTCTCCTGTTGATTCCTCCTAAGGCATTCTTCATTTCAGTTATTATATTATTCATTTTTGACTGGTTCTTTTTTATGTTTCCTATCTATTTTGTTGAAATTTTCATTGAGTTCATCAACTCTATCCCTAAGTTCATCCTTATAACCAGTGTTTTGAATTCTGCATGTAGTAGATGGCTTGTCTCCATTTTATTTAGTTATTTTTCTGGAGCTTCGTTCTATTCTTTCATTTGGGACATGTTTCTTTGTCTCCCCATTTTGGCTGCCTCTCTGTGTTTGTTTTGATGTTTTAGGTAGAGTTGCTGTATCTTTCTGTCTTAGTAGCATGGCCTTATGTAGTAGTGTCCTGTGGGGCCCAATGGCACAGTCTCCCAGGTCACCTGAACCAGGTGCTCCAAGTGTGCCCCTAGCAGGGGTTTCGATGTGTCGTACCCAGATATGACCCCAGGTGGTGTTCCAGCTCACACCAAAGCCAGCCGCCAGGTGTTCAGGCTGGGGCCTCTTGGGAGGGGAAATCCCTACACAGGCCAAGTTTGGCCACAGCCTGTGCCCTTCCAAGGGCTATCTGGCGTGAGACACCAAGCAATCCACAGATGGCTGCCACCCACATTGGGCCTGGAGGTACCTCGAGAGGCCAAGCTGCAAACCAAGGTTGACTGTTGCTAGTTCTGGGCTTGAGGCTGCTCAGCAAGAGATGCTGGGCATGCTAAGGCCAAATGCTGCTTATTTAGGTTTTGTGAACCTTTGAGAGATTTTAGGAAAGTCTATAGCATGAGCCAAGATAGGCCATTTGTGTGGAAAATCCACTGGAAGTGGCTTGGGTGGGCCTACAAAATGGGAGGGGTGGGGTCTTGGAATCACCAGGGTGGGGTAACCAGTGTTAGCTAGGTTGATGGAGACTCGGTTATGGTGGTTGTCTGTGTCTGCATGCTGGGAGTAGGGGAGGGCTCAACAAAGGAATAATGCCCTCTGATAGCACTTCTGTCTGTGTAAAAGCTGCCCCTCTAGCTCTCACCTTGAAGCCTGACAACTCTGTTCCTCCCTGTATATTCCTAGTGTTTTTCGAGCAGGTGCCACAGTGCTAGAGCTCAGACTGTGTGAGTCTGATAGCGAGTAACCCATGCGTGGGCCCCTTAAGAGGAATGTCAGCTACTCCAACCACCCTTCGTCTCACTCAGCTTAAACTTCACTGATTTTCACAGCCAGAAGTTGTGGGGATTTATCTTTCCAGCACTGGAGCCCTTGGCTTGGGAGCCCAGTGTGGGGCAGGGAACCCTTGCTTCTCCATGGGACCTCTATAGCTGAGATATTCCTGCCCCTCATTCTCAACTGCCACATGTGAGTACGAGACCAGCTTGTTCTGCATCTCTGCTCTTTCTACCAGTCTTGAGATAGCTTCTTCTGTGTATTCCCAGTTGTAGGACTTGTGCTTCACTAGGCTTCAGGTGACTCCCAATGATGACTGTTTTGTGATTTCCTTGTAATTCTGATGTGGTTGTGAAAGGAGGTGAGCACAATGTTTACTTACTCTGTTTTCTTGACCAGAAACTAAACCCTCTTTATTTTTCAACAAAGCATATGTTGTTACCTGTCATTTTCTTTTTTTTTTTTTAATTACTTTTGATCCACATCCTTCTGTTGGAATGTAAAAACCATGAGAAAAGAGATACGGTTTGCCTTATTTAATGTGTAGAATAGTCTTCAGCACCTGGCAGGTACACAATACTATTTGCAGAATGAATGAACAAATCTACCTCAAGATCTTCATATCCTTATTCTGGGAATACTTTCATGTCCCTTTAGGCTGAACTAGGTATCTTTGTTTTACTTCTACTGCAGCCTCTATCTTTGAACGTAGTATGCAGCTAAGTTGTAAACAATGAGAGCGCAATGTCTTTTCCATTTTGCATTTTCTGCATTTTGTTATGTGCCAAGGGCTATTTACTGTGTGAGAGCATGAATGAATGAGCCGAAGTTGTCCTGCAGACACAGTAGATCCTTAGGCATAGCCTCTGAGAGAGAAAAGCTGATCTTGGTGGGCAGGAAAGGAAATGGGAAGAGACATTCAAAGAGACATATAAAGTTTGTCTTGAGGCTTATCTTGAGTCACATGAAAATTACAGAAATAAAAATAAGACTGAAAGGCTATGAGAAAGTAAATGTGGTAACTTCTAGGATTGGGAATCTGGAATGTTGATTTTAGAAGACTCTCAGCTTAGACTTACTCCAGTCTTCAACTTCTATTAAATATGGAGGCCATTATTCCTATTCAGTTTCCTTGGGGATCTGATTAAATATCACATTTTTGGCTAAGGGAGAAAGAAAGAATATGGAATATCAAGAGATATCAAAAGCACATATTTGGAATAGGAGAAGGGAGAAAAATTAAAAAATATTCCATTTAGTGAAATAGCCTTCTCTTCTCTTATACTCTAGTGTATTTCTGGAGCTTTAGGATTTAGCTGCTACAGAGCATATTAATACCTAGGGAAGCTTGAGGTTCACATTTTTCTATGATAATAACTTGAATTTCACCAGTTTCCACCAAATGAAACTGTCATTACTGAATTTGTGTGAAGAGGGAAAAGATTTGGTGCCTTATTGACATGGTAGAGAGCAAGATGTCCCACATGCTGTGCCCTCTCCCAGATAACTGGTGTTCTTCTCCAAGACCTAAGACTAGATAATTTCACTTCAGCAAGTGTTTATTAAAATATGGAGTGATATAGCACACTATTTATTAAAATCTTCTTTATAGGACAATTGTTCCATGCTCCATTGACAAAGGATTCTGTAAAATTGGTTTGGGAATATCTACTTAATCTTAGAGTCTCCTTGGAGGTGTGTACTTTTAGCATGGAAAAGGCTCTGAGAAGATCTGTAGTAGAGAAAACTTAATAACCGTCTTGAACTAATTTGACTATGCAACGTGTGTTTGTGTGAGTGTGCATGCATGCATGCGTGCATGCTTTAGTGAGTGCTACTAATACTGTTTGAGAAGTCTGTGGTAGAAGAAATATTGTGGACATTGGAGTCAGACATACTTGGGTTCAAATTTAATTCTTGCTACCCACTGCTGTGTGGCCTAGAGCAACTGCTTTTACTTCTCTGAGTTCTGTTTTTCTCTTTTGTAAATTGGGTATAATACTTTGTCCAATAATATTATGATGAATATTAAATAAGATAATGCATAGTCCAGTGTCTAATTCCAAGCATGGACTATAAGTATTTAATAATACTGGTGACCAAGCAGGTAAAAAATTATTATGCAAAAAAACACCATAATAGGCATGTGTGAGATACAAAACTGAATAAAGTAGTGTGACTTATATCAAAGAGTCTCAGTATATATTTGATATTTACCAAATACTAATGGACATCTGGGTCAATATTATGCCAGGCACCTGGTATAATACTAAATGAGCCAGAGATGACTCTCATCTTCATGGAGCTTACTGGCTGGCGCCAGGTGGAATTTGTGTTCTTAGAGCCTAATTCATGCTAAAATTTGTCCCCCAATCTCATGCCTACTTGGCTTCATCTTGACATTAAGAAATAACTTCTTTTCTCTAATATTATCTCTTTACATATAGGTTTTGGAGGGGGATATTTTGCTGCTGGAGTGGCTCTCTAAGTACTCCTTGTAAATTGAATTTATAAAAACGGAGGAATGTTTCAGGGATGACAGTGAAGTGTGTAGGAACTTTGTGGGGAGAGGAATTGAATGGCAGTGGGGAAAGTACTTAGAGAGCATCATATAAACTATAAACTAGATGTTAAACTTTGATTTCCCCTTTTGTCAGGTAAAAAGAGAATCACCCTTCCTAAGTTATGGGGAGAGCAGTTATCATGGTAGTTTTTAAGGGTAATTTACAGGAATACTTAGTTACCACTGGAAAAATAGTTTGCAGCTATTAGGGTTACAGGATTATGAAAATAATAGTTAACTGTTCTTCTTTGTACATTTGCCCTGGATTTGTTTGGGGGCTAGCATTTGCACTTATGTGGAAAATAATGGCAAATGCTCAACATCGTTGATAAAATATTTGAGATTTTCAAGGTTTTTAAATGATTTGAAAGAGGCAAAATGAATTTTTATCCTTATAAAAACCTTCTCAGTTCCTTCATGTATATGTGTAAAAAACAGGGATGTTTTATGAATTATTTGGAATAGAGAGCCCCAGGCATGCCTCAGTCAGTAACTTCTACCTGCAGCCCTATCTTTGAAGGCAAAAAAGATTTCACTCAGAAGACTTATAGGGCCTTGAAGGTAAAAGAAAGGAAATGTCAGCTATGTGACTGCTGAGGGACGACTTTCTATCCGAGGAATTGACCTTGAAATACTGTTCAAAGTACCTTTGAGGGATGAGTGGCTCATTTTGGTGGAGAACATGTGGGCTTGGAAATGAACTGCCCTCTTGGGCTGAGCCTGCCTTTTATTGAGGGGGCACCAACGTGTTTTAATGGTATTGCCCACACTACAGTTAGTTAATAAAGACAAACAGCTGTTGCTTAACCGTTTCTAGTCTTTTGTTTGCAAAGTGATATATCTTTTTGTGGCTTGGGGAAAGAATGTGGTTGAAAAAACCAAGTGAAGTGGGAGTGAGGCAAGATATCAGATCATCTGTATTTAAAAGTGGCCATTTATTAGGGCCTTACTCTGAGCCTGACACAGTGCTAAATGCTTTATATTAATTTTCTCATTTAATCTACATTACAGTTCTATGACAGATATATGATTATCTCCAATTTTTGGATTATCTCCAATTTATTAAGGTTTAAAGGGGTAAAAATGAATTGTCCAAAGTCATGAAGCTGCTAAGAAATGGAACTGGAGTTTGAATCTGGGTCTGTTTGTATTGAAACTCTGTTTTCCCTTTAATATGAATCATAATGCTTGTTAACAGTTACTACCACCATGAACTACCACTACCTCCCGAAACAACAGCTAATGTTGCTTAAGCGTATTCTCCGTGTAAGATGCTGGGCTGCATTACCTCATTTAATACTCACAACTGGACTTTGAGGTATTATTCAGGTACGGTCTCTTTTTAGAGATATAAACACTGAGGTACAGAGAGGGTAAGTACCATCACTCAGGTCACACATCTGGCAAGTGAGCCCTGGCAGCTTGACTCTTGGCTCTGTCCCCACCTACCATATTACCTCTTGGCTGAGGAGTCGGTATGCTCATGGACCCTGTAGCCATGGCCTGAAGAGGGGAAGTGGGGCACATGTATTAGTTTTCTGTGGCTACTATAACGAAGTACTACAAACTGTGTAACAGGCCATGTTAGAAACCAGGCCGCACAGCAGGAGATGAGCAGCCGGCATGCAAGCAAAGCTTCATCTGTATTTGTAGCCACTCCCCAGTGCTAGCATCACCACCTCAGCTCCACCTCAGATCATCAGGCATTAGATTCTCATAGGAGCACTGGTCCCTGGTGCCAAAAAGGTTGGGGACCACTGGCTTAAACAACAAATTTATTGTCTCAGTTCTAGAGCCTGAAAGTCAAGAATCAAGTCATTGGCAGAGTTGGTTCTGTTTGAGGGCTGTGAGGGAAGGATCTGTCCCAGACTCTTTTTTTGGCTTGTAGATGGCTGTCTGCATGTTCACGTGGTGTTTGTCTCTAAGTTCCCCTTCTTCATAAGGACCCCGTTCATACTGGAGTAGAGCTCATTCTGATGACCACAGTTTTACTTGATTACCTCTGTAAAAGCCCACTCTTCAAATAAGGTCTCATTCTGAGGTACTGGGGGTTAGAACTTTAACATATAAATTTTGGGGGAACACAGTTCAACCTATAACAGGGAAGGTCTAGCATTGTAAGAAAGTTCTAAAATTTCTTAAAAGTCCAAATGACTTGAGAAGGGAAAAGAGCTCATGATGGGCAAAGTAAGGAAGTCAAAATTTCTGTTTAGAAGAAAGCCCATCTGGCTGGAATATCTCTCCTGAATAGGAAACCAAGGGAGCATGGCACGAGAGGGTGCTTCTCAATATGTGACACCCAGGGGTGATAGGCTAAAGTGAGGTACACTGTTGGAATCCTGTGAGAATACTCCCATTCATAGTGTATGGCTTTTATGTCAACAGTACATCTGAAATTTAGTAATATATTGTTATAAAGGATGTATGAGAAATTTGTGCTCCATAATTATATGGAGGGAACAATAAATAAAGTTTGAAAGAAGCCATCACCAAGAGATGGATTGAGTTTAAAATTACTCCTGGATAGTCTAATGTTGAATTACTACAGATATCACTCACATAATTATTCATTTATTCATTCACTCATCCATCAAACATTCAAAAAATATATACTCTGGGTCCTGTCACCAGCTGGAAGAAGAGAGAGATCAATGTTATTGTTTCTGTCTTCAAGGCAAGCATGTGTTGTTATAACAGCCTCAAAGGAGGAAATTCACTATTGTGAGATGGTAATATCCTCCAATCTACATGCGTTTTCCCAGGATATGCAGAAAAATCTGTATTGGGGGGTTTGAATAAATAAAATAATTTCCAGAGGTGGCTTCATAGTATAGTGGTTAGCACGTCCACTTTATAAGCAGAAGGTCCTGGGTTCACGCCACAGGTGGAACCATGGGCTAGGCCTGGGTGCACCAGGCCCCCTGGGTGCGAGATGCCCCATCTTCAGAGATCCAGTTCTTAAGGAGAAACAGCAACATCCATAGGTCAGGGGTGGAAGTGGGGGAGGGGAGAATTAAAGAGGGGAAAAAAATAAAATAAAATAATTTCCAGGACTCAATTTATATTAATCATTCTGTGCCCATGGAGGGCACAAACTTTAGGAAAAATTTAAGACCTGGAATAAGATTTATTTTGAACTGAGAGAATGTTGGTTCTGTTCTCTCCTGGGCATGGTACTCTCAGAGAGATAAAAGCTGTGTCTCTCGTCATCTCTTTGGCTCTGTTCCTGTTCCCATCCCACCACCCCCAACCTGTCTCAGGATCAAGGAGGACACCTCAGAGTCTGACACAAGTGTTCCACAGTCTTTCTTCCCAGATGCAGCTAGCTCTTAAGGCTTCCAAAAAAAATCTTTAAGGGATTTAGCTATGGATCAGTTTAGCTGTCACTAGAGGGCTCAGAATGGACCCTGACTGCCAGGAGCTATTCTCTGGATGTGATGCCAAGAGACAAATAAACTAATGGATGGCAGAAGGTTCTGGAGGCTGTTTGATGACATGGACAGATTTAATATATTGTAGGAAATGAGAGAGGGCACTGAAGAAAGCTAGGGTCATAGAGAGCCCACATCCTGTTGGTGGGAGGGAGCCCTTCTCTCCAGCATTGGAGGGTGTTGGGCTCTTAGGCTCACTAGGGGTTAGGACTGGGGATCTATGAACTCTGAATATACACAATTTCTCTTCAGTGTGTGGATTCAACCTTCCGAAAGTGAGAGGTTGTTCTGTAGCTCTATAGAAGTCTTCTTCATGCCTCTGTCTTTAGCCACGTTCCCTGCCGCTCCCCACCACTGCACTTTCATTTATGTTTAAATTGCTACCAGCTAGTGGAGCCAAAGATCCACATACAAGTCCTTGAAGAAGAGTGACATTTTAAAAAAATTTCCAGAGCCAGGCCAGATAATGGGAATTAACAAAGGGTCAAAGAGGATTTTTTTCATGTGAACATGCAGATTTTGGTTCACTATCTGTTTAATACAAAGAATATGGTATACTTGAAATATTGTTGTTTATTTTTATTTAATAAATTAACCTATTTTGGTCTTTTAAAAATAAACTTCAAAGGCAAAGCTGGGTTTCATTTGTAATTTCTTTTGAAGGTAGTTGAAAGTTATAGAGGTAGCATTTAATCTCTCTCCATAAGGGTTTGTTTGAATGACAGCCATTCACAAGCAGTGTGTGGTGTGGGCTTCTAGGAACGAGTGGCAGTTTTGTCTTCTCTTTGTTCACTTGAGAGAAGTGACTGACACTTTGCAATGGAGGAGAAATCGTTCACAGACATAGGTTGGTAGGGAAGAACTCACACCTGTAATTTCTTGCTGTTCTCAAAACCCCAATTCAGCGGGAAAGCTGAGGGTCTCTCCATTCTGCCCCTTCTATGATTGAGTCTGGATGGCATTACACTCAGTGGGGGAGCCAGACTCTTCCTCCAGCATTTGTCCCGGTATGGCTGAACTTGGGGTCAGGTAGGATGGTTTGCTGAGCCGAGGAGCAGCCTTGCTGGGACACAGCTGGAACCCAAACACTTCCGAGCCTCCCACTTGAGCTGATTGATTGCCTGCTCAGCCACTGGTTAAGTGGTCTGGCTTTTGTGTGTTACTGTGCACTTTGAGGTATAACTGTTCCCCATCTAGATATTGCTGCGTGCAATGGTGAATCTAAATGGACTTGGATCCATCCCAGTTTCCTGGGCACCAGTTTTTGACATATTCTGGGGTTGGTGCCTATTTTACATGCCCCCAGATAGTCCTGTACTTACTCTATCACTATATTTATTATACTTAATGTGTGTTTTCTAAGTTAAAATTTTATTCTGTAAAAAATGAACTCATTCACTTATTAATTTACTAAACAAGTCCTTATTTGTGACTGCCATGTGCCAGGCACTGTGTGAGAGACTGAAGATTCAGTGGTGGACAAAATATTTAAACAGAATGAAAGTGTGTGGGGTAGAAGTGAAAGTTCTTTCAAAATCTTTCACGTCTCCCTCTATCTCATTCATCTGAAGGAACCTACTTTTAATAATTTAGAGCAGAGATCAGCAAACTGCAACTTGAGGACCAAATCTGTCCTGCCACCTGCTTTTGTAAATAAAGTTTTATTGAAACACAGCCATGCCATTTGTTTAAGTATGAAAGCTCTATGATTGCCTTCACACTATAATCACAGAGTTGAGTAGTTGCGATAGCAACTGTATGGCCCACAAAACTGAAAATATTTACTATCTTGTTCTTTATAAGAAAATGCTCATCACTGATTTAGAGGATATATTACCAGAACTTTTTAGGTTATTTTATGTGCTCATATATGTTGATGTTTTGCTTTGTATATTTTTTTTCAAAAAGAAACTGTTACATATATTATTCTTCCATCTACCTTTTTTTTTTTCTCTAAATGCTTGTGTTATGTCTGTCTCCCAAACAGAGAACAGAGAACCTGTACATTGTTTCCAGTTCAGCCCCTGACATGTTCTCTGTTACAGAGTGGGTGCGCCATATATGTTTGTTGAATGACAGAATGCAAAGCATGTTATTTGCAATGAAGTGCCAAAATTGTAAATGACTTACTTAAAAAGAATTCTTAGTGTACTCAAGGTTATCTACAATATTCTTCTTCCTTTATGTTGCATTGTGGTTTATGGGTGAAAGAGAAAAAGGTAACAATATCCACTTGTTCACAGAGAATTGTGCAAGGACATAGTCTTATAGGTTTGAGCCACGGTAGAAGAGGTTGAATGGAAAACAGGTTGACAACTGGCTGTTGTAGGGAACACAGGGCTTTTCCTATAGTAAGGTTAGCTCTTTACTGGAACTTGAGTGAACACAGGCAGCCTTCTTCACATGGTAATTTTGTATTTCATGGTTTGAGTTCGAGAACATGGATTGAGTACTTGAATTATATTGGTCCAGTGCCCATGGGTCTTGGACCATGTAGATACACTGCTCATAAGGTATCTTATTAGTATTTTGTAGCTTTAACTTTTGATGATGGATATTCTCCACTAGACATAGGGATCTTTATTTTCATTAAAGGTGAGACAGGTCTGTTTTCTTACCAAGTATATAATTTTTCATAATTTTGGCATATTCTCTTTCTTGAATAAGAAGGTTGCAGTTTTAGCGACTATATTTTATTTAGATGGTTTTCTTTTCCATTATTTTTGTACCCTTTCCCCTCATGCCTCAAACTTTCCTCATCTAACCTTGGCAAAACATGAGGTATGAGTGGAGTGGATGTTTTGCCAGGTGAGGTGAGGTGAGGTGTGTGAGCACACGGGGGCCTAGCTGCTGAGACCTTTCCAGATTTTTGTGTGGGAAGAAAATATTTGCATTTTCTACCATCTGGTCAACGCTTGCTATTGATCTTTCTTTCTCTCAGGAATTTGTTTGGTTTGTGGGTACAAAGTGGATCTCAGAAAGGCAAGTGTGATTCCAGAAAGATTCTTCTTTAGTAACTGAGACCTGGAATGGAATTGTGGATGCCTAGTGAAGCCACCTCTTCATCCCCCTAACTCCCCACTAGTGAGCTCTCTTGGGTGGCCATGACACAGAATGAATGCTTATAGCTATAGGAATAGAGATGCTTCCAAATCCTCTCAAGAGGGGCTGTTTATTACGAGGAAACTGCCAAACTAGAACCAAAACTGGGAAGGTGAGAGATGCTAAGGCAACTCTTGGGATCAGCTACTTTTTATTCTGTTTCTTTTTCTCTCTATTTCTCTTTCTCTATCTACCTTCATCCCATGTCTACCTCTTCCTGTTCCTGTCGACCTTTTCATACAATTATCTTCCTTTGCTTTTCTGTATCTTCACCTTGCCATGCTCATCATGCTTTTTCTACCAGCCTCTCTCAATTTCTGCTTTATAATTCTAGTTTCCATCCCACACACTGACAAATATGACATGTTCTCATCAGTAGCAGCGATTCTTACATACTGAAATCCCTGGGTATCTGTACCAATAGCTTGAGAAAGCCCCTCAGTTTGTTCTGATGAATTCTCTTTAGGTAGAGCATACCTCCCTGATTGAGAATTATTACTTTCAATTTTGGTTATTTTTACCTCCTTCCGTTGAAACTCAGACTTTAATATGTGCATAGCAATCATTTGTTGATGTTGTTAAAATGCTGATTCTGATTCATGGCTTCTAGGTTGGCAGAATCTTGTGTTTCTGGCAAGTTTCCAGGGGACACCCCTGCTGCTGATTGGAGGACCATGCTTTGAGTAGCAAGGCTTTAGAGCCACGAGGCTCAGACTTTGGTGTGCACCTGAATTGTCCAGAGGACTTGTCCAGATGCAGATTTCTGGGTGCCACCAGTAGAGTTTCTGATCCAGTAACCTGAGGCAGAGCCTGATCATCTGTATTTCTAACAAGTTTCCAAGAGATGCAAATGGCACTACTTTGGGGAACACACTTTGAGAACCACTGTTCTAAAGCCATGGTACCTTTAGCTTTATATATCAGAATCAACAAGAGAGCTTTGCAAAATATGTATATGCAGTCACCCAGACTGATTTAATTGGTCCGTGGTGGAGCCTGGGACCTGTACATTTACAAAGGTCACTGGGTGATTCTAGTATGTAGCCTGGCCAGAGAAAGCCTAGACAATTTAATTGGCCAAGTTGACATTTTTCAGCTAGTCCATGAATGGTGACTGCCTTAGATCAAGTTCTTGTCTGTGCTCTAAACAGCTATAATCAGGGTGGGGGTTCATATGGGTTAACTGTAGCCTCTTAGGCTGAGAAACTGAAAGAGCTGGTTGCTGTTGGAAAAAACCATAGCAGGAAGATGGCTGATGTTTATAGCCCATTGAGGATAAAGATGCCAAATTCAGGGGATTGTTATGGAGGGTTCAGTGTAGCTGGTATAAGCGTAGGACAGAGGACACATTGAAGCACTGATAACAGTAGAAGCAGCTCTAATCATAGATGTTGTAGTGGTTGCTGTTCCTTACTTAAGTCTTGGGGTCTGTGGGAGATACCCCAAAGGACACCATCAACATTTTTTTTTGTGGCATTGGTAGTAAAACAATTATTCTCACTGCCTGACACCTCTAGTCTTTACACTCATCAGTTACCTGACTTGATTCTATTACTGGTCTGTGAGTCTCTTGGTTCTAGGGGCCACATCTCACTCTTCTAAGCATCTTGGCCACCTCGGCACCTGAGTTTGTGTCTGGCACATGGTAATAACGTTCACATTAGATGAAGGAAAAGACACACAGATGATACCAGGTAAAGTAGTGTGGGGTAGTTACTGTGTGTGCAGCCCCATCATGGGCTCAGCCCCCACCTCAGCATTAAGGAAGGGGTCTTTGGGGATTCACTTGCATCCTGGAGCATTGCTCAACAGTGTCTAGATGGTTCCTGTTGGAACTGAGGCCTCATAGGCAATTGATATAATCACCTCGTTTTGCAGATTGGGATCCTGAGGCCCAGAGTGAAGGAACAGTTATCTTTAGGTATTGAATTATGTAATTCATCATGCGATGACTTAATATTAAAATAGAACCAGCAGTATAGTTACAGGGGACAAAAACTTGCAAAATTTGCTTCCTATTTCATTTATAACCAGGGAGCTCTGCCAGTCAGGATGGTATGGTTTTCACATGTGCCAGGCATTGTGCTAAGCACTTCATATGCATTACCTTATTTCATTGTCATAGTAACCTAGAGGTTGGTGCTTTTATTAACCACAGTTCATAAATAAATAAAGTGAGGTTAAGAGAAATTATGACATTTCTAAGATCACGTTGATAGTGTCAGAGCCCAAATCTGATTGCAGAGTCTGTGTTTTGACCTATGCTTAGAATGAGACCATTTAGAGCACATCCTGCAAAAGAGGCTACATGTGTGAAAAATGGGCAAAATCCATCTTTTAGTTTCTGGTAGAGCTTGGCTTCTATTTATTGTACATGGGTGGACAAGGATCATACAGTCCTAACAGTACCAGGACAAGGTGGGATTTGTGAAAGGAACAAGCTCAGTGCATATGCTTTCTTCACCCCACACCTCTCTCGTTTGAATGTGGGAGGTCCCAGTGTCGTGTTTGGGAAGACGACGAAGAAGAAATAACCACTTGGTGAGTTATTGTAATTTCAGAGCTCATAAAATATTTATGAAAGCTTTCTTCAGAGTCAGACTGGAACATTTCTTGACTCCTGTGGCCTGAACCTCACTACAGGGCCAGTAATATTTCTTAGAAGAAATAACATTTCTTGCAACTCAAACTTTCTTTGTCTTAATTTGTCTTAATTGATGTTACCCCAGGTTTCTGAGGGGAGCAAGTGAGGAGGGTCTGTCTGGCTGTTATGTGATATAATTTCAATTACTTATCACAATCCCTGCCATTTCCTGTGGGCACTTAATAACAAATGAACTTCATAGCATCTGTCTTCATAACAGGGCAGATTAATTTGGAATGCTGCTGGTAGGGAAAATTCAGCTAGAGGAAGTCAGTGAGAAAGAACACAATGAGAGGAGTAAGACTAAAAATATTTTAACAAATATAAGTTAACTAGCCTTTCTCAGTCTTTGAATAAATTTGGGAGTTCAAACGGATCATGGAAGGACCTAGAACCACAGAACAGATTTGTCCTTATTCCTTTTGATTCAGAAGGAGAAAGAACATGGAGGCATTCACCCCTCTCTGTGATTATCTGGCTGCCAGGAGAATGTGCAGAAAAGATTTTCAGTCCCAAGAGCCCTGGGAAGCTGCTTTCAATAGCTTTTATAGTCTTAGTGCTTGAGACTTTAATTTATTTGACATTTGGTTGTTGAAGATGATTTATTTTCCCTGGCTTGTTTTTTATTATCTCAGGCACTTGAGAGGGAAGTTTAGAGAGCAGAAAATGGGAAAACTGTTCTCTAGGTCCTGGCAACTCAGAGCATGGTGTCTAGGCTAGAGCATCACCTGGAAGTTTGTTAGAAGTGTAGAATCCCATGTCCTCACCCACACCTACTGAGTCAGCATCTGCATTTTAACAGGATCCCTTGTGATTTGCGTGCACATTACAGTTTGAGGAGCACTGCTCTAGGATTTCTCCTATGGGTCTTCGAGACACTCAGGGAGGGTTATAGGCCATAGAGGACTAACGTATGTTTGCTCAGGCTTGTGTAATTTTATAACACTGCACCCAGCACAGTGCCTGGCATGCCTTCTCTTCATTATGGCTACATCATCAATCAACAGCACTGGTAGCTGGATGTTTCCTGTGAGCCCAAGCCCCATGTTAAGTTTTGCAAATACTGTCTCACTGAATCTTCCGAGTAACTCTAAAGAAAAAAACTACTGTTATCCCTACTTTACAGATGGAGAAATGGAGACAAGAGAGATTGGGCAAATAGATTTTTGCTCAGTGGAATGGAAATTGAAGAGTTTACTTAGAGGAGGCAGCAAGAGGGTAATGGAAAGAGACTGGACTTTAAAGTTGGATAGACACTAATTTAATTTTGATTTGTTCTGCATGCTAGCAAGATAATCTTGGGGGATATTATTACATATCTCATATGTTGTTATGAGGGTAGATTGCAGAGGCATATATAGACTATATAGAATTCTTGGAACAGAGTAAGTACTCAATAAAAGTCTTTTTCTCCCTCTTCTCCTTTGCTATTTTCTTCCTGTTCCTTCTCTTTTCTTCTCTTTTATTCCCCTTTCCTGTGGTACCCTCCTGTTAGCTAACTCTGGTCCTTCATTGAAGTCCTAAGCACCTCTGCTTAGACATCTCCTTGTGTACAGGACTGAGGTTTTATAATGAATGTATCTTCTTAAATATACAGGTTAGAAAGGACTATGAAGCCTTTACTCAGTTGTCAGTTATTAATGAGCATCTGTAATTTAAAGTCTTAGCTTAGATGATTCCTGGGGTCTAGGTCTATTCCATGAAAAAATTTAGATTGTGATCTGAATTGAAAGTAGGTGCCTTCAGGTGAAATGTGTGGAAATATGTACCTGGAGTCTGGCTGAATTAGAATCCATCTCCATTAAGGGCTATCTCCATGACTTCAGGCCATTCACAAGTGAAACCAAATAGTGGTTAAGTACACAAACTCTGGAGTCAAATTGCCTGCATTTGGTTCCCGGCTGTGATGCTCACTAGTTGGGTGAAACTGCAAACAATCTAACCTCTCTGTGCCTCAGTATGCTCATCCTAGCATGGGGATAATTAAACCTACTATATACGTTCTTAAGAGGATTAAATGAATTGATGCATGTAAAGCTTCTAGACCAGGCCTGGCCCATATTAAGGACTTATGTCTGTGGTAGTTTCCATCATATTTAACCACTCCAAACCCCCATTTCCTCACCTGTGTGACAAGGATAACCTCGCCTCCCATTGGGCCAGAGGCTTACCTGTGGTGGCTGTAATGGGCCTAGCACAGTGCCTGGAGTGAGCAGGTATGCCATTTAGGTTTGTTGTCCTGCTGAACTAGTGAGACATACAAAGTAACCATTATTTTGAGGAGTTGGCCATATACTTGTGCTCTGAACGTTATGTTTGTAAATTGGGAGTGTCAAATTGAGAATTTCTCCCAGATCCAATTTAAGTTACTCTTTGATCTTATTTATAGGAATCTTCAACAGGAGGGGTAGTCTTTATATGAGCTAAAAACTAAATAATGAAATAATAATGATAATGATGACGATGACAACAAAAACAACAACAACAATAATAATAAAGAAACAGGCTGACATGTTTCCAGAGTTCTCCTTAGAAAACTCACCCACCACTCTAGGGGTGGCGATAGGGCAGATGTTAACAAAATGTCATTTAGATAGGAGATGCATCCATGGCAACTGATGACTGGGAATAGGCTGGGAAGACAATAGGCGGCAGGTCAGGTAACAAAATGACAGAAGTGGTATTCTTTAAATGCCAATCATCAGCTGAACTTGACATTCCAGTTGCCCTAGGTGAGAGGTGATCACAGTGGATCTGTGCAGCTAATTTCTTCATAGTACTAGGATGTATTATGACAACATCAACTGTAACCTTGCAAGCCCTCCGAGAAGTGGGAAGGCACAGCATGACATTTTTCTTTTTTTTTTTTTGGATTGACAAGGTTGTTGTCAGGAAATATTGTGAGGTGCTTCAGCCTTCCATGGTTTGTTTCTCTTTCTCTCCCCCTCTCTCTCCCCTTTTTTCTCCCTCTCTCTCCCCTTCTCTCTCCTTCTCTCTCCTTCTCCCTCTCTCCCTCCCTCCCTTGCTCTCTCCTTCTCTCTTTATTCCTCAACTGCTCTCATCCTGAAGTTCTTTCTTTTAGAGTCCTTTTCTTTTTATCTGGTTATCACTGTGAGGAGTTGAGATGAAAAATTACATATCTTAAGATGTTATTTCTTACCTTTAAAAGTATTTGTATTTTACAGTTACTTAAAGACCAAATAATATTTAACTGGCAGAGCGCAGTTTGAGGACCTCCTGATGAGTGGCCTAACATCCATAGAAGCCTATGTTTGGTTCAGGAGAAAGAACTATTTACCTCAAAGAACGTTTAGTTCATCTTCAGAGCCTGCTGTGGCTTCCAGTTTTTATCTTGGCCCTGAGAAAAGCAGCCTGTTCCAGGTGAACTGCTCTCTGTCGTTGCTCTCTTGCTCCAGTAGTTCTTGACTTTTAATTTGGTCTCTTCTCTTTGCTCAGCTTAACTTGCCCTTGGCTCACACAGGCTCCATGTAGCTATCCAACTAGGTCTGGAGACAAAAGGGATTACCAAACTCAGTTTAGGTAAACAGACCTTAACAAATGCTTGGACCTACATCTTGTCTCAGAGCTTCTAGATATAGCTACAGTCAGTTAGTTAAAAAAAAAAAAAAGTATATATATGTATACGTGTATATGTATGTATGTATGTATGTGTGTGTGTATGTGTATATATATACACATATATATGTATGTGTGTATATGTGTGTGTGTGTATACATATATATGTGTGTACACACACACACACACACACACACACACACACACACACACATATACTTATGTATTTGCTGTTTTTAGTCAGATGCAAGTCTGTGCCTTGGGTTTTTCATTGTATGTTTGGATGATCATTTTAGACCTGGAGATTATCTAGGCGAATGGCTCCCAAACCAAAAGCAGATGGATTCCTAGACCCTACCTCAGCCCCACTGAATTAGACTCTGGTGGGTGGAGCCCAGGAATCCCAAGAATCTGTATTAAAAGGAGCAAGAACAAATCTCTGCATGTGATACTTATGCAGTCAATGGGCCTCTAGTCCAAGGACCAGCACTTGGGAACCAGTCTAACACTTTTGAGTTTATGAATGTTGAAACTTAGGCCCAAGAAACTTGGTCAATCGTAGAGCAAGACTGTAAGCAAATTGCCTCCAAGACAGGCTTTCTGATGGTGTTTAACCTTTTCTTCACATTGGCCACTTAGGAAGCGTTGACAGACTAACTGTGCTTTAAGCAAGAAGGTGCTGACATGTTTCTTTTTAACCAGCCAAGTAGCAGCATTTCCTGCATTGGTACTCAAAAGCCTCATCCTGGTTTATCAGTAACATCTTTTAGTTTCATTATGTTCCACTGGGCTTACTTTTTATTTAAAGTGCTTTCTGTTATGGTTAAAGAATACGCAGTTGTTGCTTAATTTCCAAATCAAGTGTGCATAAGTAATTTATTGACACAGTGTTGCACTTAGACAATATTTTGAAATTGCCCTGTGTAACTTTATTAAGAGCAGAACTGGGATTGCTAATTTGTCTGGTCTGAAAGGGGAAAAAAAAAAAAAGGATCTATATATTATTAAGCCATTCAGGTGGTAAACAGCATCACCCTCCAAAAGTCCTAATCACTGTTTTTAGTCATCAGATTTAAATTGTAAATGAAACAGAGTTGGTGTATTAGAAAAGCACATGCCATGTTTTGTTAACATAATCAGAAAAATGGAGTTGCTACAAACTCTTTTCCCATCTGCCAGTCATTGTATTAAATGCTTCTGCAATTTTATTAGAATTCTCTGTCTCTGCAGATGCCAGTCAGCTGTGAAATTGAAATTGCAAACAGAAATATTACATTTTCATTCACAGCGGAAACTGAGAAAGTCCATTTTTTCTGACAGGCAAAGAAATGGCCTGACCTTGTCAACTGGGTCATTCTCTGTTTGGGCTTGAGGAAATGCTGGACTCTTGTCTTGAGAGGGAGGAAAGAAGGAGGCCTTGTGTTTCTGTCATCTTTCTCTGATCAACAAGTGCCCTTCACAGTTCATAAGAGGAGAGCTTTCGAGCTTTTCTGAAAGTAACCCATTTTTCTTTCTCCCTCTTTCTCCGAGTAAATTGAGGTAGTGATGGAAAGGCTTTAGTGCTGGAGAAGTGCATAGATTTCAGCAAGATGTTAAGTCTAACATTAGAGAATTTTCTAGTAGGTAGAAAGGACTCATGGCAGTGACAAATTGTTCTTGGGTTGTCGGAACCTGAGTTAGGCCTGAAGCAGAAGTTAAGAACGATAGTTGGATTATCTTTGCTCGAAACACTCTTTATTTCTTCTTTCCCTGGGTAATTCCCCGTCTTTCTTTTGATCTTGCTTAAATGTCACTTTCACTTGGAAGATTTCCTCAATCAACATTATCCACTCGCTCAAGACCCGGTCATTTGCATCTGCTTTGAGCTACTGTTTTTCTTCCAAGTGTCCTGGTTTTACTGGTTTAAAAGCCTTCTAGTTATTTTATCTCCAGGCTTAGCTTGGAATAGGTTTGTAAGAGTTGAATGGGTCAATCAATATTTGTTAAAAGAATGAATGATTGAATAAAATTACCTCCAGAAACAGGTTAAGTGAGAGGTACTGGAAAAACAGGAAGATCAGAACTAGAGTAAGGGGATATTGGCTACAATTCTAATAGGATAGAAGATTTAATGGGAACCAGAGAAATTACAGTAATCGTGTAATGTGCTAGTCATCTTAACAGCAGTTATAAGCTCTGACCAATGTTTTGAGGTGGAGGGGAAAAGTTGAGGTGGAATTTTTATCTTCAGTTTTCCACTGTAAAGAGTTGGAAGGAAATGAGGAGATGTTTTTTCCACATTGATATGTCGTAGTACTCTAAGTATCAACTTGAGTTAAAGAGACCCGGCCCAGCACTTTTTAAATTTAGCATAGAATCCAGCTAAGTTTAGTCATGGTGTATTAGTGCTAGCATGGGCCAGGCCCTGTGTTAAGTGCTTCTCACACATTATCTCATTTAATCCTCTAAAACAGTCTATGATTGTAGGCACAATTTTTATACTCCTTTTGCAGATATAGAAACTGAATCATGGTGAGGCTATCTGATTTGCCCAAGGTTACATAGCTCATCAGTGGTGAAGCTGTAGTTTGAATCGGTGACTACTGAATTCTGAAGTTCAACAAAGTTCTAACTGTGAGGATGGGCTGCATGTCTACGCCAACCAGAGTAGGTGTTTGATAAATCCGTGTTTAATTACCTAAAGAAGGACTATGGGGATACAGGCAGGATTGTTAACTGGATGAGCCAGATGGTTCTCACAAGGTTGCCTGGAAATGAGGAAGCTGGGAGGGAGGGGTGGTCCCCCTGCCATTGGAGGGAGCGGCTGTGCCTCTACTTCATGCAAGTTCTCCAGGTTGCTATCCGCTGGGGTTTTCAGCACTGTTGTGCAACTCCCCTGAGCAGCTGGTGCCTAACTCATCCTTTTTTTTTTTTTTTTTTTAAGACTTAGAAGGCTGCTTCCTTGAAAACCCTGTAAAAAAGAGAAAACAGCAGGGAAGGGGGTTCATTTTCTAGAGTACAAATGGTGATGTGTCCAGCTGTGCCTGATGCCAGCATATCTGTGGGATGCTGAGAGGATGGGGGACCATGTGCACCTTCCCGCTGCTGAGTTCCTCTTTGAGAGTTCCAGCCTGCACTGTGTGGCAGTTATGTGGTCTTTGTCTATCCTCCTTGCTTGCCAAGACTGGATGAAAGGAGCAAGCATCCTTTAAACTTGAGGCAGCACAATAAAAGTCGTGCAGTAGAGCTCTGAGTGCTACTGCCCCCTCCTTCCTTTTTTGTGAGTCTCTGTGCATGACGGGCTTCAGTGTTTGTGCCTGGTAGCCACATATATTATTCTATTCATTTAGTCATTTTTATCTTAAAAGCGACTAACATGATTAAACACTTTTACCATGTGCCATGCTATGAGCTAATTGTTTTGTTACAGTATCACTTATTCTTCACTATACCATTTTAATGTTAGACATATTATAGTCTTTATTCACAGATGAAAAAACCCCATAGCTTAGTGAGGCTCAGTCACTTACCTGACTGGTAAGTCACTTCCCTTCTAGTAAGTTGTAGAGCTGGACAACCATCGAGGTCCACCTAACCCTAGAGTCCAGTTCTCAAATCCATGTGCTGTTACTGTATACGATGCTGGAAAGTTGGCTGGACCACATTAATGGGCACTGTCATTAAAGTCATCTCTCTGGTGCAGCTTTGAGATGCACAACAGCTAGGAGGTGTATTGATTTAGGCAGGTGGGCAATTATTTTTGCTGCCAGAACTGCTCCATATCTGTGACTGTCCCCGAATCAACCAAGTCCATGCACAGCTGAAGGACCCCAGAGGCAATTAAATCTATTTAGCAGCCTGTACTTCCCCAGGGTATATGAAAGGAACACCAACATATTCTGGTCTCTTCTGTAGAGCTAGTTGAATACTTAGTTTCACCAGTGTTTTCATCCTCTAGGCTATAATCCAATGGATTAAACAAGCATCTCTGGCAAAAATCTTCAGGAGGCACCTGCTATTTTTGAAAACCATCTTCCTTTGCTGTCGTGGTTCCGGAATTCAATTATGGAACCTGGATTAGTGTAAGGCCATGTTGCATCTGCTATTGTACTTGGTATGCTTTCCTCTCAAGAGAAGATGCCATTTCCATCTCGTTCTTCCAATTTCTATTTGGAGTTGGGCTTGTCAATGGGCTGCTGTCTGGTGGGTGCCTTTGGGCAGGTATATTGCCTCTGCTGTTTGCTCATATGGCTGCCACGGCCCTTTTGATTTGCTTTCTGCATTTGGTCAGAGTCTTACTCTTTTTACAGAGTTCACGGTAGACTTGATTTTAAGAAGGGTCAGGGTGGACTGGCTTTGGAACACTGACAAAATGCTGCCATTTCTCCTGATAAAAGGCAAGCAGAGATCAGCAGCACATTTGAGAAATGACAAATGAGCATCATGCTCAGTCCTCTTAAGCATTCTTGGAAGTCTGCTTACATGGGGGCAGCTCACGCCTCAAAGCCTCAGTCTGTTGAGAAGGGCGCCCCTCCTGAAGTCTGGGCTTAACCTAGCAGAGGGGCGGGCTGCTCACAACAAAGTGCATGAGCCTTTAGGTCTCTATAAATAAGTAAGGAATCTCAGTCATGAAATTGAGAAGTTTCTGAAAAGGAATTTTATAAAGTCGGACTGTTTCAGGGGCGGGAAAGGGCTTTCTTCTTTGTAGGACCTGGCACTGATGATTTCATCTAGCACACATCTTTTCATATGAGTGATCTGTTATCCTAAGTGGGGTCCACTTGCAGCCATTCCTGCCTGTATAGGCCCCAGACTGCTTCACTGCCACCTGAGCCCCTGCCAAAGATATGCTGTCAAACTCCTGAAACCTGTCAATGTTGCTTTATTTGAAAAAAAGAATCTCTTCAGATGTAGTTAAGCGGAGGATTATGAGATGAGGATGTCACCCTGGATGATCAGGTAGGCTCTAAATGCCTGCATAGAGTTTTTATGAGACAAAAGGGGGAGAAGAGGAAGGAGGTGGCAATGTGACCACAAGGCAGAGACTGAAGTGATGTGGCCACAAGTCAGGGAATACTGAGAGCCACCAGAAGCTAGAAGAAAGGACAGATTCTCTTCTAGCGCTTCCAGGGGGGAAGTGGCCCTGGGGACACTTTGATTTCAGACTCCAGAGACAGGAATTTTCTGTTTTAAGCCACCCAGCTTGTGGCAGTTTGTTTCAGCAACCACAAGAAACGAATACACCACCTTTATCAATGTCTGATAAGATTTTTCTCATATTTTCCTACTTCCAAGAGAGTTCGTGTCTTACTTGCCTGCGTTACAAATTCTTTGCTATATGCATGTGTATTAGTGGCCGCTGACTGTAAGATACTCTACAGTTTGAAAGGTTCTTTGTGTGAATCTGTGAAGCTACATAAGGTTTAATTAATTACTCAGTTCACACTTGGGGTTAAACGCCTCACTCTGAAGTTTACCTGGCCCTGGATTGGCAACCTAGCATAGTAGTTCAAAAGCAGTGTCCTCTCTCTTTTTCCAATGTGCTCTCATCGGATTTTGAGCTCTTTAAAATTTAGTGAAGGAAGTGAAGCACTGTGGTGTAGTTAAGAAGAAAGTTCTCAAATCAGAATGGCTGGATCTAAATTCTGTCTCTCTCTCTTATTAGTTGTGTGACCTTGAGCAAGTTATTCATCCTCTCTGTTCCTCAGTTTCCTTATCTGTGGAATGGGGATAATAACACCTACCTCATAGGACTTTTGTGAAGTTTAAGTGACTTAATTCATGTGACACACTTGTTCACGTAGGAGTAGGAGACCCTTAAATGACTTAGGAAATCTTCAATAATGTAGAGTCATAGTTATTTTTATTAGTATGATGCCTAGCACCAGTGGGAGTTGAATTAGTGGTAGGTTCTGCTCTATTTTTACAGAGAAGGAAACACAAGCTCAGGAAGGGGCAATAAAGTGCTGGTGTTGATACAACTAGTGAATGGCAGGGCAGGGAACACCCAGTTCACAAACAAATTTGAGTGACTCTCCAGAGAAGAAAGTCTTTCTAGACAAAATGTTCAGCTGGGTGTGATTTTGAAGATATGTGTCCTCTAGCTTCCCAGGTCCCCAGTGTAGGTGGCATCCTGAATCTGCTGTTAGCTTTTTTATTCCAGATCTTTCTTACCTATCCATTAAACTTATCCTGGCTAGTGTCCCTTCTTCTAGGGCCCTGTTTTTCTCTGGGTGTAGCTCTGCTCTGACATTCACTGGCACTAATGAGTGTGTGGGTATTAATGTGTTCATATCAGTTCTTCCAGGTAAAATGTTTGCATTTTAACAAGAATGTACAGGTTATTATACCTCAACAATTGTTAGGGTTTGGAGAAATAAATGTCATTCTTTTTATCTCCGAGTGTGGATCTAAGTTGAGTCAGATAAACAATACCTTTATTTCTGATAAACTACTGTATTAGGCCTGTACTTTGACATCTTCAGGCACATGAGCTTGTAAACGCCTCACTTCACAATACAACAGACTTGTCTACCCAGCCAGCGCACTTGTGCAGGAACAATCTTTTAAAAAAATATTTCATGACAGAGAACAGACTAGAATACATGTTTTTGGCAAGATGCTGATTTCCTGAAGTGAACCCAGAACGGGCTGCGCCTTGCTTCCTGTATCTGTAAATTGAAAAGTGGAACTAGAGAGCTTGCAAATGCCTCTTCTCTCCCTCTTAATCTTCAGTGCAATTCAGTTATAAAGATGTTCCACGTAACTTGCCGACGTCCATGTTAAGTCCTGGCAGATTGGAGACTAGAACCTAGGATGCTTGACCTCCCAGTGCAGTTTCTTTTTTTTTTCCACACCGTCTTCACCTTCCCATCTGCACCCATTTCAATGGGAGAAATGAAATGAAAGTCAGGGTCATTACCCCGAAATGATGTGTTCAGAGATGCCATATGATATTTATAATGCTTTTTGGAAATGCACGATGTTTTTTTCCAGAGATAGACTTCTGATCATTAGACCGATGTAAACAACTGTCCACTTGGGAGAGGTTTAATTACCAACTCCAGATGTCGGGAAAAGCTGGTTCAGGATTCCAGCGACCTGCCTCGGTCTCTCTGCTAGCAGGTATCTTCCCCACCCCCACCCCCACCTCCAATTAGATTGGCACACTGGACATTTCACGTCTTGGCAGTGAGAGCAGATGCTCCAGACACCTAGAAAGAAAGAGGAGATGGCTGGTGATCAAATATGCAGGCGTTCCTAGGCCTCATGATGCTTTGTAGATTTTTCTCTCGCTTTTCTCTGGTTTCTGGGAAGGGTCTTAAATAAATCCTTTTTGAAGTGTTGAAGAAATTGGAACGTTTTTGGCATGTTGCTTTATGTAGCCCTTCCTTCTGGTAATATGTCTGTTTTTCTTATTTTTCTTTCATTAGGGGTAATTGTGATAAAACCTAGTAAATCTCTCACTCAACTTCTAGACAAGTTATATGACTTGCATGGGATGCGTGTTCATTGCTGCATGAGATGGGTGTTCACTGCTGTGTAAAGCGTGGTTGCCAGAGGCAAAGCCTATGATTTAGATTATGGATGCAGTGCAGATGTCACTCACCCCATAAAATATGTCTATATGTACAACATTTGCCTCTAGAGAATTATATACCATCAACCTCTACTCTTTAGATAATTGCACCTCCATGGCTTTAAACAGCGTCCCTATGCTGACAGTTGTCAGATTTATATCTCTAACTCCAACCTCTTGATTGAATTTCAGACTCAATACTCAGTTGCCTACAGTGTTGTACTTCAGTCCCTTAGACATAGCGTTGGGTTAGGGAACCACATTAGTCTACCCGGTACCAGCTCTAGGACTTTTACCTGGGACTGTTGGGAAGGAGGCACTCTTTTTCCCCTGGGTGTTTTTAACCTGGTGGAATGAAAGTCTGCAGCTGCTGGCTTGCCCTTGCTTAAGAGGAGTCTGCTTTATATTAGAACCAACACAGGAGGAAGCAGAGCTGAGAGACTGGATCCTGCTGTCACTGTGTGAGTCCCAGATCCAGACAAGCCTGAAGCTAGAAATCTCTGGGTTTCTTTATAACAGGAGGCTATAAATTTCCTCTTTTGCTTAAACCGATCTGAGTTAGGTTTTTGTCACAGTGAAATGTTAAGATTGCCGTTCTTTGTTCACGTGAGAGTTCAAGTAAGTTGATTGGAAGCAGGCATGGACTTTAAACCACATTCTTATGCAAACTCCCAGGCAAATGCAAGCGTTGTCTTCCGTTTCAGCAAGAGGGGTGGCTGCTGCGCTTCTGGGTGTTGGTTGGAAAAGAGGCTGTTAAATAAAACTGGAGTCTTATGGCTCTGTAATATCTGCCTTTTAAACTTAGAACATAATACTGTTTGGCAGGGAAATTGTAAATGTGGAAACGACGGGAATTTTCTTAAAGCACAGTATACTGTTCAGTTTTCAATTAATTCACTGCCTACCCACCCACTGTCCATTTGGAAAAGCTTTTATTAACATATTGCACCTCAGGACTTCTTGACGATATGAGGACTTAAAAGTAATTCATGAGAAAAGGAATGAGAGGAAACCCTCCATACCAAAAAAAAAAAAAAAAAAAAAAAAAGCTTAATTTAAAGTCCCCACATAGTGGGTTAGCATGGGATACCCAGGTCGCATTTATTTCAGAAAGCAGGTGTCTTTAAATGGAAATCTCAGAAGTTGGCTTATTCACCGACGCCTGCAGTACACCACGGGGAGCTCGCAGTTGCAAAAAATATAAATCGAGGCCTTGATGTTGCTCCAAGAATAAATTTTGGGTTAAGGGCAGCTAATTCTAATGAGGGCTTTTGTGGTAACAGATCTCAAATACTTAAGAACTCCATTTACTTTTCTCATTCTGCATTCTGTCCTCAGGGCTATGTGATGTTTTCTGTATGTCAGGTGTGCAGTGTTTTTCCAAGTGTGTGTGTGTGTGTGTGTGTGTGTGTGTGTGTGTGTGTGTGTGTGTGTCCGTCCGTCCGTCCGAGAAGGAAATGATTTGCTCATCCCCTTAAATGAGCAAGAATCATGCCCTCTCTGTTTCTTGATGCTTTGTACATACTGCATCATATTGTAATTATCCTTAATATTCACCAGGTTTCAATCACTTTTGAGCAAAATTGCCTTCGGACTGTGTGCTCCAGGAATGTAGGAGCTTATATCTGTTTTGTTTAACCCTGAGTATCTAGACCTTGATACAGCAGAGAGAGATTGTTGATGCCAAGTCTCATCCAAGCCCTTCTAAGTTTTCCCCTATATCAGAGGGCATAAGCCTGGAAACTGGACTTCTTTGTCTGTAAGACTCTACAGATAGATTACATCAGTGCGATGCCCTCAGATGAGATTTAGAAGGTACAATAGAAGAGAAGCCATCTTTTCTCTGCTGGCCAGGTGTTTGGGCATTGGAAATGGCAGAGACAATGTTTTGTCCATGACTTTTCAGCATCTTCTTGAGAATCACCTGCTTTGGCACTATAGGTTGCTGAGACTACTGGTGGCAGCTTTCCTAAAATCTCTGCACTTCTGGATTTCCTGATAGCCGCCTTCCTGTGCTTTCTTTCTGCAGCCTTCCAATGGTTATGCAAGTCTCTCTTTTTCTATAGTAAAGCTCTTTCTACTCTCTTTACTAACAGTGATTATTCTTTGCCTGATTAACTCTGATTAGTAAAATAAGTTGACTGTTGACTATCTCACCTTAAACTTTGTGGCATGTAATTTTCAACTTTTGGTTTGAATTGTTTATATTGGAAAATGTGTATATTACCATCTTGTGAATGCACTTAGTAGACAGGTCACTGTTCATATCTTAGACTGGCTTTTTTTTTTTTTGTGGGGGGGATAAAATAATGGTGGTCTCATGCACAATAGTTCTTATAAAAAGATGAAACTTTATTTCTTGAAAGGCAATAGCTCCTGCCTAATAGGGGAAGTGAAAAGAATATAAAGAGCTCTAAGGAAATGAGAATTAGGGATTGTTCAGTTTTGACTCTACAACTCACAGCCTTAAAACCCGAGTATCTTACAACAATGAACATTTTCTTGTTCACAGGTCTGCAGGTTGGCTGAACTGTGCTGGGCTAAGATGGGAAATGACTGGGCTTGTGTCCAAGTTTTGAGTTGGGTTCAGGTCAGCTCCAATGATTCTTCATTCTCCTTGGACGTGCAGCTCTCCCAGGCAGGTGTTTCCCATGACAAATCATAGGCACACTCTACGGCAAGGCAAAACAGACAAGACGTTTAAAGCAGCTGTTCCCTCATCATGCTCCATTGGATAAAGCAAGTAGTATGGTCAACCACACCATCAATAAAACAGAGTAGTCTGCTCTAACCACAGTTGGAGGCATTACACAGGTTTCTGGCCAAAACAGGAAGCTTTTTTGGATAAATTATAGTAGAATGCTTGGTGAGGTCACAGCTTCAATCTGTAAGGTGGATGCAACCATCTAATGCTCTACAGAGGAAAAAAAAAAAAACCAAGCAATTCATGAAACTGGTTCTTGTTAAAAGGTACTTGTTCAGTGAGATATTACACTATAGTGAAAATGGTGTGAGGAGAATCATAGACAATTCTCAATAAAAATGTGATTTGGAAGAAATCCAGAAACCAATGTCCTTCTCATCTCTGTATCCTTAGCGCCTAGACCATAATATATATTAGATAAATATTGTTTTTGAAAATGAATTATTGAAGCAATGGTAGTGGTTGACCAGTGGGCTGTGTTGAAAAGGGTTCTAATGCCAAGAATAGGCTTGTGATTAATTAGTGATATCTACCCAGAGAGAGGTACAGAGGAGGGACATGTGTTTACTGCTTCTACATTACTCCACTTTTTCTTAGACCACCCGGATCTCTCACCTTTAATGGCCTATGACTGAGATTTCTTGCAAGGAAAGACTCAAATTTATCTTTGAATGCCCCACGGTACCTAACATAAGGAGAGGGAGCAGGATTTCTCAGTGTCGTGAGCGGGTCGGCATCTGCATGTCGAAGTCAGGTCAGGATTCAGCATCCAGCAGATGCTCCGCAGCCCCATGCAAGTCCCCTCAGGACTTTCTATTTCCTTGCACCTTATAAAATGCTGTATTAAGTGAGATAATGCATGCCAAGCTCTCAGCACAGTGCCCGGCACATAAAAATGCTTGCTATTATTATTAATAAGTTTCGTGAATTTAATTATAGTCCTTTATTGCTGGAAAGTTGAAATGGATTTGCAGATCTACTGAGGAGTGGAAAGAATATAAAAGTGCTGTCGCTCAGTAGCACTGCAGATCTGCAAGAGCTGGTACCAGTCCTCAGCCTTTGTGCTGGAGCCTCTGGTAACAGTTATTTATAGCGCTACAGCAAAAAATGAAACAAAACATCAAAACAGAGCAATGTATTCTGAATGCCTGGTATAGCCTAGGGACCAAGAACAGGCTCAGTTAATTACTATGATAACATTTTCTCTCCTTCTCTGTTTCTTGTTCCTTTTCTCCCTCTCTCCTTGAAGCTGGCTGAAGAAAACAAGTGGCGATATCCTCCCCCAAGTAATCAAACATGCCAATTAGAAAGGAAAGACTGCCAGGTCCCTGGAGCTGGGTGGCAGTTTGTAAGCACCACTTATATCAAGGCACATGTGATGTTGCTGAAAGCCTGGCATCCTCAGAGAAGGCCAGTTTGATGTGTTATCCAATTCATATGCCTGAATGCCTGCCTGGCCTGATGAGTCTGGTTTTCCTTTTTAGACACTCGAGGACAGCAAAGCATAGAAAGCTAAGTGCCTAACCTGCTGATTTTAGCCAAAGTGTTTGCAGAGTGTTGTTTTCATTAATTGGAAGCCAGTTGTAGCGGGAAGGGCACCACTCAGGAATCCTCTTGGTGTAAAGTATGATTCTTGTTGGGGTGGAGGACTAGAGCCCAGTAGACTTGGGTTCAAATGTTGGCTCCACCAGTCAATAGCCACACTGAGCCTCTGTTACCAGGCTGGTTATTGGAAGAGTCATGTTACTTCCTTGCTGATAATTCTCCAGCAGTTTCTCACCAAGTTTAGAATAAAATCCCAGCTCCTATTCTGGATTAATCCTTATTTTGTTATCTGGCTACTGTTTACCTTTGTAACATCATTATCTACTATTCTCCCTTTGCCCATCAGGATCTGAGTTTCCTAGCCTTTCTTCCCACCCCACTTCTTTCAACATGCCATACTTCTTTCAGTTTATCAAGTCTCTGCCTGGAGTGCTCTTGCCACAAATTTTTGCATGCTACTTTCTTTCTTAGCTTAATTCACCACCACCACCACCACCACCACCACCATCATCATCATTATCATTATCATTGACATTTATTAGGTACTTATTTGGCTCAGAGCTATTCTTTAGCATTATATGTACTAATACTAATCTTCATATCAACCTTAAAAGTGGGTTAAAGTATTATCCCCATTTTAAAAAATGAGGAAACTAAGGCACTGGAAGGTTCAGTAATTTGCCCCAAGGTCACACAATTAAGAAGTGAAGAAAGTGGGATATGAATGTAAATACATGCTAAAGCCTACTATTTAATCATGGTGCCTTTCTAGCCACTCAAACTTAAGAAGCCATCTAGTTACCTTCTCTCACATCATCCAGTTTCAATTCTTTGCATAGTAATTATCTCTGATATATATTTTCATCTAACTTGGTTTGTGTCTTGTTATTTAAGTAGTCATGAAAATGAGGTTGCTGTTTTGTTCACTTCTGTGACTTGAAGAAAACCTGGCCCTTAAATGTGTTCAATAAATATTAATTGAATGAATGAATGAATAAATGAATGAATGTTAATAGATCTAACACCAGGCCTGAGTTGGACTAATAACAACCTTTTTAATACATATTACTCCTCCTCATTCCCATGAACTTCATCATGGTTTATGACTCCATTTTGACTATGATGGGGCCCCCAATTTTCCAACATCCCAACTTTCCCCATTCTTTTTCCTGGGATTATTAGGATTCTTTATGGGAATAGGCAATGACCTTTTCAGCCACTGAAGGCCCTCTTGAGGCCCCTTTCTCTCACCCACCAAATCAGTAGCTTGAATGTCCAGGCCATTTTTAGGTAGAGACTCTAGAGAAGTCAAAAGTAACCCTTAATCAGGAAAACTTGAGAGATACCTAGGTACCTCGACAAGTTTAAACTTCTCTGCCAGAAATTTAGCTCTCTGTGTAAAGGGACTTGAATCAGAAGATGAAATTTCCTTTTTCTCTTGTACTTCAGGTGCAGAAGGTTGAATTAAGCATGAGCTTCACTTCATGGAACACTGTTGCCATTGGTCCACATGAGGTCTCTTTTATTTGTATTTAATTTATTCATTTCTTTTTATCGATTTTTTCCATTCTCATTTCTTTCTCTCCCCACAGATAACCATTCTAATGTTTTTAATGTATGTACTTTTGTATGTGACCTTGTAAAATGTGCTTTCTTGCTTTATATTTTTGTATTAATTTGTGTATTAAGATGTGTCATTCCTGCCTTTTAAAAAAATTCAGCCTGTACTATGTTGTAATATCCATGCATGCTGCTGTCTGTGTATCTACTTCAGTGCTTTTAATTTCTGCTTAGGGCTCAGTGGTGAGAACCCACCGAATTCTAATGGGACTCTTAGGAATAAACCTTCCCAGTGTAGGGTTTCCCCACAGTGCACTGGGTGATCAGAAAGTTTTTCATTTTGTCCTTGCAAGAAATGGCTTTCTTCTTCTGTTTCTCTTCTTTTCTCTCCAGTCTATTTCACCTCAACTCAGCTTTATCAATGTCATGCCCCTGCTTTGTCCACCAATTTCCAGCATCTGGACTATAGGTTGCAAGTAAATATTGATATTATACTTATGTGTTTATTCATTCAAGAGATATTTTATTAGTTACAGTCTATGTGCCAGGGCACTATTCTAGGAAATGGAGATTTAGCAACACAACAGAAAAGCAAGGCTTCTGTTCTCATGGAGCTTAGATTATTAAGAGGGTATCACGGACAGTAAATAAACGTGCGAATAAATTAGCAATATCTTTTCAGAGAACACCACCCTTTAGGAGATGCAATTGATCTGAGCAACAAATGACAAGATATAGTCATTCATGCAAACGTCTGGGATCTGAAGAGATCTGGAAGCTAGAGCAGCAAGAGCAAATGACATATGGTGGGTACAAGCTTGATCTATTCAAGAAACAGTAAGATTTGTGTGGCTGGAGTGGGTAAGAGGAAGAATGGGAAAAGATGAGACTGGAGAGGCTAGGCCAGGTAAGACAGGGTATATAACAAAGACAAATTATATTCTAAGTGCAACGGGAAACTTATGGAAGAGTTTAAGCAGATATTATAGAACTTGCAACATGTAGATGCTATCCTTGTTCCCTCTCATTTTAGCAAGTCTTGGAGGTGGGGAGCATTCTAGTTTAGTTTCTATATGGGTACTGGGGGCTTTTGTACTCTAGGTCATTTTTCTCCTAGAGCCATTGTCTCTGGCATAGGTACTGAACTTTATGTTTCCTGTATCAGGACACTGGGTTTAGGAGAATAACACCACACCATGTATCATGGTATTTTGGCCAGCCCCCAAAAGTCACTGAAGACAGAAGCTGTTGCTTAGAGTTTGAACCTTCTACCATCATTGGGGTGTACCACCAGCCTGTCACTGAAAGATGATGAATCTCACCTGAGCAGGGGCAAGCCAAGAAGACTTGGGTAGAGTTATACAGAGATCAGGTTGTTAGTATTATTGTTATTTAGGCTGAAGTTATCACTGTTTAGTCATTTAAGCTAAAGTTTCACATCACTAGATAATCCACTATGTATTCTAAATATTTTCTTCTGGGGAATAACACTCTACTTTTATGCCTTTTTAAGTCTTAGCATTTACTGTTAATTAGGCCCCAAATCCACCTTTAAGATTATGCTGCAAGTTATGCAGATGTGATGGATTCTGTTCTCACTGGTATCCTCGCTCCAACCCTCTTTCCCTGCTGTCTGCTGCCCCACATCAGTGACTTAGGCCCTACACCTCCCTCTCTTTGGCCTCGGAGTAGCCAATCCTCTATTTTTTTTTTCTGCACCATAATGTTTGGGTAGTTAATGGCTTGGAAATAAGGAATGAGCTCTCAGTGTACACTTAAAAGAATCCATGGTGAGTAATCCTTTGTGTTGTAAATAATCACCCAATAATTTATCTCCTTGCAAGTATAGATTTGGAGTTTTTATTAAAGGGTGCCCTGCTAGCAGTCTTAAGAGGAATTAAAAGAGTGTTTTTGGAGACTATTTGGCTGGGGGAGAAAAATAAAAAGGATATTCAAGGTGAGTGAAGTGAGACCCTGGGATGTATAAAACTATTTGTTACAGGGCGGGGGGCCAGTCTTTTGTTAATTTAAAGGAATGAACATCTTGAGGCAATATTTTGAGGGTAAATATTGGCGGGTAGGTTTTTAAGTTGAAAAACTCACACTGTGCACCCTTTCTACATGCATATGCAGCAGCCCCCCCCCATGTTTGTGAACCAGAAACCCAATTTTATGGAAGGTCAAGTGCACCCTGCCAAAATGCTTTACCTGTGAGTGGAGACAGAACCAACTGCATAATAGTTGTGGAGCTCATAGCAAAATGAAAATGCAAGTCCTCTTGTTTACAAATTATGAAGAATTTCAAAACAGTGATGGTGGAGCATTGAACCAAGCAGGGCCCTCTTGTGAATGGGGCCCTACGCATGTCACATGCCCATGAAGCTGACCCTAAGCACAGAGTTGATTTTCCTGGGCACTTGTAATAGATGTAGTCAGTGTGAAGAGATGAAAAGAATATGGACTTTGCGATGACACAAAACCGGGTTTTAATCACAAGTATCTGCAGTTTACGGTAGCAAGTCAGATAACTAACCTCTCCAAACTTCAGTTTCTTCATCTTCAAAATAGAGCTGTTACTCTTTTGCTTTCAGTGTTCCTGAAAGGGTTAATAATGCTTTACTTACAGTGCTTCGTGAGGAGAAAGTGTCAAATAGGAAGCGTTAGCTGTGATGATGATTGAACAAGTGAGTTAAAAACCTGGAACTCTTGAATGACTGTCGTTGTTTTCCACAGCCTCTTCTTCCACTAGATCTTATGACGTTTATAGACTTCAAGCTTCTCTAAAACCAATTCTAGGGACACTGATAGAACCACTACTACATACCAGGAGTAAGAGTAGAGGACTCAAGAGTTGAAGATGAGACTTTTCTCTTCTTGAATTACTTTTCTTTGACTGGACACTGTCTTCTCCAGACTATTGTAATACAAGATTTATCTCATTCTTTCACCTGACCATCACTCCTTGTCAGCTTGTATTACTGACTTATGCTCCTTCACCAAACCTGTAGACACAGAAGAAGCTCTTCTTTTCTTTATTGACACCTTTACCTTGGCTTATGGCACTGAATACCATCCATCTGCTGGTGACCCTTAAAGCTCAGGTGTTGTTTTGTGGGTGGGATTTCATATTGATGTATCTGGCAACTGTCCTGAAGTCTCCACTTGGGCATCTAATAATTACCTCAAAAATATAGCCAAAATAGGAATATTGGCTCTTATATCCTACATCAAGAAATGACACCACTGTCCAGGAACTCAGACACTGGACACACGATAATGTACTTCCTCAGACATTTCTCATATTTTCTTTCTCAAAGGATTTTAATTTGTCTACTCTGCTTTTATGGTCGTTTATGCTTACGATCAATATTAGAGACACTTATCACTCTCTCACCTGCTGATTGTTTTGACTTTCATTGCCTTCCATTTTGGGCTAGTCTAGTCTAGAAAATCAAGAATAATTTATATCATTGAAATGACACGAGCACTCTCTGGGGAAGACAGAATGGCAGTGTGCCTCTGAAGTCAGGTCAGTAAGTAACCCTCTGAGACGACTGCCAGCACCATGAGCTCATTAATGACCACATGGTGTCAGGACCTCGATTTCCTCTTTTAGAGGCCTGAAGGCAGCCAGACTCGATCATTGCAATATCACCGAGGATTCAACCAGGAAGAGAAGTCACGATGATGCTTCTGTCAGTGTCTGAAGGAGAGCAACTTAGTTCTAATTCATCTCTTTTCTCATTCCCAGAATCTGAAGACTGAAGAAGCCTGCGTAGAATGACTGTATGCTCTGTTTTTAAAATAGGCATGCTTGGTAGTTAATTTGCAGTTGACCATCTAGGATTCAGATACTATACTCTTACAGGGAAAGGTGACATATGTTGGCCAGTCAGAATGATGGTTTCTCTTCTGTTATTAAGTAGCATTTATGCTGCAGTTTGGGAGAACAGTTTATATAAAAGATATCCTTTAGTCAGACTAGCCTACCCTGAGATCGCTGATTAATGGGTTGGAATAGAAGGTTCCCAGGTTTTTAATCTCACACCCTTCTCTTCCTGTACCCTATCCCAGGCTTGCTGCAGCCACATTGGACAGTCTATGATAAACAGATTGCCTGGAGAGAAATCAGTAAATGTCCAGTAGTAAAGAATTAGAAAATCATCCTCCTGTTCATTGCATATCAGAAATGGTATTTCCTGGTGATTAGTGCCATTGAGCATCTTTTTATGTGCCTGTTGGCCATCTCTTATTCTTCTCTGGCAAAATGTTTATTCACATCCTCTGCCCATTTTTTAATTGGATTTTTTTCTATGAAGTTGTGTCAGTTCTTTATAAATTTTGAATATTAACCCCTTATCATATGTATAATTTGCAAATATCTTCTCCCATTTAGTAGGTTGCCTGTTTGTTTTGTTGATGCTTTCCTTTGCTGTGCAAAAGCTTTTTAATTTCATCTAATTCCATTTTTTTTTGTTTGTTTTCATTGCCCTTGTCTGAGGAGACTGGTCCAAGAAAATATTGCTAAGATCGATGTCAGAAGCTTTTTACCTATGTCTTCTTCTGGGAGTTTTATAATATAAGGTCTTACATTCAAGTCAAAACCATAATGAAATATCATTTCACACCTGTCAGCATGGCTATTATCAAAAAGACAAAAGATAACAGGTGTTGGCAAGGATGTGGAGAATAGAGAACCCCTGTATACTGTTGATGAGACTGTAAATTGGGGCAGCCACTATGGAAAACAATATAGAGGTTCCTCAAAAGTTAAAAATAGAAGTACTATTCTGATCCAGCAATTCTACTTCTGGGTATTTATCTGGAGAAAATGAAAACACTAATTCGAAGAGATGTATACACCCCTATGTTTATCATAGCACTGTTTATAGTAATCAAGCTATGGAAGCAACCTAAGTGTCCATTGATAGATGAATGGATAAGGAAGATGCAGGATGCAGTATATATATATTCATTCATATATGTGTGTGTGTGTATAGGAGAACATTACTTAGCATATTATATATATATGTATATATATATATACACACACACACACACACACACATATATATATATATTCTATTCTATATATATATATATATATAATAGAATAGTACTTAGCCTTAAAATGAGTGAAATCTTGCCTTTTATGCAACATGGGTGGACCTAGAGGGTATTATTGTAAGTGAAATAAGTCAGACATAGAAAAACAAATACCATATGATTTCACTTATATGTGGAATCTTAAAAACAAAACAAATGATGAACAAAACAAAAGAGAAACTCAGGATATGGGAAGCAAATTGGTAGTTAACAGAATGGAGAAGGGTTGAGGTGGGCAAAATAGGTAAAGGGGATTAAGAGGTACAGAGCTTCAGTTCTAAAATAAATTGAATCATGGGGACACAATGTACGACATAGGGAATATAGTCAGTAATATTACAATAACTTTGTATGGTGACTAGACAATGTGATCATTTCATAACATATATAAATATCAAATTATTATGCTGTACACCTGAAACTAAGATAGTGTATGGCAATTATACTGCAATAAAAATAATAGTGTTTCCTTTTCAGCCTGGAGTAATCTGGGAATTGAAGTCAATTCTGTGCTGTTCTCCAGCTATGGGAGGTGTCTTGGACCATGTCTGGCTTTAAGATATGACATTTCTAGCAACGTTTGCCTCTGGGTTTCTTGTATGGTACCTTACCTGATGCTGACTTATTGTTGTCATTAACTTCATCTCTTGGGTCTTTTTGATCTATTATCCTTTCAGTTTCATTAGAAAGTGAGCTAACTTCTCAAAGGCAATCTCTGTGCCTTTTTACATCTTTGTGTTCCTAGTGCCTTACACAGGGTAGTGATTAATGAAGTCTGATTGAATGAATTAAAAAAAAGAAAACCAACTTATAAATGAAAAAAATGCAAAAATACTTTCTATATCCATTTTGGGAACAGCTTCTCTTATACAGTGTTGTCATGGTGACACCAGTTTTGTTTTAATGCTGTGAAATTATTTCATTTAAATATCATTGTGAGTTAGCTTATCTTGTTCTCATTTTTTTCACGGGAATTTAAGAGTGAGTGAGATTATAGAATATAAGTGATGTTGCCAATACTCAAATACTGATATCTCTAATCACTATTTATTTATTTATTTATTTATTTATTTATTTATTTATTTATTTATTTTTAGACCAAATAGACACAACAGAGACAATGTGTTCATCTGTGGCAAGGTGCTTTTGGTAGTCAGAGTTCTTGGGCACACATCAAATGTTGACATGATACAGGTTTTAGGCACTCAAAGACACAAAGTAACAATGTTGCAAGGGGAGGAGCCCATTAGCTACCAGTGTGGAGGCTTCTAAGTTATTCTGGAGAATTGGCATGATACTCTTATTTCCGGATTTCCAGTTTTGTGATATTTCACAGTTTTCAGCAGTTAGGAAAGCTTTCCTATTGGCTCATTAGGCTTTTTTATTTTGGAGTCTGCCACTGATTAGGATTTGCTTTGGACCACATGTCCAGATAGTAGTTTCATCACATTGGGGTTTATTTCCCCTGCTTATCACAAGTGCCTGAGTCAGTTCTGTTATCTCTTGAAGTGGCCAAGGACTCAGACCCCTTTCTGTTTTCACTCTGCCATACTTTGGTTTTGTTTTCATCCTCAAGATAGCTCTTTATCCTAGCATCACACTTGCATTCTAGTCAAGAAAGAGGGGATAGGAAGAAAAGGAAAACAAAAAGCAATACAAGCAATTCAAATAACTGTGTCTTCTCCTTTTAAAAACAGTATTGCAATGGCCAGAAGAGTGACACAGGACCACCTCAGTTTGCCACAGAATCTGGCACACTGCTACTTCATACAAAGTAGAGTTCTGTAACTGAGGAAGAAGAGAGAGAGGATGCTGCATAGCGTTTGCCATAGTCTACCCTGGTAAACAACATCCATATATCCCCTTCTTTTCAGACATATGTCACCACCCCTGACATTTCATTCAGTTATAACTTTCAACTCAAAGTCTAGAGTATTTTCAGGTTCTTGAGTTCCCATAATGAATGAATTTATTTTTCTGCATCTTACACATGTGAATTCCCAGTTGCGGAGAAGGAAGAGGGTGATAACAACAGTAAGACTACAATTCAGAAAATAAGAGAATCAAGGACACACCAGTCAAAACAATTATCAGATCCTCGGGGTGGGATGAGCAATGCCTTCTTGTCCTAGTGCACTTATGGACTAAGTGGATTGTGGCCCCTGGCTCTGCTTGCCGGACTATAGTCCTTCTCTATTATCCTCCAAGGCCAAAACTGAGGAGGGTTTTGGAAAGGATGTCATTTGTGTGGCTTCACTGTTTCTATGGCCTAATTCTTGTTCATAGAAGCTAAAGACCTGGGGATTATTTTACAGGATAAATAGTCACAGACCATAGGTGGCCAGGCCTGGAATTTCTTTGGCAAAAAGTTCCCTCAAAGTTCTCAGCAGGTATCTAGCCTATTCATTATCTTTGATATTAATAATAGTGCACATCTTGTTTAGATGTTTTAAGCCTGAAGATTCTTCCCTATTACCTATTAGTCTTTGTGGTCTGACCACCAAACTGCCTCTTACCTTAATGGTTTCTGTTCTGAGGCAATTCAGAACAGTAGGCTTAAGTGGCAGGACAGTTTCTTAACTCCCCAAACACCAGCAGGTTGGCCTCTTCTCTTTTGCAGAGATCTATTAATAAAAGGTTTTGTGGGAAGGCCTGCAGTTTTGTGCCTGCCCCTTTTATCATTTTTATTTTAAGGTCATTGAAGTGCCTGACTTTTTTCTAACTGCAGGATTTCAAACTGTGGGACTCCAACTTAACTTAAATTGCAAGCTGCTGGCAGAGCATCTGATCCTTAGAAAATTATTATTTACTTCCTACACTCCGATGCAGAACAGGGTAAATTTCCCTGAGTGGTGGGGAGACCAAGCCCTGCACTGAGAGAAGAAGAGGGTCTTGGCAGAGAAAATAAAAAGAATTCAACACACAGGCCAAAGTTAGAGTCGAAAGGAAAGTTCATTAGAAGAGGAATAACACTCCACAGACAGAGTGTGGTCTTGTCTCAGAGGCAGAGACTGAGAGAGCCTAAGAGAGACTCAGAGGGATGGAGACAATAGAAACGAGGACAGTGAGAGAGACAGAGTAAAGACACCCAGAGTAAAGGCAGTGAGACAATCCCTAGTTTTCTGTTTATATATCGTTCTTTAGTTCCTGTGAGTTACACTTTAAAGACTGTAATTATCCATTTCATTTGATATGGACATACAGTGAAAGGGTTGGGGAAGAGTGTAAAGCTGTAAAGGTAGGAATAGTTAGCCTGACAGGCTTGCTGGCAGTTCCCAGCCTTTAAGCCATAGGTTCCCCCATAGTTTTACCCATAGGGAATGAACGATATTATTTGTGTAGGGCATCCACTTAAAGACTCTGTTTTTTCCTATTTCCCCTACACGGTATGGAGAAGTGGGTTGTTCGCAGTCTCAGCAGAAATCTTCCTTTGTTCTGCAGGCGTCCTTCTGGCCTGACTGCAGAGCTGATCAGCATACGGAGGTCTCTGAATACAGTAGCTTGATTTAACAGTTTAGTTCTCTTGCTTTTCCCTGCATTATCTCCTTGTGCTCTTACTAACTCCAGATTAATTTTATCTGTCTCTTTCTAATGTTGCCGAATGTGGCAAGAAGGACCTTGCACACACGCCCTCTTTTGGACACATGACATGTGCTACCTTGGGTGTTAATGGCCTTTCCTATCGCCCAGACTCTCAGCGCACCCTCGGCCACCTCCACAACCATCCAGCCACATGTGTAGAGTCTGGCTCCTTTTCACACTTGTATATTGGCTTGAGATGCCCACACTATAAGTTACGGGCTATGACTTCTTGGGTGCTGCTGAAGGGGCCATGTGATTTATATATCCCAGAAATGTGGGGGAATTACCTTTTCATGGGAATGAGTTTTGTCCAGAGGGAAGCTGGTGGCAGTGAGGAAAAGGCACATAAATCTTCCTCCTCCTTCTTTCCAGTAGACACCTCTGAGCCACAGTTGCATCATACAGCCAAACTGGGGAAGTTGCCATCACTTAGAACATACAAACATCTAGATACCAGTTGTGTGTTGTAGCTTCTTATACTGCAATCATTACCATGGTAACTGAGTGTGTTGCATTGTTCCCTGCACTTGCCTCACTCACTTCTCTTTTCCTTCATTCTGGACTGGGATTTTACCTCTCAAATAAAGCAGCAGCACCTACCCTGCTGTCTGATCCTCTGTTTTCTAGGAAAACTAAGATAATACACTGACATTCTGACTTTTTCTTATTGTTTCCAATAAAACAAAGGACTTGGTTGACCACTGGCCTGCAACCTAACGTGTAGTAGTCAAAAGTTTGAGCAAATGGTTTGCCATGGCACAGAGAGGATCTTCAGTCTTCTGACAAGCAAAATCTGGGTCCCCACTTTGCAAAGGCCCATTTCATTTCTCCACAGCTGGAAGAAGGTGCTGTTGAAGTACAGTAGCCCCCCCCTTCTCTGTGGTCTCACTTTCCAGGGTTTCAGTTACCCGCCAGCAACTGCAGTTGGAAAATTCCAGAAGTAAACAATTTTATAAATTTTATATTGCGCACCGTTCTGAGTAGTGTGATGGAATCTCTCCCTCTCCCTGCTTAGTCCCACCCTTGATGTGAATCATCCGTTTGTCTAGTGAGTACATGCTCCCCACTCATTAGTCACTCAGTAGATATCTCGGTTATCAGACCCACTGTTGAGGTATCACAGTGCTTGTGTGCAGGTAACTCTTATTTCACTTAATAATAGCCCCAAAACATAAAAGTAGTGATGCTAACAATTTGGGTATGGCAAAGAGAAGCTGTAGTGAAAAGGCATTTATATAAAGGAAAAAACAGTGTGTCTAGCATTCGGTTCCATCCACAGTTTCCGGCATCCACTGGGGGTCTTGAAACATATCCCTCATAAATAAGAAGGGAACTGATGTTTTAAAACACAAAGCTTTTCTCTTTCTTCTTCAGTTTTCATCTCAACTTAAGCAATGCCAGTTTTAAATGCAAATATAAGAACATTTAACTTGTTATGTGAAATCACTGAAATAGCACAATTTGTGTTACATTACTTGTACATGTATAATCATGAATGCACCACTTAATGAGGGTTTTATGCTCTGAAAAATGTGTTCTTAGATGATTTCATAATGTGTGAACATCGTAGAGTGCACTTACACAAACCTAGATGGAGCCCACTGCACACCTAGGCTGTGTGGTGTAGCCTACTGTTCTCAGGCTACAAGCCCATACAGAATCTTACTGTACTAAATGCTGTAGGCAGTTGTAACACAATGGTAAATAAAGGTTTGTTTAGACTAGCATCATCAGAAACACATGAGTAATGCATTTTACTACGATGTTGCGATGACTTTGAAGTAGAAAATAGGAATTTTTCAGCTCTATTATAATCTTATAGGATCACTGTCATGTATGTGGCCTTTTGTTGACTGAAATGTCATTATTCGGTGCATGGTTATGTGTATATGTGTGTGTATGCATGTATTTGTTATGTATAATATATATTAATATATATAAAATATAGATGTTATTCTGTATTTACATAGATCATATGTACTAATATAATATGTGTTACATATATGTTCTGTATTATAATGTGTATTATATAGTACATATACATTATTTTGTATTTCCACTGTTCTGGTAAGAAAAAAAAGATTATATATATATAATATATAAAGTATATATTACATACATACATACATATAACATTTCTATAATTTTTTTCTTACCAGAACAGTGTAAACACAAACTAATGATAACTCAAGTGTTTTTACTTTTATTTTACTTCCTGATACATTCTACCAATATTCTGCTCTTTTATCTTATTGATGAGTAAGGAAGGACTAAAAGGAAAAGGAGCTGTGGGTTATCCTGTATTTCCTTTTCATTCCATGTCTGCTTGGTTTGCCATAACAAAGTGCCATAGACTGAATGGCTTAGCAGAAATTGCTTTTCTCACAGCTCTGGAGGCTGGAAGTCTGAGATCAGAGTGCTAGCATCTTTGAAGTTTGGGTGAGGGCTCTTTTCTTGCTCGCTGATGGCCACCTTCTTGCTGTGTTCTCACATGACAGAGAAAGAAAATTTTTTTTCTCTTTTTTTTTCTTATAAGGCCACAGTTGTATTAAATTAGGGCCCCACCCTTATGACCTCATTTAGCTGTAATTACCTCCTGAAGACCCTATCTCCAGATACTATCCCATTGGGGTTAAGGATTCAACGTATGAATTTGGAGGACACACGATTCATTCCATAGCATTCTGTTTCCATTTTTAGCATAAGTGATGAGATAGTTCAAAGAAATAACATAAGTGAGAAAAGATATGATAGCGTTCTTTGGTCATTTATTATTTTTTTTCTTCAAATGCCATTGCCTTCTTTCTACATTAAAAAAACATGCTGATTTAAATAGAGTGGCCTTTTGGAGCTGTCATTGCCTCCCCCTCAACCTACTTATACAGACTTAAATAAAACACATTTATCTTGTACATTTTATCTTTCTCTTTGAACATCTATATGTTGTGGGCCAACTGGAAGCCTGTACTCACGGGCATTGCTATATGTAAATGGTTGGCAAGGAACAACACACCCGCTGTGTCTGTCTTCTCTGTTAACATACATGCACTCCATTTTCTCAGACTTTACTTACAGAATACAAGTTCAGATAAAAAATTATTAAAAATTTCAGAAAAGGATAGCAGAGCGTTAAACCAAGAATCGGGCTCTTCTGGGTCATCTTGAAGGTAGTCCTCCTTCTTCTAAATGAAACAAAACCAAATTTTAGATTCTCTTACTTTCTGCATTATCTTTTTGGGTACCAAGTGTGTTTGGCTCTAGGTAGCAGAAAAGTAAAAACTGCTAATCGTGGAGGAGTTTATTTCTCTTATGTAACAATAAGTATGAGGTGGTCAGTTTAGTTTCCACAAGATAATCATGAAATCAGTGTATTTGCATCACTTTGCAACAGCCTTTCTAGACTGTGGCTTTTAACCTCTTGGTGGCTCCTGCCCTTCTAAGAATCAAAACTGTATGGTAGAAAGAAAGAATTAGGAAAGTAAAAACAAACAAACAAAAAAAGAAAAAAGAAAAAAAAACCCTAGCCATTTCATCTTTCATCTAAAATAACTTGCCATTTTATTTTTTAGTTTTGGAATTTCCAATTAGCAACTTTGGCTTATCTCACATTGGCAATGATTATATTACTTGGCCATACTTTGCTGCAAGGGGACCCAGGAGATATAATATTTTTTAACAGAGATTTCAAAACAAAATCAATGTTCTATTGTTAAGAAAAAAGTGCAGAATGGATAATGAGTAGGACATAAGTATGATCTATCTATCAAACCACCTCTAAAATTTGGTAGCATAATACAATAACTATTTAATGATGCTTCTAGAATGTGTGTGTCTGGGATTCAGACAGGGCTCAGTGGGTCTGGCTTGGCTCTGCACTATCTAGAGCCTCAGCTAAAAAGACTCAAATACCTGGGGGTGACTCCAAATACCTGCTGGAACTCTCAGGATTTCATCTTTGCGATGTATATTGGCTAGGGTTCTCCAGGGAAACAGAATCAGTAGGATAGAGAGATACATAGAGATAGAGATTTTTATCTTTGGTAAGATAAACGTTTTTTCATTATATCTGTCTATCTAACACGATTTGTTATAAGGAATTGGCTCATATGATTATGGAAGCTGAGAAGTTTGACAATCTGTCATATGCAAGATGGCGACCCAGGAAAGCCAATGGTATGGTTCAAAGAAATGGGGAGCCAATGGCATATATTCCAGTCTGTGTCCAAAGGCTAGAGAACCAGGAGTGCTGAGGACAAGAGATGGTCAACGGCCCAGCCCACATAGTCAGGCAGGGAGCAAATTCAACCTTCATCCACTGTTTTGTTCTACTCAGGCCCTCGGTAGATTGGATGGTACCTGGCCACATTGGGAGGGCCTGCGGCTTTGTTCAGTTCACTAGTTCAAAGGCTAACTTCTTCTGGAAACACTAAGAAATGTTTATTAAGCTATCTGGGCACCCTGAGATCCAGTCAAGTTGACACATAAAATTAACCTTTGTGGAATGGGATGACTCAAAGATGGCCCCAACTGGGACTGTCAACTAGAGAGAAAGCCAGTCTGTGTGGCTCTCTGTGTGCCCTGGGCTTTTCTCACTACGAGGGCTGTGTTCTGAGAGAAAATGCTCTAAGACTAGGCCAGAAGCTGTATGGCCTTTTCTGACCTAAACTTCAAGTTCATGAATGTTACCAATTATAAGTAATTCATTAAGGTCACACCAGATTCAAGGGGAGGAGAACTCCACCTCTTGATGAGGGGTGACAAAGTCACATTGTAGAAGAGCATGTGGAGTGGGAGGTATTGTTGGAGCCATCTGCCACAGTCAGCTACAGGGTTCAAGGATCAATGAGGTGGCTATAAAGGTACATTATTTTCTTTGCTTTCATGTGATTCAGATCTGTGGAGGGAAAAGCTGAGCAAGGATGGAAATGTGGGTTTTTACAGGATATTTCACCTGGTCAGAAAAATAAAATGCCCTGTGTCTAACTACTCTCTAGACTCTTTGTTTTGGTTGATTTTCTTAAAAGCTTTAGAAAAATTACATCCAGTAGTATCCACTGTTTTGGGTGTATGCAGTTCTATGGATTTTAACACTTGGGTATCAGATTCTCATTACTACTACTGAAGATAGGATATAAAACAATTCCAGCACCCCCAAGTAATGCTCCTGTGATGTCCCTTTATACTTATTTCCTCTCCTACTTCTCGCCCTGGAAACCTTTTATCTCCAGGTAAAAATTGCTTTGTTTAGTTGTCTTCAGAATATGCTGTATATGTCCTAGGGGATTCACAAGATGACAGAAAAGGGGAAAAAGAAAGTAACAGAATTTATATTACTATTTTTTTATCTCTTCTGTTTATATTTCAATTTTTGTTTATGTTTTAAAAAGCACATAATATATTAGCACTGTGGTCCACATATATGATTTATAAATACAGTAGTCTCCTTCTTATCCACAGTTTTGCTTTTCATGGTTTCATTTATCTGTGGTCAAACCGCAGTCTGAAAATATTAAATAAAATTTTTCAGAAATAAACAATTCATGAGTTTAAAATTGCATGCCATTCTGAGTAACGTGATGAAATCCCGTGCTGTCTCTTTTCACCCTTTGTCTAGCATATCTACCTCACTTCATCTCAACATGTAGGTGTGGCATCATCTCACATCATCATGAGATGGGTGAATACAGCATCATAAGATATTCTGAGAGAGACTGTATTTACATAACTTTTATTATGCTATATTGGTATAATTGTTCTATTTTATTAGTAGTTATTGTTAATCTCTTATTGTGCCTAATGTAAAATTAAATTTTATATAGGTATGTCTGAATAAGAAAATAAATAGTATATATAGGGTTTCAGTACTACTCATGTCTTCAGGTATCCACTGGGGGTCTTAGAACATATCCTCCATGGATAAGGTGGGACTACTATAAATAGACATTGGGAAGGTTGTTAAAAATTGATTACTGATAAAAATAAGTAACTAATTTTTTTTTTTAGGCCACTGGCTTAGATTAGCATCAAAAACAATTTCCTTGAGGGGTAAAAGTGGCATAGTTGTTTACACAAGGATTTTTTCTTAGGCAAGAGAATACTGAATGAAGGACAAGGAGGCTACAGGAAAAGTATAGCTCTCTGAGTTGGGGCTTGAATTCCTCAAATGATATTGTAAACGATTCTTCACTTGCTTGAGTTTTGCTTTCCTAGATCACTTATTTGCTCCATGGAAATGGGCCATTTCTGTCATTCATCAAGTATATGCCTTGGCATGGTTTTAGGAGCCAAAGATACAGGACGGAAAAAGACAGTTAACATCTTGTCTCTCCTGAAGTGTACTTTCTAGAGTAAGAAAGAAATAGTAAACAAGTATTAAGAAAATTTCAGGTAGTAGTCAGTTCTTAAAGAAATTATACAAGGGTAATGAGATAGAGGGGTTCAATATTAAGTTAGATATCAATGAAAGATCTCTCTGAGAAAGTCCCAGTTAAGCCAAAACTGTAATGATAGCAAGGAGTCAGCCATATGCATATCGGACAGGTTTGGGAATTTTATAGCAGATAAGCATGATGCAAGGATTTTTGTTTGTTTATTGATTGCTTGTTAAAAATATATAAAGCCTAGAGTGGAGGCAAATCCTATAGAAAACTTCCATGCCCAGAAATCTGGGGGTCAGTCGAGGATACTAAATAGTGACACAGGGTGTCTAGACAGAGAGGGCCTGAAACTGCCACATTGGCTTTTCTATGGCCCCAGAGTACAGTGAGAAAATATCCAATTTTTAACACCTTTCTCAAAGGGACTTGGAAAAACTGGTGGATCTGGGGAGGCCTCAGGGTCACTGCATGGATGACTTGGTGACCTGGGTGGCTTGATTGGAACCTGGGTCTCAGTGAGTGCCAGTGTGGCGCCTGTGGCCCACGGATGTCCTATTCATTCCACTGTGCATGAGGGTAGAATGGTAAATGAGTTGGTTCCCTTACAGCCCTTCTGGTTCTCTCCTCACCCTGTGAGGGTCACCATCACTTTGTATGTCATTTTAGGACCTATAGGAGGCATATACAGAAAGAAAATTAAAAACGCAAAAGATCTTTTTTAGAGGTCAAACCCACAAAGGACAAAAGAGGAGAGGGAATAGGAGTAGGCAAAGATTGTCTTCAGATTACTATGGTGTCTGACATGTGTGAATGGAGAGGAAGAAAGATTAGGTTGGAAGATCCTCAGACTTCAGTGAAACTCTGGGAAAGTCTAATTTGGCGCAATAATTATTTATTAGAGAAATCCGTTACTGGGCAAAAATTGCCAGGTTCTAGAAGGTGCATGATGTTCAGAGAGAGCACCGCTTGGGCCCAAATGCTGCAGGGTTGCAAAGGCACTGCAGCTGGGGCTGTCAGCTAACTTCACCCCTCACAGCCAGTTCTTTCTTGGAGAGCCGAGAGGTGCATCTCCATGGCTGCTGTACCTTGTCCTCGGCAAGCATCCCCCTTGCCAGCTTCTGTGGATATTTTTATGTTGAGAATGCTACCCCCTGGGTCCCTGCTCCTTCTTCAAATTAATTTAATGAGTTTCTCAGAAAGGAACTGTGTTTTTGTTCTTATTGATACTCATCTCAAGGAATGTCGTTAATTACCAAGACAAAATTCATGCCATTAACTTTTATTAATTAATTAGATTTTTTTTGTATGTGGTTTGGAATTCTGGAAGGTGGAGATTTGGACTATGAATTCAAATCAGCAAAAGCAAACTGTGAATGATGTGAGTGGGTTAGAAACTTCTTTGATGGGCGCTGAGGGCTCCAAATGGTAAAGGGACACAGACACACATGCTATGGGAACAAGGGGATAGAGACACCTGGGGTGTTAAAGCAGCACTAGTAGGGTGTTTAAGTTCTGAGGAATAAAGCAAATGGGAAGAGGGCTAAGGTTGGGGTTAGTGTTAGAGTCTTACAGCTGGACTGAACCTGTGGAAAGGTGCAAACTAGCCCGGGTTTTGGGTAAGGATTAATGGCATGCCCTTTACCCCTACCTAGAAGTTATCACCCATCCTAGAGCACAGTGCCAGTATGTTGCCTACAGGTCCAGGTAGACTTGCCCTGGTGCAAATGTTTCTTACAGTTGCTGCCTACTTGAGATCCATTTTTAGTGCCTGCTAACTCTGGTTTGACTCTTTTTGTCTTTTATTTTTCCTGAAGTTGATGGCCAAGTTATTTCCTATTCTTTTTTCTTTTTTTCCAAATGCCATTAATGATTCTCTGAAGCAGCACATACTCGACCCACTGGTGACCAGGAGTCTCCAAACGGCTTTCTGATTGTGCTTGAGAAATATATGGATTTCTCAAATAAGTCACCGGTGTGGCACTGGAAAGAGAAAGAGAAGAGAAGAAAATAAATTGAGTCTGAATGGTGGCAAAACAAATGCCATGTTAACTCAAGCATTCAATATATAGAAGTTGTCTGATTTCATGGTAATTAAACTTTAAAGAGAGGCTTGTCTGGCCCCAGGTAAACATACGTAATGATCTTTTGTTCACAATAAGATTGGTACATGAGTTTTTCACTGAGACTTTCAGTTTAAGCTGTCAAGTCCTGAGTAGGAAAATTTGGTTTCCTTTTAATCTATTTTCTTTGGTGAGAAGTGAGTGGGAGTGCTGTGGGGAAAAAGAATTTTAGTGTTTGCAGTGATCAGAGAGGGGTCTGGGCTAGGATGCCACTCGAAGGAAAAGAAATTCAATAATTTGAGGAGTTAGCAATCTTATGGAGCATCCATACCAATCTCTCATTTAGTAGATGTGGAAACTGAGACTCAGAGAAGCTAAACAGCAGAAAAATGGAGCAGAAAGAAAATTGGAGTCAGAATAACTGAGTTCAGGTACCAGCTGTGACAGTAATGATCTCTGCGACTTAGTTTTGATACCAGTACCCTTACCCTGTGACCTGACCTTCTGAGGCTTCTGGAGGCAATGTGGAAAACTCAAGGCCACATATTGACTTTCGGAGTCTTAGGTGGAATTCCTAATATTTGCTGGCATTTTGAATGTAAATATAGATGTAGATTAAATCCCCTCTGCACGTTGCTACATCTCTTGCCGTTCAGGCTCTCTGATCCCCAAAAAAACTCACAGTTCTAATGAGAGCTTGGCAAATTCAATTTTTTGTTTCTGGTCTGAAAGTGTTTCTCTTGATGTTCTCATTCTTGGATGTTGATATACATGGATCAATTAACGTTTGAAAGCTGCCATCTGGATTCTTGGCTTTAAAACAAGTACTCCCCTCATACCTAGCACCAATAGAGAGGCCTACATAACAAATGTGGGGATGGTCCAAAAAGAACTAAATTAGATTATCTAACTAACACTATCAAAATTGGTGTTTAATGGGAAAGCACTGAAATACATTTGAGTGATCACAGTGTGACAGGGAGCAAGACGGATGGGACACTAGGCTGGTGCTGACCACAGACCTTTGCCTTGTAAGGTGGACAGTGACTGTTGCTCACACCCATTACATTACAGTCCCCAGAATGATAAGCCTTTTCCACATATGTAACTTCTCACAGCTGACAAGTCTTCATCTTCTAGTTGGCAATCGCATCTATTATGGCTAAGGCTGTTATAAGAATGAAATCCAGTGGTGGCTTTATAAGTCGAAAGTGCTGTTAAAATATTAAATGGTTTACTCGTTAGTTAGTAGCACTGGACTAGAACTGAGGCTACCCGACAACTGATTTAAGTCTTTTTTTAATAAATCTGGGGACAAAATTTTGAATAAGGATAAGTTATAGAGAAGACATGGAGACAAAAGAAAGTCAGCACTGGCACCATAGCATCCTTCTTGGAAAAACAATTAAAATTTTTCGTGTACAGTGTTATTCTAGTTGCTAAAGGTTTGGAAAGCACGAGTCTGTACTCTGAGGGAAACCACAGTGAAAAGCTGAACTGCTCCTTTGATTGGACACATTCACCAGATCCAGGCACAGAGCTGATTCATTTCTCCTCTTCCTCCCAAGTGAGGGTGAGGCTGGGGGTGACCGTGGAGTAACTTAAAGTCCAGGGATATTAAAGCATGAATTCTCATAAATAAAACTCGAAGATTTCCTGAGAATAGAAAGCAGGATCAACCGGCAAGAGAAAAACAAGAGTCTATGAAATTGCTCTCTTTACTAATCCTAAGTATATTTTTCCAACGATCATTCAGAGAACATCATATCTCATTTTTCTGTTTCAACCTCTAATTCTTTAGAGAGGAACCTAGAAATCCATTTGCCATTCTGTGAGATAGAATCCGGGACATGATGATGATCATTATTATTATCACTGAAGATAAAGAAGTCTGTCAATTTCACTATGTCCTGCTGCCTGCATAATAACTCAAGCTCGATCTTGGTCATCTACTTTAAGGAACAATATAATGACATTGCTGGAAATTACATATATCTACTTACTCCAAAACCAACAGCTCTTGGTTCAGCTTTAATAGATCGAATTCTATTTCAAAAGTTATGAGAACAAGGACTTATTACTTTTGAGAACTAGGGAGACTGACCTACAAAAGCGGGGCTAAGAAGTTCACTGCTCGGTCAGTACTGGTTTGCTTCTGGGAAATGGCGTGTGATTTCTGAATGGCATTCTATCTTACAAAACTCTAGCACAATATTTCCAGTTATTAAACAATGGCCCAAGGCATGTTGATTGTCAGTTTACTTGTCTATTTTCAGTTTACTTCATGTTTGCTTATGTGGGAAGACTGAGAGAGCGCAGTTCATAGGAACACCATGACTCAGCTTCATCTCCCGAATACATTCATTGAACACCTTGTATATACAAAGCATCGTGTTCGGTGCTGAGTGTACAAAATGAATAAGACCTTATCTTCCTACTTGAGTACGTCTAACAGATGAGCAAGTGTCAATTTTCTTCTCTTCTGGAGGCGGGATGCACAGAGTTTCTATAAAAGATGCTAAATTCCTAGAAGTCTTCTGTTTTTTCAATGCCTTTATCTGTGAGGTTTTCAAGCCAAGTATCCAGACAAAATTATCCTTGATTATGTCTGTCTGTGTGCCATCTGATTGTAGCTATTGAATCCAGAAGCCTGCAATGAATGGTTAAGCCCATGTAATGTTATATGGTGAATGCTATAAGAGATGTATGTACAGAGGCCAACGGAAGCACAGAAAAGAGAGTTTGGTAACAGAGGAAAAAATAGTTGAGCCTGGTCTTAAAAGGTGAGTTAGATTTTTCCAGGTAAAAATAGGGAGAAAGGTATCCAAAGAGGAGTAGTCATTGTGAAGATACAGAGGTGTGAGTATGGCATATTTGGGCATTTTGTTAGTAACTAGAGTAGGATATTGGTAGGAGCTAATACTAGGTGAGTAGCCTGGGGGCAAGTTTGTGAAGGGAATGCTGTTTCTGTATTAGGTTATCTTTGTCTTATTCATTCTGTTCATATCTTCTTGGCTTATGGAAAAATTGAGGAATTATAAACTCTCTTAATACTGTATATTTCAAGATAAACATGGGGTTCTAAGTATCAGTGTATTTGATATTCCAGATGGAACTCCATTTCTTCACTCTCTTGCCCACACTTCCACCATACCTTCTTCCGTGCAAGTCACATACCATTCCAAGTAATTTGCATTTCCTCATGGGTGCTGTACCGCTTTTATCAGGAATCACGTTTCCACTTAAAAATTTATCCTATGAACTGAAGTATCAAAGCAGGAAAAAAAAGTTAATAAATTTATCAAGTCCTTCATGCATGACTTTTTCTAATTAAAGATGATGTTTTGAAATGAAGCTGTTAAAATGTTGATAAAAAGAAATGTCAAGATGTAGGTTGAAAGCAAGACCATTGAAATATTTAGAGGCTCTTCAAATGGAAGTGCTATTTCTCTGCCAAATACGATCAAGCCCTACCCCAGCGCTGGCTTGTCTCAGTACTATAAAGTTGTGCTTCTGACATGGCTATATATTTTCAGTTAAATGTATATTTGGCTTATGAATTTAGTCCTGAACTTAAAAAAAGCTAGATGTTCTAGAACTCTTCAATCTTTTAAAGGAAACACTTGCACTTAATATAAAAGATGCCATACCCCCAGAAGTCTCATATTGGGATCTAGCTGCTTTCTCAATGTTTTTTCTCCATATGCTTCCTAATAGAGCATTAAGACAGAATTATCCTTGATGGTGTGTGTGTGTGTGTGTGTGTGTGTGTGTGTGTGTGTGTGTGTGTGTGTATGAGAGAGAGAGACAGAGAGACAGAGAGACAGACAGAGAGACAGAGAGAATATAAATGAATGAATGAGAATCCAATTGTCTGCGCACTTCTGTTAGTTAAGGTGGTCTCTGGCTCTTTTCTTTCCACAGTTCCATAGTCCACAAAGTTGTAATTGTCCACTCTCTCATCCTGTCTGGACCTTCCTTTCCTGAAACACTCTTTAGTAACTAGTCTACCAAATCTGGCTTTCAATCTTGATATTTTACTAAAGATATTACATACTCACCTTTTCTTAGGGGAACCTCCTGCATAGCCTAGTCTTGAAGACTGAAAGCTGCAAGAGGTCCATGTTTTAAGGAGAAAATTTGAAATTTAATGGCGTAATGTTTGTAAAATAGTGTCTTTATTAAATAGTCCAATCAACTTTTCTATGTACACTATTCTTGCTGTTAGAACTATAGTAAAAGTCTTGACCTTTTCACATCTGTGAGACTTAAAAAATAGGGAGGGGGTAGGGAAAAAACTCACTTTTTTTTTAAAAGTTTCCTCAACAACTGCTGATGGAGTTGGCGTTCCTCCTTGAGCTTCTCTTTGATTCCAAGTCCACTTATATGCCAGCACCCATCATAGGGAAGGGCTGTGTTGACTGCACGATTATTTCATTAGTGGTCTGTGAGTCTCTTGAGGGCAGACTGTCCTCTGTTTGTATTCTGTTTGTATTTCCTGGCATACAGTGGAGAGTAATCAAGTATTTAATGGGTTAAATTGAAGATGGTTAAATGTGTAGAATTACCTGGGTTCATAAGTAATTAAATATATACTAAAAGAATATTGGCTGATATATTAACATTAACTTTGAACTATCTGTGAGATAATTCTGTTAAGCGTGGAAAATTTTCAAGTAAGCCAACTAGCTAAGTCAGCTACAGGGAAGAAATATCTTTAGACACCAGAATTTGTCCTACTTGCTTGGGTGTGGTTTAGGAGGTGTATAAGATATGAAGATGGCCAATGTCTGCTTCTGTAATCCGCTTACTTGTTATCCAGGGTGTGGTACTAGGTGATGTATTGTGCTAATGGCCAATTTCTGCTTCTGTAATCTGCTTGCTTGTCCTAGGCTTTATAACTGCCTCACTCTAAAACCTCGGGGCTGATCTCCTCTAACCCTGCGTGGTAGAGAGTCAGTTGCTGGCTGGCTAATAGAGGCTCATAATTCTCTCTGATTCGGCACTGTGGGTCCCTGTTCTCACCTGCTCCGTAACAATTCTAGGCTCAGACTTCTACTTTTCTCTACTAGTGGTTAGAATTGATTACATTTTGGAGTGAAAGAAAGCTGGAAGAGAAAATCAGTACACTGTTTGAGAGTCAGAATTCACAAAGAGATAGGAATAATGATCAACCAAATGTAATAATATAAATACAAAATACTGTAGTTAGGTTTTTAAAAATCAACTGCATTACAAACTACGGGAAGATATATCTTAAAGTATTTGTGGCCCTTTGAGTCACACTTCTCCTGCTCAGGCCTGCTTCCACATCTGAAAGTGTACTTTCCCTTTTAATAAAACTTTTCTACTGTGGAAACAAAGTTTTTGTTAAAGATGTTGCCAGAGCTTTAATTGATAAGCTTATTTCCTACCAAAGTATGATGCATCTTTTACTCTATTTTATATTTAATGCAATTGTGGGGTATTATTTATAGAAATAAAAGAAAGACATGCACAAAGTATATGCATACTGTATGCCTCACTGATGAGATCATGGCTGAAATATTGGATGCAGTTCCCCACATAATATTTTAAAAGGTTAATGCTGGAAAAAGTAGAAGAAAATGTGTGTGGAAACTACATTTTTATGAGGATTGAGAAGGGATTGGAGCTAGACCATAGAAGAAATGTCCTCACAAGGTAAGCAATGGTTGGACTTTTTAGCACTTGAATGCTGGTTGTACTAAAGGATAATCAGCTTCTGTTACATAGCCCAAAGAATGAAAGTCATAAGGAAACAGATGCTGGGTCACTATTCTTAGGAAATCTGTAGCAATTAGGTATTTCCATCGATGAAGTGACAGCTTTGGGATAATCTTACACACCTCACTGGAAGAGTTTAACCTGAGAACAGGATGGCTATTGTCACACGGAATCCCTGATATGCATACATGATTGAATTCAGAGCTCTGAGGTGCTCTCAGATTCAAAGACAGGTGCTTTTTTCCATGTATGCTTCATTGCTTAGCTGGACAGTGCTCTGTGGTTGTAGATGGACAGGAAGGACCTTTTGACCAAGTGGCAGAAATGATGGAGAGAGCTGAATAGCTTAGAATAGACCTTCCTGGATTTCCTTTACTCCTCACTCTGTATTCAGACCACATAAGGGCCAAGATTGGGCTCTTGGACAGTAATTCATGTGAAAAAGAAGGAAATAACTCCTTGGTGGCTGTGAACTGTGAGTAAGAATGATGATGCTACTCTATGTTCCATGACTCTGTACTTGGAGAAATAACGGGACTTGATCAATGGGAATGTTTTGGGAGGCAGGAAAGGAAACCAATGATGAAGAGGTAAGTGTGGGTCTCATCTGGGAGAATGATGATGTTATAGCCCCATGGTCCATGGCTCTGAGCTTGGCAGGTGAATCTGGGACAATTGATCGCTTCTGACACACAGGCAGTTGCAGTAATTCTGAGCTATGTGCCATGGCCAGGCAGCTCTTGTTGCTGCAGACAGCTTCATTACTGTGGACCCATCCTTCTCTGAGGAGCAGACCTCCTTCCATCAGCCAAAGACAAATGAGAAAATCACCCAGGCTCTACATGTTTTCAATATTACCTTCTCTGCTATCTAGACCAGCTTTGGTTTATATATTCTGCTGCCTTCCCCCTGAACTATGGTGCAGAAGGCACCTGGCATCACCCAGACCTCGGATGATATGTGAAACATGGACAAGAGGACCTCCTCAAAGGACTCGGCAGATTGCAAATCTCTGCAGCAAAGAATGACAGGCTTGCTGCTTTTGGGGATAGGCAGAAGTTCATGCTGCTTTAATTTATCAAAAGCAATTCCATTCCCATTTCTGAGCATGGAGTGAATAGAACATCTTCCAAGAATCAGAATGGGCAACGAGCAGAGTTTAATTTCATGCTGGGAGAAGGTGAAATGTGTGCTTATTTCAGAGGCAACATGAAATGGTATACAGTTATGTGGCCCTAAGTCAAATTCAGAGTTGTCTGTCTTCAAATTTAGTCTCTGAATATCTCCAAGTCACCAAATATATTACTTGTTTTCTTCCTAGTGAATTCAAAGAGAAGAGTAATAAGTGCATGTGTTGAATGTAAACCTTGTTCTTTTTACTGATATTCTTTCTGAAGCTGCCGACTGCCTCCCAGGCTCTGTTGCAGCTCCTGCCTCTCCTAGCATCCTTGCTAAATACCTTAAACAGGTGGGAATCTGAAGTCCTGAGCCTCTAAGATACACTGAGTCACCCCTTCACTTCTGGACAAATAAATGCCATACCACGGAGCACAGAGCCAGACTGCCTGGGTGACTGTCAAGGCTCAGATGACAGAACACAGAAGTGTGGGAGAGCCAGCTTCCACAGTGAAAACTTTCACCAGTGGGAATGGCAACTAGGAATATAAATTACCCTGCTTTTTTAATTATCCCTCAATCTGCCGAGTCCTTTGAGGAGGTCCTCTTGTCCATGTTTCACATATCATCCAAGGTCTGGATGATGCCAGGTGCCTTCTGCACCATAGTTCAGGGGAAAGGTAGCAGAATACATAAACCAAAGCTGGTCTGCATAGGAGAGAGGGTAATATTGAAAATATGTAGAGCCTGGGTGATTTTCTCATTTGTTTTTGGCTGATGGAAGGAGGTCTGCTACTCAGTGAAGTTCCCTCTGAGGTGGACTATTTCAAGGTACACTTTCTCCTTTCCAGCCTTCTAGAGAAGGTCTGTATACCGAGGGAACATTCCTGCTGAGAGATGTCCTGGGTTCCTTTCTGCTTCACTAGGAAGAGTAGCTGGCATGGCAGCACACAGCACACTGCTTCCCACTGTGCCATATTCTTTCTTGCCTCGCCACCCCCCACCCTCCGCCCCTGTCCTGTTTCCTGACCTGCACCACTCTGGTCTTAGACCTTTCTGGTCAAGTACTGGCTCTTTAGTCTGTGTCTCATGTTCTGCTTTTGTAGATGACCTGGGCTGAGGCAGAAATAAAGAAATCAGGAAGTTTTTGTTCATTCACTCATTCATTCAGGGTTTATTGAGTGGATCCTGAGTGTTGGGCATTTCTAGTTTCTGAGCACATACTGATAGGTAAAACATGATTCCTGCCTTTAAATAACTTACAGTCTAATTTAGAGAGACAGACATGAGATCCGATAAAGCTCTCCACAATTAGGAAAAAAGATCTTTATGGTAAAATAGTTGAGATAAAATGTTCTTGTCTTGAAAATTTGGGTTCAAGAATGCTGCATAGGACTTAGTGCTGAGGCTCCAAGCTAATGGGATCTTGAGTCAGTTTCTTGTTGTTGTACCAGAATTAAATAAAGGCCAAAGCTGAGAGCAAGAGTTCAATACCCCACCTTCTAAGGAGAGCCATAGAGAACTGTCTGTCACTGGGCCAGACACCTCCCTGAATGTTTTTCCGAGAATTGGAGGAAGTGGTTTATTTTTATTTTTATTATTATTATTTTTTTATTGCACTGTCTCCCCAGGCCTCTATGTTAATCTGAATGAGAAAGAGATTAGAGTGAGGGCTAGAGCCACAGAGTGGTTGGCCTTTGTGGTGAGATGTGTTCTAGAAGTTTTTTTTCCTATTCTTTTGGAGTGCAAAGGAGCCAAATGAAGCAATTTCTTTAAGAATCAGGAGTACTTAAAAAGAGAGCTGTCAGATTTGAAAATTCAGCTGACTCCTTCTGGTGCTCACTCAAAAACACAGGGTGAGTTCTCGGGAGTGAGGGTATAGGTGTCAGTAAAGATAAGGACCGATATCTGATTTTGCTATGGAGGTCTGAAGGTGAGACCATTGGTGTAGCACAGATCCATGGGTTTAAAAGGACTACAGTGAGGTCTTTTGAGAAGAAGATGGGGCAACCTCTACCACATTCCATTAATTTCTGCCATCAGAGCGGTCAGCCTAACAGTCCCTGGGACTCCCCAGAAGGTAGTTCAGATGCTTCAGATGCTAGAAAAGAACCATCAGCTGAGGGCTGACTGCCCAGGTGGCCACTAGGCCTAGCCAGGAGACACCTCGCCTAAAAAAGAGAAGGGGGGCTTGTCTAGCAGGCAGGATTTATGAGAGAAATAGTTGCTCCATTGAACAGGTAAGGAGAGCCAAAGAGAAGATAAGCACTATAGCTAAGAAAATCTCGTGCTGATGTGAAGACTGACACATCAAAGGAGACTATGAACATCAGACAAAACGGAAATGAACCAGATTGAGGCCAGGGACTCATTGTTACAAGTGACAGATGGACAGTCATTGAAGAAGACCCCATATCTACCTTTCCTCCCTGACCCCAACATCAGGGTCTCTATGCAGAGGAGTGAGGAGGGAGGGGTTGGGGTGTGTGCAGGCCGTTCCCACAATCTTTCTTCACTCCAAGAAGCCAGAGCCACTGTAGCTTGTGCTGGGGAGCGGGGTGGGGAATGTTTTGAATGTGGACATTTTAAACATGATTAGACTATGTTTTAACAATTAAAAGTAACCAGAAAATTGTAGACTATGAAAAAAAAATTGGTAAGGTGTGGAAAAAATATTTAACATTGGATGGAAAAATTATTGACTGAAAGATGTAAAATCATTTTCACAAGGAATTTTAAGAGCAGGCCTGGAAGTGGCAGATCCTTGCTGCCTACACCTAATTGGCCAGGATCCAGGCCCATGACCTCAGGCCTGGAAACCTCCACCTGTGTGTCCAGGAAGAATGATTTGAACACATTAGCATCGTTCCTGTCACAGGCAGCCACTTTGAAATCCAGAACATTACACAATTTAGACAGAAGACAGGAATCTAATGGTTTTGTAGTAACAATGTTAACTGAAAACTTGTGATGTGACACTGTTCAGGAGTTCTCGCTGTGTTTTCTCAACCAGCCAACAATATTTTACAGCTTGGATCTCTGATAAAGTGGGCTCTGACTTGTCTAGGATTAGAAGCTAATATTTAATCCTGGCAGCTCTATGATGTGGGTGCCATGACTCTCACTTTCTAGAAGAAATGAAAGAGCTAACAATTTAATGCCACAACTAGATGGTAGATTTATTGTTAGTACATGACTTTGTCCCACTTTAGTATCCCTGCTGTTTCTACTATACCCATATCGTCTGGTCATCTTGACTTCTTAAAAGCTAAGGCCTTTCTTCTTTTTGTCCAGGATGAATTTCCTGAGCCTCATTTGGATGAGTCTATGATGAACCCCTGTTGACTTTCCACATGACATACATTCACTGCTCCAAGGATCATGCTGCCTAGCATCCGAGTTTATATTGTTCCATCTGGTTATTATCATTATTCCATTTGCACAAGATTCTGATGCATATGGTTATTTTTTGATATAAGGCTGCTGTTTTAATGGTTTGATGATGTGCTGAGCTGCATTTGGTGTATTGGTACACCAAATTTCCTTAATTTGACTCTGTTGTTTGTGAAGATTGACTATTCACCAGTTTATGCAATTTTGATTTTTGACATATAAAATTGAAGCAGATGGACCTGGAATTTAATAATTTAATTATTGCTGGTCAGTTCTGTATCTTTGTTCATTATTAAGGGGACTTTCGCTAGTGAGTCTTTCTCTATAATATACTTTTAGTCACTTCAAACAGTTGTTTGGTATTAATATACTGACATTTTAGTCTCAGATTATCCTTTTCAGGTTTCATAAAAATTCAGTAAAAGCATTTAAAAATAATCCGTTTAGTTATGTTAAATAAACTTTACAAAATACAATATTGTAATTAGATGTTGATGGCTTCAGAACCCCAAATATGATTTTTTTTAGTAAGTTTAAACAATAACCCATTAAATATCTTCCAGGCATGTTCTGATCTGCCAGTTGGGTGGAGCCAATTGATATTTAACCCCTCAGAGAACTATTTATATAGCTATTCCTCTACTTGAATAATGCATTTGGGTGATCAGTTGCTAGTTTTCTTTCTTTGACTCCTAAATCTTTCTCTTAAGGTCAAAGGGCTGTATCTTAGGGCTTAGGTCTAGAGAGATCATCCATATTGGAGGAGCTGGACTTAGCTTTGCTTTCTCTATCTTGCTTCTTATTATTTTCTTAGTGGGCACTAACCACATCTATCAAATAACTCTCTCCCATATAGAAAAGCTTTCTCTTACTGAGTGTTTCTGCATGTAGATCTCTGAATGGGAGGGAAATGGGTTTCCTTCAGGGTAATTTGCCACTTCACAGGTTGTTGTCAGAACATGCAAGTAGATGAGTCCTTGCAAAGAGTGGAATGTTTTTATTTTTAATTTCTCTCTCTCTCTCTCTCTCTTTTTTTGTAATTAGGGTACATTTTTTATTAAGAGCTGCTAGAAATCAACATTTTTCCATCCATAAATTAGCATCTGGTGACATAATGAGAATTACAATGGTAGGAAAAAAAGGGGACTCTGCAAACAAAACAAAGACATAAAATGTAATGTGGGAAAGCAGCCAGCTTGCTGCAACTGTAAAGAAGAAAAAGACTTCAGGGAGGTCTGATTTATAGGGAATAATTATTATTGGCTGATTTAGAAAACTGGGGCAGTGATAGGAAGCCGCTGAAGTTGCTGTTTTTGCAAAATGGTTTGAAGAATCCCTCTCTTCTATGCCATTATAAAATAGTAATTCTTGGTGAATGTATCCCCTCTCACTTAAGGATTTGCAAGGATTTGAAAAATACTGCTTGAATAGAATTATGAGCCTGAGAAGAACATCTGACCACTATTCTAAATATAAAAGCAAAGATCAGGAGCAGGATAAGGGTTTGTGTAAAGTTGTTTAAGGAAGCAGACCAAATGAATAGACCCAATTCTTAACTTCTGATTTCCTAAATTTGAAAAAGATAACACCTGAGTGATCTCTGTTAGATTGATAGCTTTACAATAGCTTTCAATCTAACAGAGATCACTCATTTATTATGTCGTTATTCACTTATCAGAAATTTATCATGTACCTACTATGTGCCAGGTACAGGTTTATGTGCTAAGAATACAAGGATAGGTAAATCACAATCTTTTCTCTCAAAGAATTTATATATTTACATAGGCAAATTTAAATGAGCATGATGAACTAAGATATGCATTTCCCAGCTGTGAAATGCTGATTAATAAAATGCTTAGACTCAGAGACCCAGGTGTTACCTTTTTGTTATTGATGATGCATTTGTTTTTCCACAATGAAGGATGATTTGCAAGGTTACTCATGTTATTTTTTAAAGTTACCACCTTAGGAAGGTATATTTCAACAGACCCTAAAGTGAGAATAATTGAAATCAAAACATCAGAAGTCAGGAGACCTGGGTTACATTCCTTTTCTTTTATTAACCCATTATTAATTAAAGCAAGATATTGGACTCTTTAGGATTTATATTTCTTATTCCCAAACACTGAATTGGTGACTAGCCAGAGGGCTTTCTAAGATTCTCAACAAATTTTAAAAAATCAAGCAAATATGTATTGAGCACCTCTTATAAGCTTAAATTGTTCAAGAAATGAGGGATGCAGATGTGAACAAAACAGGTAGTAAGACAGGAAAACTGAAGATGAAATGTTCTGGAAACCAAGGGAAGAAAATGCTTCCAGGAACAGGGGGAATCAACTGCCAAATGTAGTTGATGGATTTAGATGAAAGGAGGGTAAGAAGTAACCACTGCATTTAATAAAATTAGTTATTGATAACCTTGACAGGAGCAGTTTCAGGAAATTGATGAGAATGAAGGTATGATTGGAGTAATTCTAGGTGAGAGACTAAATATATAAATAGACATTTGCCAGAAAATATATATAAATAGATTTCTGACCCACAATCTGCAGCAACTAGTTCAGGAAACCAAGCCATTATATACACTAACCAGGCCAGGAAGTCAGCCTACTATCTACAAGACAGAGGTGTAGAAAGTCAGATCACACTATCTCTAGCAGACAATCCAGGAAACTAAACACCTTTGAACAGTTGGTCCCAATAGCTTGGACTTGATAGCTTCCCTAATTTTTGTTCCTGCTTTCAACTTAGGACCAAATAGAAAGACAGATATATACCCCTGACTGGTCACACAGAATGCCCTGCTGCTAATAGTCTGCCTACAGCTTCCTCATGGAATCATCCTCTAATCATGACATACCTGAAGCTTTCCATTTTTTCCCATAAAGCTTTTCCCATCCTCTGCCTGCCTTTGAGTCTTTACTGAACATAAATGGTAGTGGTTGACTCCTTAGTTATAGCAGGTTATGAATAAATAGCCTCTGCTTGTTCTCATTTGAGTGGATTTTATTTATTTCCGTGTAGAAAAAGTATGAGAATATAGACAATTCTTTTAATGAGTTTTGCTATAAAGCTGAGCAGAAAAGTGAGTCAGTAACTGAAGTGAGATACATTTCTTTTTATATTGTACTGGCGAGGACATTGAGTACAATGAATAATAGAAGTAGCGACAGTAGACATCCATGTTGCTTCTTCATGTTAAAAAGAAACCTCCTAAAATTTTACCATTACGATATTTCCTGTGTGTTTTGAAAAGTGTCTTTTATTGAACAGGGAAAATTGCCTTCTATTCCAAATTAGAGAAGAGATTTTATTTTATTTCATTTTTTGAGTAATCATGAGTGAGGGTTGGTTTTATAGCAAATGCCCTTGCTGCATCTATTAACACTATTATATGAATTTTCATCTTTAATTGGAATCTACAGAATTAAGTTAGTAGATTTTCTATTTCTTAGCATCCTGGTTTAAATTCAGCTTAGACATGAGTTTTAAGAATGCAATGCTGATTTGATTTGCTAACAATGTTTAAAATTTCATCATAAGTGAAATTTTTCTCTCTCACATTTTTCCTATTTTATATTGATCTTATCAGACTCTGGTATCAATATTTTATATACCAAACTCATAAAATAAGTTGAGGAATATTCCCCTTTTTCCTCTATTCTCTAGAAAAGTTCATATAGATCAAACTTGTCTGTTCTTTGAATTCTGATAGAATTTACCTCTAAATGCACATTGGCCAAGTGTGTGTGCGTGTGTGTGTGTGTGTGTGTGTGTGTGTGTGTGTGTGTGTGTGTGTATGTGTAGTACTACTTTCATATATACTTAATAAAATCATTAATACATGTTTTTAATTTCTTTTGAATCAGTTTTAGACCATTTCCCTACATTTTCAAATTTACTGGCATAATATGTTTCATAATAGTTTCTTTTAAATTTTTTTAGCCATATAATAATAATAACATCCCTTTTTTATTCACAATATATCTCACTTATGCCTTTTTTCTTGATTTTTCTTATATATATTTATATTTTATTTAATTAGTTTATACCCATTTTTGTTTTCTGTTTTCAATTTTCTTAGTGTATAAGTTCTGTTCCTTTTTTCTAATATTTTAAGTTCATTAACTTTAGTGTGTCTTTTTTTCTAATACAAGGATGAAAAGCTACAAATCTCTCTCTAAATGCCAGTATAACAGTATTCTTCAGGATCTGATAGAGAGTATTTCCATTATTATTTTATTCTAAATATGTTCTAATTTTCATTTTGACCCTGAGTAATTTCTAAAGTGCATTATTTTATATTTAATAATTTTACTCTATTTTATACATTTATCATTTTGACATTATCTTTTCACTTAATTAAAATGAATTTATAAAATTTAGTCTAGGTTTTGTCTATCTTTTGGTAATAGTTTGGCCTTGTTTTGTGGCCTAATACATAATGATCTAAAAAAGTCTTTAGGTGTTCTTTATAAAAAATGTGCATTTTATAATTGGATACATTACTCTCTCTTTCTCTTCATTGATCTATGTTTCCTTTATAAATTATTGAGAGAAGTAGTTTGAAGTTTTCTCATATTAATGGTAGATTTGTAAATTTCTTATAATTCATGTAAATTTTACTTTACATATTTTGAAATTAGACTATGAGGCTTACATAGAATTCCTTAGGATGTTCTTGATGTAAGAGTATAGTTTGTATGATAATAAAACCATACTGGCTTAATTTTGGCTAATATTTGATTGGTATGTTTCTTTTCAGTCTTTCTTTGTGCTTTTATTTTTAGATGGGTCCTGGAAGTAGATAATGCGACATCTCAAATGAGGTTCAAAAAAGTGAATATTCACAACAGCTCAGCAAAGCAGTCTCATTGCAACATCTTAAACTGTCCATTCTAGTTCTGCCCCTTCCCATCACCATACAAACTCATATCTCATAATAGCAGTAGGATGAAGCCTGACCTGAAAAGGGAAAGGCATAATATTCAGTTTTTGTCCTCTGGAGTCTCATCTTTGATCTCATGAGTTCCTAATGTATATCATTTGCCAATCAACATTTCAGTAAGTGTTCTTGGACCCAGATGCTCCTGATATCTTGGTATTGAGGATACTGCTCAAAATCAAATGTGTATCCTCCCAACACTCAGTATCCATAAACCAAAGAGAAGTAGAAGAGCATAGTGTTTAAGAGCTCAGGTCCTGGAGCCTGGTCCTGGGTGTGGAGGTAAGTTCTGCAATTTCAATGAGCTGCGTGCTTCTCTGTACCTTAGTGTTCCCATCTATCACATGTAAGAAAATAGGATGGTATCTACTTCCTAAAGTGTTTGTAGGATTAAATGAGTTAACAAACACAAATAATTTAGAAAATTATTCAGTGCATTGTAAATGCTTTTAGAATATTGACTATTTTACTCTCAAAGATTAGGCCTTCACAAGGGTTATACAGATGTTATAGAAAAATATGGGGAGAATAAAGAATAAACTAATCACAGATAAGATAAAAGCACTAAAGATAAAATGGAGTACAAAATGTCATTGTATACACAGAAGAAGATTTAAAAAATGCAATTTGCTAAAGAGCAGATTTGCCACATTCACTGCCCCCTGGCTAGGTCCTGGGAAGGTCATAGCAATTTTGCATTTGTAATTTTTCATTCTTCTTCTTAGAAAGTCTGTCTTAAATTATGTAAATTTTAGGATTTGTAATACCTGGATCTACTAAATCAAAATGAAAAACACTGTTCAGGAGGATAAAACAGAAGGGGAATTCAGTCCAAATTGGTGAGATAGATATATAAAATTATCATTGATTACTGACTTTTGTTTTTTGAGCTGAGGTTCAGAGTAACAAAATTTCCATTTATTTTTTATTTTATTTTTATTTTTTAGGCAAGGCAACCCTTGGTTGACCTCACAGATTGCAAGGACCTTGTCAGCTTACAACCTCTTAAATTTTTTATTTTTTACGCCTACAATACCTGGTCTTCCTAGGTGGTCTCCCATCCAAGTACTAACCAGGCCTGACCCTGCTTAGCTTCTGAGGTCAGATGGGATCAGGCTTGTTTAGGGTGGCATGACTGTAGACAGAATTCCCATTTTTATATGCCTTTTTTTAAAGCTCTTCTAACAACTTTCTAAAGGAATCAGTTTGCCCTGTGTATGGATGTGTTAACTCCTATTTCCCCGCAGTTTTCCAGTTGTCTTAATCTTAAAACATGAAGAAGAATGAATTAACTATCCTGATGGAGGAAGAAAAGTTAATAGCAATTTTAATGAGTGTAACCTTAGCAGCATTTGTAATAACCCTGAAAACATAGTGAAGTCACTTCTTCTCCACTTGACATCCTTGTCTTCTGTGACTGGCTATAAGTGCTGATTGCAATGATTAATTATCTACTGGAAGGCTTGTCTCCAGCTCACCTTCTTATCCCCAAACCAACTGCAGTCTGAAGAATATAGTGAGAATTCTAAATGTTAAAAGGTAAAGTGTTTTTTTTTCTACAATATAAAGTGCTTACAAGACAGAATATGATAAAGAACATCTGTCTAGACCTTTTCAACAGCACTTGGAAAGGCAAATGAGTTGTATTAGGCAGAGGATGTGGTAGCCATGCCATTCACTAGAGAACCTACAGAGGTCATGCTCCAGAAGCAGGACTAATTTAGCCCTAGAGAGAATAATATTCTAGAACCACTTTAAATGCCATAAATGGGGCATCTGTGCCCCGAGAAGGCAGTAAGTTTTTGCCTGGAATCATTCTCTAGACTGCTATGCAGAAGGAGCCCAAATAGAGCCTAGTAGTATCACCGAGCTGACTGTTTGGAATTCGGATTTGGAGCCTCATGAGGAAATTGGAATTTGTGGGGTAGAAAGGGAACTGGGGAAATAAGAGTTCTATAGAGAAAGAAGATTCAGTATGGCCCAGGAAAAAATAACTACTGGAGAAAGAATGACTGCTGGGGAGTTGTGAGCTTATACAGTGTGGAGAGACATTCACATTCTATCCAGAGAAGTAAAATTTTGCTGGGCACTCAGTAGAGAACCTGGAAGCAGGACTAAATGATATTCTAGACCTACTCTGTTATATCATAAAGAAAAAACTTAAAAGGATCAAGCAGGCTACAAGTAAATATAGAACAAAACCCGCTATTCTATTCAAGGAGACAACAAAATCCAGACATACAACAATGTAGCATCTGTTGTGTCCATAATACAACCAAAATATATGAGAGATAGGAAGAAGCAGAAAAATCTCCCATAACCATAAGAATAATCATTTAATAGAAACCTTTCTCCAATTGCATATATGATAGAATTATCAGATAAGGACTTTTAAATAATTATTATAAATATGTTCAAGGATAAATAGGAAAATATATAACTATAGTTAGAAAAAATAATTATAATAGAGAAATAGAAGATGAAAAAATATTCTAATGTAAATAAAAAATACCATAACAGCAGATTTTTCACTGCAGAACAAACTATTAGTAAATTCGTAGAAAAGGGCCAAAGAAATTCTACAAATTGAAGCCAAAAGAAGAAAAACTGAAAATAAATTAACAGGGCTTCAGTACCTGACAATGTATAAGTGGTCTTATATCTCTGTAATCTGGAGTCACAAAAGGAGTAGAGGGAGAGTTTTAGGGGCAGAAAAAAAAACTTTGAAGATATCAGAGTTGAAAAACTTCCAAATTTGAAACAAAATATAGAATACATATTTATGAATATCAAAAAAAGCAAGAAAGATGAACTCAAAACCATATCCAAGTGTGTTATAATCAAACTTCTAAAAAACTGATGAAGAGAAAATATTAAAAGCAACCAGACAAAATAGCACATTGCATAAGAGAGATAGTACAAGACTGATTCTATCTACTCATCAGAAAAAAAATGCAAGCCAGAAGACAACCTCAAAGAGCTGAAATGACTTTAAAAGTACTGAACGAACCATTTGTAACCTAGAATTTTACATAGAGTGAAAGTATTTTCAAATATGCAGGCTAATGAAAGCTAATAAAAAACATTTTTAGAAAAATAAAAGTTAAAAGAATTTGCCAACAGCAGATTTGCACTACATGAAATGTTAAAGGACATTTTTCAGGTTATAGGTAAATGATACCAGATGGGAATTGGGATCGACATAAAGGTAAAAGAGCAATGAAAATTTTCAGTAGGTAAATTAATTTTTACTCTTATTTAAAAATTTATCGAAATGGCATTTGAATATGGAAAATGATAAAAATGTACTTATATATGCTTATAATATGTGCAGATGTAAAATTTATAAGAATGGTAGAATGGGAGGGTTGAAAATAGAAGTATACTTTGTAAACTTATATCTGAAGTATAATATTATTTGAAGGTAGCATGTGATACATTAAAGACATATTTTAAACTTTAGAGGAACTGCTGTAAAACAAGTTATAGCTAATGAAACATTCCAAGACAAAGTAGATTGCTAAATATTGCTTAATTAAAAAGAAAAAAAAAACAAGAGAGAAATAAGGAGTAAAGAACAATTAAGGCAAAAAATGTCCAAGCTATTAGTCTTAAAGTCAGTTATATAAATAAACATTTTTACTATCAATAAATTATTTCATCTAAAAAACAGAGACTGGATAAAAAAACAAAACCTAATTATATGCTTTATGTAAGAGGTGCACATTAAATATAAAGATACAGATAGGTTAAAATTAAAAGGATGAGAGTAAGTTATACTATGCAAATGCCAAAAATAGGAAAGCTCAGTGACAGCACTAATATTATATAAAATATTCCTCAGGATAAAGATTATTATAAGAGATAAAGAGGATACTTTATAATGATAAAATGGTTAATTTATTAATATATAAGAATCCAAAATATGTATGGACCTAATACAATGTTTCAAAATACATGCAGCAAAAGTGATGGGATAGAAAGAAGAAATAGACAATTCCACAATTATAGTTGTAGATTTTCAATATTCCCCTCTCCATAAGTGATGTAGCAAGGGTATAGGATTTGAACAGCACCATAAATTCATTCAGTCTAATCGATCTAATTGATATTTATAGAACACTATACCTGACAACTGCAGAATACATATTGAGTTGTAGAAGGAACCAAACTCATTACTATCTCATAGAAACATTTCAGGACATTCCAACAGTAATTTGGAGGATTTTTTCCCCCTGTTTTCCTTTTCATTTGCATTCATCTCTTCTGGAAACTTGTGATTATTGGGAGGGTCATACTCAGTTTGGGGAATCATAGATTAGCAAAAAACTGATTATTCCTTAACTAGTACCATTTATCTCACAGATGTCAGTCTAGACTTCCCCTGGGTATATTCACTTAGTGATTCTACCTGCTGGTTTCAAATTGCAAACTCAGGAAAGGATAAAATAAACTTTTTGTCTAGAGGAAATTTTGGCTTCATTATTAGGTTCTTCCTTATTATCATGTCTTGTATGTATTTTCCTTCCTCTGTCTCCACTTTTGATCACTTCCTCTGCATCATCTCGATTTGTTAAATTTCTCAATACTCTAAAATATCCCAAATTAAGTCTCTTACAAACATAGCTTCTTGTCATGTATTATTCTTTCTTTCTCTGTACACCTGTTCTTCACTTTCTTCCCTGTATCCTTAGTCTTTGGCAAACCATAGTTTTACAGTTATTATTCAGGATGAGGAAGAGGTTTAAAAACTAAGCAGAGTAAATTCCGAGTTTACTTTTATGTAGATTATGTAGTTTATGTATATGCATGAATTATGTAGCTAGGTAGGTTAATCCACTGTCACTAAAGTAGACTGATTGTATTAATGTTTGAAATTAATGGCTTCCCTATATTCAACTTCTGCCTTGGGATTTTTAAAATGTTGTAATCCCTTCCCACTGTCTCTGAGATTGGCCATGTGACTTGTTTTAGACAATGGAATATTAGTAAATACAACATAAGCAGAGATTTGAAAAGTGAATATGCATTTTTCTCTTGCCTTTTTGCACAGTTGGGATTACTTGATCCTAGACTTCTGCTGTACCATGAGGACAAGTCCAGGTTGGCCTGCTAGAGGGACCTCATGGAGCAAAGATAAGCCATCTGTGCTGAGGCAATACTAGGTTAGCCACCCACAAACTGACTAACTATCTAACCGCAGATGCATGAGTGAGGTTACCAAGATAAGCCAAGCATGGCTTAGAATAGAACTATTGTAATGACATATACCTAATAGAAATAATAAATAATTGTTTTAAACCATTAAGTTTTAGTGTGATTTATTTTTGGTGAGACCTGATACAATGTGATTCAATTATCCACATTTCAATTAAGTTTTAAAAATAAGAAAAAGTACATATTTCCTACATATTTACTATTTTTAGTGTTATTACTTTGTGTAGATTCAAGTTTCTTGAAGATTTTGTATAGTTAAGGTCTGTTGATGATGAATTCTTAAGCTTTTGTATGACTAAAAAAAATCTTATTTTGTCTTAATTATTGGAAAATACCTGCTAGTTTTCTTATTCAGTACTTTAAAGATGTTGTTCCACTGTCTTCTGGCTTGCATTGTTTTTGATAAGAAATCTTCTGTAATTTTTATTTTGTTCTTTTTTCTTTGACTGCTTTTCAGATTTTCTCTTTAAACTGGTTTGAGCAATTTGATTATAATAGATGTTGAGTGTAAATTTCTTTATGTTTCTTGGGCTTGAGGTTTATTGAATTTTTTGGACCTGTGGGTTTGTCATTTTCATTGAATTGTGATCATTTTAAGCTTTTTTTCTTCAAATCTTTTATCTATTTTACATTTTTTATCTGTTTTACATTTTTTCTTTTCCTCTAGACTCCGATAACATACATTTTAGTCTGTTTCTGTTTTCCCACAGCTCATTGACACTGTGCATATTTATTTGCAGTCTTTTCTGTGTTTTAGTTCATATAGTTTCACTTGCTATGTCTGCAAGAGCACTAATTTTTCTACATTGTTTAAATGCTATTAATCATATCAAGTGAATTTATCATTTAAGATATTTAAATTTTTATCTCTAAAAGTTAGAAATTTTATATATGCCATATCTCTCCTTATCAACCTTTTGAACATTTGAGGTATATTTATAAGAGATGCTTTGTTGTCATTGTTTACTAATTCTATCATCTATGCCATTTCTGGGTCTGTTTTTATTGATTGATTTTTCTTCTCATTATGATTTGTTTTCCTACTTCATTGCATGCTTAGTAATTTTTGATTAGATGCCAGGCATTGTGAATTTTACTTTGTAGCTTAATGGAGTTTTTATTTTAAGTATTTTGGGAGGTTTGTTGTAGAATGCAGCAGTTAAATTACTTGGAAACAATTTGATTCTTTTGGGACTTGCTTTTAAGCTGTTAAGCAGTTCCTCCATGCATCATTTGGCCCCTTCTTAAGGTAGTACTCTTGTGAGGGCTCTACTTGATACTCAATGCATTAGGAAGTAGGAAATACAAACTATTTTTGGTCCTATGCGATCTCCAAAAACTGTATCACCTCATCTTTCTAATGATTCCCATAACTTGCATAGTTCCATCACATGTAGTTGCTGATCAGTATTTGGATGAAGACTCATTACGTACCCTTTGCATATCCCTGGAGTTCTCTAAGGTATCTATCTCTCTGCCTTTTCTCTCTCTCTCTCTCTCTCTCTCTCTCTCTCTCTCTCTCTCTCTCTCTCATCTCTATTTCATCTCTCTCTCATCTCTCTCCTGATTATCCTATAAATTATAACTACTGTATACATCTTGAATTATCCTTGTCTCTTCAACTCAGAAGCTTGAGGAATAATTAGGTTTAGATGAGGTCACAAAGGTGAGACTCTCATGATGGAATTAATGTCTTTATAAGGAAAGAAAAAGACCAGAGAGGGCTTATTCTCACTCTTATGTGCTCTTTCCCTCCTTCTCTCTCTCCTCGCTCCCCCATCCTTTGCATATGAGGGCACACAAAAAGGTGGCTGTCTAAAAGTTAGGAAGAGGATTCTCACCAGAACTTAACTATGCTGGCATCCTGATCTTGGACTTCCGGCCTCCAGAATTGTGAAGAATAAATTTTTGTTATGGCAGCCCTGGTTAACTAATACAGTTGAGTTTACCTTATTTATTTTCTTTTTTTGGGATCATTGGCCACTTTACCTGTTGTCCAATGTGTGAAAACTGTTGTTTCATATATTTTGTCCATATTTTTAAAATTGTTTATGTAGGAAGATAAATTTGTTCCTGTTATTTCTTCATGAATGAAAGAAGTCTATTCTAATTAGATTTTGTTGAGCAAATCCAAATTCATTGTAATAAAAACTTGTGTTGAATTCTAATATACAGAAACCTGATATTAATTATGAAGAGGTTTAAGAAGTTAGAAACCTTCAGATCTGATGCTTTTCTCTCAATCTCTTCCTTAAGTTTTACTGATTTGAATGACATAAAGCTTTCTCCTTTTTAAATATTAGCTAATTGAATTAAAATATTACTCTTGAATAAAATTTATTCTTCCTTCTATTTGATATGCAAATTGAAGATTTTTAAAGATTCATGGAACACCAAAGGATCTACTGAGAAGTTAGAGGATAGTAAAACAATTTTCCAGGATAAATATTAATTTATGCTATCAATTTTTATAAGGTTTTTCTCAGACTAGAATGTGCCTCTCCTCCATTATGGGTGTAGGTAGAGTAGTGCTCTTGAATTGGGAGGGAAGTAAAATTGGCAATAAGGTACGTTAGAAATTATTTCACTCAGAAAATCTTCTGAAAGTCTTTCTAAGTCACTCTTGGTTCAACATATTGTTTAACTCCCATGGCATAGTGGATATCATGAAGTCAATACATTCTCTTAATGTTTGACAAATAGATTTATGTGTAATTTGTTTCTTATTAAGTCCTATGGACCAGAGTTATATCAGAAAACAAGTCCTGGTTAGCTATAATCTTAATGATAAAATAGTACATTCACAAATCAAACAATAATGACTGTAGCAGTTTCTGAAACTTTAAATGATCCCTACCCCTTTTTTTTTCTCTGATAACGGAAAAACAATATTGTGTTTATAAGGTTGTTTTTAAGCAAAAATTAAACAGTCAAAAATAAGGCCTTCAGTATGATCCTTTCATGACAGATAGAAGAAAAAAATGAGATTTTTTTTTTGAAATTTAGTTTTCACTTTCACCTAGAGAGAAGACATCTTTCAGACATTGTTTTAGATCTCTGCGAATAATTGTGTATTAGGTCTGTGTATGTGTGTGTGGGGGGGCATGTTTTAAAAACTCTCCTAAAGGGGTTTGAGTAAGAGTAAGCACTCTGATGTTCCAGACTTTGCCCAACTTTTTTAGCAGGCTATCTTTCTGACTCCTTTCACAGCTCATAAAGAACTTATGAACTGAGAGATGATGGGAAAAAAAAAAACAACCGTGCAGATAAAGACTTTGGGCTTCAAGCATTGACTGGCTCTTTTCAGGCTGTTCCCTTTCAATTTTGCCATCTTTCAGGATTTTGTTTGGTAGTTGATATAGCTTTGTGGAGACCTTATACGTTTTCAGTAACCAGTGTAAAAAAAGGAACATGGCCAGAATTGACTGTGTGTGTTGGCTGGACTCAAAGGCACATGAAACCTCCCGTCTTACTTACCATTTTCACATTTGTAGTGAAAATACCATGATCTACTGTTGAAAATCAAACTAACGTGTTACCAGCGTCCTGCCCTGTTAAAGATAGAGGGGGATGGATGTTTTATTGGGGATTTTTTTTGCCTTTTTGTTTTTGTTTTTGTTTCTTTCTGTAGCCAGTTGTGACCATTATTACATTTCTCTGTGAATTTTGATATTTGGAGAAAGCTGAGAATTTCCGAAGAATTGGAAATCACAGTGTGGAAAATTCAGACAAAGCCACCATCTCAGTGCGGTAATTTCATCCCTCACCGAGTTCCAGGGTTCTTGATTTAGGCCACATTAATACTTGTCCATCTCTCCAGCCCTCATGGATGCGATAGTTTTCCTTTTTAATGGCTCTGTCTACATTTCTCCCCAGTCTTAATCACCTGGAATGCCAAATGATAAATTGAGAGAATTTAGCTAATTTTTTCTTTTTCTTGGGAAATGAAACATTACCTACTAGGACAGATTTTGGTAAAAGTCTTTCATATGCCTTTACCTCTTCAATATAAATATTGAGATTTGATGGTTTGTTCTAATACACCTAATTGGACAAATCCACGTAGCTACATATATATTAAGTAATATATGAACCTATAATATATATTTAGCAACATTCTTTGTAGGTGGTAATTCCATATGGTATCCCAGGAACATCAATGTGATATACATGGTACAGGAAGCTGTAGTTTCTGATTTCTGCAGAAAACCACAAGAATATTTTAAAATGAAGAGAAACCTGCATTGTGGTTTGGAGAGAAGTACATACTATCAGGACAGGGAGGAAGGTATTTGGTGGAAAGAGGAGACAAATTTTCTTTCAGTGATTGTGCTGCTGCAATTCACATTTATGTAAAATAGGTTCTTGGTTTCAATGAGTACAGCAATCTAAGTGTAATAGACTTCTTCAAGAATGCAAATTAATAACAATGCAGAGTATGGAGAAAACATTAAAACTCGAGAACATGAAGGAGATTAAAATACAGCATTATTAAACAGGCTAATAATGCTGTTTGAGAAAGCGATCATTATGAAAGACAGAAATAAACAATGTAAACTTATGTGAGGGCCTTTCAATGTCCTCACTAGAAGAGAACCTGACTCCCTTTCTCTTCTAGAAAGCTTTTCTTGATGAATTAACTGTTTGCCTTCAAATGTATACTTGTGACTTTGTGTCACTATGAATAATATTTCATGTAGCAGGGTACATATGTTTGTGTGTAGGGGTTTAAAGGGCTGTATATTTATTAGATAGCTGTGGGGGCGGGGCTGGGAATCGGAATCTACCAGTTAGTAATGGTATTTCAGTTTTTTTTCCACTTGAAACAGTCCTTTTTGGATTTCTGAATATGTTGGCTACATTCACTGTTTCAGATTTTCTTTCTCTTTCTCTGCTTTGCTCCAAGTTGATATCTGGAAATTAAAAGGAGATTTATATTGTAGAAATAAAAACCTTTCCAGTAAATCAGTCACAGAGAAGTAATATCTCCAGGCCCCTGCCCCCCAGGAGGGCGCTGACCGCCATGGGGATGCAAATGGGGAAACTGCCTGCTACACCCTGTTTGATCTAAGAGTTCCCTGAGGGCATTTACCTTTGTATAGGACATTTACCTTTCTGTAGGACATTTCCAGCCAACATCTGCTTTCTATAATCTGCTGCTTCCTGTGATCTGCTTGCTTGCTTGTTCAGAAGACCACCAGGATATGGTCTTAACCCTTATAAACTGCCTCCTCTGGAAGCTCAGGGCTGATCTCCTCTAACTCTGCGTGGTAGAGTCAGTCACCGCTGGCTAATAAAAGCTCATAATTCTCTTTGATTTGGCTCTGTGCGTCCCTGTTCTCACCTGTGCCATAACAATATTATCCTACGGTATCAGAGGAAAAAGTGATCAGATATCTGGATTCTTAGTGATTTTGGTGTAGTGATTGTTCTGGTCCCACACTGATATTGTCTGATCTCTTGAGACATTATGGTGGTACTGATGAATGGAGTCCATGGTTATGGCCATTTGCATCCATTTATAATGACTGCTCACCGTGAACTTTTTGTTCCAGTCCCAGGCTTTTGTATTTTTCCTGCCTCTTCAGCACTTCTCATTGTGTGTTCCCACAATGAGACACATGGCCATTTCTGACTCAACTGCATTTTATACACAAGCTGGATTTCTCCAAGGGTGCACCCTTGAACATATATATATATATAATATGTCTGTTTCTGATGAACTACATCTTGCAGAATATTGGACATTGTTGGGACTTCTCCTAGAGACTTACAGCCTCCCCTCAGCTGAACAGATAAATACTGCCATTGTCCCTTCAGTACTGAGGAGCTCCCACAAGTACTGCAATAGTCCTATCCTTTGTTCCTATGGTTCCATTCCACTGAGGGGAGTTTGAAGACCTGTGCATGTGACTGCTTCACATTTCATCTCTATCTCTTCCTAGATGCCACAGGACCAGTGGAGATTGTTTTTCCTCTTCTTTCTGTTTGGCAAGGACATCTATTATATATTCCCCTTTTACCTCTTTGCCTAATTCCTCAATGGCAAATTGATACTGGAGGAGATGCTAGAACATGATAAGGGAAGACCCTAAACTAATATCTCTGATACTCAGGAAATGGCTTAGGAGCAGGGGAAAAAAATAGATTTGGAGGCCTTTCTGAAAGAAGTCAGAGAATAAGTAAGAAAATACCAACTTGGTAAAGGAATTTTTTCTACAGTATACCTGACAGGTGGTCATTCAGATTTAACCTGTACTTCCCTAGGGAACAACTGTTCCTTGCTCTGAGGCTCAGTCCATCCCAGAATTGAACAGTTATATTTACTCTCATGCATTATGTGAGCATAATAAGTTGTAAAGGACTGAGAGCAGGGACTTTAATTAATTCTTCTTTGCATCTTTCACAGGCCCAAATAATGCTTCATATTTAAAGGCTCTCAATAACTGTTTGCTGATAATGAATGAATTCTGTTAAGGCATATTCTGCCAATATATTTCTTATTTCTTGGCCCTCGTTCTTCTCCTGAATGGTACAATTTGATAATCCTTCAGATAACTGTAGGCAGATATTTTTACTTAAGCATTTTTTGGACAGGCCAAGTATTTCTATCTCCTTCAGTTGACCTCAAGATGATTTCTATAACATTCTGGTCACTTTCATTTGAATTCTTTAAATAAAAAACAGAGCACAGCTTTGTGGTCATATCAAATGCCATGATCTGTTATAATCAGAAAATAGAAAGAAGTTAAAAGATAAGAGGAAATATTTTACAAAGGCTTGGAAAAATAAGTTCTCTAGTACAGAAAGAAGGGCATGAAATTACTGGAGAGCCTAAAATGTATATTTGGCAATTAAGAAAGCATTTCATTATAGCCTCCCATGAAATTTACTTGCAAATTCGAATAAAACCAGCTTGGTTGAAAACAGAATCCTATTGTCTCAAAAAATCATTCAGGAGGCTGTTAACAAAGTATATGAGAAATAGCAGGATTCTGGATTAGGGGAGTATCCAGCAACCACTGGGTAGAATCTGAGAGGGAGTAGAAAGGTCCTATGCACTGTTATGTGAATATTTGGAAGAATGAATGAAGTAAAGACATAAATAAAAGCATGGGGTAACTGCTTTTTAAAAGATCAAAGCTTTAAGCATGAACAAAGACTGAAGTGGAACAGAAAGGATGCCAGTAAGACTTCAAAAAGTAGATAGCCATTCATTGAAATGCACAAAATGACAATCCTGACTTATGATTTTACTGAATGCCAGGATTCAGCATTTTTTTTCACTCTGGTTTGCATGTAATTTAATGGAATATCTATTCAACGAGAGTATAAGTGTGAATATTAGAGTCTGGTTTAGGCAGATCAGAACCTACAAAATGGTTAAAGCTGGACGCATTTGTTTCAATTCACTTATAAAATCTATTCCAGTGCCTCTGGTAATTTCACGACTTTTTCTAAAAAAATTGAAATCAATAGTAATATTTTTTTTAAAAAGGCTAGAGTTTAATTCACTAGAACTTAATGTGTTCTTTAGAATTTCATAAAATCTTTGCAGCCTTCATTTACTTTGGCAATGTGGACCTAAAGCTCTGAATACTTCTTTCAGCTCTTATTTATAATGCTTCCCAGTCTCAGCATCAAATGACAGTTGACCTCTTTTTACTTGTTTGTTCCTAGATGCACTATTATACATGAAAATTTTGCATTTCTTTCTCAGAGGTGCTGACTTTTGTTAACTCATGTTTTAGAGAATTGTTTCTTTTCAACAATAGTTATATGATTTTAAAGCTGGCTAAAAAATTGGGAAAAAAATTATGCATTTAGGTGGTTGGAAGATTTGTGATGTTCGATGCCTGAGATGATCAAATAATTTATTATTCAAATTTGTACGCATGAGAATGAAAAGAGATGCTGTCTTTGGAATACTGAGATGCCTGGACAATAGGCATAAACTAACATTGTCCTGGGGAAACTAAGATGTCAACTATCATACTAAGTGGTCAGCTTCCTTTGACTAATTGAAGGGGTCTCTCTACATGCTTGGGGGTTGTATTTGGCATCTATAGATACATATGTTTTATGGAAAGCTAAGAAATTTTTCTCAGTCATTTGTCTCTGCCTTTCATTCAAAATATATACAATAAACTCAATCATTATTTGGAAAATTCTTTCCTAGTTTCAAGCCTTCAGTTTTTTTTGTTTTTTTTTGCTTGAAACAGAGCTTAGTTTGCAAATTTAAGCTGTGTATCACGGCAGACTAGAGTTCCAACAAACTTTCACAGGTGGCTTGCCCAGTTGGAAATATATTGTTACAGTGATACCTAGGAGATGGATTACTGAGATGAAAGATTGTAGAGTAGGGTACACTGCCTGTGTACTGACACAGGAGAGGATCTTGCCTTAGAGGGGGCAGGTATATGAACTTGATTAGTGTAAAAAAATGTTTAATTCATAATGCAAAGCCTAAGGGATAACCAAATAAGTAGAGTAGTGAAAAAACATTTTTATTTGATTTTTGAATATATATGTTTTAAAACCTGGCATTTACATTTTAATCCCTCTGAGTGTGCTCCCCAAAATCCTAGTATATTTGGTCATGAAAGACATGAAGACACTAAGGCTGAGAATCATGAATTTTATGGTTTAACTCCTTTGAGTTAAATCAGTCAACAAAGAGAGAGATTGAAGACCAAAGAGTTTGAAGATAGGGTTTGCCACGATTTGGGGGCAAAGTTAAGAGTGTGTGACTTGTGCCTTTTAACTAGAAGAGAAACAAGTAGGACCTTGAGGGAGACATAAGTCTACCAGATGCCTTAGAGTTCCATAGGGGACACAGTGATATTTGCTAATGTGTGAAGTGAATTGAACATTAATTAAAGGGTCTGCTGTATGTACTTTGCTAATGCAGACATCCTCATGCTGCAGAAGAGAACATATGCTGTGTGGGGACCGTGGGGAGAAAGCCTGGGCTGATTGTCTCTGAAGACACAAAAGGACAATCAATCTGCTCACACAGCTGCTTCTGTCATAGTCAGTGTAGACATGACTTGTGCTATTATTTGGATTTTGAGAGGCCTAGGAATTGATGAGAAAATAATTAAACCTTAAGTTTAGAAGTCCCCTACCTCCATGTGATGCTTGAAATCTTTTCACAGCAGGGACCCTGTATCCCCTCTCTTCTTATCTTAAAGGTAAGCTTGTGAAAAGAGTACTTCTACTGACTTCAGTTTTTTCGTATACCTTTAAATCTAGTTTTTATCCCCACTAATTCTTTGAAAGGTCTTTTAGTGCATTTATTCAACTACTTGTTTATATCTGAATTATTTCCTAAACAGTAAGCTCCACGCTGGTAGAGTCTGGGTTGTCTTGTTCACCATATCCCCACCCAGCATAATGCCTGGCTTTTACAGTAAGCACGATATAAATATATAATGAATAAATGAATGAATAATCTAATGTTGTGGCCTATGAATACTGAATAGCCCTTAATCCTTTTCACTGAAACATTTTTCTTTCTGTCTCTTCCATTGTCTCCTTTTTTCTCACTTTGCCTTTAAATATTGGTATTTATAGTGTTTGATCCAATGTCTTTTTGCCTAACTTTATGTACTTTTCTTGAGAGACCTATCCTTGGATAGATATTGGTAAATGGCTTCAAAATGCTATGTATATTTAAGAGCTAAGACCTTTCTCTTCTGTGTGTTGGATTAACCTATCCAGCTATCTGCTGAACATTTTCAACTGAATAAATGGTCCTCCAGCTTGTATTTAGAAATATCCTCTGGCAGAGAATTTCTCTAGATTCTTCAGGCTTCTATGTCTTCCAGTGAACTATATGTCTTCCTGTACCTGTTTTTCATCCAGTTTTCCTGGTAGTATTCCAAATAAAGTTAACCTCTTTTCATTTTTTACCAGCACAGTTTTTGTATGTTCTAGTTATTAAATAAACATTTAAGATTTAGATTTATGAAAATACAAAAAACAAAGTTGGAACATTTTAGAAAATATGAATGCTTCAAGCCTAGTGCTTTGCCTAAATAATACTTATTTATTTTATTTTATTTTATTATAAGTTTTAAGTATACAGTAGACGTTTGTGTAGTTTATAAAATGATCCCCCCAATTGAACCTTCTCTCCTCTGGCCCTCCACCTAGCCATTATGTTAATGTTAACTGCATTCCCTATGCCATGCTCCCTATCCCATGACCATCTATCAACTCCTAATTTTCATTTCTTTAACCTTTACTTTATCCTCCCAGACCTCCAACCCCACTCTCCTCTGGCTGTCACCAGATTGTCCTCTATATTTGTGAGTCTCTTTTTGATTAGTTTGTTCTTTTTGTTTCTTAGATTCTGCATATAAGTGAAATCATATGGTATTTACCTTTCTCTGTCTGACATTTCACTCAGCATAATAACCTCTAGGTCCATCCACGTCATTGCAAATTGTAAGATTTCATTTTTTTTAATGTCTGAGTAATATTCCATTGTATATATGAACCATAACTTCTTTATCCAGTCGTCTGTTGATGGGCATTTCAGTTGCTTCTATATTTTGGCTATTATAAATTGTGCTACCATGAACCTATATCTTTATAAATTATTGTTTTGGTTTGGTTAAATAATACTTTTACCTGAGCTTCTGTTATGTGTCAAATAGTATACTAAACACTTCTACGCAAATAATCTTTAATTCTCAAAAAAGCTTAGTGAAATAAATATCATTATCTATATTTTACAAATGAAGAAACTAAGGCTCAAAAATATTATCTTCTCCTGGATCATATAGCTAGAATGTGCCTGTACTGTACCAGGCCAGCTCTTAATCCACCATATACACATTTCCTGGGCCTCTCTGCATTTAATGAAGTCAGTGTTCTTTGCATGCTTGTTTGCAAAAAACATATATATATATATTTTGGTGAAGATTCTCTTCCTCTCTGTCTCTACCATCCCCACTTGCACATTATCTCTGAGCCTCTCCTGCTTTTTCTGATTCTTGCTCTTGAGACCCTGAAATGTTGATTCAGAGCCAGAAAACTTTTCTATTTCAAGGGCTTTTGGCTCATCACCAAAGTGGTAAATGGGAAGACTTGAGCAAGAATATGAGTTCCTGGGGGGTGGGGCGGGTAGGTGGGTCGTGAATGAGTCTGTTTTAATTTAATTAAGTTGTGCTAGATGTTATGCTGGATTGGCAGGAAATGGAAAAGATAAGGAGACAGAGCACTGAGTGATGACATCTGAGAAGGACAGAATAAAAGATAAAAAAAAAGTTTTTTGAATCCATGGAAAGACTCATTGCTATCCTGGTTTTTTATTAATGGACTGGGCCACTACCCTTATCTCAGAAGAGGCAACATCAGTTGAAGGGAGAGTTAGGAGAAGAGAGCTTCAGCACTGAGTTTGAGGTGAAAGGTCATGGGAAGTGATTCAGATGCTTCCAAATTACTGGTTCTTTGAAGTTTTCTTTTAAAATTGAATCAGGTCATTTAGGAAGCAAGGAGTTAGAAAATTGCTGTTGCTAGCAATAGCTAATTACTTTTTCATTTCCAAAATAGGTATTTCATTTTATATACTGAAGTATAGTTGACATACAATATTATATTAGTTTCAGGTGTATAACATAGTGGTTTAACATTTATATACCTTATGAGGTGATCACCACAATAAGTCTAGTAACCATTTGTCATTATACAAAGATATTATAATATTATTGATATATTCCCTATACTGTATATTGCATCACCATAACTTATTTATTGTATAACTGGAAGTGTGTACCTCCTAATCTCCTTTATCTTTTCTACCCACTCTATTTCTGCCCCACCCCCGCCCTCTGGCAACTATCAATTTGTTCTCTGTGTCTATGAGTCTGTTTTTGGTTTGCTTGTTTTGTTTTTTAGATTCCAGATATAAGTGATATCATTTGGTATTTGTCTTTCTCTGTTTGATTTATTTAATTAGCATAATACCTTCTAGGTTCATCCATATAGTTGAAAATGGCAAGATTTCATTCTTTTTTATGCCTAAGTAATATTCCATTGTATAGATACTACACTGTCTTTATCCATGCATCTATCGATGAGCAGCTAGTTACTTCCGTATTTTGGCTATTATAAATAATGCTGTGAAGAACATTGGATGCATATATCTTTCTGAATTAGTGTTGTTTACTTTGGATAAATAGCCAGAATTGGATTTTCTGTGTCATATGGTAGTTTTATTTTTTCTTTTTTGTGGAACCTTCATACAGTTGTCTATAGTGGCTGCACAAATTTACCTTCTCACCAACACTGCATGTGGGTTCCCTTTTCTCTACATTCTCACCAATATTTATTTTTTGCTTTCTCCTTGACAGTTGCCATTCTGACAGATGTGAGTGATAGCTCATTGTAATCTTTGTTTGTATTTCTCTCGTGATCTGGGCTCTCTGTTCTGTTGAGCATCTTTTCATCTGTCTGTTGACCATCAACATGTCTTCTTTGAAAAAATGTCTTTTGAGTTCTTTTGCCCATTTTTTAATTGGATTTTTTAAATGTTGAGTTGTATGAGTCCTTTATCTATTTTGGATATTAACCCCTTATCAGAGGTATCATTTGGAAATATCTTTTCCCATTCAGTATGTTGCCTTTTTGTCTGTTAATTATTTTCTTTGTTGTATAAAACCTTTAGTTTGGTATAGTTCAATTTGTTTAATATTGTTTTTGTTGCCATTTCCCAAGGAGTCATATCCAAAATAATATTACTAAGACTAATATCAGAGTTTATTGTCTATGTTTTCTTCTAATAGTTTTTGGTTTCATGTCTTATATTTAAGTCTTTAATTATTTTGAGTTTATTTTTATATATGGTAAGATAGTGTTCTAGTTTCATTTTTTTTTGCGTGTATCTATCCAGTTTTCCCAAAATAATTTATTGACAAGACTGTTATTTTCACATTTTATTTATATTCTTGCTTCTTTTGTCATAGATTAATTGTCTATATAAGCGTAGGTTTACTTCTGGGCTCTCTGTTCTGTTTCATTGATGTATGTCTGATCTTGTGCCGGTACCATACTGTTTGGATTATTATAGCTTTGCAGTATAGTTTGAAATCAGGAAGTATGACGGCTCCAGCTTGATTCTTCCTTTTTCAGATTACTTTGGACATTTGAGATCTTTTGTTATTTCATACAAATTTTAGGATTATTTGATTTAGTTCTGTGAAAAATGGCATTGGCATTTTGTTAGGAACTGTGTTGAATCTATAGATTGTTTTGGGTGGTATGGATATTTTAATATTAATTATTCCCATTAATGAGCATGTTATATCTTTCCATTTATTTGTGTTGTCTTCAATTTTTTTCATCAGCATCCTATAATATTTTGAGTATAGGTCTTTCACCTCCTTGGTTCAACTTACTCCTATCTGTTTTATTTTTAATGCAGTTGTACATGGGATGATTTTTTTTACTTTCTCTTTCTGATAGTTTGATATTAATGTATAGAAATGAAATAGATTCCTGTATATTAATTTTGGATTATGAAACTTTACAAAATTCATGTATTAGTTCTAAAATTTGTTGAGAAGTCTTTGGAGTTTTCTAAGTAGTATCGTGTCATCTGCATATAGTAGCAGTTTTCTTTCTTTACAACTGGGTACCTTTTATTTCTTTTTTCTTGTCTGATTGCTGTGACTAGAATTAAGAATACTATATTGAATAAAAGTGGTGAGAATGGGCATCTTTGTTGTGTTTCTGATTTTAGAAGAAAGGCTTTCTTTCAGCTTTTCAATTGAGTATGATGTTGCTTGTAGGTTTGTTGTATGTGACCTTTATTTTGTTCATCTATACTCACTTTGTTGAGAGTTTTTATCATAAATGGATATAGAATTTTCTGCATATATTGAGATGATCATATTATTTTTGTCCTGCATTTTGATAATGAAATGTGTCATGTTGATTTGTGGATATTGAACTGTTTTTGTATTCCAGGCATCAATCCCATTTTGATCATGTTGTATGACCCTTTTAATATATTGAATTCAGTTCGCTAAAATTTTGTTGTGAATTTTTACATCTATGTTTATCAGGGATAATGGCATGTAAAATTTTTGTTTTGTGGTGGTGGTGTCTTTGTCTAGTTTTGGTACTAGGGTAATGCAGGCTTCATAGAAGGAGTTTGGAAGTATCCCTTCTTCAAAATTTTTTTGGAATAGTTTGAAGAGTATAGGTATTAATTATCCTTTTAATGTTTTGTAGAATTCACCTGTACAACCATGTGGTCCTGAACTTTTGTTTGTTGTGAGTTTTTTGATTACTGATTCAATTTTGTTGCTAGTAATTTGCCTCTTTAGATTTTCTATTTCTTCCTGATTCAGACTTAGAAAATTGTATGTTTCTGGAAGTTTATCCATTGCTTTTAGTTTCTCCAATTTTTTGGCATGTACTTGTTTGTAGTGTTCTCTTATAATCCTTTTTATTTCAGTGGTGTTGGTTTTAGCTTCTCTTTTATTCCTGATTTTATTTATTTGGGCCCTCTCTCTTCTCTTAATGAGTCTAACTAAATATTTATCTATTTTATTTATTTTTACAAAGCACCAGCTCTTAGTTTGATTTTTTTCTTTAGTCTCTGTTGCATTCATTTTTGCTCTGATCTTTATTATTTTTTTACTTGTATGAGTTTTGGGCTTACACACACACACACACATATAGTTCCTTTAGATGTAAGGTTAGATTGTTTATTTGAGATTATTCTTGTTTCTAGAGGTAGGCCTATATTGCTGTAAACTTCCTTTTTAGGACTGCTTTTACCATATCTCATAAACTTTGGAACTTTGTGTTTCCATTTTTATTTGTCTCATGATATTTTTTGATTTTTCCTTTGATTTCTTTCCTGATCCACTGGTTGTTTAGAAGCATGTTGTTTAGCTTCCATGGGTTTACATTTCTCCAGTTTTCTTCTTGTAAGTGATTTCCAGTTTCACAATGTTGTGGTCGAAAAAGATGCTTGATATGATTTCAGCTTTCTTAAATTTATTGAGACTTGTTTGTGGCCTAACATAATTTATCCTGGAGAATGTACCACATGCAATTGAAAAAATGTATATTCTGCTGTTTTTGGATGGAACGTTTCATATATATCTATTAAATTCTTCTGGTGTAACGTGTCTTTTAAGGCTAATGTTGCTTTTCCATCTGGACGATCTCTTCATTGATGTAAGGAGGGTGTTAAAAGCTTCTACTCTTATTTTAGTGTTTTTAGCATCTTTCTTTATGTCTGTTAATGTTTGCTTTATGTATTTAGGTACTCCTTTGTTCAGTGCATAGATCTTTACAGGTGTTATATTCTCTTGCTGATTCAATTTCTTTATCATTATGTAATGTTCTTCCTTGTCTTGTTATAATCTTTGTTTTAAAGTCTTTTGTCTGATATAAGTATTGCTGCTCCAGCTCTTTTTGTCTCCATTTGCATAAAATATCTTTATCTATACCTTCACTTTCAATTTATGTATGTCTTTAGATCTGAAGTGAGTCTCTTGTAGGCAGCATATGCATGGATCCTGCTTTTTTCTTTTAATTTAGTTTTAGCCACCCAGCATCTTTTAGTTGGGGGTATTTAGTCCATTTAAATTTGAAGTACTTATCACAATGTATGTACTTATTTCTATTTTGTTAATTGTTTTCTGATTGTTTGGGTAAGTTTTCTCTATTCTTTCTCTTTGTTCTCTTCCCATGTGATTTGATGGCACTCTTTAGTGTTGTGTTTGGATTCCTTTCTCTTTATTTTTTGTGTATCTATTATAGGTTTTTGGTTTCTTGTTATTGTAAGATTCATATATAATAACCTCTTTATATAGATGTCTATTTCAAGTTGATAAGATTACTTAAGTTGGAATGCATTCTAAAGCACTCCATTTTCATTCCTCCCATCACCTTTTATGTTTTTGACATCATATTTTGCACCTCTTAGTGTGTCTTTTTGCATGTATATATATCCCTTACTTATTGTAGATATAAATAAATGGCTTTAATACTTTTATCTTTTAACCTTCATACTAGCTTTGTAAGTGATTGGTCTACTATCTTTACTATATGTTTGCCTTTACCAGTGAGATTTTTTTTCTTTCATATATTTTCTTATTTTTAGTTTTGGCTTTTTCTTTTCCACTTAAAGAAGTCCCTTTAACATTTTTTTTTGATAATGCAAGTTTAGTGTTAAACTTCTTTAGCTTTTGTTTGTCTAAGAAACTCTTTATCTCTTCTTCAATTCCAAATAACCTTGCTAGCTTTCTTTGTTATAAGCGCTTTTCTTTTATCTCTCTGAGTATATTATGGCACTCTCTTCTAGCCTACAAGGTTTCTGCTTAAAGATCAACTGATAGTCTTCTGGGAGTTTCTTGTAACTATTTTTTTTTTCTTACGGCTTTCAAAATTCTCTTTATCCTGAACTTTTAAAATTATAATTATAATGTGTCTTGGTTTGGGTCTCTTTAGGTTTGTTTGACTGCTCCAATCTCTAATTATTATTATTGTTGTTGTTAAGTGCTTTTTCTGTGACTTGCACTGTGCTAAGACTATCATATCTATATCTTCTTGATTATCACAACCCCTGTGGAGATTATGTAATTTCTACTATTTTAAAGTTGAACAAACTGAGTCCTAGGGAGGACATATGCCTTGTGCAAAAAATTGCAAGAAAGTGACAGAGCTGTACAAAACTTTCACTACATCAAACTTTTCTGGTATTTTCCTTGGAATATTTACTGACTTTGTCACTCATATGCTTTATGAAACCTGAAAGGATCAGTTAGATGTTCTTCTGCCTTTTCTGGATTTCTTGCTGGAAAGCTGGTACTCTCAGCAGCATTCAAGGCCACTACCCTCACACCCACATTCACACAAGCAGACATTACCTTACTCTCCCTGGCCAATTAATTGTGAGGATACATTATCAGGGCTAATAGGACTCAAATGAAGAAAACTGCTCAAGTGAAACCCTGTGAATTGGTTTGTGTGCTTCCTCTGTCTCTTTTAATATATGATGCTGGGGATTTTTAGCCTTGTCCAGCCAGGCTACAAGGGGAAAAAAATTAGCATAAATAACTTCCATGGCAGTTATCAGAGTGTAGGCAGCTGTTTTGATGGCCCATTTATTAGCAGGACAGGAATTCAAACCTATGATAGGGAGATCTTTTCTGAAATTACCTTCCACCCCTAGTCTCATTGTTCTCTTCATTTTGTTCTTCTACTATTTCTCTCTGTCATGATTCGTTTGCTATCTACTTGTCTTTTAAGCAGCAGGACCAGCACAATTAAATGTAAACCACAAGCCTTAGGTTCTCAGCCTGGCTTTTCCACTTAATACACTTGTGGTCTTGGCTCTAATGCTTAATTTCTCTGAGTCTAATTCCTTCTGCTCTCTAGTAAATAGGGTTCATAAAAATATACACTTTGTATGTAAATATGAAGAGTTGAGAGCAATGCCTAGTACAGGGTTAAGTAACAAATTCATTAACTATTATGATTGTTGGAAAGAGGGCATAAACACATAGGAAGGAAGTTTGTTTGGTATATGTGCTCTCTCTCTACTATTCATCTATTCTGTGCTTTTGTTTCCCATCAGATGCTGCAGCAGGTTCCTTCTGGCTGCAGGACCTGATTTTGTATTTGAATTGTTCTAGCTGCAGGGTCACCGAATGACCTCAGCTACTTTCTTCCTTTCAGGCTATTGATATGTGGGGCGGTCACCACAGATGAGCTCTGGATTTTTTTGTGTTTGATATAGATGTAGCCCATTTGGAGAAGCCTTCCAAGGGGCAGGTAAAAGGATACTGGAGCTCAGGGCAGCTTTACAAAGGCTATATTTCCACTTTTTCTGGGGCTTCTAAATGGGGCTTGAATCCTGTCCTGACTTAGTTAAGCTCTGGAGAGGTCCACAACAAAGGACAAAGCTAAGTAAATGCACATTCCTTATGGTAGTCTCTGAGGCTTTTGCTGCATCCTACAAGTGGTCTCCCGATGTATTGCAATGAAATTTTCTTTGTATCTGCAGGAGGTAAGTTTTCCTGGGCCCTCACTTGCTTATTACTCCTTCAGTATTGGAGGTGGAGTGTGGAGCCAATCCTGGGGAAAGCTTTTTAAAGAAAGAGCATTCAGTGAAGAAATAATTTTTGCCTCTTTGCCCAGAGCAGAACTGGGAGTGTTTATCCACACAAGGTCATCTTCAGGGGTGATGTTGAGCTAGGAAAGAGAAGAGAGTAGTCTTTGGCCCAATTAACTTCTTTAGTGTTGGGAATGAAATAAGAAAATTTGTACACACACACATAACACATACAACAAAGTCTTAAGAGAGAACCTGGCCACATGTCAGAGGTCTGTTAGCCTTGACAGAACAGTATTTCTCAAACTAAGGGATGAAAATTCATTCTCAGAGGTCCATGGGTTCTTTTTGAGAATTATTTAATTTTAGGTGATAATCCAAAAAGAGCATATAAGCATATTTATCATCTGTATAATCCTTTCAGGATCTTCATTTGCATTTATGCTGCATTACGTAGTTTTAAAAATTTAAAAAATTTTCAAGTTATAATGATAAAGAACAGGAGTAGACTTCTTAAATGTGATGTATTTGTTCCAAAGACAGGCCATATGATGTTAGGACAGTTTGTGCAGTGGTTTGAATAAGAAAAAATGGTATGAAGAACTAGCTCTGGAGTAGTTGAACTATTGTCATGAGCATTGGTCTCAATTATTAAAAAAAACCCACATCATTCATGACACTAAATTGATATTGAAGATTTGAATTAATTAGATGTGTTCATAATATATAAATTTATATTGATTCTAAAGATTTATAAGAGATGCAAGCATAAAGATATTTTACCTAGTTTTATGTTTGTACATAATCAAATAAGATTTTATTTAGCTAATATTTGGATAGTTCTTATATTGAACCGGATGCTATTGCAATGGTTTTATATATTTTAACTCATTTAGACCTCATACATCACTCCATGGAGAAACAGAGGGGCCCTAGGATGCACGACTAGTAGGCATTGGAGCTGGGATTTGAACCCAGGTTTTCAGGATCTAGAGCTTATGACTTTAAACAACTGTTTTACATGGCCCTTGAATTACATAGGTTTTTGTTTTTGTTTTAAATCTTGTCTGTTCATCACTCAAGTTTCAGAAGCACTAGGAAGATATTGCTAAAATTATCCAAAGCATTTATTATTGTCCCTTAAGTTTCTTATCCTGTGCATCTTATTCTCTTATTCTTTATTCACTTTCCTTAACTATTTATTTTTCTCTGACTCTGTTTTTCTCCTTTTCTATCACAGTAGGTCTCATGCCATAAAATTCCTACTAGTGACTTCAGGTTTGAATAGAATTCTGAACTACTATCTCTTCAAAATTTAATTCTGCCTACCCGCATCATGTAGCATCAAAATAATGTGTGAAAACCCCCCAGTTCCAGAAATGAGACCTGATTGTTTTAATCGAATCAGGGCACCTTTTTCTACAGTGACTGGCTCAGTTTACTTAGTCTTTGCTACCTGGAATATAGCATTTCTCTGCCCAAAGGGATTATCAACTCATGAATAAGTTCATAGCAAAGAGTGGGCCGATAAGATTAGAGGGTAAGTTTGAGGGACCTAACAGGAGCCAGATTTCTCTCCTTCTGGATGTTGTAGAATCTATTTTCCTGCCTTTTCCAGCTTCTATGGGCTGCCTACATTCCTTGGCTCATGGCTCCCTTTCTCTGTTTTCAAAGTCAGCAATATGTTTGAAAATATAGAAAATTTTCCATAAAATTGCATATTTGCATGGTTTCTTTAGACGCTAGACAATCTGGCGACATGGGCTCAAGTGTCCCTGTAGAAACAATAGGAAAGAACTGAGTGACAGCCCAGCCCCTGATATGAAGGATGCATGCATGTCCAGTTTGGCAGAGCTTTTAACCCACCTTACGGTCTTGCACCCAGTTCACATCACCCCTTTGTGTCTTTAAAAGGCATTTGTTTTTGTGACCCTGGTGTCCATTGTCATTTCGGTGGCTGGTGATGAACAGCACAAGAGTTTAGGAATCTCATAATCCATCTGCTGATCAAAAGGGTATTTATTATACATAAAAACAGAAAATGGAGAAACAAATGCTCTAGGCTAATAAGTGCTAATCTGACAATCCAGTAGGAGGGGCATATTCACCCTCTATATTTTTTAATCAGCTTCATTTGAAGCCTTAGAAGTGTGATTGTTAAATGCTCTGTAAACCCTGTGCTTTGGTAAGGCAGAGAATCTACTGGGCCTGGAAAGTTGAGTTGAATATCTGTTCTAATCAGGTTCATTTAAAGTGTTTTCCTCAGGACAGTCTTCATTAAATAGACTTGGACCCATTATTGCATAATGAAAGAGCCCTGCCTGGAAATCAGGGAGCCCAGGTCTGAATCTCGTATCTACTATTAAATAGTTGGATGGTGTTAGGCATACAGCTTTGCATTTCTTGGCCTGTTTATTCCTCTATAGAAGGAGGAATTTGGATGAGATGATATCTAAATTGCTAACTCCAAAAATATAGATATCCTACAACATCTTGTTGCCTAAGGAGGGAATATGGTGTAGCAGTCTCACTCAGCCTTTGGAATCAGGGGTTTAAATTCCAGGTAGAGTATGTCCTCAAACTCTCCAAGCCTGTTGTCTCATCTTTCTCAGGAATGGGAATCATTGTAATGCCCGTGACATAGGGTGAAAGGGAAGATTCAGTGTTTGCTGCTCAGCACTGTGCCTGTCACACAGTCAGCACTCAATAAGTGACAATTTCTTTAAACTTACAAATTCTTGCTTTCTGAAAACAACAGTGTGCCCCATCCCTAACTGATTATTCTCTGCTCTAATTTTCATGCACATTCTTTACTCGCTAGCAGATTGGTATTGTAGAGTCTGAAACAGGAAACAAACATCCTTCCTTTTCAGTACATTGATTCATTACCAGTGAGAATTTAAAATTTATTAGAGTTAATGATTGGTTTTAGCAGAAGTAATTGAAATTGAGAGACTTCAAGGAAGGATTACTCAGCTCTGTGGCTTGCCCAGCCTCGTTATCTCTGGTGGCTAGCAGCATTATGCTTGGTGTGTGTGTACTAAATAATCAATAGATGCTGCTTGATTAAATCCTTTAGAGTGTAGTGGCAGGTTAATTTTAGTAATAACTAATATTCATTAAGTGCTTAACTGTGTTCAACAATCTGTGCTAACTGTTTATATGTACCATCTCATTTAGTCCTGATAAAGAAAACTATTTTTCATGTGAAGAAAGTTAGGCTAGAAAAGACAAGTAATTTGCCTGCGATCATACAGCTGGTAAAGTGGCAGAGATAGAATTTGGCCCCAGGATTGTCTTCCCTTGAACTGATGTTCTTTACCTTGGTACCATGCTATATAGACACACTAGTCTTTAGTTTGGTCTCATGAATAGATGAAATGATGATGATCAGAAATTGAACTTTGTCCCAATTACTGGATTAGATATTATAGCTGTTAGATTTTCAGTCCTTTGAAATTCAGTGTCATTTTTGTAATTGTCAGTGCTACCATTTATTTGAATTCTCATTCAGGTTTCCATCAGATGTTGGTATAACTCTTGTGATACCAGTGTCAGGTGAGCTGCATAAGAAAGCCATTTCTGCCCTTTTTTTGTTTTTACTTTATTCAGTAGTCATTGGCTCTTAAGACAGCTAGTGACTCATCTAGAGATGATCAAATATGTGACGTTTGGAAAATTGAGCAAAGACTCCTCTTAGGCCATGATCTAACCTTTTAAAAAAAATATCTGCTGGGACATGACACAATATTCCTTCCATTTGCATTAGCCAGTGCCATAAAGATTCTCAAATATGTCTGGCCTGATTAAGGACACCCATTAGCTTCAGAGATCACTACCCTTACCCTCTCTTCAACTATGTTTAATGAACAAGTATATCTTGTTTGTGTGACATTTAATTTTATACAATGTTAATTTAAGAAACGAATTAGTACAGTAGATATATTAATGGCTATATCTCTTCAATCTATTACTGGGCTGCTGGTTTATCCCTGAGAAAATATTACTGGGCCAGGACCGTTGCTCAATAAGAGTAATTTTGCAATGCTGATGGCTATGCCCTTGTTTTGTCAAGGTTACATTACAGATATTTTTTTATTTTCTAGAAGTGCATTATTGTATTATTTTGAGGATGCAGCTGATTCAAACTAGATCAAACCCTATGGGTCTCTATCATGATCATTTTTCTAGTTTGGTTCTCCTTCAGATGGGATGCATTTGTTCTTTTGTTTATTTGTTTCTGTTTTCTTTCTTAGACTTCAGTTTCAGTGGATTGAATAATGACACATCTCAGTTCATGGTGCATGATCCTTATTACTCCTTGCAAGAACCCCGCTATTTTTTTTCTTTCTTAATTTTTATCCCTATTTTATACTTACTCCCATTTCCCTCCTTTCACTATGGCAACCATTCTCATTGTTAAAGGCATACTTTTTTGTTGTGCATATGTCTTCCAAACTGCGCATTGTTGTTTTATATGCATGTACTTTAAAATTATGTAAACGGTATGATGTCAAATATTTTACCTTCTCACTTAAAAAAAAACATTATGCTTTTAACATCTACTCAATGCTACAGTGTAGACACCTAATTTTATTTATTTATTTGATTTATTTTTGCTTCTAACCGCTCTCTTTCTTCTACCTAAGGCCTGGAAAGAACGTCAGTGTCTGGCATACTGACCTACTCAGATTCTTCAGCTTGTCATACCAGGTTAACATCGGAGTCACGTGATGATGTGATGATAGTCCCAGAGGAGCTCCTGTGTAGTTTATGTGAGGCTCTGATCTATGTCAGAAGCATGGGCATTTTAAAAATTGCTTGTCAGTTCCTGAAGGTATAGTGATTATTCTTTCAGGGAGGTGACAGCAAACCCTACATTGTCATGAAGGCAATGAAAAAAAAAGGGATTTCGAAGACAAGCCTCAGTTTCTTCGTTAGTGATATGCAGATGATAATAGTACTCACAGCATGAAGTTGCTGAGGTTAATATGAGATAATTTATGCAATCTGTTTAGTACTGTTCCTGACACGTTGATAAATGGCTTGCAATTAACATTCTAAGTTTAGTGTTCCATTCACATTACAGTGTGCTGCCTTATAGCAGAAAGATTTGTCCTTTTATTAGTGTGGACATTATATGGATTATCTGAAAAGTGTGAGAGAAAACTAGGGGTGGAGACTGATGCTCTGTTTCATGATATTTAATTGTGAGCGGACACTCTCATGCTTCATGTGCAACAAACTGTGAAAACTGAAAACATGCACATACCTCGTTGTTGTAATCAAATACAACTTACAACCAAGTTCTTACCTCCCAATCAATATTCATAATTGTTATTGTGTTACATGGTCATTATACATAAATGATAAAAGATATATAGACACACATCTACTATTATTAGTTTTACCAGCAGACCATGTTTTAATTTTCCAGTTGTTCTTTTCTTATTTTGTATCTCTAGTGTCACTAACCTTCATCCACCTGAGAGAAAGGTGCACAGAGAGGCGGGGAGCCTGACACAGGACATATGGCAAAAGGCTCAGAGGGCATTTTAGAAGGGGTAATAAACAGCTGTGCTAGAGGTGCTTTGTTACAGCACAGGGGCCTGGCTGTGAGAGAAGCCAGTGTGTCTGTATTCCCTCTTCTCAGTGCAGAAGACATGAGGGAACTTCACTGGGCTCACCTTTTCATGCCTATTCAGGAGAGCAAGAGCTTGGAATTGGGAGGCAGTGGCTGCAGAATAGATGCAGAAGCTGTGCCTTCTGGGGCTGGTCCCATGAAAATTCCAGACAACTGAGGCAAGCTTGACTTTATCCTGAACTTGACATTCCTCTAACTCATGGGTTTGCAACAGTGGTCCCAGGCTCAATCAATCCCACTGCCTGTTTCTGTAAGTAAAGTTTTGTGGGAGTGTACCCACAACACCCAGTTGTTTTCCTGTTGTCTCTGGCTGCTTTAACACTACATCAGCAGAGCTCAGTCGTCGTGACAGAGACCTTACAGTGGGCAAAGTCTAAACATTTACTCTCTGGACCTGTGCAGAAAAAATATTTGCTGACAGCATCTCTAACTTAATGTAATGCTTTGCTTTTCACAGAAAGATATTAGAGGGCAGTGCAGTAAAGTGGTGAAGAGCATGCACTGAAGCCAGACAGAGCGAAGGCTGAAGCATTCTTGCTATATGACTTTAAGTCCCTGTTTTTTCCCTTTTTAAAGCAATAGAAAATATGCCATATCACAGTATTGGTGGGAAGAATCAGTATGATCATACATGCCAGGTGCTTAACGATGCCTGGAGTTTAGTAAGTGTTTGATAACATATTAGCTATTTGTAAAAGTCGTAAGATTGATATGTAACTGAACATGAAGAGTGGACCACTGTGGATAAGATTTAAAACCACTCTGGTGTTTGTGTGTTGGGAAAGCATCTTCCAGCTGATGGTAAGGGAGTGGTAGAATGGAAGCCCAGATTGTTGGAGATGAATTATGCCCAAATAGTTTTCAGGATCTGGCCTGGTCATTGTAAGTGCACAAAGGTGCAAATGCAGGCTCTATACCATCAGCCTTGGGGTCTGCTCACGTGTGCCAGGACCTGAGAAAGGCATTAGGGTTTCATTCAATCAATGTGGGAATCTTTTGTCCTTGTTCATCCATGGGGTTCAGGTCAGATCAGATGCCTCGGAGTGAGAGCTTGTTACCACATTCAGCAGCCATTCACTCAGGGAACCAGAAGGGGTGTGAACTGCTCCTTTATTTCAAATTAATGGATATCCAGGGTCTTTCCCCACAGGTGCTGGAAGTCTGATCTAAGAAGCATTTCACGAGATAGAGAATGAGAAATAAAAACTTCAAATTAAAAAACTCTCCCTACCATTGTCAAGTGGCAATAAGATCATTTTCTTCCAGTCTTGCTCTAAGAGCCATGTTTCCTGCACAGCTGCTCCTAAGCAGTATAAGACCAGATATGTGAGCTCAAATGCAAGGATTTAACTACTCTCCCCATCACACTTTTATTCTGTTGATATACTAGGCTGCCACTATTAGGATATGAAGTGTTATTTTTATTGTACTTTTGTTTGCCCTTTATTACTTACTAATGTACCTGCCATTTACAATAAATAGGCTCTTAAAAGTGAGTCACTGATCTCAGATGATGACCACACTGGACAAAATTTTGTGAGCATTGACTTTTCCAGGAACTAGGTTAAGCACTATATCCTCATTTGGAGCTAGTTTAGAGCCTGTTGTACACTAAGTGCTCATCTGAACAAAGTTTAAGTGATGATAACACCAAAAGTTCTCATCTTAATGGATTTCAAAGTGTAAGTTGGAAATGTAGATATTAATTCTATTCTATATATGATGATCAGCTCTGTGAGAGAGGTATTTACAGATAAATAAGTTGTTGCTCAGATAGGTTAAGTGACCTGCTTAATGTCATACACCAGTCAATGGCAAAGCCAGGATTTGATCCCAGGTCCAACCCTGCCCTTTTTATCTTTAATCTCTATTACACCTTATATTAATTGCTCAGAGATGCTATGTTTCTAGTTAAGCAATAAATTTGAAGAACATGATGAGAACACTTCCAGATAGGAATAAACTTTGTTTTGGCCACTAGATTGCAAAGCCTGCTGTTTACCTAGGACGATTCATTTGAACATTAAAATATTCTCCAATAAAAGCAATTGGGTCCACTGGACTCAAGGGTCCACAGCTATATATTGAAGCAGTGTTTCTCGGGGTAGACCCATGCCACCTACCTCAGGGTCATCTGGAATGCTTGATAAAAATGCAGCTTTTGGGGATCATTCCAGAACTGCTGAATCTGAATTTTTATACAGTCCTCCAGGTTATTTATGCACACTAAAGTTTGAGAACCAGTATTTTAAAAGATGTGCCAGTCAGGTTCAACACAAATCACTTTAGGTATTTTGAATGGAAACCATTTAATAAAGGACATTAGAAAATTGCAGCACCATTGAAAAAGCTAGGGAGCAAAGGTCACCTCAGGCTGTCAGGAATCATAAAGTGCAAAAATTGCAGGTAAGTTATCTAGCTTGCTGTAGCTTCTAAGCTTAGTATTCCTCAGGAAGACTACTGGAAGCCTCCATCAAAACCCAAGTAACTGCTTATCTACTGTCAAAGAGCACCAGCTCTATCTTGTCTTCTACTCTGAACCTCATATGTCGGTCCCTTATTGGCTGATTCTTACTGGTTCTCTGCTGGCAAGGGATTCTGGGCAATGTAGTTCCCAAGTTGTTAGCCTCTTTGGTTCAAGTGAGGGGATGGTATGAAGAATCAAGTAATATCTGGTATAGGTGATCTTTAAAATCAGGGATCTATTAAATAAAACCAAAGAATTAGCTAAGAACTAAGTCTCTGAATAAATCTACTGGTGATCTGTTAAGAAATAATTTTCAAAGCAAAAAGAGATACTAACAGTTTACCAAAACAACAACAGCGACAAAAACAACCCAACATAATAATAATAGCAAGTAAAAGAAGAGTGTAGTTCTGGTATGTTACCTCTACCACTTTGGGCAGAGGAGTGTTCATCATCTGCTTCTGGTTCAGAGTCACTTCTTTCCACTTCTTTGGGCATCCTGACTGTAACTCCATCTTGTCCTTGGAAGTTTTATGCTTGTAATCTATGCTGGTTCTTCTCTTCTTTCTTTTAGCTGATTCATTTGAGGCGGACACCTGGACAAGTATGCTCTCTTTCTGGGAATTTGAAAGCAAACACAGAGGTTGACACCATCAGACAGAATTGGGCCTGCACTTCAATGTCTTTTAGAGTTGTGGCTTGAACACTTGGCAACCTAAAACTTTTATAACCTGGAACCAGAGGGAAGTAACAATATGGCACTTCATTAAATGAAAGTCAGTTGAAAATCTGTCACTCAGAAAGACAAAATCTGCCACTTACACTATGACCTTTTCACCATTCAGCATTTTTTCATGCTTATTGAAAGTATTTTTTAGACTTATTAATCAGTTTTTTTCTTATGTAATATTTCTAACAATAGGAAAATATAAGTAAAATAAACTGTGAAAGTGTTCTTAAAACTTTACGTTCAGAGTCCATCTCTTCGGAATCACTTTTTTTCTGTTCTATATCATCTGCTGTGTCATTAAGAGCATTGGTGATGGAGCATTTCTTCAAAACAAAATAAAACAAAAACAATGCTCCACTGTAAGTCTCCAAAATTTTCCCCTAATACGGTGACTCCATTCTCAAGTCTGGGTGCTGCACTGTTCTACCCAAGTAAACTTATGGCCTCAGCTGCATCAGATATGACCAAAAGTCAAACAACTTATGAGAAATAGAGATGTTAAATCTGGGGAAATGAATCTGAAATCTGTGAAATAGGGTTTATCTTAGAGAAGAAGATGCAGGGTGGGAGAACCAGAGGTACAGAGCTTGGTAGGTATTAAAACACAGAAGATGTAGGAAGGGAGTCCTCATACCTTACTGCCTTATACCTTATTCCCAGTTCTGGTGAGGGCTGGCTGTACTCCCACCCCCAGCAGTGGTGTAGAGCGCTACCCTTCAGCTCTTAAATTGTCTCTTTACTTAAGCTAGTTTTTAAAAAGTGCATTTTTTTTTCTCTTATAATTAAACACTCCATGACAAAGATGTCTTGGAGAAGTTCATGCCTAGTGAGGAATATGAACATGTAAACAGAGACAATTACAACAGTGCATGGTTCATGCTGTAAAGAAGATTATGTATCAAGTCCTGTGGGAGACCACAGGGCAAGTGGATTTGTATTCACCTTCCTGTCATTTCTGAGCTGGGGACCAGCCTTATTCAAATATTTTAAAAATGATGCCTATTAAGATGCAGAGAGTTACAGAATTGAACTGATGATGTTCCACTGTAGAATTCTAAACAGGCTATCAACTGAGGCATATACTGGTCAGTTATTGATGTTTTGAGAACTCAGTCCAGGTTACCTTTTAGTGATTATATTATTGATATTCAAGGTTCTACATTTTCTGGCCACTCTCAGTCCTTCTGTCTTATTTCCCTTTCCTGCTTGAACTCACCCTCTATCCTGTCGATATCTTTCCTCACTGTGTTAGACAAAGCTGTGCACTTTCCATTCTCCTCTCTTTATTACTGCCTTATACCTATACTTTCTCTATGAAGATCAAAATCACCCTTTCAGACTCAATTCATTTCTACTCTTTTAGGAAACTTCCTGGTTATACCAGTCCAATGTACAGCTTCATTCTCTTAACCACTCATGTATCAAAACCATACTAAATTGTTTTTATGTGGTTGGTGCTATTTTTCCCAACTACGTTGAACATTGTTGGAGAGTGGGGACTGTCTCTTAATACTTTTATTCAGCAAAAATATACTGTGTTATGTGTTCAAGTGCTAGACACTAAATACAGTGATGTGGTGAGATAAAAGACTACTAGGTAAAAAAGAAAACTATGAAAATATATACATGGAAGAAGTGGTAGAAAATGGAGAAGGTATTAAGAATGATTGAGATAAAGGTGAGGGTTTAGAAGAGGAAGAGCTGATTTTGAGTTGGGAGTATACGAGGAAGCTTTCCTGATGCCATGGTAATTGTATTGGGCCTTGAAAGACAGTTTGAATATGGGCTTACACATTATAGGGTGGAGGCCGGCATCCCACTGCACTTCACCATCAGCACATTCAGTGACTATTTGTCTAGGGCTGGAGTCGAGAAACTTTTTCTTCAAAGGTCTAAATAATATTTTAGGCTTTTCAGAATATATAGTCTTTGTGTTGACCCCTCAACTCTGCCATTGTAGTGTGGAATAAACCATAGACAATGCATAAATGAATAGGCATGGCTGTGTTCTAATAAAGTTTTATTTACAAGAACAGGCAGTGGTCTAGCTTGGGCCTACTGGCTATAGTTTGCCCCCTCTGTTCTGTGATTGAATTGTAATGGAGAATGTATTATCATAGTTTCATCAATGCTCAAAATTGATAAAAACTAGAAAGAATTTCCTGAAATATTGACAATAGTTTGATTACTGAGACTGCACATAACATTTTCTCTATTTTTTGATTTTTCAGGACATTTCATAAGGACCATGAATTAATTTTATAGTGAGAAAAAAATAAACTTCATATACAGAATTAAAGTATATATAGCAGACAGTATACATAACCCAAAGCTTGTCACATAGAAGCTCAGGTGTACCTGAGGTTGGCTGATCGGTATCATTTCTGCAAATATTATCCCTAGTGTTAAGGAAGTTACTGTCCTTGGAATGCCAGCTTAGATGCGACAGACAAGCTTGTATTAAAACCGGGCTGTTTCTTCTGTTGCCCTCTGTCATCAGCTCCAAAGAGCCATTATGTTGTTCAAGAAACATAGCAAAAAGGCTGCCTAGACAGAAACTAAATTGATTTTCTGATTCCACCCTTAACCCTCTTTTTTTGTGGTCTCTAAAGAGTTTTAAAGCACTCTATGTGACATGCTGCCAAGGCAGATAGGAGATGGAATAATTGTGGACTTAGCCTTCACCCCAGATCACAGTAATGTCAGTGGAATAGGGTCAAACAACAACAGATGTCTGATTATAAGTGAGCTTAAGAAACAGATATTAAGCTTTAAATTCTAAGGTGGAAGTACTGCTAATGACAAGAGGTGTGACTTTCTGAATACTTTTGCTTTGTGTATTTCTTTGACTTTCAAAACAAGGCTTCAAGATAGGTATGGCTGTCCCCATTTTACAGGTAGGAAAAGTGAGGTTCAGAAACTTACAGCAGTTTGTTTAAAGTTATAAAGTGAGTTTGTGGTAAAGTCAGGATTTGAACCTAAGTTTGCCTGACTTCAAAGGCTGCTCTTTCCACTTTGCTACTCTCTTTACTATAAGCCCAACACCTTCTCTTCCTGCAAGAGACATATACCCACCATAGAATCTCAAAGTACCCTTAAAATGCTAGGTCGGTGTTTCCTGTGGTCTCGCTGCATAGGGCACAGGGTATATGACAAGCTAAGTAAATATAGACAGTGCAATTTAACTGGTTCATGACAAATCTAATAGGTTTGGGGCACAGGATTCAAATACATTTGATTGAGCTTAATTACATTTATACTGTGGGGACAAGAAAACTAAATTCCAGAGAAGAAAGTGATAGAATAAGTCTCATCCTTTTTTTTTTTTTTCCAGAACAATGGTATTGCTGGGTTTTAGAAACACTAGATTCATGGCCCCATAAAGAATGAGAATGGCTAAAGAAAATTTTATGAGTTGTGAAAGCTTGAGGTGGGCTTTGTAATAAGATTGTCTTAGCTTAAGTGCAAACTTTTCCAGTTACTATGTGTATATATGTATTAATCAGGGTTCTTCAGAGAAACAAAACCAATAGAAAAAATATGTGTATGTCTGTGTGTGTTTACATGTGCACGTGTGTGCGCATGCACACACACACACACACACATATGAAAGGGGGGGGAGAGGGAGAAGGAGAGGGAGAGGGAGAGGGAGAGGGAGAGGGAGAGAGGGAGAGAGGGAGAGAACAAGAAAGAGAGATTTTAAAGAATTGGCGTTTCTGATTGTGGGGCCTGGCACATCTTAATTCTGCAGGGTAGGCCATCTGTCTGGAGACCCATGAAGAGCAGATACTATAGCTCAAATCTGAATGCAGTCTGGATGCAGAGTTCCTTCTTCCTTGGCAGATCTCAGTCTTTTTTCTCTTAATACCTTCAGCTGATTAGATGATGCCCCCCACTTTATGATGGGTAATTTGCTCTACTTAAAGTTTACTGATTTAACTGTTAATTTCATCTAAAAAATAACCTTCACAGCAACATCTAGACTGATATTTGACCAAACATCTGGGCACCATAGCCTAGCCAAGTAGACACATAAAATTAATCATCACACCGTGTAAACACCCATGGTAATTTAACCACCCAAATCTGTTTTCTCGCCTTTTGAATGGGAATAACAGTAGTATCTGCAATATAAGGATGCTGTGAGGCTTCAATCAGCTAATGTATACACTTTGCAGAGTGCTGGCAAATGGTATGTAAGCAGTAGATTTTAGCTAATTTTATTGTAGTGAGATTCCAAACTTCTCTTAAATTTATCTAGCTAATATCTTCTAAGAAACATCGAGAATTTTATGCATTGCTTCATTTGCCTTAAAAATGCCCTTTTCCTATTCGGAGGGGATATTGAAAATGACCATTTATTAAATTAGAGATAAAGAGAGACCAAAGAGGTCAAGGGTGGAGAGTATGGCTCTAGGTCAAACCACAGATTGAGCAGAAATAGAACAGGTTTTCAGTGTCTGTAAGGTGCTTCCCATTAGACTGTCATCATTTATCATGTTCCATCTACTTACAGATGGAGCTGTTTCCTCGGGGTATTTTCTAAGAAATTCATATGTAAATCGGAGTAGTGAAATGGGCTTCTTTCACTAAAATCTGAAATGTCAAAGCAGTTGGAATGTTCAGAGGTCAAATGTTCTCAAAGTTGAGAGTAATTTTCATCTCTGTGCTTTAATTTAGATATGTTGTTAACATCCCATCATTAACTGACTTGTCATGATTGATGGAGAATGTTATGGTGGCTTAGAGTGTGGGCTCTGGAGCCAGAGTGCTTAGGTTCAAATCCTGGCTGTGGGACTTTTTAGCTATGCCATTTTGGGCAACTTATCTCATAGATATGCCTCAGTTTCCTCAACTATAAAAATGGAGATGTTATAGTACCTGTGTCACGGGTGTTGTGATGGTACCAAAGCAATGGCTGGGATGTAGTTAGCATTCTCTAGAGTTTGTTCATTATCCTCCACCTCAGTTATTGCCACTTTGATCACCACTATTCAGACAATATATTTTTTATATAATGTCTATAAAGCCTGGTTTGTAAACCCTCCCAGAGTTTACAATTTAAAACAGAATAGGAATTAGCAACTTCTTCTTATTTGGAAGTAGCAAAATTCCAACTCAATCTAATTGAAAGATAGTTTAAGACCAAAGGAGAATTCATGAAGTTGCCTGTAATCAGAAACTAAAATCCCTTCAGGACTCACTTTTTTTTTCTTAAGCTCAACTTTTTCTCTGTGCGCTAGCTTTATTTTCTCAGCCTGGCTTATCCCTGGAGTGGAGGATATGCTCTCTGGACACTTTGCTCTCATATACTTATACTTTCATAACTGAAGTGGGAGAGGCACTTTTATACTAGCTTCACTTTGAAAAAGCCCAGAGAAATGCTCTGATTGGCTAAGTTCCATGACCTACCCCCTGGACTAGAGGGGTGATTGGCCCAACAATTGATTGTGCCAATTCCCATGGACAAGGCCAAGCACTATTTCCACCAAAGAAATTATCAAATGGAAAAGGGCCTTAGAAGTTATGTTTCGATAGCATTGTCCAAAACTCAAACTTTACAGAATTATTCAGTTTGGTTAGATGTCTATATTGTGTATTGTAGTTCTTACGTTATTTTCTATTCTACCCCACTTATATATCTATTATATTCTTTAAGGCTATGTCGTGATATTTTGCTAGGGCATAGTTGAAGGGTCTGCAGAGTTTTTGGAGGCAGGACCATATATGAAATGACTTCCTGTGGTTCATGATTCACATTTTAGTTGGGAGTTGGGGAAACAGTGGGGTACCTCCTTCTTCACCATTCCCAGATTGAGAAACACTAAGGCAGACTCTCCAATAAAATACCTAATGCAAACCAACTGGATAAGACAAATGAGGTTCAGTGGAAAGTGCAAACTGTAGACTGTATTCTAAGAAATGCCATTTTGCAGATTAAAAAGATAATTAAAACAATGTCAAGGGTACTATTTCTAGGTAGTACTTTTGAAGAATCAACACTAATAAAGCTATAAACCTTTACAAAGATTATAAAAGTTGTTTGTAAAGAGTGCTATTAAGTGATTAAAACACTTTGCTTTAGCAGTTTAAATATTCCCTCTGGGATCTTGTTTAAAGTTGAAATTTTCCAAGGTAAAGAATTTTAAAGAAACTAATGCTGAGTGAATTCATAGGACCAAACTGGAAAGAACTTGAGACTGTAGCATTTTTGAAGGTGAGTGGAGGAAGTGGGCTAGAAACTTCATAATTCAGAATTTAAAATTTTACTTATCCACTTATTTTTAGTACGTGTCCCTTACCTCACTTATGCTAAGTGGACCCCAAGTCCAGATTCTTTTTGTATCAACCTCTTCAGAAAGCAAATCCGGAGTGTTCTCCAGGAATGGTGGTGGAGTTTGAGCTTGATCCTAGATTTAAATTCTTTGTTGTAAGGATATGCAAAGAATTTTGCTTTCTGAACTAAATGTTCCTCCTCTTTCAAAGTTAAGAGGTATTTCCTCTTCTTGAGCATTTCTGGGATTTGGTAGCCTGCGTCATCTACTTCTAGGGCTTCCCAGGGCCAGCCTAAATTTTAGATTCATTTGAGTTACAAGAAATATACTACATTTTCATTTCTTTTTTTACCTTTCACAATTCTGTATCCTATCCTATTACCTTTGCCTCTATGAGTGTTTGATTTAAAAATCACTTTATTTTCATTTTAGTGAGAATAACTAGAAGTAACCATATTCTTTCATGTAACAATGTGCTTTGAAAATATTTTATGTATTTTGATATTCTTAATATAGTTTTTAATAACTACATAGGATTTCATAATTAGGATAAACTATAATTCATTTAATTACTATATTTTAATGTACGTTTAGCTTATTCTCACATTTCATGATTATAAAAAATAATGTGATGAAAATTTGTGTGACTGTATCTTCATGCATCTGATTATATTCTTGGGATAAAATATAACACTTAAAAAATTGGCACATGTGGAGTATATTCATGTATACTCTTAGCTCCCCCAAGGACACTTGATTATTCTCTTCTGCAAGTTGAAGAATTTGGATGAGAGTTTGAGAAACATGGCTCTATCAGACTGCCATGAAATCATTTTAGATTTGTTTGTACTTATATTTTAATAATAAACTCTTTGGCGGGGGGGTTGGGAGAATTCACAAATTTTCCCAAAGTAAATCATGATGTTGAAATTAAGAGATATAGCCCCCAAATGTTTTTTTTTTTGCATTCTAATTGAGGTAAAATTGACATGCAAAAAACTGCACATGTTTAATGTGTACAATTTGATGCATTTGGACATATGCATATGCCCGTTATACTGTCACCACAGTAGGGTAATAACCACATCCAACTCCTCTAAAAGTTTCCTTGTGTTCCCCTTTTTTAAAGGTAAGAAAACTTTACCTTGAGATCTACATTCTTAACAAAATTTTAAGTGCACATACCATGTTATTAACTATAGATACTCCTTGCCCAAAGTCTTTTTATACTAAACTCTGATGCACTTCAGAAAACTGGAAAGAGGTGGTGGTCATGTTAATAAAGTAGGTAGGATCAATGAACAACTACCTTCAATCTCATTCAATCAACGCATCAATGAAAGATGTGTTTAATTATTTAATCAACAATTTCCTATTGAGCATTTACTATATGACAGGCACTGTTCTAGGGGCAGGATCTATAAAATTGAATAAAACAGGTCTGATCCACATTTGCATAGGGTGTACTATGTAATTGTAGAGAAGTTGGGAAGTGGAAGGAATTAATTCATTGCATGTGGATAAGATTCCAATGAGAAGTACATTATCATGTTGCACATGCATTTGTTGAATGCTGCTATGAGCCAAAGCCTGTGCTGAGTGCTTCAAATCTAGTATAACCTTTAAAAGAAAACCTTAAAAGAAAGCGATGAGCAAGGTACTATTATCTACTTTTTAAGAATGGAAAACAGACTTCAAGAGTTTAAGAAAAATTTCTGAGGCTCATAGTTAATAAGTGGCTTAGTCAGGCACTCCGATTGACTCCAAGACTATTCTTGAACTTGCACTGTCTCCCTGCCAACTCCAGAGTGTGGGAAATTATAAAGCGTACAAATGTATGAAATCCACTGCTATAGATAGTCATGCCTCTCACAGACTTATTATGCAGGTGCCCGAAATTACCTTTAGACTGCCGTGAGATTTTGTAATGTAGACGCAACCTTCGAAAAGACACAAAATATGGATCGGCTTTTAACTGAATTTATACTCTGGCAAAGGCACTTTGCTTGTCCTTGAATCAATGTTAAAAGCCAAAAATTATGCTTGTTTTATACATGAGGAAACAGGCTCAGGGGTAAACAAACAAACAAACAAACGAAAAACAGAAAACCTTTTCTTTTCTTTTTTTTTTATTTTTCCCCAAGTCCCACAAATTGACTGAGGTTGGATTTTGCCCCAGGTACACTTGGCTCCAAACTCATACCGCTTACAAAAAGTTAACAATGGTAGCTCAGGAAGCACTTAAAGATTCAAAGACTTCTTTAGAAATAATAGAAAAAGTCTGAAAGATTAGGTTTACTACCTGATAGAGTTGCTATTCTTTATTTTGTCAGATGAGGGCAAATGGATGTGTTTCAATCCTTCATTATGCCTGTAAAAGCTTTTAAAATCCAGTCCCATATGTCATATTCATCAAGAAACTGAGAAAATAGAGTTTAGCTCATTTCGCTGTTAGGTACACAGCTGGCTCAGATTGAAAGTATTTATCAATGGGTCATTGTGATTTGAAAGTAGGGAGAGAAGACACTTGAAGAGAAGTTCTATTGTGGTATTTAGAAATTTCATTAATTTCTTGGATAGTGGAATGAGTGTGCTTATTAATTTTCCTGTTGACAACAAGTTGGATGTGTTGGCTAATGCCTTGGAAACAGGACTGAAATTGAAAATGACCTTAACAATTGGGAGAGGTGGGAAGATAGAAAAAGGATGAAATTCAATAACTAGAAAAATTGATGATAGAAAGAAACATCAATATGCTCCACAGTTTCATTAAATTTTTCAAATGGAAGAATATCAAGGCTGTTAGCCTGTGGTGGTACTGCTGCTGATGAAGATTATTATTAAAAGTTACATTCTGACTTTTCTAGGAGATAACAGTAGAAATCAATGGAGGAATAATTGATTATCATGCCTGTGTGAAAGACTAGGTGATTTAAACGTTGTTATAAATTTGTCTTGAATGGCAACATGTGACTGAGTCATGTTTAACCAAATCCTTCCAGCTATGATACTAAATTGAATTTTCTATTCTCTCTTCCCTGGAAAAAGCCATGTTTCTAAAAACCTAGTGGTGGAGGAATCCATTTTAAGTTTGGACTTTATAGGAAACATAACGTTGGGGGTCCAGGGTTATGAGTAAGCTTCTTTGAAACATTGGGTGACACATAATCTTAGTACGTGATAAGCAAAACAAGGTAGTTCACACAGCACAAAGATAAGCAATGAAGTGTGGGCACCAGGGCATTTCTGACAGGCTAAGTAATAATCTTCATTCATGTCTCCTTTTCCCCTATGTTTGTTTCTAGCCATTGAGGTGTATAACGGGTTCTGTTTTGTAACTTGTCAGAAAGGAGGAAGTTTTGCTTTGAGGAGGGGGTCAGGTTGGTAACAGAAGAGGACAGAATGATGGTTCAGTGTCTGTTTTGGGTCAGGACAACTGAGTTGGATTTGAAATTGTATGGTTAGAACAATTAAGATCAGAGTGTGGTTAGATTTTTGGAAAGGCCCAAATATACACATTGCTTGTTCAAGGTTTAATGATGAAGTTGGCACCTCTGTATGAAGCCCAGAAAGGCTCTGGCACTTCAAAAATTAGAGGCAGTGTTATTCAAAACACATTTAGAGTCAAATAACAGTAAAATTCAACCCAAACTGATTAAAACAAAAATAAATTCTCTTAGCTCTCTTAATAGAAACATTCTGGGCTGGATCTTCTAGGTTCATGCATGGTTGGATCCAGAGGCTTAGATGAGGTCATTACCACCTGATATCTGTCTGTCCCTCCATCCTGGGTTCTCTTATTATTGATTCCCTACTCAGAAGTTTTAGTTTGATGGCACGGTGGCTGCCAGCAATTCTGGGTTTTCATTTTAATCTTTTATTTTCATCAACAGTTATGAAAGTCTTGGGCCTGACCCTTACTAGTCTGAATGGGGTCACATGCTGGTATTAGAGTCAGAGCCTCCCAAACTCCCCAGATGGATAGTGATGGAGGCATGGTTCTCCCCGAGGAACATGAGGTACTGTTACTAGAGGCAGAAAACAATAATATCTACAAACTATTGTGCATTAAAGAAGCGAGCTTTGGAAGCATATAGAGATACCACCCTTTGCATGTGTGTGAGATTTCACATGGCCCCAGGGAACCAAAGCTTCCCCGAATGACTCCTCAGGAAAGGACATGGACTAAAGGGAAGCAGAAGAGGAAGGGGTGATGTGATGAGTGTGCCTCACAGACGATGGAGCTGCTGTGTCTTTTTAAGATCTGCAGAAAAGATGTGGCCACTTTGAGGGGAAATTAATTTTTGGCAATTAAGCTAACGGGGATTGGCATTGGAAGAAATTGATCACTGAAAGAAAATGTGGCCTGAATTTGCAAAATACACACAGATGAGATTCATGTGATTGGATCTGGATAACAACATAAGTCCTTTTGTAGGATTTAGTGTGAGATAAATTGATTGTATATGGATTGACCACTTGAAGAAGGAGAGTAGAAATAAGAGACCCAGAAAGCTATTTCCTCTCAAGAATTGTTGGTGAGACAGTTTGATGCTTTATGAAATGATGATATTGTTGACTCTCAGACCTGGGATGACTTACAATTTCCTTATACTTGATCTGAAATTATTATAGTAATAATAGCTCAAAGTTTATTGCTGTGTATGAGGTACTGTTCTAAGTACTTTCCATAAATTGTTTCAGTCTGATTCTCATGGTAACCCTTGGAGTAGGGAATATTGTTATCACCATTTTATGGTGGAGAAACTGGCAGACAGGTTAAGTCTTGTCTAGGATCGAGACCTCCTATGGCTGGCACGTAGCAGAGCTGAGACATAAACTCTGGGCAGTCTAACTCTAGACCCATGCTCTTAACCAAGCCCTGCATTGTCTCCAAGAAAACAAAAGCAGTTTGTGGATACAAATCTGCTTAGGCTAGAATGAGGCAGAGGTTAATTTGTTTTCTTCTCTTTTCCCCTCCCCTTCTCTCCCCTCCCCGCCCCTCCCCTCCCCTCCCCTCCTCTCCCCTCCCTTCCTCTTCCTTCCCCTTCCTTTCTTTACCTTCCCCTTCCCTTCCCTCCCCTTCCCTCCCTCCCCTTCCCTTCCCTTTCTTTCCTTTCGCATTCTCTTATTTTTTATCTCTCCCATTTCCCCCACTCTACTTTCTGTTCTCTTTTTATCATTCCTTGCCTTAAAAGTCTGGAGAGGTTCCTAACTGCAGGTACATCCCCCCTTCCCAATCATGAAACAGATTTACTTGCCTGGATACCTCCATATTTCAGAATTTTGGTTGAGAAGTCTGAAGGCTCATTCCTACATAAAATTAGACTGACGTATTAATGTAGCATGAAATGGGATCATCTTGTTCAACTCCCGCCTTTTGAACTCTTGATGTATTTTGCTATTTTTCATTTGAGGTAGTACATGTTTTTCACTGTAACTCGTTTTGGGGGGCATTTAAGGTTTGAAGACTAATGGACACTTATAGCAGCCTGTCTGTGTGTGTGCTCCAAACACAGATTTCTTTGGGAAATTGCTTGTGGAAAGAGGGCTCGGTGTACTTAAAGGCTTTAAACTAGCACAGTGTGACAAATTGAATGGAAACTTTAACCTCTTCTTAGTGGCAACGTTTCTTGTAAGGCAAGAACAGAAGTCCTTTTACAACTGCCTGGTTGTCTAATGTCCAGGGTTCATCTCCTCAGTTTCAGAAATTAACAAAACTTGTGTTTGTGTTTGGAGTGGAGATGGGGCCTATGAGATAAGTGAAAAGAGCCAAGCCGACTAGGTTTTTCTGTGTATGTATTTAAAAACATGGTATGGTGGTTAGAGCAAAGCTGTGATCACAGAATATCTGTAAGAATAGTGCGTCTGTATGCCCTTAACCTAGATTCACCAGTTGTTACCATTTTCTGCTTTTTCTTCCCTTTTCTCCCTCCCTTCCTCTTCCTTTCTCTCTCTCTCTCTCTCTCTCTCTCTCTCTCTCTCTCTCTCTCTCTTTTCCTCCCTCCCTCCACATGCAACACATATGTACATGATGCAACTTAATTATTTGTGTGTGTGTGTGTGTGTGTGTGTGTGTGTGTGTGTGTGTGTGTGCTGAACCATTTGAGAGTAAGTTATAGGCATCATAACACTTGATCACTAAATGCTTTGGTAACTATGTCCTAGGGTTAAAGACATTCTCCTACATAATCACAATGCAATGGTCACACCCAAGAAACTCAGTAGTGTTATACTACTATTCAAATTTCTCTAATTGTCTCAATATTGTCTTTTATATTTTTCCTTTTATCCAGGATTCAATCAAGAGTCACATATGGCATGCCTCTTTACTCATCATGCTTCTTTAATTTCCTTCAATTTAGAACTGTTCCCTAGTCTTTTATTATCTTTCATGATTATGACTTTGTGAAGAGCTAAGTATGGTTGTTGGCAGAATGTCTTTTGAGTTGAATGTGTCCAATTGTTTCCTTATGAGTTAATTGTGTTTAAACAGTTTTGACTGCAGTATTCTATGGGTGACATTATCTCCTCTGTGTCTGACATCAGAAGACTTACAAGGCCCATTTGCCCTTTTATGATGATATTAATTTTTATAGTTAGTTAAAGTGGTACCTGTCATATTTCTCCATTACAAATGTACCTTTTACTAGAAGCTTATGCTTTGAAGTCGCATTTTGTATTTTAACTCTACCATGTACTAGTCATATAGAATTTGTCAAGTTATGCCATAACTCATGTTTCAGTTCTTTATCCATTGAGGATAATCACACTCTCTTCTAGGGATTGTGTCAGGATTAGGCGTGATGATACAGATAGGTAGTCAACAAATGGCAGTTATTGCCATTTTGCTTGGATATAGTGGAGTACAGCATGCGTTTTGGAGTTATGCAGATCTGAGTTCAATATTTGTCTCTTAAGTTATGTGGGTTTCAGTTATCTTCTTCAGAGGTCAGCAAACTTCCTGTAAAGGGCGAGATAGTAAATATTTTAGGCTTTTCAGGCCATGTGGCTGGTGTTGTGACTGCTCAGTTCTGCCACTGTGCTGTGACAGCAGACAGAGGTAATATGTAGACCAGTGGGCAGATTGTGTTTCAATGAAACTTCATTTATGGTCACTGGAATGTCAATTTCATGTAAATTTTATGTGTCATGAAATGTTATTTTTTTTTGACTTTCCCCCTAATGATTTAAAAATGTAAAAAAACCCATTTGTTATAGCTTGTGAACTATAACAAAAACAGATGCAGGCAACAGGCTGTATTTGGTCCACTGGTCATAATTTGCCACCCTTTATCTATTATTTGCTAAAATTTTTACTGTTTTTAATGGTGCTTAAAGCTCATGGGATTTTTAAGAAATTGAAGTGGGTAATAAACTGCAACAATTAGCCACCAATTATCTGCATCTTCTCTCACCAAGAGATCGAGTCTGTTTCTTACTGTTTAAATCTGGCCTATCCTGGTGACTTTTTTTAACCAATTAAGTGTGCCAGGAGGAATGTTTGGTAATTTCCAAGACTGGGCTTTGGAAGTTTTATAAGACTCAATTTTGTCAGAAAATCCTGTGATCCTGTGTTCAGGCTTCCTTGATGAATAATGAGACTGTAGGAAGAGAAGCTTCAGCTGTCTCAACCATCCCAGTTTTCCCATGAGGGTCTTAGATATTTAAGTGAACCTAATTGACATCATAAGGAGCAGAGATAAGTCATCCCAGCAGAGCCCTATTCAGATTGCCAACCCGCAAAATCATAAGCAATTAAATAATTATTATTTTAAACAATTAGGTTTTGGAGGGGTTTGTTATACATCGAAAGCTGACTGATACAAGATGCTAAAATATATTGTAAAAGAAGGTAGTTGAAATAAAGTCAGACACTTGAGATGAGTCTTTTTCTACTTCATCTTGTTCAGAAGAAGTATGCTATATAGGAGACTAGGAATAAGAGGAAGGTACGCAGTAAGAGAAAAGGCTATCCAGAACATGAGAAGGAGACAGAGGTACATGTTGGCTAAAGCTAGCCAGAGAAATAGACTTTGTCACAAGTGTTTATGAACTGTAGGACTAATTGTGTAGACAACCAATAAGAAAAACATGGGTACCATGAATAGTTCTAAATTTGAATTTACATTAGTGATATTCTTAAAGCTGTAAAAAGAATTGATATCTCGAATAGTTATATCTCTTTAATTATGATTATCCTGTGCATATGGATCTCTTTTTTCACTGCCTTAAAATTTTTAAATTATAATCAAACTGGGCATATTTGGAGACTGTGGCTGATGGTGAGGAGATGAGGATATAATAAAAACAGAAGCATCAGGGTATAGACTGGGACTTAATAAAGGCATTGCAGCTTTCACCAGAGAGAGTGCAATTCAAAGAACTGAAGCTCCAGGGAGAGCAACTGAGAAATAAAGTCATGGTCCAACATCACTAACACATGTTTACACGATATAGCTCCAGACTTGAAGCCAGAGTTCTTGACGTTTGTCCTGAAGCTGAAGCCAACTCCCCATGTCCATCTCGCTCTTAAATATGCCTGCTGCCATATTGTTTTTTCACATTGTTGAATCTCAGGGTTTCTGTTTCTCTCATTTTAATGGTTTGTTATTTAGAATCATCCATATCAATCTATTTATTTTTACTTTGAGCTTTTTACTTGTGAATGATCAATAAAATATTGCTTGCTGCCCTTTAGGATCAGATACAGGACTAGATTGGAGTCTTTTTCATACCAGTGAATAGTAAGACATATTGCTATTTGTATTATCCATTCATGAAATAACCATTGCATGCTAACTTGGGACTAGGCACCCTTCTGGATTCAAGAAACAGAACAATGATCTCAGGCCTCAAGGACTTTACAGTTAGTTACTCATTCATTTAATCAATATTTATTAAACTACTTTGTACTAAGTTTTGGTTCACTAACTGGAATTTCAAAATAGAGACTTGGCAAAAGGGCGAAATATGTTCATTTTCATCAGAGATTTTTCTTCTTTCTTTATCAAGACAAGTAGGGATTGTTACAACCAAAGCCTAGTCTTGTATCAGCCGCATTGGCAAAACTGCAGCTATTCCCTCAAAATTATTCTTTTCTGTTATTTTTGCCCTCTGACATTCTTCACAAGTGCCTCTGCACAGCTGTTCTCCTGCCATGTCAGAAATGTAAGAGAGAGCCTGGTCTAATCCTATCTATAAAGCCAGTTCCCTGCATTCCCCTCAGACTTTATGCAGCAATATAAATCTCAGGTAATGTGTCCAGGTTAGCAGAGTTACTTAAAGGAGCAGACAGTCAGTGTGGCACATTTATTAACATCATATATAACAGGTCTGTAACTGTACAGTAACTTCTATTTAGTCAAAAAGAAGCGGGGAAGTGTTGCTGAGGTTTATGGGGCTAGCTCTGGATGAGTGAGGTGAGTTATGTACCCAAATAGCTCTGTGTATCATAAGCTAGAAGCTAATAAACCATCTTTAAACTGTACACTGTCCCTCCCTCCATGAGGAGAAATGGATCTATTATTTTATTTCTTTGGAATGGCATCATGACTTTCTCTCTCTCTCTCTCACACACACACACACACACACACACACACACACACACACACACACACAATCCTGAGCAGGTTCTGGCTGCTCTCAATGAAAGCTTTTCTGCTCACACATGACACAAGGCAGGTCATTTAGGGAAGAGAAAATGCTTTATAGGCTGGACAGAAGCTGGTGGGATATCGTGTCAACACTAAGAGAGTTGTAGATTATAAATTGTCATTTCTATTTTACAACTATAAGAGTCCTTGACCGGGTAACTTAGTTAATTGAAGCTGCAGGCTTCAATGAGGCAGTTAAGCACTTATTACAACACAGTGCTGTACTGTAATTATGTGTATGCATATCTGCCTCTCTCCCTGGACTGTGAACCTTTGCGAGCATGCACTGTCTTATTTATCTTTTATTTCCAGTGACTCACGGCGTTTGCATATTAAAAAAAAATCTTTCTAACTTATACTAAGTATACTTTTTGTTTTCTCTCCCCCCACTCCTCCAATGGTGACAACTACTATACCTGTCTACTGAACTACAGAACCTTCATTCCAATATCTTGCCTGTAGGAAGATAATATAAATATGTATTGACTCAAATGAAATGACCAGGGCCGATATTCTTTCCTTTGTGGATATCAAAGAAGATAAGGGTTTGCTGATCTTTCTTTCAGTAGCAACAACATTAAGTACTAGTAATAGAAATATTTGTAACAAGGTGACTTCTAAATGCCTTTGGTAGATGATATTAGTACAGAAAAGTCACAGATGCTCTGAGTCCTAAGCTCTCCGGATGCACAAGTCTCTTCTCTGCATCCTCCCCTTCCTCTCCTTGGTTACAGATTTTAGGCAACCTGTTTTCTTCAGTGTATTCAGTTGCACCAATGAGCACCATAGAACAGCAAAGCAGACAATATAATAAAAGAGGGAGGACTATTCATATCAAAGATGGATTCTTTGTATTATAAAAATATTTCCAAGAAATCCTTATAAATAACTCCTATAGCATGCTTATAACATTGCTTAATTTAACACTGTTAAATTTACATATAATCCTCCCCAATTTATTGAGCAACTTTTAATATTGTCTATAGTGATCCTAAAATAACAGAAGCATTTTCTCAAATAATGAAAAATAAACCATTACTCAGAATCTGCTCCACCAAGCCCACTGGATCTGCTTACATGGCCTCTGAATTCTAGCAGAAGACTCTACATCATTTTGGAGCTCGGTATCACTCAGTGATTCTTTTCTTCTTCACTTGTTGCTGGTGCTCTGTGCACATGTGTGAGAAAATCTATATATATGATATTGTGCATTCTCTACCATGCCCCCAAAGAGATAAAAATGTGACCAGTGCTTCTGCTAAAATACGCTAAAGCAGAGAGACATCTTTGGAAATGATTCTGGAAGTACTAGAGAAAGAGAGCAGGCCAGTGTGAGAAAGCACCAGCCAGAGAGTGCATCTATTTTTGTCATTTTTACGGAGCTACTGAGAATGCATTTTAAGGTTAGATTTTGCTAAAGAAGAAAATAAGTTAGTAATTTTACTCAGAAATGATTTTGTGCTGAAATTGTTTTATCCCTTGACACTTCTTTGCCTTATGCCCTACTATTTTTCCTTTTTCATTTTTTAGATTGGTTAGCAAGTACTAAGCAGCCAATAGGTAAGAGTGTTACTTTCTAAGTGCATAGCAAAGACAGACAGAGAGGTTCTCATGTTTAAACATTATGTCAGAATTGTCTATATTCTGAGTGCAGAAAGGAGGCTTCCCCAAAACTAATTCATTAAGCCTCATTTAAAAATCCCTCTGTAGGGGAGGCTAAGTATTTTTTTTTCCATTTGGTGTGTTAGAAAACAATTCATGCTTTGAGGAGATGGTCATGCTAGATAAAGTCTAAAGTCCTTCTAAGCTTGGACTTATGGCTTTACTCTAAGTTTGGTATTAGGAGACAGTTCAGCCCTCAAACAAATATTTGGGTGATTCCCTCTCGTTAACTGCCGTATGTGGCTAGAGCTGACTCTTGACAAGAAGTCAAGAGTCAATGGTAATAGCAGATATGAAAAAGAGAAACGGAGACTAGAGCTGGTTTGGGGAACTTTTTTGACATTAGAGAGAGGATATAAAGCGGCAGGCTGTGAGAGGAGCAGGATGGGAAATTCTTGCAGTGCCTGGGGCTATAGATGTGTGCATCTAGGAAGCTCTGTGGTGTAACTAGGGAGGATGGCAGCATGGCTCTCTGCTTCCTGGCTTTGACAATGACTTTTGTTTCCGTGTCTGAAACAAGTACATGGGCATCACCTGCTTTTGAGAATGGGGCAGGGATGGGAAAATAAATGTGCTGGCAGCGGCCACTATGGGTTTAAGACCACTGCCCTTCTTTACAGGGTCTGTACCTCAGATTCTTATATGTCACTAGGGAGGTCAAGTGTTCCCTTCACCCAACAGAGACTGAATTTTCTTCCAGCGAAGCATGGGACATTTCTTATTACATTTACTATTACAAAGTAAAATTTATGCCTAATTCAAATATATTTGTAAAGCATTTGAAACAATGCCTAAAAGACAAGTAATCAGTAGATTATTGTTATCCTGCTTACTTAATAAATAGACTCTGCTGAGTTCAAATCCTTTGTAAAATTAAGATTAAAATACTCCTTTATAAAGTTGTTATAAGAACTCAAAGAAGATTAGAAATGCCTATAAAGGTGATTAATGCTAACAATGCTAACATATAAAAGGTACTTGATAAACTGGAACTACTATTAACATATTTATGTATATTTATTTTATTATATTTTTTATTTAGGATCTTATATATAAAGTTCTGGAAGAAAACCCCACAGCAAACTATGCCTTGTGGCTTATTTTGTTTAATAAAGTGTCAAAGGTTATGTGAGTTTTCTTTTTCAGCTGGATGATTTAGAGGCACTCTCTTCACAAACTGTCTTCACTTTCTTAGAGTTTCTTGCTTAATCTGTGGGGAGATGGGTTCTTCACTCTTTGGTTTTTCTCAGTGACCCTCAAGGATATGTCATGAGTATTATAATAATGTTTGTTTCACAAAAGCACTAAGATTTTGTTCTTAGTTGGACGTTGTGGGCTTCTCTTTCTATAGGCTGAATTGATCAAACTTGAATTTGGGTCCTGCCAAGATGAGAGGTTCAGAATGGTAGTGTGTGAGCTTGAGTACCATTCTGATCTTATCTCTTTCCACAGAGAATGATTGGACCCAGACCAGAATGTTGGGTATGGTATTAACTCCTTCCAGAAAGCATCTGCAGTCTGCGATGCTGCACTCCTGTGCTGTTATTGATACTGCTGATTTATTATTCCTGTAACAGGAGCTGGAGCTGTTTGAGAGATTCGTTGTGGTACAGTGCAGCAAAGTACTTTTTATGATATAGAAATTTAAGTCAAGAAATTTTTTAAAGATCAGCAGAAGAAATCCTGCAGCTTGCTTAAGAAAGTCATCCAAATAGATGATAATCTTTCAATATTTTTAAGTAAACTGGCAATTTTTGTATATTTTCTGGTAAAAAGAGATTCAAGCAATAAGGATGAAATGAACATCAATTTTGAATATCATTAGAAATCTCATTCTCCTCCCTTAAGACAACTACTGTTATCATTCTGTTACATACCTTTAGGATATGTGTGTGTGTGTGTGTGTGTGTGTGTGTGTGTGTGTGTGTGTGTATGAGTGTGTATGAGTGTGTGTGTGTGTAAAATATATCATTTTGTGAAATTTCCTCCTACAAATGTCATACTTTATTACTTTATTTTACAAGTTTTATTTCATTTAACACATTTAAATTTTCTATGCTTCACAATATATATATTCCATAGTTTAATCATACCTCTATTGGTGGTCATTTAGAAACTTTGTAATATTTTGTTAAGGGCATTGAAGGCCTGCCACTCAAGACACCAGAAATACGCTGGCGTGAAGGGCAGCAGACTCACTAAGCAGTTCAATGGTGCCTGAATTTGAATAGGGCAAGGCTGACATAGGACAAAGGGTCAGAAAACTGGACTCATTATTGCCCATGGGAAAGTGGGGCCCTGCAGCAATAGAGACTGATGATGTTTAACTACCTGAAGTCAGTAGATCACAACTACGATAACTGCTGGAAAGGCAGAAGGGCAATGAAGTGGGCTTGGCCCCCAGGGAATTGCAGTGTGGTTAACAGAGCATAGTTCCCAGGAACCAAAGAGACCAGCAGCCAAACACAGTGCTGCTTAATACCAAAAAAAGTAAGGTGAGCAGAAAGCTGTGGTTGGTAGCTTGAATAGAAAGTCATAATCCTTTGCTCCATCTCAGACCAGAGTTGCTTTTTGTATCTCTTCTGGAGCCATTGGCCCATAAGTTAGTCAGGCCCTTATGAGGAAGGACCTGAAATACTGTGGCAAGTACCTACTGCTGTGATTCCTACATTTCTTCTTCAGAGGGGAAGGAATTGATTATAAACTGAGGAAAGGAGAGTATCTGTACACTTCAAGGGGCTGAATTGGCAGAGATACTTGAAGACTGAAAGCATCATCATGGCCCCCCTGGTTGGAGTAGGAGCTTTACAGGGACCAGGTAATAAATGGAATCCTGGCTGAAGTCTGACTTCCATGGACAAACCCTATAGTGTTTCCTCTGTAACCAAGTCTATATTGGAATTGATACTTGGCAGTTGCAACAATTGATATAGGCCTAAGAGTTATCATAATGGGGAAGGCCAGGTGGAAACCTCTGAACCTGCCCCTGGCCAAGATAGTTCAGAACAAACAAAGCAGAACAATGTTGCATCCTTAGAGGTTTGCAGATATCAGTGGAAAGGCAAGTTCCGAACTTATCATCACTGGGACTGGAAGCCCCCCTCTCCTTCCTTTTAAACTGCATTAGTATAAAGATGTAGGTGCATAGTCTGAAACAGTTCGTGCCAGTCAGGTCTTAAATTTAGGTCTGATTCACAATTCATTGTTAGATCTCATATGTCCAAAAATGACAAATTTTTGTGTCTGATGAAATAATTCTGTTTGATTATAAGTGCCTCTTAGGTTTGTGGGGGCAAGTCTGAGCTCATGAAAAAGCATGACGTACTTAGGTTTTGATGGCTGTCATGCTCATGGGAGAGAAATATCATGACCCACGTGGTTCATACTTCTGAGCCTTTATTAAACCAATGATTTTAAGTAATCAGTAGAGAAGTCATTTGATAGAACTGAAAAGTCCTGACTTTAATGAGTGATTTATGATTCCTTTGTGGGTTTTATCTCCTGCTTTCCCACTTTGAACAGACTCATGGACATTTCTTAGGTAGAGATGGTTTGAGCTGAGGAGGTATGGATGGATGTGGGCCATTTACTATCCTCGTAGGTTTTTTGTTCACCCGTTTGGGATACCACATCTCCTCAATTCTCATCCTTGGCCTTTGGTACTAGTTCCAAAGCAAGGCAGCATGAGAATTCTTAGGTTAGACGGTATAGGTGACAAATGTCTGAGGTTTCCTGTGGATCTCTTTTACTGAGGGCTTCAGTCCCTAAAGAGGGGAATTAAAGATCCAAACAACTCAATTAGCAGTTGTTTTGAGCATCCGTTTTTGGACCCAAAGATGTTTGGTTAATTTTACAGTTGGCTTTAGCTGGGGTTATTATTGAATATCTCCTGCATAAATTATGCCATATTCAAAATGTGAAAATTCTCATTTCAGCAGCAGCAGCTCAAGTGGAAAACTGAAAATCACCAAACAGAAAATTAGCAAACATTTGTTCTGTCGCAGCTCAAGCACATGATGGTCTTTCTTCCCCTGGACAAAGTTATCCTGGTTCCTTAGCCAATGCATGTAGCTATTTTACTACATCCCAGGGGAAAGGTACCCCATGGCTATGAATGATTTGATTATGAAATTATGAAAGACAAGAGTTTAAATAAGAGAGACAAGAATGCCTTCAGGAGATTTACTGGGAACTCCAAGACTTAGCTCTATGCATAATTCAGCCCCACTGGATATTCTGAACATTGATGAGTTTGGGATGGTGTACTGGAGGCGGGCTCAGATGAATGCAGCTTGGTTGAGACTCCACACAGGAGAGCTCTCTTCCCATCTTAGATCACATTTTGTTCAGTGAGTTGATATTATGCAAGTTGAATTAGGGGTAGAGACTAGAGGAAACTTCTAAATATCAGGCCATTTTAGTTTTTTCCTCTTTTTTCACTGCTTGATTTTCATTGCATAATTTACAGTATTTCAATATAATGCTAACCCCTTCCTCACTTTTTTCAATAAGGTAGTGTCCTGTAACATCTTTCTATCCTATCCTCTGGGTAGAATTTTGCTTAATGTGGAGAGAAAGAAATGAGTTACTGCTTGTCTTTGAATTTAAAAACTAACTTTTGAAGCCCAGGACAAAGATATTGCATTTGAGAGTAAAACGTGTATTTATGGATGGCATGTTGCTAGAATCTACCTATTATTTTGTTGCTTCATTTTGCGTTTTGTTTTGCATGCCAAAATTATTATTATTATTATTATTTTATTTTGAGCACTAAATAATAGATTTGGAGCTAATCCATGAGAAGTAAGTAACAAGTAAGACGACTTCATCCCTGGAAAGTAACTAAGGGCTGGGCCTGGGAGAAGGGAGGCCACTCAGAAGAAATATGACTACTGCTTAGGCTTCAGTGAGTCACTGTTCCCTCTCTACTGCCAGTCTCCAGTTACGGGCAGGGAATTGATAGAAACCCCAGCAAGATTTGGGGAGGGAATACGTGAGAGAAAGTACCTGTGCTCGGACCCTGAGTGAGACCCAGGAGAATGAGCAAAGTGCTCGGGTTTCCTTACTCTGAGATAGCAGCTGTTTGTGGAAAGGACAGTGTGCTGTGTGCAGGAATTAAAGGGACTAGGACAGCCCCCTGAGCCTTGCACATGCCCAGATATTCCCATGGAGCAGGGGCGAGAAAGTAGCTAAAAAAGGGTGAGCAAGTCTGAAAAAGCCTAAAACTGGAAGAGGCAGCATGACCTCCAGCAGGGACCCGATGACCCGAGGTCATGGCAGGACTGTGGACATCAGTACCAGACACAGCAGGGACTGCAGATCATGGGACAAGTTAGTTGTTAGTGGTAGGCTGTGGAGGCCCAAGGATGGCTGTGGAACTGCTGCCTCACCCTACCGCTATCTGATGCTGCATAAACTGCTCCCTTGCTCAGCCCTTCCAAGGGCTGAAAATCTTGAACCGCTCTATCTTAAGCCTGTATTGACTAAATTTATTGAGAATAGACTGAGTATATCTGGATATACTAAACCAATTTTTATTAGTAGTAGAAAAAAATAGATAATTGAGACAGAAAAATATAAGAAAATTGAATTTTATATGTTTTTGTGGCTTTTGATGGGTTTAATATGCAGACTGTGTTTTTCCTTGGGACACTCCAGCCTTATTCATAGCTACAATCACTACAGCTCTCTAAAAGTCTTCTCCGGTGCCCTTTGTACCTCAAGGTGGCAATGGAATTTCTTTCTCACTCTTAAGTGCCCCAGCATTCAATTTATTTATTTTTATGATGTTTATCACTTCTCACTGTAGTTATTTTTATGTACTGTAAATACATTATTTATACATTATGCAACAGGATACTTATTCAGAGAGGTTAAGTTGTGGATAAATAGTGAATGCCAATTTATGTCTTCAGATTTCTTTGGTTTCTAATGCTTTAATTTTATTGTTTCCTTTCAGTGGTCATTAATCCTGGTGTTATTTAGAACCACCCTAGATTCTTATAAAAATTACTAAATGTACTGGCCCAATCTGTACCCAAGTCCCTCCTGCTCTCCCTCCCTCTCTCTCTGTTCTTCCTTCTTTCTTCAGTGCTCAATGCCCCCTTCCCTCTCTCTCACCTGTGCAATCTTCCACCAAATTTCCCCCTACTTCAGCTCTTTCCTCTCTTTGTTTTATGACTGACATACAGCCTAATACCTCTTTCATTAGCTTTTTAGATCAACCAAAGGTGAGATAGCCAGCAAAAAATCTAGTTGAAGCCACTAGCAATATTGGATCCCATTTGATAAAAGACTTTCTGGGTAATTGATTTTTAACCCTTTTGTTCCTTTATTACTTATAGAATTCAAAGCCAGAGTGAGAAACAATGTTTTTGCGTAATGCATAAAAATATTGGATGAGGAAGTAATTAGGCCGCAAGCTCATAATGATTGTCACCTAGAGTCCTGGGGAAGGGGGCTGTTTGTTTTTATTGACTCTAAAAGATGCACCAGAGGACTCTGTTCTCCCAATGTCCTGTCTGGAAACTGATGATTCATAAAACTAATCATCACCACCATTACTGCGACAAGGATTGTCTTATGTGATGATTTTATTTCTAGTGAAAGGGTTGAGAACTATGTTGCTAGGAAGCAACATCAAGGCCTGTCGTTTATCTCCAAGTCGGCAGAAAGTGGGTACCGGTGTAGCTGCATCTTTCTGCACACTGTGCCGTTTGTGTCTCTGTTATTCCAGAATTGACATACAAGTGTGGATAGGGAGAGTGCCTCTATGTACACCTCTGTGAGGTGGGGAGTGCTGGACAGCAAAGGAAGGAGGGACAAATGACAGCAGGGTAATGGTTATCACTTGATAATGAACTTTATTTTTCTTGTCCATCTGTTTTGATTCCAGCTACCCTTTCCCCTACCATCCCTGAACTATGCATCTTGGGAATATAAAGCTCATTTGTTAGTACTTGTTAATAGTCTTTTTTCTGGAGCCTGAAGCCTGAGTTTGCTTTTCTAGGAGTGATAGGTTAGGCTGTCGTTCCTGGATTTTAAAGCCAATCTCATGTTCCTTTATTTTAACCATGTGTCTTTGAGCAAATTATTTTCCACCTGTAAATCTCAGTTTCCTCAGTTACCAAGTCGAAATGAGAATAATGGCACTCTGCCGCTGTGACCTGGGACACCTGTCTTCACCTTCGCCATTGGACCAAAAGCCTCATTTCCTTGGACTGCATGAGATCCTGGTTGCAGACTGCATGGTGTCAAATTCTTCCGTGAAGCTTTTCATTCTTAGAATCATTTTGATGTAGATCACTACTTGCTGTGCTCTCATGTTTCATTTTCTTCTACACAAATGGAGAGTTTTTATTTTAAAACATCCATACTTTTTGAAAGAAAAAAGATTTCTACCACATTGGGGGATGTTTTTACCATACGTGCTGACTTGTTCAACCTCTTGATAACTGGCAAAATGGTGACCACTGACACTGCTACTAGCTCCAAATATTTGTTTATATTTTACTAATGTAAAGCTGAAGTTTCCAGGGCTTACAGTATATAATTATGAGTATGTTTTGTTTATGTTATCAGTCTGATGCTGGTTGCATTGTTCCAACTATAGACACACTGAAGAATATACCTTATTTAAATGAAACTGAATGGATGCAGTCTTTAAGAATCCTATTTAGAATAAATTGTGTAGATAGACAGCATGGCTTGAAAATTTGTAGAGTAGGAGATAATGCATTTAAATCATCCAGATCAGTCTATGGCCATGCTACCCTGAACAAGCCCGATCCCGTCTGATCTTGGAAGCTAAGCAGGGTCTGGCCTGATTAATACTTGAATGGGAGACTACCTAGGAAGACCAGTTGCTGTAGGCCTAAAAAAATAAAAAATAAGGGATTGTAATCTGACAAGGTCCTTGTAATCTGTGATATCAACCAAGGGTTGCTTCACCATAAATAAATAAATAAATAAATAAATAAATAAATAAATAAAAGAAATAAAAAATAGATCACCCAGCTCATAGTGGGGGATGCTCGGTACACGGTAGGGAGGTATGACGATCCTTAGACACAAGCATTTTACTTAGTGCTGGCTCTGTGCCTAGGCCTATTTTATAGCTGGGAATACATGGGTGGGCATTGTCTCTACCCTCAGGGAATTTAGAGCCTGCTTTATTTATTAAATAGCTTTAGACTCCTTTTTGGTTATATGACCACCTGTGGAGACAAACTTTTTATTGCTTATAGCAGAGCAGGGTGGCAGGTAGCCTGGCCTGAGGTTGAGTTAAACCTTTTCTTATCTTTCATTCCTCTAACCCATCCTCCTCCAGTACCAAGGCACTCATGCCCCCGACTGTTTACTGGGCAACTTGTCCTGTAAAAACTAGGTTCCAAAATTACCTCTTTTCATGCTATTTCCCAATTAAAGTCATATATTGAAATCAGTAGCTTTATCTAAGTAATGAGAAAGTAATCTTATTGAATACATTCATCTTACGCATGTTACTAAAGGGATAAGAGTGAGAGATTATCCAAATTTTATATTTATTTCTTTCAATTAGGTTATTAGACAGTCATTTATTGATCCTGACAGATACTAGAAATACAAAATAAAAAAGATATAGTACTGGTTTCAAGGAATTTACATTTAAAAACTATGAAAACTTTTTTCAGCTAAGTCATAGAACAGTGAAATTATTACTTCATCCCCTGCTGAGCCAAGACATCTCTGCGTATTCCAAATATGATAATTTTATGAACAAAATTATATATTTTATATATTACATTGTTATAAATTATATATTATAAATTAAATTATAAATTACATTTTATACATTATATGATTTTGTGAACAAATTAGATATTTTCTGTGTCTATCCTAGCAAAGATTTTCTTTTTTTCCATGCCTTAAACATTTTTGGAGATGTTTTATCTTAATGTGTGGCTTACTCAGCTATATGTGCAATTAGAATTAATCCATGTTAACTAAAAACACTAATATTCCAGGTACAATGGGGAAGTTATATTTGAGTCCTCAGATGGAAGAATGATGGAAATAGGACAATTATAGAGGAAGTACAATGGTTAAGAGCACAAGCTTTGGAATCAGGAACGAGGTTTAACTCCTCCATCACTAAACTCTTGTGTGATCTCAGACAATTGGCTCGGCCTCTTTGAACTTCTGATTTGTAAAATTGGGACTATAAATACTTATCATAAGTATTAAATGTGAAATGTTTGGAAAACATTTAGTTCCTGGCTCTTAGCACGTGGGAAGTGCCCCTAAAATATTAACTCTCCCATTGTATAGATTAGGATACTGAGAATAAGAAGGGCTATTTACCTGCCTGAGATCATACAGCAAGCCAATGACATGAAGTTCAAAGCATCTTTTCTTCTATACTGATGCACACCAACAGAGTTTCACTATATTTAAGTCAAGCACTGCCCTTGACCTCTTATGTCTATACAAGGATCCCTGGAACATTTAAGATTTTCTTAAACCTAGTAGAGTTCTCTTCATGTTTGAGTATTTGGGTGTGTGTGTGAATGTGTCTGTGTCTGTGTTTACAGATACCCATAACTCTGGTTCCAACCCTTCAGTTCCTCCTAGAGAAAGGTAGTGTTGTTTTGTTCTGCATGAGCCTTTTGATGAAGTTAAAGTCCTTCTGTTTAAGGCAAAAATAAACAGTCAAATTTAGGATTGGCACTTTCTTTCTCACTTGAATTTAGAAGCTTGATAAATGCTTTCTGTGTGGATATTACAGAAGGTTGTATCGGGGTCTGAGAAACTTATAGGAGTAGTCATGTAGATTACTGAATCTCAAACTTGACCATGACACAGAATCACACAAAGGGCTAGTTAAATCACAGATCTCTGGGCCCTACCCCCAGAGTTTATTCTGATTTGGCAGGTCTGCAGCAGAACCCTAGAACCTGCATTTGTGCTAAGTTCCCAGGTGTTGCTGACACTGCTTGGCTGGTAACCACATTTTCAGAACTATTGCTTAGATCTTCACCAAGGACTACTTCTCTGACTGAAGAATGATGACGCTGGGCAAGGAGAGTCTAATAGATTTAGTGTTTTCCGAATGAGTTTAACTGTCTAGAAAGTGCCAGCAAAAAAGGAGAAATACTTTTTTATAGATGGGTTTATATACTAAGGTAAATCATATAATGATTTACTCTCTGTCACTAGTGACACCTTCGTTGAAAGCAGAAGAGTTATTTATCAGATATAGGAAATTCAAATCCCATTTTCAAAGGATTTTCTTTAGACAGATGGGAAGAACATGAGCTTTAGCTTTCTGGCTTCAAAGTGTGGTCTATAATTTCTTACATTCAAAACCTTGAGCAGAGTTAGTTTATTTTGCTAAGTTCATCTATAAAATGGAGATATTAATACCTAATCTTGAGAAGCTGTTGTGAGAGCTTAACATTGTGCTTGGCTGAAAGTAGGAACTGAATAAAAAGTAGGTATTTATGTTATTAAAAAGTGGTCACTTTCCTGTCATTTGACTTTAAAGAGCTGAATCAGAGAATATGAGTCCATATTTATCTCTAGGCTAAACCTCCAAAAAATTTTTTCCTCTTCAGTCTACTATCACAATTAAAATTCATATGATTCAACTTAAAATTCTTTATTGATTTAATGTCGTTAAATAAGATTAGTGGTCCTATACATCATTCAGTTCAATGTGCTTATGTTGTAGGCAAACAGGTCTAAAATAATTAATTCTATGAAAGAGTGTTTTTGATCATTCAAAGATATGAAAACTACTTGTTGACCACTTGTTGACATTTTTCAGGGCTGCAAATATAAATTGAAAGAAATTTAAAAAATGACTGAGAGAAAATTCATTGAAAATAATTTATAGGATTATATATAAAACATTTCTTATAATTTTTGGACAATTTATGGACTTTTAAAAATTAATTAATTCATCTTTTTTATGGTGATATTGGTTAATGAAATCCAGTAAGTTTCAGCTGTACTTTTTAACAGTAAGGCATATATATATTTACATTGTGTGTTCACCTCCCATAATTAGGTTTCTTTCTGTCACCCCATATTTAACCTCTTTTCCCCCATCTACCTCCCTGCTTCTCTTTACTTTTCAAGAGCACTTTTGCCTACATAATTTTGTTGTGTAATATGGTAACTTTAGTGCCTGATGCCTATGTAAGAGGCAACTCAGCTCCCTAGTTTGCCAGTTAAAACTGATATTCACGAATTGTGGCAAATGTGCATAGATAACTTTTTTGATTGGGTAAATGCTCACCTGAGTTAAATGGCCAGTCTTGTTTCTGATTTCTAAGACTATTATTCTTGGAGTAGTGTCAGGGTCAGTGCCAAGGAACGACATTGAACTTAATTTCTTATTCCTAATTAGGAATCCTCTTTCGGATGATTATAACTTCATTGGTTAATTGACTCTGTTTGACAGCCAGAGACGTGATTCTACTCTCAAGGAAGTTATCTGTGGATTGAATGGATTGTAGCAATAGTCATGGCATCAGGGTTGGAAAAGGTAACAATAGTAAATTAACACCCTGATTAACCTCTAGAGGGTATTCAATACATTACTTCTCCCTTCACCCTTGCATTCAAAGTGAGCAAATTGCAAGTGAGTTAAGGAAAACAAAGGCATTCTCAGGGACACATGAGTGAACATGAGGGCCTAAAGTGGAGAAACAAAAGGATTTTATCTAAAACCCAAATGTAGCTCTCTTTTCTTTCATAAGTTTGATGTAGTTGGGTGGTTTAGCATTTTCTGCAGTAGGACAATGTAGAGAATGGATCGCTGAGGCCCATCTATTTCAAGTCTTATCTGATTTTTTATTTAGATTAGTTCAGATACTCCTTTCAATATCTGAGTGCAGAGATCTGGGAAGTCAAACCAGTGTGTAAATCTAGAGGAGAGAGGCCAGGGAGAAGACTGCTTGACTTACCTAGAATATACAATATATGATACAACATGTAATTAGCTAAATGTTATGGACATTTATTTGGGAATATATCACTTTAGAAGCTCCTGCAGTTGCTGATAATATGCCAGGGATTTCATAGCCCAATAATGTCCTCCAATCTCCCGTCTTGTCAGAAGTAGAGCTCATCAGTAAAAATATCACCTCACTGTTACATGGTGTATTTATCAACATTAAAAAGTGCTTTAAGATACATTTAAAGGACTTATAAAATATATGAAGGCTGAATAAGAAATTGTTGATATTTGTTGATACTCAGCTACTTTAGTTCTGGTTATTCCTGAGCTCTTCGGTCAAAGCAAGGCTTAAGGCTTATTATTTATCGTACCCGTGTATGTGTCTGTTTGTGAGTATGTATACTATATAATTGTTCTATTTTTATACACCTAAATGATTATGGTGGTTGTTACTAGGTTGTACGATAAGAAGTGATTTATTTTTCCTCCTTTTTAATCTTTCTGTTTTCTGACTTTTTTTTTGCAGTGATCATGTATTATTGTAAAACCAAGCAAACATAATTGAAAGAAATTCATCATTTCATCTCTAAAACAATTCTAGAATATGAATGATAGTAATTCTCCATGTCTTAGCTTCTAAGGATTAAATTTGTCTACAATCTTATCTGGCAAAATTGGGACTCAAACCTGATTTTCTGACTCATTCCACCATGCCCAACAGGCCTATTTTGTGATAAGGAGAGAAAATATTTAAGTCTTTTAAATGTCCACTCCCCCCAGGGACCTCATCAGCCACTACAGCATTCCATGATGTTTTCTTTTAATGTCTCATCAAGGTGCATCCATTTGGACTTTGCGATGCCTGTGAGCCAAAGACTGGGGAGAACGGGTCTGAAAGAAGGGGGACCATGCACCACAGGCTACAAAGGACTGACCTTCTCTACCTATCTTATTTATTATTTTTAACGCTGTATTTCTCCAGATACATTCAAAGGGACCAGAATGAGTTATTATTAATTATTATTTTTATTTTATTTTTGTTTTTATTAAAATTAGTGGGGTGACATTGGTTAATAAAATCAAGTAGGTTTCAACTGTACAATTCAATAACATATCATATATATGATAATTATTGAATATATGTATATATATTGCATTGTGTGTTCACTACCCAGAGTTAGATTTCCCTCTGTCACCAAATATTTGACCCCCTTTTATCCCTACCTACCTCTCCCCTCCCCACTTCCCTCTGGTAACCACTAACCCCCTGTCTGTGTCCACGAGTCTCTGCTTGCCTGTCATGTTTGTTGCTTATAGTTTTATGTTTCACATATGCAGGAAATCATCTGGCTCTCAACCTTTTCTGTTTGACTTATTTTACTTAGAATTCAGTCCCTACTATCTTCCCAAAGACAATTTATGTGTAGCACCAGCTCAGACATGCCTCTTCTAATTCATTTGAAGGGCACTGAGGGAAAGCAAAGGAGTTTAATATTTGCCTGCAGCTTTAGCAGTGCTCATTAAGGTGGCTCTATAGTATCATTTTGGCCTGGCTACATTCCAGAAGGATTTACCAGAATTTTTTGGAGAGGCCACTGTGAGGCTGAGGTGAAGGTAAGCCCAAAGCCCGCAACCGAATTTATGTGGTTGATGGGTATAACTGATCAGACAGAAATGGCCCCCACTCCTGTCCTCATGGCTGTGGAAGTCACTGCTAATTGATTTCTTGGCAGGGTTTGCATAGATTCTCAGCACTCTTGTCACATTTCTCCAGAAGTTACAACCAATTGACCATACTTGTTACGCAACAAGTTGATATTTGCCACCCTTGAAAATAAAGTGGGCATGAAATAGGAAAGTGCTTAGCCTAGACATTCCGAGCATGTGTGCTTAGAGCACCGCCGCCAGCACCGCCACTGATTTCTTGTATTTCACGGTGCTGTGACCTGCATGGCTAGAGGGTTGATATACCTGAGAAGGGGTGATGGAAGGATAGAGAAAAACATAGAGACAGTATATATAAAAGTTGGGGCCAGGTAGGACATTGCACTTTGCTTAGATACAGTGACCCTAAGCCAAGGTCAGCGCGTTTATTATATACTTTCGAAGGTTGAAGAGGGAGTGGGAGTCTTCTCAGGACTTGAAATTTCCCAAGGCTTATCTGTACTCAGTTATCTATGCTAAACTAGAAGCAGCTGTTTGTTAACTATTTCGCTTCTCTGTCCTTGGCAGTTTGCCACACAGCAAGGCATGGCTTTGCCAATGCTTCGGCCACAGGATGTGCAACACAGTCATGCATGGCTTTGCCAATGCTTTGACGAGGTCTGGCTCAGATCTGGCTCTCTACATCATGGCTTTTAGTTTACAGAAGTCCTAGTCACTTTACTTTGACAACGCTGCAGTTTCTCCTGATCTCTTTAGCTTGTCTTGTAAGGAAATGAACACAAACATCATCCCACAAACGTTCTGACTAGGGCAGAGGAGAAAGAGCACAATGCTTACCGCCCTCAACCCCAGAAGGGTCTATATCTACATTTACCACCTCCAAGAACATGTGTTACCAGTGACCTCTGTCTTCTTTATCCTATAGAAGAGTGTTTAGAATCAAGAAAAAAAATACATTTTGAATCCACATGTGGGGTGACATGTTTATCTGCATTGTTTTATTATAAGATTTCATCTCTTGCTCAACATTTGGTAGTCATTTGGTGGAGAATTCTGTTATAAAAAGTGTTTTCTCTTCCTCAAAGCTTTTCTCATCCACAGATTTGATGATCAGTGTCGTCTATCTTCATTTATGAAAAATCCATGATATTTAGTATTTCTGCAGCTCTGTATAAGAGTAGAGTACAAAGGCCCTATTCCTTCTCTGATTAATTTTCATCTATCTTTCAGTTTTCATCTGCAATCTTTTCCCTGGGAAGACTTTTTAAACCCTCAATCTGTTTCTTTTCTGAGAGGTGTGACCTTGATAGGTCAGGTGACTCATGTGAATTGAAGAATTAAGCATTAGATTCTATCTAAAGTCTCAGGATGCTACCCTGGCTTATTTGCAGTCATAATAGATACATTTGTTACTTTCTCTACTGAAGATGTCATTTTGGCTTGTCAAAAACTTTTCCTTTCAAATTACTACAAAACCAGAATTGCTCTGATTTAAAAAGCAAAACAAAATAATTAAGTACTAGGACTCTATTGTTTTAGTCCAAAACAGATTAAATCATAACTGAGATGAGAGAGTTGTTTTTATATGGAAATTATTTGTCACTTATGGCAAATTAAACCTCAGTTATTCTCTCCCACCCTCCCTCCTTCTTGCCTTCATTGATTTTGATGTGTTAAGCAAATATATATATATATATATATATATATATATATATAATATATACGTGTATATATATATATATATGTATATACACACACACATATATATGTATGTATATACACACATATATATTTACAATTTAGCTCAGCTACTAAATCAAGATAGAGGAGATCAGCACTTTTCTACCCAGGGGATGTATCAGCCATCATTGAAGATGCAGACAGCAAAACAGCAATTTGAGCCTCAGAGAGCGGGTTGGAAAAGAATAATTTACAGTTGTGTTTTGCTGCTGGTGTTACACTAAATCACTCCAAGTTCCTTCATATTTTAGGCATGCTTTCAGACTAGGATCAACCAGCATTTTTTTTTTGCAAATAACATTTTATTTTTTAGAAACTTAGGGCTGAGAAAAAGAGAGAATTGCCAGCTAAGATAGAAATGCCTTATCTGTACTTGGATCATAGACAGAGGAAAGCAGGTGAGGTCAGATGTAAAAGCATGACTTATGGTAGTTGAGGCGAGAGAATAAAAGTCTCTTTTCTCCTTTCATTTTCAGAAAGCCTCAATCAATACACCACTTGTAACTGCACCAAGGGACACGGGAGCAGAGAATCCAATACAAATGCATTAAAACCTTTTAAATTTGACACAGTGCAAAGGCAAAAGTATTCTTGACAGTGAATTTTTTGAATCATGACAATCATTTCAAATCACCTGGGCAGGAGAGTTTTGAAATAGAAGAAGTTTGTGTCAATTTAGCATTATCCTTCAGCTTCTCAGCATTTTAAAATGTTTTTTAAAAAGTTGGTATCTTATGATTTGGTTGAAATTGTCAACAATAATAATGTTGCTTTAGAACTTCTGTGGGTCTTTGATATAGATGTACAGAACTTGAAAATCAACCACACTGATATTACCTATTTAAAAAATGAGGTGAAGTTCAGACAGAAGACAGTTAATGGCAGAGCTGGGACTAGCAAAGTTCTGCTTCAATTCAGATTGAGCCTCAGAGTAAAGTCTTTTCAATCTCCTTTTCAATTGGGTCATGTTTATGTGAATTCAATAGCTTTATGTCATTATCGTCATGGATATTTCATAATTAGAGGACTAGAGCTCTGGAAAGCTGTGTAACTTTTCCTAAGCAAGAAATGGTAGCTCTCACAGGTTTAAACCTTCTTGATTCATGGTTCTGTTCTGAATTGGACATTTTTTCGACCTCATAGCTTAAGAAAGTTAAAAAGGAAAAAAAAACATGCTTACAAAAATGAAAAACACATAGAAACAATGAGTGACCGTTTTGTTTTGGTGATGCCAAGGTCACTTTTAAGTGTTTAGACAAAGTTCATTAATTGTGAACAATCATATGTTTTTTCTTTTGACATTTATGCTATTACTGTCTCTTCCCTTTTGGTAATGTTGATTGATTGTCTGTCTATGATCCAGTGCAAGTATGAGTAAATGAGATCACTTGCCACCCATAAGATTAACAGATGGCTATTTTCAAAAGAAGAAAGTGCATTTTTCAATGATTAATTTCCTTTAATTCATTTCTCTTTGTCTTTCTCTAACACCCTTACTCTGCCATATTCTGTGATATACAATGCTGGTGTCCTTGTATATTAAGATATGGTTCATCTTTTGTCTAATTCAGGAATCAAGTCCATAACTTCAGAATTAGCAGCACTACCAACAAACCAATTAAGCCATCTGGCTTCTTTTTCCATTTTTCATTTTTGAGTGATCATTCTTGGTCTGTGGTTGCCAATCAGGAAGGAAGGCTGAAGTGTCAGTACAGACAGAACAAACCAAAAGAGGTTCATAGTCACCTACTCTGTGAGTTCTGGCTTCAGAGATAAAAGCTGAGGCTGCTAAGAGGTGACTCACCACTTTGTTGGCTGCTTCATTCATGGACAGAGAGCATTGCAGAGCAGTGAATTTCTCCCTCTGCTACGGCAGTCTTCACATCCCCTACTTTGCTCTCATAGACAGACTTCAGTGCTGTGAAACAAAGTTTTACTAACACGGGGAAACTGCCTTGCTCCCTCTGAAGCTAGAATCCAAAGGGAGGAAAGGCTCAAACTGAGCTCCACAGAACCCTGACAGTAGCATTGAGCACCTCTGTGTCGTCTTCGTTATTATTCAAAGTAAGAGTGCCACTCTGTTGAAGTTAAGTACAGGGAGTTATTGAGAAGTCAGTTTCTGGCAAATTCCCTTTTTAGGGTTCTGCAGATTCAAGGGCAGAGTCTCAGTGAGCTTTCTACAGGCACAGCCACGTCTGGTTTGAAAAATTGTGCCACATTCTTTTTATTAGCTGTCCACACTTCTGTAATCCAAATTGTAGCTGAAGATTATTTTTTGTTGATGCAAAAGGCACAATAGAGAGCTCAGCATCCTGGAGTTTGACAGCTCCAGGACTGACAAGACACAATAATAATGCAGTTTCTCTCTTGAAAATCAGGAACTTTATTTTTTTTTTTTGTATATGTGTGTATGTGTATGTGAAATTACTTTGTAAGTTTTCCCCTGGCAATTTCATGACGAGTCATTTGGTGGGAAAATGAATAAAATTCTTATGCAAAGTTATCTTTTAAATGTCAGGGTTTAAAAAAATATCAAACATAAATGAGTAGTTTGAAGGAAGGAGAAATTTAGGAAATTGACAAAGAATGCAGAATGTTGAAATAGTTTTATCACAAGTTAGGATCTTTTCCACTAAAGTTTGCTTTTGAGAGTCTGGTTGTGGATGTATGGACTACTGTTATTGACAGACAGATTGTGATATGTGATGTTTACTGGAATTCATTTTAAGTGTGCCTGTAGGATGACACACAGCAGTTCTTAGAGATTATATTTGAAAATAGATCAACTCTTTAATCCCTACTTATTCTCTATCTCTGCATGGGGATTGAACACACACACACACACTGCCCATTTCAAGCAAACATTTGAAGGAAAATATGACCTTGAAAATGAATAAAAAGGAAAATATACAAATTTTAAAAGTGAAATTAAATCTAGAAAAAAACATGACTGAGCAATAGACAGTGTCCTCAGAATATGTTCTTATCAGTTAATTCTTCTTTATGATTACTCATTTCATAGCTGAAAACAGACAAAAACCAGCAGTGTTATTCTCAGCGTTGATCGAATATAATGAAATCTTTTAATAGAGTAGATCTGTGATCCATAGCAGCATTTTGCCCATATTTAGCAATTATAAGCATATTATTGAGTATTTATTAAACAATGTAATAGCAGAGTGCTGTAAAATAAATTCTTTAACCTAGTTCTTTTCTTAAACGAGGTAGAAAGAAAAGAAGGCAAATACCTCTTTGGAGAAAATGTTAAGGCAGTTTTGCAAAGTTCAGTAGTACAGTTGATTCTGGCCATGTTGGAAGTATCTTGAGAATAAAGTATCTAGATAGAAAGGATACATTTCAGGAAATAATGAGTCTTAAGTTTGTATGGTGAAGGAAAAACAGATCTCAAAGTCTGGCACACCAGGGGTTCGAATGTATTGACCCATAACTCCTAGGGCTCCATAGGTGCAGAATAAGCAGAATTCCTGATATTGCAGAAGTTTTGAGTAACTTTTATTCACTACTTAGTTTGACATGTGCATCCATGGGGATTTCTCAGCCCCTGCCTTAATACACAAGTGATACAACCTCAGCTCTGCCCATGAATACTTCATACCTTGTCCCAGAACAATATAGTAAAATAAACTGATTTTGTACTGTCGCATCCTCCTAAACACATCTCAGATTCCTCTCCTGTTCCTAAACAACTCAAATTTCATTTCCAGTCTTGATGGGACTAACTTTTTGTCTTATAAGACCCTATGATAACGATATCTAATCTTCATTTGCCATCTTCTCTACCTCCTTTTACTCTTTCCAGTTTCCAAAGATTCTTCTTCCCTAATAATTTAGCCATAGAATTCTGGCTTCTCTACTTCCTAGACATATAATCTCAATTAACTTCTCTAAAAATCTGCAAATGGGTAGAATGAGAAATGGGTAGAGTAATACTGCTCCATCACATTGTGAATACGAAATGAGAATTGAATTTTACAGAGAGTTGATGTTCAGTAAATGTTATTCTTCTTTTTTTTTTTCCTCCTCATCCTCTGACCCTGAAATATATCATAGGGTGAGCAGAGGGTTTGTAAGAGAAAAGGACATATGACACCTCCAGTTTCAGGAATGACCCTTCTCAGAATATTGCCATAATTCAGGATAATAGATATTCTTCTAAAATAGGTACTGATTTATTTATTTTATTTATTTGTATCACTATATACACAAAAACAATAGGCTAGGGACTATATAGAAAGGCAGCTTGTGCTTCAAGTAATTTACAGTCTGGAAGAGATAGGCAGACACAAAAATGACTATAAATAACAACTATAATATAAGAAAGAAACTAAAAGTTTAGTATAACCTAAAGATTCCACAGAAGGTGTTAGAACCAATACATTAATTCAGCAAAGTTTCAGATACAAAATCAACACATAAAAATCAATTAAATTTCTATATAATAAACAATGAACGATTGCAAAAAGGAAATTAATAAAATAATTCCATTTATGGCATTAAAGAAATATTTAGAAATGAACTTAACCAGGGAGACTAAAGGATTGTACAATGAAAACTACAAAATGTTGCTGAAAGAAATTACAGAAAGCACAAATAATTTGAAAGATATCCCGTGTTCATAGATTGAAATAGTTAATATTATTAACATGTAATTCCACCAAAAGCAATCTATAGATTTGATGCAATTTCATCAAAATATGAACATTTCTTTGCAGAAATATAAAGATCTATTTTAAAATTTATATGGCATCTCAAGCAATCCCAAATACAAATAATTTGTCAAAAAAAATCTGGAAAAGGAAGTTGGAAGACTCACACTTCCTGATTTCAAAACTTACTGTAAGACTACAGTAATCAAAACAGTATAGGATTTGCACAAATACAAGCATATAAATCAGTGGAAGAGAATGTAGAACCCAGAAATAGACCTTCAAGGATATTCAAATGATTTTTGACAAAAATGCCAAGACCATTCAGTAGAGAAAGAAGTCTTTACAACAAATGGGGCTTGGAAAACTGGATATCCAATGCAAAAAAATGAATTTGAACCCTTATTTTATACCAATACAAAAACAAAACAGATCACAGTTCTAAATGTAAGAGCCCAAACTATAAATCTTTTTAAAAAAACAAAGTGGAAAAGCTTCATGATATTGGATTTGGCAATGGTTTCTTGGATGTGACACCCAAAACACAAGCAACAAAAAATCAACTTTAAAATTAAAGATAATTTTAAAATTAATGTTTAAAGTTAAAAATTTTTGTGCCTCATAAGACACCATGAAGAGACTGAAAAGGCAGCCCACAGAATGGGAGCATATATTTGCAAATGATGTATCTGATAAGGGATTAATATCTAAATTATATGAAGAACTCTCACAATTAAACAACAAGTAAACAATGCAATTAAAAAAGTAGAAAACAGACATGAACAGACATTTCTCCAAAGAAACTATATGACACATCTAAAGAGGATGCTCAGCATTACTAATAATTAGAGAAATTCAAACAAAAACTACAATGGGATACTACTTTATATCAATTAGGATGGCTATTATCAAAACAAACAAACAAATCAAAACAGAAAATAACAATTGTTGGCGAGTATGTGGATATATTGAACCCTTGTGCATTGCTGGTGGGAATGTTAAATAGTACAGCTTCTGCAGAAAACAATATGGTCATTCCTCAAAAAATTAAACATAAAATTACCATATGATTTAGCAATTCCACTTCCGGATATATACCCAAAAGAACTGAAAGCAGGGGTTCAAACATGTATTTGTACACTTGTATTTGTAGCAGCATTATTCACAATAACCAAAATGTGGAAACAATCCAAAAGTTTACTGACAGAGGAATGGATAACAAAATATGGTATATATACATACAATGGAATATTATTTAGCCTTAAAAAGGAGTGAGATTCTCACACATGTTACAACAGAGATGAACCTTGAAGATATTATGCTAAGTGAAATAAGCCATACACAAAGGACAAATATTATATGAAGTATCTAGAGTAATCAAATTCATAGAGACAGAAAGTAGAATGATAGTTTCTAGAATCTGGAGGGAGGGGAAATGGGAAATTATTGTTTAAGGGTACAGAGTTTCAGTTAAGGATGATGAATAAGTTCTGGAGATGATTGTGATGGTTGCATAGCAATATGAATGTCCTTAATGCCACTGAACTATACATTTAAAATGGAAATTATATTTTTTATATTTTACCATGTTTAAAAGTACAGTATTAAGGCAATAGGTCCTTTGAGAACAAAAGAGACACCAATTTGACGGAAGATGTCAGCCATACTTCTCAGAAGATGCATTGTTTGAAGAGAATTTTGAGATTACTGGGATTTCTGATCACTGTAGTTGGAGTCCAGAACTTTCAAAGCTGAGTGTAATTGTTCAATGGCTGGTTCAGTATAAGGTGAGAGTAAGCCACACCGATTCTTGTGTTCATCAAATATTTACTGAGCACCTACAGAATATAAGACACCGTGTTAGGCACTGAAAATTCTGTAGAGAATAAAACAACTCCAAATCTCCACTACATGGATGACTTACATTCTATTGCATGGTATGGGAATTTAGTGGGAAGTAAGCTTGATAGAAAATCCAAAATAATTTGGATTTCAGGAAAATAGTAGGACCTTATATGTAGCTTTACTATAAAATATGAATGGCCAGTTGAGACAAGATCAGAGGAAGACCAGTTAGAAATGAACAAGTTATTCTAAGTGAAAAGTGATGAAGGCTTGAACTATGGGATAATGGAGAGGAAGAGATTTGAAAGATGGAATCAACCAGATATGTTAAATGGATAGAGTAGGTTAAAGATGAAAATGACTGATAATTTTTTTAGCCTGGATGCCTGGGAAGCATCAGGAATCTAACTTATAATTGTAGCCTTCTTTTGGAAGACCAGCAAGATTCTGAAAGAAATCTTAGTTATTTATAATAATTGATAAAGAGAGGGCATCGTGAAATTCTTTCTTTAAAGTTTAGCATAGTGAAGCTGCCCTCCAGAATTTTATTTATGTGGTCCTATCATTTAACAACCATTTTTTGTGATCAAAAGTTATTTCTTTGACTCTTTTCATATATCTTGTTAATTCTCTCATGATATAATTGAAATGTCTTGCGAGTTTAAACAGAAAGTTGCATTTGATGAAGATAATTTTATTTGGTTTTAGGTATTTGGTGACTAATTCAACCAGTGTAGGAGATAATATTCTCACCAAGATGACATATCAGTCAAGGAATTGTGTCTGACTCTTGTATGATAATTAGGTAATTTCTTTAATTCGACTATAGAAAAATGTTTTAGATAAGCAAATAGTAAATTCATGTCAGCTATGTTTATGGTATCACACAGTGCACTTGCTTAATGATTTAACAGCCATGCTAAATAATTGAGCCCTTTTAAAGAAGCCATGTAAGATGAATGTTAATATAGTCTTATAATTGCCTTTCAAATGTTAGGAAAAACGCTGATTAAAGTTTTCATTATGGTTTTTGGTAGAGAGGGGGTAGAAATTAAATATGTATTTATAAATATTTTAATATTGTAAACCACATCCCAGCTATCAATTTGAACAGCAGGCTAAATATGGCCTCCATTACTTTAAAGGTTCATTGTTTATTTAAAAATGTCTTTGGAATGTCATCTGCTCAAATCCATTTCTCATTGCTCAGACAGTGAGTTTTTATGGTTAGCAGCTTACAGTGGTGCCACCTGTTCTGTAGGTGCAAGGAGTGAAGATTAATAATGCAGGTTCCGAGTCAGTAAAAATGAGCACTGATGTGGGAGCCAAGGGTCCCGCTTCTAACCTGGGTTTTGCCTCTATTGGATCTTGGAGAAATTATAAAGGCTCTGTGGGCCTTGATTTTCCTATTTGCAAAATGGGAGAGTGAATAACATTTCTGATGGGGAGTAACTGTGTGGACTGCAGACGAACAGACATGGCATGGCTGAGAATGAGATCCGCTGTAGTGATTTCAGTTAACACATTAGGACCAACTTCACATCTAACAGTCTTGACTTCTGAGTTATGCTTTTAAGCCACTAAACTACGAGCTCCCTGATTTCAGATTGAATTTCTTTTTCATCTTTGGATTCCCAGTGTCTGTCTCATAATATGTACTTGTCTGATTTGCATTCAAAATAATTTATTGAATATCCTCTTTTTAAATTAAACTTGTTGGGGATGACATTGCTTAAAATTAAATAGATTTCATGTGTACAATTCAATAATACATCATCTGTATACTGCATTGTGTGTTCACCACCCAGAGTTAAATCTCTTTCCATCACCATATATTTGACCCCTTTTAATCCTATCTACCTCTTCCCTTTCTCTTTTCCCTTTGATAACCGCTAAACTGTTGTGTCTATTAGTTTTTGTTTGTCCTGTTCATTTATTGCTTTCAGTTTTGTATCCCATGTGTGACTGAAATCATATAATTCTCAACTTTTTCTGTATGACTTATTTTGCTTATCATGATTATCTCAAGATCAATCTATGTGGTTGCAAATGGCAGTATTTCATCTTTTCTTATGTCTGAATAACATTCCATTGTAAATATGTATCACATCTTTATGTAATCATCTATCAAAGGACACTTCAGTTGTTTCCAAATCTTGGGCACCATGAATAATGCTGGAATGAACATCGGGGTGCATGTATCTTTACAAATAAATGTTTTCAAATTTTTTGAGTAGGTACCCAGAAGAACAACTGCTGGGTCATATGATAGTTCTATTCTTAATTTTTTGAGGAACCTCCATACTGTTTTCCACAGTAGCTGTTGAATATCCTCTTTGTCCTTAATACTTTAGCTAGTGGTTAAGAGCCCAGGCTCTGAAATAAAATTGCATGGTTGGCTGATGGTGAATTCTGGCTTGTCATCTACTAGGTGTGTGTATTGGGCAAGTTAACTTCTCTGTGCCCCAGTTTCCTCATCTGTGAAATAGATGTATAAAATATCTCTTATTATAAAGCTGTTGTGAGGATTAAGTGGCATTATTTGTGTAAGGTTTTTGACATAGTATATGGCACGAAGTAATTGCTTAATCATTTTTTCTTGTGATGGTAGTAATGATGAGGATGAGGAGGAGTCCCTCTAGACACACAGTAAATGTTTACTGTTGTTTTAGGAATAAGTAGAGACTATTGCTTAAGTTCAGTCTGTTGTTTTAGTTGGAATACTATGTATGCATTTTTTTTCTTCTTGTTGGATTCAACCCATGAATCTCTTCACAGCAGCTTCAGCTTGCACAGCCCTCTCCTAAGATATCATACCCTTTAAAACTACTCCTTACAAGTCCCTTTCAGTTTTGTACATAATAACAGTATAATTTTCTTACATCTGATGGAGGCCTCAGACCAGATACTGACATGGAGTCTGTTCAGTTATCACATGCATCTATATGCTCCAGACTTTCCTCCAGCTGGCGAATGTCAATGGCACGGTCTGCATTTCAAAACTGGCTGGAAGAAAAGCCATGGTCGGATGGTGTTTTCTTTTTATCAATGTTATACCATTGAAGAGTAACTGCTTATTTGAGTGAATTCAGCTCTGTCAACTTGGACTCTTTGGGTCTTAAGAAAGAAAATGAACGATTTAAACTGCTTTAAGTATTTATTGGTTCACAACATTGAAAGGCTTAGGGTGGTTATGGGATCAATCTTGGTTTGGTTTAGGGGCTCAAATGACATCAGACTGTATGTCTGTTTAGTTAAGCGTGTTCGAATGTGTTTTGAAATGAGTGATTCCTAAGACAGATATCCATGAGAGTAAATAATGATAATGTTAAAAATAGTAAAAAAAATATTATGTTTTGGTATTACATATTTAAAAAGTCAATATAATGCCTAACACATAGTATGCACTCAATAAATTATCACTATTATTATTATTCATGCCAGTCATTCTATTATCTCATTTAATCTTCACAATGACCCTCTGTAGTATGCTATTATACCCATTTTATAGTTCAGAAAACTAAGGTACATAGAGATTAATAAACTTGTCCAAAGTCATAGAGCAATAAAATAACAAAGGTGAGTTTTGAATGGAGGCAAACAGTTTTCAGGGCTGACTGCTTAGTGTCAGTGGACCAGTACCTCTCAGTCTCTGAATGGCAGTCTCACTCACTGATATTCACTATCCCTTGTCAACAGTCCCACCTCATCTCATTTGACTATACTAACGTGTGCAATCGGGTAGTATTGTCCATCTGTTGAGATAAGAAGACTGATTTTTAAAATGCTTAGGTGATTTTCTCAAGCTATCCAGCTCTACATGGCAGAGCTAGAAGTTAGGCCCAAGCTGCACTTTTTCCCACCCTACACTGGGCCACCTTTATGCTGGGCTGGTATTTTCTACTTCTGGATGAGCATCTCATTGGCATAGTATTTGGAGCATTTTTAATCCTTATTAATAGATGAGTTCTGGATGGCTGTCTATTTTGTTATCTGCTTGACAAAACTAAGCAAGTGGGAAACTAATGAGAGATTACAGAGCATAGATTGGCTTTCAAGGCTTTCTGAGACTCTGTTATATGTGGCTCTGGCAGAAGATCAGAGTCAGGAAGAGGCAGGACTGATGGGGTTGGGGTGATCACTTAGAACGTTTACTTGATTTTAGTGGGGCTTGGTGTCAGGAACAGAGACACTGGCATTCCATATGGCATCTTTGTTACTCAAAATAGATTCCAAAGAGGCCCAGAGTGGCAGCTTTCTGTGTTTGAACTTACATATTAAATAGGTTTGAGTTTGAATCTTGGTGTTGCTATTTATTAGCTGTGTGTCCTTGAACTTGTTTCTTAACAAGCCTGGCCTTCATTGCTTTTTTTTTTTTTTCCATTATAAAGTTGACACAAAAAAGTGTGCTGAGCTCGTAGGGTTGTTGAGCAGGTTAAATGTGACCATGAACTTAGGCACTCAAGACTGTGCGTGCCACTTAAAAGGGGTCAATGTTATCGATTATGAATAACAGTATTCAGATACAAACAATATGGGGTCCTGTGAGTCTTAGAGTCTCATGCCACAGTTCTTTTTTAGAAAATAAATCTCAGTTTATTTCTACAAGATAAAGAAGAGCTTATTCCTTTTTTTCTGTTGTAAATTTCATGTTTCTCTTCACCCATCCTAACCCTCAGCCATACTACATGCATACCTTAGCTCCAAATTTTTTGCTTTGACCTTTTCTTAATAAGGTAATTATGTTCTTTGACATTAGCCTTGGGTGTATGCTGAAACTTTGTCCGAAATGAAAGCTTGATTGCAACCATTATCAATATCTTGGGCCGTAAATCACCTTTGAACAATTACACACCCAGGAGCCTAATTGATTACTTTTCAGATTTGCTGAGGTTTATCAAAAAGCCAAAGCTGGGCAGAAACTGCTCTTACTTTACAGGCCCATGATGTCAGGTGGGAGGGAATGAGTGGTACTCTCTGGTTGAGGAATATCTCTTTATCTCCATGTTCCAGGTCCAAGTCTGTCTGTCCTGAATAGGGGAAGGGTATGTTTCTCTGAAGATTCGGGATAAAATTCTATTTTGTGATGGAAGTCACAGAACCATGAAAAGTGAGAACTGGGAAGGGAAACCTTTAGAATCATTGTCCCTGGAAGTCTAATGCTTCCTGGAAGTCTAGTGCTCCCTAGAAGTGCCACGAGGCAAGGGATGGTTCAGGGGCTGAGTTCTCAGTCTTATTTTTGCTTTTGCCTTACACTTTTTTTGTTTTCTTTTGTTGTATATATTGGCACTCAGCATAAAGGTTTTTAGAAAACCAGAATGAGGTTAGCTGCTAAGTAAAATGTAACAAAACCCTTAGTTACTCACCATTTTTCAGTTAAGCAAATTGGGGTCAGAAAGATAAAGTTAGCTGTTTTTATTTAAATTTATGCAACAAATAATTGATCATCTTATGAATGCCAGATGTTGGTCTAGCTCCTGGGAATACAGTGACACACTCAAAATAGAACAAATTCTTATTAAGGCATTGGCTCTTAGAGCTATTGGTGACCTTGTCTATCCTTTCTGGAAAGCAGGATTTTGTAAAATCATGCATATTTTATAAAATATAAATTATGTCTTCCTGTTCACCCTTATTTTTACCTTTCTTAAGAATATTCATTAAGAATTAATATGATCAACAGCTAACCAGATTTTCTTGTTTTTGTTTACTTTAGTCCTGTTCCTTTAGCTTCTCAGGGAAGGAATTGTCAAGTAGAGGGGAAGCTAATGATTTTAAGGGTTTTGGTGAGTGTGGGAAATTTGAATTCATTGTTATTATTATTTGAGATCATCAGGGTTTACTTTTTTTTTACTTAACAATGTTTATTTTTTAATGAAAAGTCTATAAGCTGTTGCTCCAAGCCAATACAACATATCATAGTCCCATTTCTTTTTATAACATTTATCTTAATGTAATGTTTAATAAATATAGCTGTCATACAATATTATATTAGTTTCAGGTATATGACATAGTGATTCAGTTTTATATTCCTTATGATGTGATCACTACCAGAAGTCTAGTAAACACCTGTCACTGTACAAAGTTATTACGATAATATTAACTATTTTTGCTATGCTGTATGTAATATCTTGTGACTTTTTTTTTTTTAAATTTGGCAGAAGGAAGTGATTTAGCAGAAGCTGAGGCAGCCTTGTGGGAAAGAGATTAAAGTTATGATTAACCTAACCCTAGGGAGGATTCGTATACCTGTCAAAACAATTAATGATACTACATTATAGAATTAATTATTTAAAGTTAACCTAAGTATAGATAGGGACACCTCTGTAATTGCTCCATAACCAAAAAGTGATTTTGCATTCAAATGCTCAGTTCTGATAACATCCTTGGACAGGTGTAGATAAGGAAAAATTCCTTGTCCTACTTTCACTCTAAATGTTTTTCTTTTATCATTGTGATCCTAGGAATTCTCTTCTTTGTCTTTGTTCTTTTTTAAAAATATTAATTTTATTTATTTATTATTTTTAAAAATGTATTTATTTAAATTAGTTTCAAGTTCATGGCATATTGGTTAGACATCTATATAGTTCCCCCCAATTATTCCCTTCCTCTCCTGGCCCTCCACCTAGCCAACATATTAATGCGAAATGCATTCTATCTGCCGTGCTCCCCATCTTTGTGAGCAACTGTCAAATACTAGTTTGTACTTCTTTAACCCTTCACCCCATTCTGCCAGTTCCCTAACCCCGCTCCCCTCTGTCCATCACCAAATTGTTCACTGTATTTGTGAGTCTGTTTTTGATAAGTTTGTTCTTTTTGTTTCTTAGATTCTGCATATAAGTGAAATCATGTGATATTTATCTTTTTTTATCTGATTTATTTCACTCAGCATAATAACCTCTAGGTCCATCCATGACATTGTAAATAGTAAGATTTCATTTTTCAATGGCTGAGGAATATTTTATTGAATAAATGAACCATAATTTCTTTATGCAGTCATCTGTTGATGGGCATTTAGGTTGCTTCCATATCTTGGTTCTTGTAAATTGTGCTGCCATAAACATAGGTGTGCATAGATCTTTATGAATTATTGTTTTGGTTTTCTTCGGCTATATACCCAGAAGTGCAACTGCTGTGTCAAAAAGTAGATCCATTTTTAATTTTTTGAGGAAACTCCAGACCATTTTCCATAGCAGCTGTACCAATTTGCAATCCCACCAACAATGTATGAGGGTTCCCTTTTCTCTGCATCCTCACTAACACTTGTTGCTTTTGATTTATTGATGATAGCCATTCTGACAGGTCTGATGTGATATCTCATTGTGGTTTTAATTTTCATTTCTCTGACAGTTAGCGAATTTGAGCATCTTTTCATATGTCTATTAGCCATCTGTATTTCCTCTTTGGAAAAGTATCTGTCCAGGTCTTCTGCCCATTTTTTAATTGGATTGTTTTTTTTGTTGTTGTTGTTGTTGAGTTGTATAAGTTCTTTATATATTTTGGATATTAACCCCTTATCAGATGTATCATTAATAAATATCTTCTCCCAGACAGTCGATCTTCTTTTTGTTTTGTTGGTTTCCTTTGCTGTACAAAACCTTTTTAGTTTAATCTAATCCCATTTGTTTATTTTTCTTTTGTTTCTCTTGCCCAAGGAGCTATATCTGAAAAGAGAGTTTACTGCCTATGTTTTCTTCTAGAAGTTTTATGGTTTCAGGTCTTACATTTAAGTCTTTAATCCATTTTGAGTCTATTTTTATATATGGTGTAAGAAGATGGTCCAGCTTTTTTCTTTCTTTTTCTTTTTTTGCATATATCTGTCCAATTTTCCCACCATTTTTTGAAGAGATTGTCACTACCTCATTGTATATTCTTACCTTCTTTGTCATATATTAAGTGATTAAGTGAGCGTATAGGCATGGATTTATTTCTGGGCTTTCTATTCTGTTCCATTGATCAATGTATCTCTTTTTATGCCAGTGCCATGCTGTTTTGATTACTATAGCTTTGTAGAATAATTTGATATCAGGTAGTATGATACCTCCAACTTTATTCTTTTTTCTAAAGGTTGCCATGGCTATTCAGGTTTTTTTTTTCTTATGGCTCCATATAAATCTTAAGATTATTTATTCTAGCTCTCCGAAAAATGTCATTGGTATTTTGGTAGGGATTGCATTGAATTTATAAATTGCTTTGGGTATATGTCCATTTTAACAATGTTGATTCTTTCTACCCATGAGCAGGGTATCTGCTTGCTTTTATTTGTATATTCTTCAGTTTCTTTTTTCAATGACTTATAATTTTCTGAAAATAGGTCTTCTACCTTCTTGGTTAATTTGATTCCCAGGTATTTTATAGTTCTTGTCACAATTGTAAATAGGATTGTTTTCTTAATTTCTCTTTAAGAAAGTTCATGAATTAATATTTATTTTGTAACCTGCTACTTTACTGAATTCATTGATCAATTCTAACAGTTTTTTTGGGTGGAATCTTTAGGATTCTCTATAAATTGTATCGTGTCATCAGCAAATAATGAGAATTTTACTTCTTTTCAATTAGAATGCCTTTTATTTCTCCTTCTTGTCTTATTGCTGTTGCTAAGACTTTCAATACAATGTTGAAGAGGAGTGGTGAAAGTGGGCATTCTTGTCTTGTTCCTGATCTTAAGGAAAATGATTTTGGCCTTTCCCCATTGAGTATGATGTTAGCTGTGGGGTTTTCATATATGGCCTTTATTATGTTGTGGTGTTTTTTCTCTATTCCCACTTTGTTGAGAGTTTTTATCATAAATGGATGCTGGATTTTGTTGAACACTTTTTTTTAGCACTTATTAGTATGATTATATGGTTTTTATTTTTTGATTTCTTAATGTGGTGTATCACATTAATTGATTTGTGGATATTGAACCAACCTTGCATCTCAAGAATAAATCCAACTTGATTATGGTGTATGATATTTTTAAAGCTTTGCTGAATTTGGTTTGCTAATATTTTATTGAGGATTTTCACATCAGTGTTCATAAGAGATATTGGGCTATAGTTTTCTTTTTTTTGTAATGTCTTTGTCTGATTTTGGAATCAAGGTAATGGTGGCCTCATAAAAGGAGTTAGGGAGCCTTCCCTCTTCTTGAATATTTTGGAATAGTTTGAGAAAATAGGTGAGAATTCTTCTTTGAATATTTGGTAAAATTTGCCTATGAGGCCATCTATCTGGTCTAGGACTTTTGTTTTTTAGGAGGTTTTTGATTATTGATTCTGTATCATTGGTGGTAATTGGTCAGTTCAGATTTTCTCCTTTTTCTTGACTCAGTCCTGGGAGATTGTATGTTTCTAAGAATGTATCCTTTCTTTTCCAGATTGTCCAATTTGTGACGTATAATTGCTTGTAGTATTTTCTTATGATCCATTGAATTTTTGTGGAGTCCATGGTTATTTCTCCTCTTTCATTTCTGATTTTATTTATTTAAGTCCTCTCTCTTTTTCTTTGATGAGTCTGGCTTAGGGACTTGTCAATTTTGTTAATCCATTCAAAGAACCAGCTCTTGGTTCCATTAATCATTTGTATTGTTTTTCTAGACTCTATTTCATTTATTTCCACTCTGATTTTTATTTCCTTCCTCCTATTCACTTTGGGCTTTGTTCGCTATTTCTTTTCTAGTTCTTTTAATTGCAAGGTTAGATTGTTTGTTTGAGCCTTTTCTTGTTTCTTGAGGTAGGCCTGTATTGCTATGAATTTCCCTCTTAGGACAGCTTTTGCTGTGTCCCATAAATGTTGAGTGTTTTCATTTTAATTTGTCTCTAGGTATCTTTGATTTCTAGCCTTTGTTTTAAAGTCTGTTTTATCTGATATAAGTATTGCTACCCCAGCTTCTTTTTCATTTCTGTTTGAGTGAAATCTCTTTTTCCATCCCTTTACTTTCAGTCTGTGAATGTCTTTTGATCTGAAGGGGTCTCTTGTAGACAGCATATGCACGGGTCTTGTCTCCTTATCATTTTGGTTATCCTATGTCTTTTGATTGGAGCATTTAATTCATTTACATTTGAAGTGATTACTGATAGGTACATTGTTACTGCCATTTTATTATTTGCATTCATTATTTCTATTTTCTTTTTACCATTTCTCTTTTTACAGAGGATTCTTTAACATTTCTTATAATACTGCCTTGTCATTGATGAATTTCTTAAGCTTTTTCCTGTTTGGGAAACTTTTTAGTTTACCTTCATTTTAATCAAAAGCTTTACTGGGTAGAGTATTTATAATTGTAGATTTTTGTTTTTCATAACTTTGAATATTTCTTGCCATTCCCTTCTAGCCTGAAAAGTTTCCATTGAAAAGTCAACAGACATACTTACCCTTGTAAGTAACTACCTTCCTTTCTCTTGCTGCTTTTAAGATTCTCTCTTTGTCTTGACTTTTGACATTTTAATTATGTGTCTCTTTGGGTCTGTTTAAATTTCTCTTGTTTGGGACTCTTTTTGCTTCCTGAACCTGTATGTCTAATTCCTTTGCCAGCTTAGGGATGTTTTCTGTCATTATTTCTTCAAATAGATTCTCAATTTCTTGTTCTCTTTCTTCCTCTTCAGGTACTTCAATGGTCCAAATATTTTTATGCTTCATGTTGTCCCACAGTTCTCTTAAATTATCCTTATTTTTTTTAAATTCTTTTTTTTTTGTTCTGATTGGGTGTATTCTGCTACCTTGTCTTCCAATTCACTGATTCGATCTGCTTCGTCCAATCTACTGTTGAATTTTTCGAGTGTATTCTTCATTTCAGTTATTATATTCCTCATTTCTGTCTGGTTCTTTTTTATGGTTTCTGTGTCCTTTTTTAATGCTGTTGAGATTCTCATTTTGCTCTTCCATTTTCCCCATAATTTCATTGAACATCCTTAGAACCATTATTTTGAACTCTGTCTCTGGTAGGTTGCTTGCCTCCATTTCATTTAGCTTATTTTCTCGAGTTTTCTCCTATTGTTTCATTTGTGGCATGTTTCTTTATTTTCTCATTTTGTTAGCTTCTCTGTGTTTGTTTCTATGTGTCAGGAATATTTGTTTCATCTCTCAGCCTTGGCCAGATGGCCTAATATGGAAGGTGTCCTGTGTGGCCCAGTGGCACACTCTCCCTGACCCCTTTATGCCATGGGCTCTGGATGTGATCTTTGTTTGTATTGTGTGATTTTCTGTTGTTGCCAAGCTTTTATTGTTGTTAGTAGATTGATGGGTGAGATTAACTCTCAGACTGACTAGTTGTGGGAATTGGATACACCCACAGGGTAAGAGTTGTTGTGTGGGGCCTGACCCCACTGAGTGGAATTTGCCCTAGCAGACTTGTGTACTTGTTGTAACCACCCTTTGTGTGTATCACTAATGAGACTAGTCAGGGGTTGCTCTATTGTGGTCTGGTGCCAGCCTCTAGATACGTTGGTTTTGTGGCCCCTTGGGTGGGGCTCCCCTGTAGGCCAAGGTCAGCCACTGCTTTTGATTGCTCAGGGTTACCCAGTGAGAACTACAAAGTGTTCTGCAGATGGTTGTTGCCTATGCTGGATCTCCTATGGGACTCTCTCCCAGCCTACCTAGCACCAGGAACCTGTCTTTGTTCTTTATCTTACCCAGATTAGTGAAATCCTCATTGGGCCTGATCATTTTATTTTTGATAAGGTATTTAATCTTGTTGTAGAGGGTTCTTAGTATCTCTTTATTATTCAAAGTTTGGATTTTAAAAATATGGCATCTTTGTTAACTGACCCTATTTGCTTCTTGTTTCCATCCTATGTGAGGTCAAATATCTAAGAATGCAGACTTCCTGCAGTTCAGTGAACATTCTTGCTTTAGCTGCTGTGGAGGGTCTGGGACTAGAAGGACAAGAGGTGAATGGAGAAAGGACAAGAAGAGGGAAGTAAAAAGATGATCATTACAGACCATCTTGGCTTTTAGCCAGCAAAAAGAAACCTGAGACCTGAGGATTATTACAAAGTTTTTCTTCTTATTACTAAAAACACACAACTCCCTGAGGTTACTTCTTATGTCCCACTCTGAAATGTCACCCCTGTAAGAAGCAGCCTGGGGATTTGTGCTTTTTTTGTATATTCTACACACAGAAATGTGTGGGCTACAGAAAGAAAACTCAGATATATTTTTTAAAATAGAGATGAAGGTCTAAATAGCTGTTGCTTCATTCACAGTCTGAAAACTCTCCATTCTCTACTATTAGATCCCAGATAAAAATCAAATCAGTTAGAAGGCTCATCACATAATATATATAGTTTGTGGCCATGCACTATTATAGTCTTGTCTATTTCAGAAATGTTTGACCTTCACTTATACAAAAGAAAAAGTTACAATGACAGCTCAGCCAAACATTAAAACAATTTCAAGACATTGTGATGTGGAAAGTTAAAAGGAGAGATTTTGGAGGCAGAATTTGTGGGTGACTGATAAAAGCACTGACATCCCAGGGACTGATTTGCAAAGTAATTTTACAGTTATAGGGATTCTTATATCTACACGGGAAAGAAGTAAATGCTTTGCTTGGAATTGGCCAGGCAAAAATCCTAACACATTTAATTGCCCAGATTCAGAGGAACAGGAGATGGGTGCCCACATTTCACACCTTTGTGAAATAAGGCATGTGTTTTCCCACTGTTTTTTTCCAAGCTATTGAAAATATTATGTCATTTCTGCTTTTATCCATTATATCAAAGACAAATGACTAAATTCTGTTAAAAAAAGAATGATAAGAGAGCTAAAATTTGATATCTTCTAATATATTTTATGGTTCAACATCTGTAGCTACATCTCATATATATTATCTAAAACTACATGTATATCTATACCTATAGCTGTATTTATACCTATATCTATATCTGTATCTATATCTATTTCTATATCTATATTCATCACAAGGCAAAGAAGGAACAAGGTAATCCAGATCTAGCATTTTAGTTAAGGCTTTCAATCTTGCCAGTTTAGTAGTTGGGCAGAAATGAAATTACTTTTTGTCATAAAGAGTCTTGACATTGAGTTGAATGTTTTTTATTGCTTAAATAAATATTTTATTTTTTTGTCTTAATTTGGGTGGCAATGAGATTTGGTAAAATAGGATTGCATCTTTAAGGTCATCTATACCTAAGTTCAAACCCTGCATTATTCTACTCTCTGATCGTACAATCTTGGTAAAGGTACTTTTCTGAGTCTCAGATTCCTCATGTATAAAATGAGGATATCACTGACATTGTAAGGTTATTGTAAAATTTAGAAGGAAGTCAGATTGTTCCAGAATGAAACAAGGAAACTGACAGAATAGGGTTAAACAGCCTCTAGGTAGCTGATGCTCCAAGTCTGGTGTTCAGTAAAAGGCTCAGATGTTGCTTTCTCTTATTTTATAAAATCGGTTTCCCTGTTCTTTGTTACTGCTGACCTACCCAATCATCTGTCCAGCATCACCACTGCATTACTTTTCACCATGGCTTCGCATTATGGAATATGGGATCTTTCTCAGATGGTTGGAGTTAATTTAAGACAAAATAGCTTCAACAGCTCAGCAAATACCAGCCTGCTCAAGAAGACGATGTAGTTGAAAAGCAAACATTAAAAGACCAGAAAAAAAACCCCAAAACAAAAAAAACCCACACCACTGGAAATCTTTAGTCTGAATCATGTTTGAGCAGGGAGGGTAACTATGAAAATATACCAGATGAGAACAGAATGCAAATATGCTCTACTTGCTGGTCAGACTACTTTAAGTATTTATTTAGAACTAATTAAGTGGGAGGCAAGACTTTTCTTTGTGTCAACATTTGAAAAGTTAGAATTTGCTGCTTCTTTCCCATTTGGAGCAATGCTCATTTTATATAGTAAATTAATTCAATCATTAGTAAAATGCTGTCCCTCTGAGAAAAAGGTATTGCTCTAATAGACCTAAAGGAAGAAAGTAACCAGGAATATGGTCTTCATTTAAAAGAGGATAGTGCTGTCTCCTCATTCTTAGAGATAGGAGACCCAGTTGCTGTTAACCTGTTAAAACAAACTAACATTCGGGAGTTTGGCAAAACATGGCAGAGTGAGAGATGTCCCCAGATCTCTCCTCTTGAAACAACAATAAGCTAAGCACCTAAAACTCCACAAAAAACACTCAAACTGCACAACAGCACATCTGAGCATGGGCTCTGTACATAAGAGCTACCATGGATCAGAACTGCAGGTGTCAGGTGGTAGACTGGGAGAAATAAAGAAGCTGCCTCTTGCAGCCTGTGAAGCTCCCTGCAGGAGGAGGGGGAGGGATGAAAATATGGCAACTTCTCTGAACAGTCCTGCATGGGAGTGCTGTGAGCTCCATGTGGCTGGTGGCAGTGCTTAGTCATAGGGCAGAAAGTAGAGAAGCGGGACAGGATGGCAGAGAAACAACAGTTGATTTTTACCAGCCCTGGATGCAAAGCCAAGGCTAAGCTGCAGCCCCCATTCCCCAACCCAGGCAACCCCTCATCCCATACCCTCTGAGACTGATCACTGTGCAGAGTCCCAGAGGAATCTGAGCAAACACTACCGAAATTGTTGCTAACACTTACAGGGCCTGAAACTGAGGGTAGCAAGAGTGATTAAATATCTGTAAGAAAAGAAATAGGTGTTTTTAAGGCTTTATATAAAGCAAGGATCCAAGAGGCTTAGATGCCACCTACTGGAAACCAAAAGTTCCACCTTTGCAGCAGGCTAAAGAGAGACCTTTATATAATAAATCTTTCTGGAAAAAAGCAGAATACATTTCTATTAATGCCCACGAGGAGAAATAGTCCATTAAACATCATTAACAATCAAAGTGACAAGGCATCTCAGAACGAAGGAGAAAAATCTCCAGAAAATAACCTTACAGACATAGAATTATGCAACTTAAATGACAGAGAATTCAGGATGGTATTTCTGAAAAAAACTCAGTGAGTTTCGAAATGAGTCATATCAACAATTTTAAGAATTGAAAAAATGACTAGATGAGCAGAGAAAGGAGACTGAAACCCTCAAAACAAACAAAAAAACAGAATAGATCTTATGGAGATAAACACACACACACACACACACACATACACACACACACACACACACACACTGCAAGAGTTGAAAAATGAAACAGCAAGCTTGAGAAATAGTTTCCCAAATGGAGGAAAGGTTCAGTGGTATCAAAGACAGAAATCTAGAAATAAATCAGAAGGAAGAAGAGAGAAACCAAAGAATGAAAAATAATGAAAGAGAAATACAAGAACTAGCTGATACCACCAGGAGAGGAAATGTAAATATAATGGGCATTATTGAAGGTGAGGAAAAGGAGCAGGGACTAGAAAGCATTTTCAGACAAACAGCTGTTGAGAATTTCCCAAATCTAAGGAATAAACTGGAGCTTGGAATTCAAGAAGTCAACAGAACACTCAATTATCTCAGCTCCAAAAGTCCTTCACCAAGACACATTGTATTAAAATTATCAAAAATCAACAACAAAGACAGAATTCTCAGGGCAGCCAGGGAGAAGAAAATGGTAAGTTATAAAGGAAAACCCATTAGATTATCGTTGGATTTCTCAGCACAGACCTTACAAGCCAGAAAGAAGTGGAATCAAATATTCAAAATATTAAGTGAAAGCTACCAGCCTAGAATAATGTATCCAGCCAAGCTCTCCTTTAGATATGAAGGAGAAGTTAGACCTATCCAGACATACAAAAGTTGAGAGAATTCTCTACTATGAGGCCTGTACTATAGAAAATACTGAAAGGGGTCAGCTCACCTAAAACTAAATGACAAAAAAAATACATAATTAGGAATAAGGTGACTATCAGGCAAATAGAAACAGAAGAGTTCAACCCTTATTAAGAACAGGGCTTTATAAGCTTAAACAATAAGAAGAGAATTGCCATAGCAAGATAGTAATGAATGTTCAGCATACATAGGGACAAATTGAGATAATAATGACTGAAAAGAGGGGGAATTCAAAGATCCAAATTCACAAAGGGGAATGGAGATAAGGCAAGTGCAGAAGAAAATGAACTCTGTGTGTGTGTGTGTGTGTGTGTGTGTGTGTGTGTGTGTGTGTATAACTATCCTTTACAAATTTGCCAAAGATTTATAACAAAACGAGAAGAACTAGAGGCAAAACCCACAAAGGCCAACCAAAATAAAGAAAATAGAAACGCAAGGACAAGGAAGCAATGAAAACTCTAAGCTACCAGGAAGTCAAAGATAAAATAGCTCTAAGAAGACTTCATATCTCAATAATCACCCTAAATATAAATGGGCTGATCTCACCAATAAAAAGGCACAGTTGCAGAATGGATCAAAAACAAACCCCAACCATATGCTCCCTCCAGGAGACACATCTCAGCTCCAAAGACAAATATAGACTCAAAGTGAAAAAGTGGAAAATGATAATTCAAGCAAATGATATTCAGAGAAAAGTATGAGTAAGTGGTACTAATATTGGACAAAATAGACTTCAAAATAAAAAGGTAAAGAAAGATACTGAGGGACACTTCATATTGATAAAGGGAATCATGCACCAAGAAGACATAACACTTGTTAATACCTATGCTCCCAATCAGGGAGCCCCGAAATGTGTAAAACAATTACTAACAGAACTAGAGGGAGAAACAGACCAAAACACTATCATAGTAGGGGACCTAAATACCCCATTATTGGAAATAGACAAATCATCTAAACAGAGAATCAATAAGGAAATAACATTCTTAATGACACATTAGACCAACTGGACATAATTGACATTGATAGAGCCTTCCATCCAAAACAGCTGCTTATACATTCTTCTCTAGTGCACATGGAACATTCTCAAGGATGGACCACATACTGGGACACAGAGATAGCCTCAACAAATATAAGAGGGTTGAAACCATACCAAACATGTTCTCTGATCATATGCTTTGAAACTAGAGATCAACTTCTAAAAGAAAGCAGGAAGAACCACAAATACATGGAGATTAAACAACATGCTACTGAAGAATAACTGAGTCAGAGAAGAAATACAAGGAGAGATCAAGAGGTACATAGAAATGAATGATAATGACAGTAAAACATATCAAAGCTTTTGGGACACGGAAAAAATGGTCATAAGAAGAAAGTTCATATCATTACAGGCGTACATCTAAAAACAAGGACGAGCCCAAATAAATAACCTAACACTTCACCTTAAAAAAACTAGAAAAGGAAGAACAAATGAAGCCTAAAGTCAGCAGAAGGAATGAAATAATCAAAATTAGAGCAGAAATGAAATTGAAAACAAACTAACATTTGGAACAACTGTCTTAAGAGGGTAGGTGACATAATAATCCAAATTCATTCTGTCTGGTGCAAATATAACAAAAATTTGTCCTTATATGTAAACATCGTTCATATAGGAATCTGTTGGTGACTTCCTCAGGATTTACTGTGGGAGAGCAGGGAATTGTATATCTTTAAAAGTGCACTACTTTTTTCCCAAAGCACCTGTGCCTGCTATAGTTTCTTTAGTGAGAACCAAATAGCTCTATAGCCACTTCTGTTCCTGCCATTGTCTTGTCACAAGAATGTTAATTTAGTACTACTCTTTCCATTACAATCTTTGTTCAGTGAATAGATTAATTACGGACCACTTTTGGTTCCTTTTTACTGTTTGTCAAAATCTGGAGATTGCACAATGAGGATAAGAATGAAACTTTCATTAAGACTCTGAAAACTTATCAGCTTCCATGACAACCGTGATAATGACATATTTTAAGAAGGGATCAGGGCATAAGTTTATATGAGAGAGCATGTGAGTGGGTTTCCAGGGGGCTGTGGAAAGCATTGTAGGGAGGATAGAGATGGAGTAGAGTGCAGAGGGTGCCTGGAAGTTTTCTCATGGATGGAACACGCCAAGTTCTGGTCCCCAGAACTAACACCTGCTTCTACTCTTGAAGTAGCAGCATTAATTAATTAACAGAAACATTTTGTTTTCTTCCAGAGGTGGTGTTATACAAGAAGTAAGATGCAGGCTGACCTTAATTGGAATACCAGCGCCTACTTAACGGCTCTATACCCCAGTTTTTTAATCTGTAGAATGAAGACAATAATAAAACCTCCCTTATGGGCTTATTGTGAGAAGACATGGGTTACAAGGCAAAAACATTTGATAAACTGCCAGGCTCACAGTATGTGTTTATACAAGTTGCTCTGCATCTTTGAACCTCAGTTTTTCCCATCTGTAAACTAGGTCATAATTCCTTTTCCAGGGTCATTGTAAAGATTAGTGATAGTGAATGTAGAGGCCTGGGTGCTGGCTCATAATGGATTTAATAAGTATCAGCTTCTTACTGAGTACAAAGTAGGTCTAGGAACTATACAAGAAGACATGCTTATGTATAGCCTCCACTATTCTGTCGACCGTCTTCAACCTTCTAGCAGTGCAGGGGTAACCGGTGCTCTCCACTATTAAGTTCCCTTGGCCATTTCTCGGTTCTGCTCTGGCTTCTATGCTTTTCTCTTTTTCATCCTTGTCCCAGGCCCTTGACAATGATTTTGACTCCCCTAGTACTGACTGTCTCTCCTGGTTGGTCTTTTCTTCTGCAAGTCTGGCTCCCTAAAGATAATCACACAAGTCCTTCCTTTTAAATATTTTACCTCTGATCTTTGGGAGGAGGCAAGAAAAACACATGGGGCAAAGTAACATGGGTTTAGGAATATCATACAGTAGCACATAGGATCCTGACTTCTGGTTGGTAGTCCTCAAATCCTTCTTTTGTCATCTGAAGACCCTTGTTGGCTTTCTGCTCTTCTGTTTTATTCCTTTTCCTGGAATTTAACCAACTAGACCTCTTGATGCCAAGACCTAGAGATGTCATCTAAGCACCTATATAAGGAATTCATATCCTCTCAGGGATTACTTGTTCCAGGAAGGCCATTTGTTTTTCTGATCCCTGAAGATATTGAACAGAGGTTGCTCCTTAAGTTGCTCACCTTCCAAATCCTGCAAATAATGCTCCCTTAGGCTCTTGATGTTTTCTTATTTGGGGAACTTGTTTTTCCTTCTCTTTATCTATTAAGAGGTAAAGCATCTTTGAAGTTCAACTGAACACACCTATGTCATAACACTGCTCCTGAACATTATGCCTTATTATTAAATATGGTATATATATATCAGGTACTGTGCCTGTCCTGATTACCCCTTTTACTAAATTCCAGCCCCGAAATCCTATAGGATTTAGCATTTGTCCATAATGGTTAATTTTATAATAGTGAATAATTATACTGTGTAACACTTTTATTTTTCTCAAACTCTCATATTTATGAACTTATTTTATCTTCTTGGTAACCTTATCAAACAGGTAGAAAGTTTTAATTTTTTTATTCTCATTCGATATATACAGAAATCAAGTCCCAAGGAACAGGTGTGTGTTTATGTGTTTGAGGAGAGTGAGTTAATGACTTGCGTAAGGTTCCATAGCTAATCCCATGTCAAGCTTGGATTGAAATACAAGGCCTCTTTTTTAAAAACCTGTATGCTACTCCTGAGAGCATCCTGCCTTCTTATACTCCATTGTGCCCTTTATGTTTAAATCTGTGAATCTGATTAGTTTCAAATTCCACCACCCCACACTCACACACCTGCAGGTGAAAGCTCTATTCATTGATCTTTTAATTCTCATTATAATTAGTATAAAAACTGCTGTGTTTACATGAAAAGTATATTCACTATTAAACTGGTGGTATCAGTAATATGCATGCATAATTTTGTATAGTAGATAAAAGTGAAATTGGTCACAGTCACAAAATACAAACTTCTGTGAAGTAGATGGAGCTTGTCGGAGCTGCAATAGCTCCTCTTGTTATCTTGCCAATTGATTAGAAACTGCAAATCAGGACAAACGGGCTGAAGCATTCCGGGGCTATATCTGCACCAATTTTTTGAGATAAAACTCTAATATTTTTGCTGAAACACAGTATTTTAATGTGAGAGCATGAAGAATTAAGAGTCCCAGAGCCACTGACTGAGACTAAGAACATCAGCCTGGTGGAAAACTTGTTATTTCCTTCCTTTGGGAGACTGTCACTAACTTCCTCTCCTATGTTGCTCAAACAGCAGTACTGGGTACATACATTGCAAGGGCAAATATACATTTTCCCTGTTGATTGTGGTGACTATTTTATAACTTATGTCAAAGCATTAAGTTATCCATCTTAAACATACACACATTTTAAATTGTCAATTATAACTTAATAAAGTTTGAAAAAAATAATTAAAAAAAGATTTCTCTTTTGAAAATAGGAAAGACTCACCTTTCTTTTTGTAGAGCATTTACTTTAGGAAATATTATTGTAAGATTTTTCTCCATCTCTTCCAAATGTATGTAAATCTTTTGAAAAGTTAAATAATTGCCTTGTCAGCTTTGGAAACTCGGGAATGTCTTTCTCAGTGACTTGGGGTCTGTCTCTTTGAAATGTAATCATTAAGAAAGAGTGTTCCTATCTCCCAGTTTCTTTGAGAGAGTAGAAACCTAACTAGATCGACCCTTGACATAAACGTATGAGAAGTTTATTTTTCTTTTGGATGTAGCCAATTAGCTAACACTGATGCCCATCGCAATTACTAAGTGAATTTAGTATAAACTATTTGTGACTAATGGTGCTGTCAAGTTCTCTTACTTGAGGACTAGTTATTGTTTATCTTGAGAGCATGTATGTAATGAGTTGTATCAGTGTGGCTGTATATAGAAAGGTGAAATTTCTTTGTTTTTGCAGTCTCTTAGTGGATTGCCTATGATCACATTCTGGCTTAAGTTCATTCAATAATAACATTGTTTTGTTTCCCCTACTTTGTGGAGAGGTTTTCTGAATTAAAAAGAGATTAAAAAAAATATTTTCCAATAATATGTACACGTTATATGGGCGAAAATTTGTAAGGACAACACTTGCATTGCATGGGTGCAACCAAATTCTTAGTTAAGAGCAGTTTCTGTGTCTTCTGTCCATATTTGTGTATTTCACAAAGCACTGAAAATATCACAATATGGAACCATTAGTGAAATTTTATGTGATTACTTCTGTAATATGACCACCAGAAGACCCTGGGTAAATATTTCATCTAATTTGTTATATACCCAACTTACTATACAACAGAATGTTTAAAATGTTTAATAGTAAGTAGAATGTTGCAGCATTGAGATAGTTGCTGGAATTTACAGCTGATACTGGCAAACTCATGTGGGCTGGATGATCAAGGCATTAAGTTCAAACCTTGCCATTTCAACCTGTGTTGCTCCAACCTAAAGAAGACTCACCAGGGTTCCATAATTCTCAGTGTTTTAAAACTTGTTCTACAATTTCTGGCATGTCGTCAGTGATACATTGATTTCTCCCAAGGGAAGTGTGTAAACTAAACAACTAACTCTAGTTTTCTTTTTCCTGGTGTTGCCATCTTCTATGCACCAACATCATTGATTCTTCTGTGGATATTTTTTCTTGGCAGAGAGGTACCTCTGGTCTTCCTTAAGGCTTTACCTCCTTAGCAGACCCACTTGTTCATCCTCCATCTCTTAATACCAAAAGAGGTGGCAGAGAAATCTTAGGCTGTGCACTTTTTAAATTGTTGGCTAATTTTCTAGTGGCTATCCGCAAGACATATCCAGACAAGGCTTCAACTACATCTAGACCTGAGAGTCAAGGATAATGTCTCCAGCCTCTGGTATTAAGGATCTAGGACTTTTACAGCCTGAACTAAGGAAGTGATTCTTCAGTAGGATTATCAACAGTTGCTCTGATTTGGTAAAAATAATAGACTGGGAGCTTAGAAAATGCCATAAACATCTACTCTCCACTTCATTCAGACTATAAAATGTGGGTTTAATTGAATTTCACAGCCAGGGAAAAAATGAACTCAAACATAATAGAACACATGCAGGTCAACACATTGCCTTCAGGACAACTCGCTAATAGGGGGTCAAGGCCATGCGGAGAATTTACATCTGAGATGACACTGGCGAAATTTAGGCACAATAACACCCTGATTAGTGAGCACAGCTGCTCAGCATCCAGAATTGTTCTCTTTCAGTCTCAATTTCAAGCTTATTGTTGCCTTCCTAAAGTATGGTGTTTCATCACTGAGCTCCTCAGTCCTGTTAAGACATAGCAAAGGGGCAAATCTAACATCTATACATTCTCAGATGATCAGCTCAAATTTGAGGGTTTTTTTTTTTGAAAGGCTTAAATAACATCTCATCAGTTTTCTGATTGTGCTGATTTCTCTTCTTCCCTTTGCCTCTGCTGCTTTCTTGATGATATTGTGACTATTGAAATGAGTTCTTAACAGGAGTAGCTCTACCCATGTTTTCTTCTCAGACACACGGAGCAAGTAAGAATACCAGAGACTCCACAGGACTTCGAATTAGACAGGTGCAACTCTAAACCCCAGTTTTAACTTGTAACAGCTGTGTGAACTTGGGCACGTTACTGAAGCTTTATATGCCAGGTCTCTCCCTAGCAATGCAGGGTTAATGGATAAAATGCTTGGGCCAATAAGAGTCATTGCACAAGTGTTAGGTACATCTGATTCTGAAAAAGGAAGTGTGGAGATAAAAACAAAAAATGTCCAGATAGGTTAGAATTTGTACATTTTGAAGCACTGGTCTCCAAGGGTGAAAATTGTCCTTGGAGATATGTCAGTATATAGAAAGAAGGAGTACGAGTGTCACTTTAAACATCTTTAACATTTCTGTTGTTAAAAAATAAAAACACTGAGAAATAGTCTCACAGCATATTTTTAACTATTGGAGGATACCCAGAAGACATAAAAAAAAAAAGCAGAGTTGGAAAGATGAGGAAGAAAAGAAAAATAATCATAGACATGGAAAAACAAATAGAAAGTACAAAATAAGATGATAGAAATGAAATCAAAATATAAAGAAAGTAATTGTAAATGGTCTTGATTTGCCAGTTAAAGATAAAGTTTGTTGTGTTGAATTAAAACAAAAATCCATCAATTGGTTGCTTATAAGAGACAGACTAAAATATTAGTCTTAAAATGGGAAAAAAATTTGAAGTGAGAGGATAGGAAAAGATATATTAAATATTAACCTAAAGAAAACTTTGAGGTTATATATATATATATATATATATATATATATATACACACACACACACACACACACACACACACACATATATAACATATATATAATATATATACACATATGTGTGTATATATATATGTATATATATATATGTGTGTGTGTGTGTATATATATATATATATATATACACACACACACATATATATATATATATATATTCCAAACGTAGGTTTGAAAACTTAAAAGGAATTATTGTAAACAATTCACGGATTAGTGAATTGTGGATAATGGATGTCAGAAGATTACAATTGGACTACAAATAAAAATACTGTGCATCAAACAATATATTAATATATCAATATATTAAGTCCTTTATATCAGGAAAGAAGGACTGGAAATTAATGAACTAAAATTGCAACCCAGAGTTAGAAAAAGAAAAAAGAGTAAACTCAAGGAATGTAGAAGGCTTTAATTGATATATGTAACAGATATTAGTGAATAAGAAAAAAGTACAATAGTATAACCTATGGTCAAATCAGATTATTTGAAAAGCATAATAAAAGACATATTTTTGTCAAGATTAAGAATAAAGGAAGAAGCCTCACAATAAAAACATTAGAAATAAAAAATGGAACATACACAAAGATAGCAGAAATTTTAAAATACTAATTTAAGAACTCTATAACAATAAATTTTAATGTAGGCAAAAGGGCAATTGCCTAGAAATCTATACTTTACTAACAATAAAAAACAAATAGAAAACTTGAGTGGATATATAACTGAAATGAGAAGATATATAAATGAGTGGTCAAAAAATCTAAAAAAAAAGGCAAAATTGTGTTTCCCAGTTGACTTTTTACAGGTAAATTCTAACAGTCACAGGAGATAATTCCAAGTTTAATGCAAACTATACTAGAGGACAGAAGAAGACAGAATGCTTCTCAGCTCATTTTAAGAGTCAAGTATAATCTTGATATTGAAATCTGATGTGATAAAGAAAAATTAGAGACCAATCTCACTAATAAACCCAGGTTAAGTAGTCCAAAATTTGAAAAAATCAAGTTGAATCTAGGTATGTTTAAGAAAAGAATACATGGTGAGCCATTTGAGTTATTCTCAAGAATGTGTTAGGAAATTTATTAAGCAATTTACCACATTAACAGGTGAAAGGAGATGAAACACATGAAGAACGAATCAAACAACAATAACCCTAAACCTCTTACTCACAACAATAATAGGAATTTATTCAATTGTTTAAAGATATATAACAGAAATAGAGAATGAATATGATGCCTGATGGGAAAATATTAGATTTATTTCTTCTAAAGATTAGAACAAACCAATAATACATCCTACACGACTTCTATTTTATATTGTATGAGAGGCTGTAACCTGTGTAATAAGACACAAAAATGAAATAAAAGACATAAAAATTGAAAATCAAGAAACAAAACATTCATTTTCAGATTTTATTATTGGCTATATAGAAAATCCAAGGTACAGCACAGGGAATATAGTCAATAATATGGTAATAACTGTGTAGTGCCAGGTGGGTATGAGACTAATTGGGGAGGGAGATCACTTTATAAATTATATAAATGTCTAGCCACTCTTCTATATGCCTGAAACTCACATAAAATGATATTTAATGTCAACCCTAATTGAAAAATAAAAATAAAATTTAAAACTGTAAAAAAAAAATCCAAGAGTAGCTGTGGATGAACTAATGGAATTAAGGAGTTTAATATAGTGACTAGATACAAGACCAATATATAAACATCTTTAATGTGTTTTTACATCAGCCAAAACCAGTGAATATAATATAGAAAAGATAATATTTACAACATCAAAATAAAAATGGATAATATTTTTATGGCGAAAATTTAAAATCTTTGTTGAAGAATGTTAAAGGCCCAAATAAGAGAAGAAAGATGATATAATGGTGGCTGAGAAGTCTCAAATCATAAAAATTAACCCATAAATTTATATCATTTGCATTTAAAGTCCCAATAGGATTTTCCATGGACTTTGACAAGCTTATATACTAAAATTTATATGGCAAAACAAGGAATCAAGATGGTCAGGGGAATTTTGAAGATCAAAAGTGAGGCACTCAGCTTACCAGATATCAAGAATCCTTATAATGGTTTATTCATTAAAACAATATGCTATTTAACACAGAGATATGGAACACAGTAGTAAGCCTGCACAGGGAGATGTGTGTATGGAAACTTGATACATGACAGAAGTAACGCTGCAGATCAGAGAGAAAGGAGTGACTATTTAAAAAATTATTCCAGAACAATTAATTACCCTTAAGAATAAAGCAAATTGGATCCATTTCTTACAACATATTCCACAATCAATTTTATTTGGATTAAACATCTGCATGAAAAACAAAATTTAATAGTTTTTAGAACACAGTATTGAAAAATATCAGCAGGACTTTGGCATAGAGAGGATTTCTTTAGAGAATGAAAAACAAAACTATGAAGGCAAAGAATGATAAAATAAACTATGTTAAATATTTAAATCTCTCTGCATAAAAAGTTATAAAAACATTGAGAAGATATTTGTCAACATCTGAGATGACTTTTGAAACAAAGATAACAGATATAGGATCATTGCACAGCATACTTAAAGAACTCCTAGAAGACAAGAAGATAAATACAAACAATTCATTTCAATAATAGAGAAAGACTATGATCAGGTAAATCACCAAATAAAAAATTAAAAGGCCAAGAAATGTGAAAAATTCATCCTATCAATAGTATCCAGGAAAATGCAAATTAGAACTACAATGAGGTATCATTTAGTACCAATGAGTCTGACAAAATTAAAATTACAACAATTTCAATTGTTGTAAAAAGGTGGAACTGTGGACACTCTCTGGGAGGAGTGTAAATTTACCCAGTAACTTGGAGGAGCAATTAACAGTCATTGGTAAAGGAGCACCTACCCAGTGACCTATGTATTAGAATGTTCACTGAAGCATTGCTTGTAATGGCAAAAAAACTGGAGACAATATAAATGTTCATTAAAAGGGGAAAGGATAAATCAATTCTACTACATGCATAAGACAGAATCCTTTGCAGTGGTTCAAATTAATGAACTAGAGATAAATGTATCCATATGAATAAATTACAAAAAACATAATGCTAAATGAAGAAAGCAAATTGCAGAAGAATACTCTGTTAGTTCAGATCCTCTAAAAGGCAGGCTCCAAGACAAAATTAGATGTGCAAGAAATTCATTGTTGGAAGCACCTGTGAAGAAGGGGGAGCTGGAGACTGTGGGACGAGCTTTCAGATGGTGGTGCAGGTCTAAATCCTGAAGAGGAGCCAGATTGACAGCGAATTTAGGAACCAAAGTTACCCATTAAAATTGTCCCTCACTTTGCAGGAATGGGTCTGCATGAGCAATCCTCTTGTCCTCACTTATTGTCTAGGAGTTGCTGTGGGAAGCAATGTACAAAGCAGGGGTAGACCCAGTAGGCAACAGCTGTGACAATCAGGCAGTTTCTGTTCACTAGAATCAGGAGATTGGAGTGGCACATTTTCATGGCTACCACAAAGAATACAGTATGATCCTGATAATTTAAAGTTAAAATCTGCAATACAGTTCTACATATTGCTTGTGGATGCATAGGCATACAGGAAACATTTCAGAACGTGCCTTGGAATAACAGCCAAATTCAAGATAATGGTTGATTATAGGGGCTGGGGAAAAAGGAAAGTGGAAACAGGCAGGACACACAGGGGACTTCATTACGTAAGTTTTATTAAAAACTAGATAATGATTACACTGGTATTTACCACATTATACGCTCTATTGTTTTCATTATCCCAATATATTTTGTACTAATAACACACTACAGATAATTCATTGCTTAAAAAGAAATATAGTTAAGCGTAGGTTACAAAAATGGTAGGGAAATCTTGTTTTAATGGAAAAGCAGAAGTCAGAGATATTTGCGCATAACTGTTTTCATTTAAGATTTGGTGTGAATTAAGTTACACGAAACGGTAATCACCAGATGAAGAACAGTTTTACTACAGAGCTGCTTTCTTTTCCTTTTTGGGGCACTGCAGAGGAAGATTTTTAAACTGAATTAAATTTATTGCGGATATTTGTTAATACATTATAAAAGTCTAAAGTGTGCAGTTATATCTGCATATTGCATGTGTGCTCACCACCCAAAGTCTAGCCTTCTTCTATCACCATACATTTGGCTCTTTTTACCTTCGGTCTTCCCCATCTCTCTGCCTCTCTGGTCACCACCATACTGTAGTCTGAGCCTATGAGTTTGTTTACTTTATTTGTTCGTTTGTTGCTTTTTTTTAAAGTACAAGATAGAGTCACAGATTAGTTTGTATGATAACAATCGCCAATGTCACAAAGCACAGCAGGGACGCTTCTTGTCTTGAGGAGACAAGAAAGGTGGAACAGTGCCACTGCTGTTATTTTTCTGTCATTGTTTCATTATTTATACTTAGTCACTGGTATTAGCATTTTATGCAGATAGTTAAGAGCTTAAATAGGTCCCACTGAGAATGGAAAAAGATAATTTAATTTGTAAATCCTATTGTTTAGGCATCTAAATTCCAGCCTATGCTACGGTAGTGGATAGAGGGTATTATGTATCGCAGTAGAAATAACAGCGCAAGTGCTTTACAGCTCTTAATACGTGCCAGGAACGTAATAAACATTTTAGATTTCCTAACTCACTAGCTTTTGAATTAGATAATATCCGATTTTATATTTTCAAAAATAAAGACACAAAGAGTTTAAGAAAGTTGTTCCAGTTTGTACAGTTTGCAGATTCCCTATAAAGGCATCAGAGTCCTGTATGATTCTGTCCCCCGCCAGCTCCAGCCTCATATTATGCCACTTACCTACTGTGCAACACTCCAGTGACATAGGCCTTTTTTCACTTCCATAGACACATCAAGTCCTTTCTTGCCTCAGGGTGTTTATACATAATGAATCCAACCTGGAATGATATTTCTCCCACTGTTCACTTGGTGAAGTATTTGTTCAAAACTTTTGCTCAATTTTTTTATGAGTTATAAGAAGTTTTATATATTTTAGATAGTGGTCCTATTCATTTTTGAAAGTGCCTTTGAAGAATGAAGTTTTTAATATCTGCAAATATGTATCAGATGAAAGATTTGTCTGTAGAATTCACCAAAGATATGTAAGCATGAGAAGATGCTCAACATCATTAGTCATTAGGGAAATGCAAAGTAAAATCACATTTAGATACTGCTATGACTCTACTGCTATGAATGGAGAAGATAAAAATGACTGGAATATATCACATATTGGTGAGGATGTAAAGCTACTGAATCTTTCATAAACTACTGATGGATATATAAAATAGTGCAACTACTTTGGAAAGATTTTGGTAGTTTCTTAAAAAGTTTAACATCTACCATATGATTCAGCCATTCCACTTTTAGGGATTCATCTAACGGAAAAGAAACCATATGTCCAAATAAACCACTGATAGAAACATTCATAGCAACTCTATTTGTATTGGTTCCAATACTATAAACAGGTGAATAGACTAAAAAAAAAAGTGTAGGAGTGGGTATGTTATATAGTGGAATAGATGAAGGGATCTCTATATATTTTTTGTATCTCCCTTGTCTCCTCCAACTGTTTTCTCACTTATTTATTTTAATAGCTCTGCTATGGATTTCATAGCATTTCCTACATAGGTGAGCATGATATCAGCAAATAATGATATTTTTATTCCTTCCTCCCCAATCTGAATACATTTTATTTCCTTGGCTTGACTTAATGTATTGGCCAGGACCTTCAATACAATATTATATAGAAGGGATAAGATGAACATGCTTTCCTTGTTCCTGATGTTAGTGGAAAAGCAGAGAAGGTTCATTTATATTCTGAGTTTGCCAAGAATTTTTATTAGAAGTGAATGCTGGATTTTTAAATGTTTTTTTCTGCATTTATTGAGATTATTGTATTTAAAAATTTTAAGCCATTAATACAATGAATTACATTGGTTGATTTTCAAGTGTTAAATCAAACTTACATTCCTATATATATTATCCTTTTTATATATTGTTGAATTTGAATTTGATCAGCTAAAATTTAGAGAATTTGGGGATTTGGTAGGGGTTTGCTTTTCTTTGTTCAGTTTTGATATGAGAGTAAAAATGACCTCATTAGGTAAATTGGCAAGCATTCCCTCATCTTCAATTTTTTTGGAAGAGTTTGTGAGGAATTTTTCTTAAATGTTGTATCAGGTTCCCAGTGAAGACATTTGTGTCTGGAGTTTTCTTTGTGGAGAGGTTCTTAATTATAAATTTAGTTTAAGAGGTATAAGGTTGTTCAGGGTATGCATTTGTCTTAATTTGTTCGGGCTGCTATAGCACAGTACTATAGGATGGCTGGTTATAAACAACAGAAATTTATATCTCACTGTTCTGAAGTTTGGAAGTCCAAAATTAGGGTACCAGCAAGGTCAAGCACTGAAGAGAGCCCTCTTCTGGGTTTGCAGACTGCTAAGTTCTCATTGGATCCTCACATGGCAGAAGGCAGGGAGTGGAAGACAGCTGTTTTGTGACTATTATAAGGGCACTAATCCCATTCATGAAGGCTCCACCCTCATGATTTTATCTAATCCTAATCACCTCCTAAAGGCCCCACTTCCAAATGCCATCTTATTGTGGGGAAAGGTTTCAATATATGAATTTTGAGGAGTTACAACATTTCTGTCAACAGCAGTGGTTTATCATGAAGAAATTTTGACAGTTTGGGTCTTTCAAATAATTTGTCTATTTCATTTCTGTTATTCAATTTATTGGCCTAAAATTGTTAAAATATTTTCTTGTTATTTTTTAAATATCTCTAGGAATCTCTTTTGTCACTCTAGACTTTGGTGTAATTTGTATCTTCCTTTTTTTCTTTATCACTCTGGCTAGAGATTTGTCAATTTTGTTAATCTTAAATAATCAACTTTTGGTTTCATTGACTTTTTCAGTTCTTTGTATTACTTTCATTCTTATGCTTACTCTATGTATAATTTGCTATTTTTGTAGTTTCTTGAAGTGGAAGCTGAAATCATTGTTTTGAAACCGTTCCCTTTTTCTAAAATAATATCTAGTGCTATACATTTTATTCTAAGGATTGGTTTAGATACATCTTATTAACTTTGATATACTGTTTTCATTTTAATTCACTTTGAACTGTTTTCTCATTTCCCTTTTGATTTCTTCTTTGACTCAGAATATTTATAAATCTTTTTTTTCTAAATAAAAATTGAGAGTTTTCTAAAAATATTTTTGGGTTTGACTTTTACTTTAATTGTATCATAGTCCAAAAACATACTTTGTATAATTTAAATCATTTAAAATTTACTTATAGTTATTTTATGATTCAGAATGTGATCATGGTAAATGTCTTGTGTGCACTAAAAATTATATGTATTTAGTTGTTGAATACAATGTTTCATAAATATCAATTAGATCAAATCTTTCGATAGTGTCATTCAAGTCTTTTCTATTGTTACCGATTTGCTACACACTTGTTCTATCTGTTGCTGAGAGAAAGGCTTAAATTTTGGTCATATATTTTACTTCTACATGTGTTATAAACCCCTTACAACATTGTTATTATTTTGCTCTAATGAATTATTTTAAAGAGGCTTTAAAAATAAGAGAAAAAAATCTTTCCATTTATCAACATTTTCAATATTCCCAGTGGTTTTTATCCCATTGTATTGAGGCAGATTTTTATCTGATATTGTTTTCCTTCTGCCCTTAGGACTTAAATTTTTTTTTTGTAGTACAGGTCTGCTGGTGATGAACTCTTTCTGCTTTTATATATCTAAAGATGTCTTTATTTTTCTTTATTTATAAAAAATATATATTTTTCATTGGAAATGGCTGACAGATTTTTTTTATTCAATAATTGAAAGATATTGCTTTACTGTCTCATTATGAATTGTATCTTTCTGCTTTGTATACCTGCTTTTTTTTATTGGATGATAGGCATTGTGAATTTACCTTGTTAAATATGAGATATTTTTGCATCCCTACAAATATTCTTGAGTTTTGTTCCAAGGTGTATTTAATTGACCTTAAAATAGTTTGGCACCTTCAAGTCCTTCTGTCAAATTTTGTTAGGCAGAACCAGAGAAGTCTTTACTCCAGAACTAATTTAGTTTCATTATGAACCAATACCCTTTTGAATACTCTTCCCCATGCCTGGTTAATTACAAAGTTTTTCTTCTGGCTTGTAGGAACAGGAATATTTCTGGCTCTGTGTGTCTTCTAGGGTTGGTTCCCTCCTTTCCTTTTAGGTCTGAGTAGTTTCCTCTCCTGCATGCTCTGATCAACATTCAGTGAAGACCCAAAGGAGACCTTCTGCCTATCTCCCAGGTTCTCCCTCTGTGCAACTCTGTCCTCTTTGTTGTTTTGCTCAATGAACTCTGGCCTTCTTGGACTCTCCAAACTCCCAAATCTCTTTCCTCAATTCAAAAGGAATATTGGGTTCCACTTGGTTTCCTCTTCCCTTGGCTGAGGCCTGAAAACTCTCTCAGGACAGTGAGCTAGGGCAATGATAGGAACACCTCATTTTTTCCCTTTCTCAGGGATCACTTTTCCATGCTACCTCATGCTCAGTGTCTGAAAAGAATTGTCTGGTTTCTTAATTACTTTAGGCCTGAGGTAGAACTGGTCTCTGTTACTCCATCTTTGCCAGAATAAGAGGTGGTGACTTGGCCAATTCTTGATCATAATTTTAGCCTCTGGTTGAATTTCTCTCCCCTAGAAATGTGTTTCCTGATCACCCTATGTAAGATAGGTACCCTGTTCTCACAAAATTTTGTCACTTTTTTTTTGGTGTTCTCATGCAATTCAAATGTTTATAGTCATTAGTGGGTTTGTTCAGAATTTACGTCCACTACTAAATAGTAATCCTTGAACAGATACTATTTCACATTCACCTGAATATCCTTAATGCATAACACAGTGTTTGGCATATGGTATAATATAATTCCAAATATTTATTGAACAAATAAGTGGTCATAGGAAAGGAATAGTATACTTTTTTTTGTGTGTCACATCTGTATCCTTATTTGCATTTCCCTTGAAATTATTTTGTTAGAATTTTGCTGGAATAAAAATAATATTGAAAATACAGATCGTGTCAAAGTATTTTCATCTACTTAGTTAACAAATAGCAGTGTTTACTTAATTAGCTATATAAGACTCTTAACATTTTGTTTTTTCAATATATTAAATTCTAGGTCATGTGCATTTCCACTAATCGTAACAGTTGTGTGTGTGTGTGTGTGTGTGTGTGTGTGTGTGTGTATGTGTATGGTATGTGTGTTGTGGAGAATGGCTTATTTGGATTTATTTGGTATCATCAAACCTAGTTCCCTCATTTTTGTCACTGATATAACCACTATTATGAATAGTCCAGACATTAATTATCACACCCCCCACAACCTTCTGTGTTCTAGGTACTTCAGTTGATCCTCCTCACATAGTTGTTATGGAGACCACGAAATTAGGGCATTGTGGCCATTTTGGGACACCCTTGCTCAAGGTGGGCACATTAGTGATCTTCCCTATTCAAGTTATGAAGCATTAGGAAGAAGCAGATGCTGCTTTTTCTTTTGGCACCTTTAGGTGAACAGATAAATGGTTGCAGTTGATGGCCTTGTTTAGACCACACACACAGACACACACACACACACACACACACATATGCATATTCTACTGCTACAGAAACTATGTGCATCACCCCTTTTTCTTAATTATTCGTGTCTTCCTCTCTAGATATTTAAATGGCAACTGCATTAAGTACATGGCTTGGGTTGTTGTATAAGCACTGACATTCAATTTATGTCAATTTATAATTTGATTATTCCTCTGTCAGTTGAACAAGGGCATTCTCAATGAAAGTAGAAAATTTTTTATTTTTTTAAAATCACATAAGATTGATCCTAACACTGATAATTTGAACCAGTAGCTATCTTATATCCTTGCTACAAGAGTAGAGTATTTTGATTGACATTCAGGCATGTATTGTATATGTGGGCATGAGGGAATAAGCTGTGAATGGGAGATGGTTAATTAAGATAGAAATCAAGATAGAAAATAAAAGCAAGGACAAAGCAAAAAGGCTTGAACTTAATGCAGAAATAGTTAACTTCCAATCCCTAGGATTCAATACATATGTACACTCTATTCACGTCATTTGTAGCATGTGAGTGAATTATCTACTTGTTTATTCAATAAAAGAATTGATTTTATAAATTATAAAAAAGAAAAGCAAGGAAACCTGTAAATACTCTGGCATAACTCAACTAATGATGGCATCCATCTCAGGAAAAACCCTGATGGGGTTTTGCTCTCCTGCTGGAATAAATTTGTATATTCATCTTGACAGTTGCACAGGTTAGCATGGCATGGTGCATCACTTATAAATTGCAGTCAGCTGTGAGCAACAAGAGTTCTAAAAATAATGGCTGGAAAAATTAAGGCTTTTGTTTTTCCAAATTAAGATAGGTTTGGTACCCGTGACTGGTATGATAGCTACTCTATGTCAGAATGACAGCCTCTTATCTGTCTCCTCAATTTCAAGTTAGGTGATTCAATCTTGGTTTCATACCTGAGTTCCATGCAAGAAGAAAGTAAAGGGGCATGGGAAAGAGCACTCACCAAGGCAGTTGGCCATTTTTTAAGGATTTCCGCCCCCTGTAAATCTCCCCAGCAACTTCTGCTTATATTTCTTGGTCAAAATCATATAACATGATCACTGCTAATTGCAAAGGGAATCTGGAAAACTTTTCTATTATTATTATTATTATTATTATTATTATTATTATTATTATTTTATCTAGACATATTATGACCCAACAAAATTTGGACTCAGTCAGGAAGAAGGGAGAATGGGTATTCTGAGGCAACCAATGGTCTCTGTTACAGTTGGGTCAATTAAAAAAATATTCTTTCATTCTTTATTTTAGTCATGGTTTGTTTTGGTTTATTTAGTGGCAATTATAATATCTAAGAATAATATCAATATAAAAATTTTTCTTTTTACTTCCGGAAATTTATTTTACTGTCAATTATTGTCTAAGAATCTTGTCCCTTTTATTTCTATTTTAATCTCTCACTCTTCTTCCATTTTTCTCTAATGACTCACCTAGTTAAGGACTCTTGGAGAAAGTTGAGTAGCAATCATCAGAGGTTCAGGTTTAGAAGAATCAGAAATACTGTAAGGTGCAGTGATGATTCAGGGTCATAGACAATAACACACGTGCCTGGTGGGGAAGTGAGAAGGTAAGGATTTGGGGGGCATAGCAGTAGGTGACCTTGGTAGTGATAATTGTAGTACAGCTATCCTAATGCAAAAGGACATGATGATTCACCAATATATCTCTGGAAATAAATCTGGACATTATTGTATGGATGTCCTTTGCATTTGAGTAAAAAATTTTTTGACATTGTTCCATTCTGCAAAATAACTTACGTGAAGAGTCAAATTATCCACTCGAGGTAGTGACTTCAGTCTGATTGATCATGATGGGGATAGAAGCTTACATTCACAGTGATGAGAACTCTACTGGAGATTCTATTTGCTGTTGATTTGGAGGGTTTTATAGATATCCTGAGAAGATTGCATGTGTCATCTAAAAGAGTCACTGGCCTCTTGATGCAAGAGGAATACACTACACAGCACTCATATATATATATATGAGCACATCATATATATATATGAACACATAACCTATTTCGTATGATTCATCTATTCTGAAGAAATTTCTGGATTAAAGAACAAGAAGCGCATTTGTCATTAAATAAGTGAGCCCTTGATTAAGACTGCCTGGGTGTGAGAACTGCCTCTAAAACCTACTAGTCATGCTGGCGTAGGCAAGTTATTTAACTTTTCTCTCCCTTACCTTTCTCATCCACAAAATGGAATTACTATTAACTACCTCATAGAGCCCTTGTGAGGATTAATGAGGTAATACAAGTAAAATGTGTGGATATTATTCATATTCTAGGTACTCAATACATATTAGCAGTTGTTCTTAACACTTGAGAGACTGAGAGTGTGAACATGGAGAGTAAGTACAGAGTATTTAGAATATGTTCTCATACTTGTGATGACATTTTACTCATTCATTTCTCAGGATGACCTTAAGGAAAGCTGGGGGTGCACAGATTGTTAGAGGAGATGTCCAGTTCCAGTGCAATTTAAAGAACACAGCTCAAGGCTTTCAGAGTTCTAGATTTGGGCTTGGGGGAGTCACCTAAGCTTTTTGATCCTCAGTTTCCTTTTCTTCATGACAAGATTATCAAAATTTGTTCTTTCTACCCAACAGACTTGTCTTAAGGTGAAATGCTTTAGAAATTATAAAGTGCTGTAGCTGTCTCACATCCTTTTGGGAGCAGCTGTGTACAAATTATATAAAAAAAGAACCATGCAAATATAAAACTTACTGATATATACAGCCACTTAATATTAGTATGTGTATGTGTTCGTTTGTGTAGGAAGGGACCTAGTTCTAAATGAACTAGGTGTGTGTGTGTGTGTGTGTGTGTGTGTGTGTGTGTGTGTGTGTGTGTGTTTGGCAGAATGAAATGCAGATAAATTTAAAAATGTAATGCCTTATTACAAGTTGACAATATCTGAGAAAGAAAAGGAAAAGAAAACCCTTAACTTCTCCTGAAAATCACATCATCTGACAGTCACATTCCACCAGAATACCCAAGCACAGCTATCTGAGAGCACAGCAGCCATTTGTCAATCAGTCCTGGGAGACAGTGACTGATGTGATTGGGCGGCTTGCTTGGAAGAGCAGCTCATTGAACACAAAATGATCTTGGGAAAATCTTTGGTGTAACTCATTTAAACTGAAATCCTCTTCTTGGGGAAACTAGGTGTAACTTTGTCATGATGCACTGACCTTGACTGTTCAGGAACGATGTATATCCTAGTCGTCCTCTGTTTTGATTGGGTTGAAGAGGTCAAGAGGCATTGACGTATCATATTTGATTAGATTTGATGAGAGATGGTCTTGTGAGGTCTCCTTAGCTTCATAATGAAGCCCATATTCTTAGACTTGAAGAAAAAATTGCCTGTTGTGTTTGGTTCTTGCTTATTTCTTCAGGCTCAACTCTTCTTGCTCAATGTTAGCAATTTGCACTCAGATCATTTTGAACAATTTGCAGTTTCCTGAACAATTACATTCACTCTCACTTTGAACATTCTCTTCCTTCTGCCTGCAATATTTATACCTTAAAACCCATCTCTTCTCTCTCCTCAAGCAAGTCTCTTCTAATTCCCCAAGATTGGATCACGAGTTCCTCTTATGTGGTCTCCCAAGGTAGTCATTATGGTGTCTGCTGTCATCTGGATCATAATTTCTCTCCTACTAGGCATTAAGCAATTTAAGAGCAGGGGTTGAGATAAATTGAATTCTCTTTTAACTGTGCTATGGTCTATATGATGTTGATCAAGACTGCCTCTCCAATTGGTTCCTCCTAGGATTACCATTTTAAAGGATTATTTATTCACAAGCATTAACTGAGTGATTGGCTTACCCAGGAGCTATATTGTGATATCATCACCTATCTCAAACCTCAAGACTGTGAAAGGAGTGGGACACCTGCTCTAATAGGAATAAATAAACCTTTGCTGCTGTCCCTAAAGTCACCTTTCTGTAATAGAAAACTAAGCTCACAATCATTAAAGCTATCCCACGACTGTTAATACTATACACTGATTCTGTGGCATGAATTTTGCATACCTCACATCACCCCAGAGATAGTTTGGTATTACCTCCATTTTTTGGATATAGGAACCAAGGTAAAGTAACTTTAAAGGTAAAGTAACTTGATCAAAATCATAAAGACAATAAGTGAGATTCAAAATCAGGGCTTGTCTAAATCTACAGCTCATTCTATTTCCTCTTTTTGTGAAAATGAAAGAAAGTAAAGTCAGAAAATGGTAAACTAAGGTTTTTTGCAGCTATTCTCTGACCCAGAATGGGTATGGATAGTCTCATTCCATATTAAAGCAAGGAACATTTTGAGGTTTTATTCTTGGGTCTTGTTTTGCTTCTCTGAAAGTGTGTTGGTTTCTCCATCAGTCTATGTGTGATGAATAACAGTCTGGGCATTTTGGTTGAAGGTGGAGGTAGGTTAGAGTGAAAAATGGTTAGCAGCCAGAGGAATTGTTTTACAGCTGTAATTATGCAACTTTTGGCTGCTCAAAAAATAATAAATGAAATGCATCTTTTAGAATAGACTAGAAAGAACTCCAGCTCAGTCAGAGAGGTCACTTAGAAAATCTGTCTCTCTATTGTGAACTTTCAGCAAGCTGAATTTGATTAACTGTAAAGAAGTATCCAGGGTACATTTGGGTATTAAAGTATAAACAGTTGCTTTGTAGTTTACTCTAGGCTCTACATATGTCTTGCCCGAAATGATATGTCCTCTCCCATGATGCTGGATAGACCCAGCTATAAAAGAAAAACCTACTGTTCTCTTATGTGTTTCTCCTTAATTTTTTTACTCTACTACCACACTTCACTTCTGACACTTCTGGTCACCGAATGTATAGAGGATTTTTCCCACAAAGAGCAATTCTCTGCAATACCAGCAGGGTGTCTTACAATTTAACTCAATTCTAACACTATCTACCTGGAGATAGTGTCACATCTCACAGGTTAAGGGCTTCGTCTCACAAGATCGCTTCTACTCTACTTTAGATGTCAGTCACAAGTAGTAGTTCCCAGGTTTCCCACAACTTCTGTCTGATTAGACTAAAAATTAGTGGTTCCTATGATCCCTTTCTCAGGCTCAATTAATTTGCTAGAGCGCCTCACAGAACTCAGGAAAATACTTACATTTACCAGTTTATTAAAGGGTATGATAATGGAAACAGATTAACAGCCAGATGAAGAGGTACAAAGAGTAAGGTGAGGGAAGGTCCTGAGCATGGTGTTTCTGTCCCCATGGAACTGGAGTGTGTCACCCTCCTGATGTGGATGTGTTCGCCAACTTGGGAGCAATAGAGGCATAAAGGTGACACCCTTAAACAGAAAAAATTGGGGATTCAGAGTCAAAGCTAGATGTGAATCATAGCTTTCTACTTACTGGCTGAGTAATTTTGAAAGGCTCAGTTTCCTTATTCGTGAAGTGAGAATTCTAACATGTGTAGTTGGCTATGTCTCAGGAGTATCAGTAAGTTGGATGCAAACACAGGGCACTAGTATTAAGCTACCATCTCTGTGAGTGCTTCGAAGGATATCACTTAATATTCACAACAAGGTAGCTAGAGATTGGCTGCATACACTAAAGTTTAAACTTTGGAACATAGTTAAGATTTTTCTTTCCTGTCTCTTTCTACCTGAAAAGGTGAGGAAGAGTTCCAATATGGATCAAGGATGAAATAGATTTTAAGAAGATGCTGAATTCATAAATGTATAATTGACTTCACAATCTATCATGATTGTTGCCATCTCTCAGTAGCATTGTCACTAAGCTCCTTAAAAAGAATTAGCAGGGGGAAAATTCCAGGGAAATAAAAACTAATAATTCTCAGCTAGAAATTTCACTCTGACTATCCCAGGCTGTTAAATATGAATATAAATATAAGCAAATATAGGACACCAGTGCTCCTTTTGCCTTTGTTATGCGAGGTCCAGAATACAATTATGAGAAGAGAGCCTACCTAAGGAGGAAGCCAACCGAAGACAGCACAGCCTGAGAAACAAGATGGCACAGAGAGGAGAGAAAGAAAGACTTAATCCTAATGAAATGATCCCATTCTTGAATCTAGCTGTGGCTGAGGACATAATTTCTCTGAAGTTTTTAGTTAATGAGCCAATAAGTTCCTTTTATTGCTTAAGCCAGTTTGAGCTAGTCACAACACTTGTAATAAAAAGATTCCTGCCTAATAGAGACATGAACAAAGGCAAATGGATATGGATACCAGGAGATGGATGTGACAGGAATGGCAGAGAGAAAGTTGACACGATTTTATCACTGAGTTGAAACAGAGTTTTGAAGAGGAAAAGTAGAAAATGGCTTTGGAATTGGTGTTCTGAGTGGTAGAATAATCGTAACCAAAAGTGTTTTCCACTGGGCTGGATTTCTGCCTTTGTCCTTCCAGATACATGCTCCTCCCTTTTCCTTTTTTTTGCCCTACAATCCTGACCTATATGACTTACTTATACAAAAGTCCCTATGTCTCCTGGCTGCTGGCAGGGCATAGCCAGTAGGGAGAAACTAGAATACATCCCTCTGGCAACATTACTGTGAGGTCACCTAGGGCTGACTGTGTCTGTGACAGAATATCTTCACTTCTCTCTAGGTAGCCTGAATTTTGTCATTCTGGATTCTTTAGGTAACCCCTTCCTCCTTACATCCTTTCAGGCTTAAAGTAATCACAATCATGATGCTTCTAGCCTCAAGTTTCCGCGCTGTCTCTTGTGGTTCCTCTGATCCCACCCCACCTTTGTAATTAGTTCCTTGATAAATCACTGCCCCTCAAATTATCCTAATTTGAATGTTTTGTTTCTGCTTAGAATAACAGATACACTTACTCTTGATAATTAGTTTATGATAAGACATGTTTATGTTGAAACTACTTTCCCAGCTACACAGAGTGCTTGACCATTTAAAAAAATTTTCACTATTCTCATAATAACCTCATGAAGTAGGAAGATCAGGTGATATTCTACTTTTTTGAAGGAAGACAAACCTTGGATAAGAAAAAGGTGTCCTAGGTCACATCACCAATAGGCTACCCTTAAATCTATGTCTTCTGACTCTAATTGCTGTGTATTTATTCTATCACACCTTGATTTATGTGAACTGAATTAATTTTATTAAAGCAATTGAATTTTACTCTTTCTCTTTTACCTCTAAACCAATAGCTAGATCTTATAGGAATAAGCATAAACAAATGTAATTCTCTATCAGATAGACACAACAGACATGTGGTAACTTTTAGACAGAGCGAGAGAAAAATTGTGTAAGTGGACAAATAATGAATCTAGATTCTGCACCTTAGATAGATTGCAAAAATGAGGGGACAAAAATGATTATAGATATGTTTGTCCATCTTAAAAAAAACAAACACTTCAATATGATTTATGTATTTGAGATAGGCTAAAACCTTGCCACTATAATAGCTGAGTCATTTGTCTTAGCAAGTATCTTGTTATTGGCAATCAATAATGCAGCTGAGATGACTGATGGCTTTGTTTTCTTGTAGTGCCTCAGCTGGTCTAAATTATTTATTTGACATATTGCTTCTTGGCAGATGTAAGGAAACCAGTCATAATATGTTTGCATTGCTTGGATGTACATCTAAGAGGGAAAAATGGGTATTTTCTTCCTGTCTCTGATCTTTGGCATATTTCTTAGGTAGAGATACATTTTTGTAGAATTGTTCTGTCATCTGCTACATGTATTGGGGAGAATGAGGCTTTGAGGTTTTTAAGATGGCATTCCTGGTTGTCCTAAAATTGAATAAACTTCATTGCTGTCAAGAGAACAATTCATTGATAGACATCTGACTTTTTCCCAGTTGCAGTGAATATATGTGAGCCCAGGGCCCAGAACTATACATACCACACTATTCTGATGTATACATTAAGATGTCTTTCTTTCCCCATAGACAGGGGGGTACTTGAGGACAGGAACTGGGTCTTATTTATCTTTGTACTCCCAGTGCCTGGCACAAGGTCAGATTAAAAATAGACAATAAATGTTTGTTGATGGGTGAAAGACAAGAATGAATGAATCAGATAAAACATTTATAGTTTTTTTCTTAGTTGTAGAAGTAATTATCTTATTTAATGAAGTACTGTTTTGGAAAGAGGTATGAACTAGAAGTCATATCTTTTTGAATCTCAGTAACAATAAACAAGTTATTTAACCACCTTAGCCTCAGCTTTCTTTATGTAAACAGGGAAAACTACTTTCTTCATAGTGTTATTGTGGGAATTCAAATGCAATAATAAACTTCAAAAACTTTGTAAACTCTTAATGACTATATGAAGAAGACATTTATGTGAGGGTAGTGCTATACTGGTAAACTGGCTTTACCAAAAATATAAAACAAAAAAAAAATCTGGTTTGTAGCATTTACCAGTTCCCATGGTGTAAATACTCCAACAATGGCTGATTTCAAACTAACCAAGATTTGAAAACCAGCTCACAAAATTCCTGACTATTGAACAACTGCCTTTTGTGAGCTGGCTTCCAGATATCACTGGGTAAGAGGAAAAGATGGCTTAGACGAGTAAGGAATGTGATGCCCTTGGTATTTGGTCAGCATACAAAGAAGAGTTTTGTATTTTGAGAGGGAAAAGACAACAGAAAATTTCTGTTAAGGATAGATTGAGACTTCAGATCTCTAAAAGATGAGCAGCAATATGACACTGTTATAGTGATTATCTTAGTAACAGTGGGGTACCCAGAAATTCTTTCACCCTTGACCAAAAATTTTTAGACATTGAAATTGAATGATTCATTCAGCAAATATTTATCTTGGGAAGTCAGAGGGTCACTGTTGGAAAAGTACTACAAATGGGAAATGTATGTATTGGGTCATTTATGATTCAGTTTTTGAGAGAAAGGGGAGGGATCTTAATGAAAGTATACCCTGGACCTGACCAGGAGATATCAGAATCCAGCATGATTCTACATATCTCTTTCCTTTTGATCTTCATGATTTCTCATGGTGTGTTTGTTCCTGTCTACTTCATCTTTTCCACACTTTTGTTAATGCAAAAGATACGTGGTTATGGGTTATAGGTCACAGTTCTGTCTAGTGGGTTTACCATAATCTGTTTTTGTAGGGACATGTCAAAAGTTCAGTGTGACTAAGTTAGTGTGTGCAAATGAAGAAGTGGTTTCAACTTGCAGTGTGCATTAGAAATGCCTAGGGTGTTACTGAAAAACAATGGAAATGCAGCTAGAGTCTCTATAATTCAATATCCTGGAGTGGAGCCCAGGAATATAAGCAACATTGATGACTATGATGCAGGTGGATGGAAAAAAAGATATTTGGAAAAAACTTGCCAGTTTTTAAAGCACCTTTCCTTTCCTGGTTGGAGTTTATCTTCTAGGTCAGTAGTTCTCAACCTTGGCTGCACATTGGAATCACTTGAGAGATAAAAAAAAAAAAAAGCGCTGATGCTTGACACCCCCAAAATTCTAATTTAATTGATCTGGGATGTGGTCTGGCATCAGGATTTTATAAAAGCTCCTTAAGTGACTCTAATGTGCGGCCAAGTTTGAAAATCATTGTGCTATGGGGAGTCTCTGAAGAGTTTCAAGCAGGTAAGCTATTTAAGAGTGAGGTAGTCAGTTTTGCATTTGAATTACTCTAACAGCTGAGTAGAAAAAGGAACTGACAGCAATACTGGTGTATCAAATAGGAATGAAAGGACAGGAGGTTAGGACCAAAAAGTAGGATACTCAAACTTAAGATTTCAAAGGCGGAGCACGGGTTTTAGGTGAATATAAGAACTAGAGTGTGGCCATGGAATTGAGTGGCTGAATTAGAAGATAAGTGAAGGTCATTATCTTTTCCCATCCTCTTACCTTTTAGTCTGAATGTCTATTAATTTGAAGTGAGTCTCTTGTAGGCAGCATATATAAAAGTTTTATTTTCTTATTTATTCAGCCACTCTATCTTTTAGTTGGAGCACTTATTTTTTTTCCATCTGAGATATTTGTTGATCAGAATGTAGTTATTACCATTCTTTATTCATGTTTTTGAGACATATTTTTTCTTCTTCTTAAAGAAGGTCTTTCAACATTTTCTGTAATGCTGGCTTGGTGATGATGAACTCCTTTAACTTTTTCTTGTCTGGGAAGCTATTTATCTGTCGTTTGACTGAAAACCATAGCTTTGCTGGATAAAGTAATTTTGATTTTATCATCACTTTGAATGGGTTTTCATCACTTGGAATATTTTGTGCCAACCCCTTCTGTTCTGCAATTTCTTTTGAGAAATCAGCTGCCAGTCTTATGGGAGCTCCCTTACAGGTCACTAACTGCTTTTTTAATGCTGCTTTTAAGATTATCTCTCTGTCTTTAATCTTTGACATTTTAATTATGATGTGTCTTGGTGTGGGCCTCTTTGGGTTCATGTGTTTTGGGATTCTCTGAGCCTCTTGGAGTTATATGTCTATTTCCTTTACCAGGTTAGAGAAATTTTCCATCATAATTTCTTAAATAGTTTTTCAAATTCTTGCTCTTCTCCTTCTGGCACCCCTATGATGTGAATGTTGTTATGGTTGATGTTATCCCAGAGGATTTTTATATTATCTTCATCATTTTGGATTCTTTCTTCTTGTTGTCCTGATTAGGTGTCCTCCACTATCCCATCCTCTATATTGGTGACTCCAATGTCTGCTTCACTCACTCTGCTGATTTTCTCTAATATATGCTTCATTTCAGATATTATATTCTTTATTTCTTACTGGTTCCCTTTTATAATTTCCATTTCTGTTTTTATGTTGTTGTTGTTTTTTTTTTTTATCTCTGTTCAAGTTCTCACTGAGTTCATCTACTCTTCCCCTAAGTTCCTTTAGCATCCTTATAATCAGTGTTTTGAACTTTGCAACTGGTATATTGCTTGTCTCCATTTTGGTGAATTCTTTTTCTGGAACTTTGTTCTGTTCTTTCAAGTGGGGCATATTTCTTTGTCTCCCTATTTTGGCTGCTTCCCTGTGTCTGTTTATATGTATTAAGTAGGGTTCCTAAGCCTTCTGGCCTTAGCAGTGTAGCTTTATGTAGTAGGTATGCTGTGGGGCCCCTTGGCACAGACTTGAGAAAGGTCCAGCTACAGGCCGTATAGCTGCAGCCTGTGCACCTCTAGGCCCACCTGGTAAGGGTCATCAAGTAGTCCACCTATGGCTGCCACCTGTGCTGGGCTTCGAGGTACCTCGAGGGGTCAAGTCCAAAACAGAGGCTGGCTGCCACTAGTGCAAGGCCTAGGGTTGCTCAGCAAGGTGCACTCCAAGGCCAGATGCTGCTTCTTTGGCTTTTGTGAGCCTTGGAGAGATTTTATAAAATTTCACAGCAGGAGCCAAGATAGCCCGTTTGTTTAAAAGAAATAACCGGAAGTGGCTTGGGTGGGACCACAAGTTGGAAGAGGCGGAGTCTCAAGGAATCCCCTGGGCAGAGGGACCTGCGTTATCCAGGTTGATGCGCCTGGGTCTGCAGGCTGGGGTTGGGGAAGGCCCAACAAAGGAACAAGGGCTTCTGCCTGCACCTCTGTCTGGGAGCCGGCAGCTTCTCTAGCCCTCTCCCTGAAGCCCAACAGATCAGCATCTCCGTGTATGTCCCTGGTGCCCTTGGAGCAGCTGGCCCAGCACTGGAGCTCAGAACGAGTGAGTCCATCAGCAAGTAAGGCTGGGTGGGGCCCTTTAAGAGGAAGGTCTCCGCTTTCCACAGGGTCCCTTCCCTCCGTCTCACTCAGCCGCACTCCCGCCGCTGCTTTTCACAATCAGAGGTTTTGGGGACTTCTCTTCCTGGCACTGGAACCCTGTGTGGAGAGCACAGTGTGCAGCCAGAACTCTTCGATCCTCAGGCTGGAGAGGTGGCTTTGCAGCCAAGCTAGCCCTCCCGATTCTCACAGCTGTGGGGCCAGGCCATGTTGTGTCTCCTGTCGTTTTGAGTGGCCTGTTTTTGAGGTGATCTTGTTGTAGGGCTTCTGTTCAGCCAGACCTCTGGTGCCTTTGCAAACTGAGGTTGCTCTGTAGTTTTATAATTTTGGTGTGGTTGCTAGAGGAGGTGTGTCCAGCCTCTACCTCTACTCCGTCTTAAATCTCTCACATGCAAATTTTTGCTGCACACCTATTGTATGCTATGTGATGTTCATGTATCAAACATCCATATCTATAGAGAATTTTAATGAGTTTGAGCCTAAATTGACACTTACCAGGAAGCAAAATCTCTGTGGATTAAGAGAATGCTCTGGAAAATGGCAGTTTTGCAGCTTATTTTATACATTAGAATCAGAGGAAGAGACATAAGGAGGGTTCTTTGGTAGTAGATTAAGGGGATGGAAAAAGCAAAGCTGGGAAATCTCTGGGATTGAATAAAAAGTAAAACGGAGGGATACATGCTTCTTTTACACTGGTGGATACAAGAGAGTTAATAATTAACATTTACAGCACATCTGGTTAGTATGCAGGGTGAGGGGGGACCAGATAACCATGAGGGGTTCTGAGGTCTCCTGCTCTGGTGCATTGGGTTGTGCCCCTAGGGGTCTGGAAAAAAGGGATTGCTCTGACATTCTAAAGGTATGTTATCTTAGATGCAAAAAGACAGAATCACTTAAGGTAAAGATTGACATTTGTTAAGAACAGATGTGCCTACCCACCATGACTGGCTTTTAGTTAGGACATTTTATGATCAGACCATCCTATTAGGTTAAGTTCAGTCTCTGAGCTTGTAAGGCCCACCATGCTGGCCTCCTTTGAGCTCGTCAAGTTTGGTATTGTGGCCCCTTTTTCTTCAACAGTGGTATTCTTTCTGTGAAAGAATAAAGAATAAAGTGTTAAAATTTTTTTTTTGAGATTTCAGCATTGTAAATGGGCAGGAAGAGGTTTTCAGACAAGTTCTAACTGATCCTGAAAGCATTAGCTGTTGCCTTGCTATCTTCCCTTAGGACAGTAACCTTAGGCTCAGATTTATAGTGATTGAATGTGAATGAGATCTGGGACTTTATATTTTTATTTACCTTTCTTGTTCAAATGAAATGAATATGCATTGTACTGGGAGGGCAGACAGGGCTATTACCAGTGCAGCTGAGAACAATTAGTTCTTATTTGCTTAACACTGTTTCTTAATGTGCGATCGTAAAACTTTTCACAGGATGTTTTAAATGTAATCAATGTTTCATTGCTATTTCTAATAATTCAAAGAGTCTGACATTTGCAATCAAGTCAACTGTGGTCGATACCTATTTTCTCTTAGTTAAATAGAAATTTAACTCAGTGACACAAGTGGTGACTTCTGGAATTGATTCTGTGTATTTATTCTTTTGTGAAGGCTACACCTAGATTCACGAGTTTGCAGGAGAGACAGTCAAGTATCCCACGGGAACTTGGCTCAATGAAGAGCAGGGGTCATCAGCCCATCAGAGCTCATACCTGGCCATATTACTTCCTAAAAGTACACTGTTGGCATAAGAAATGTCCAAACCTATAGAGAATTTCAATGAGTGTATTGGAGCCAAATTGACAAAAATTGCCAGTAAGCAAAATCTCAATGGATTAAGAAAATGCTCCAAAGAATGGCAGTTTCATAGCTTAGTATATATATTATAATCAAAGGTGGTAGAGATGTAAGGAGGGTTACATCAAATCAGTGATGGTAGATTAAGGTGGCCGGGGAAGGTGAAGCAGGGAAATCTCTGGGACTGGATAAAAAATAAAACAGAGAGACACATACTTCTTTTATGTTAGCGGGCACAGGAGAGTTAATAATTAGCATTTACAGCACATACTGATGGTGTGTGGGGAACAAGATAACCATGAGGGGTTCAGTGGTCTGCACTGTGATGCATTGGGTTTTGCCCTGAGGGATCTGGGAAAAGGGTATGTTATCTCAGATGTAAAAAGACAACAAATGGCTTACTTAAAGTCAAGATTGACCTTTGTCAAGAAAGGTACAGGCCCAGGATTTGACTACCTGCCATGACCTGATTTTAATTAGGAATTTTTATGTTCAGATCATGCTATGTGGTTAATTTTGGTCTCCAAGTTTGTCAGGTCTGCCATGCTGGCCTCTGCTAAATTTGTCAAGTTTAGTAAATGGCCCTTTTTTCGTCCACAGCCCTTTGGCAGATTGCTTCTCTGAACCTCAGTTTCCTCACTTATAAAATGAGAGGAAATTTCTTTTATAGAGTCATATTAGGAATAAATGAAATTATGTATTATTAATCAGAATATGTTACTATTAGCTGCAGGTGACAAAAAAATCTAACTAAAACTAACAAAAGTTAAAAGGGAATTAGGAGGCTTGATGCGTCTCAGGACGTGTACACCAAAATATGGCACCTCAACATATTCAATATTTTAGTTAAAGCTGAAGGAATTTGAAACACAGCAAGTCCAGGGAAGATTTTCTGATATTCTCCTGAAACAGGTTATAAGACCCTCCAGTGAGAGGTCCCCTCTCTATACCTGGAGGAAAGGAACATCCTCATCTCCAGAGATGGAGGGATGCTGAGAGGAATTGGAATGAATAGACTTTCTAAGTTGTCCTTGGTTTACTACTCTTAGCTCATACTTTGTCTTATCACACTTTTCCCAATGACTCTTGCACTCTTCAAAAACACTCAGATTTAACCATTTCTTCAGTTCTTCATATCCTTACGAAGTCTCCCATATTTTATAAAACTTATATTAAATAAATTTGCAAGCTTTTTTCTTGTTAATATGTCTTTTGTTACAGAGACCCAGTCAAGAATATAAGATGAGTAGAGGAAGGGTACTTTTCTCCTTTACAAGCTCATGTAGGAAGCATATCTATGGTTTTGCTAATTTCAGCGAGAGCTGGCTTTAGATGCTCAGATGATATCAGGATTCTCTTTCTGCTGTTTGTATCAGTGTGTGTTGGTCTCATTCTGTTGTTGTTGTTGGTGGTGTTTTTTAGATATAGGTACTAAATTGAGCAACAGGTTTGTGGCCACAAGAAGAAAAGAGTTTTCGGGAGAATAAACACAGAAAAAAAATGGCAGCTTTCATAACTATTTCAAAAGTTCTCATGGACTTGCCTTCACACTACTTCCCCGAATATCTTTTTCATCATCTTTTTAAGCTAGGGATTGGCAAACTATGGGTAGTGTTTGTAAGTAAAATTTTATTGAAATACAACCACACTTTCTTATTTGTGTGTGTTGTCTGTGGCTGCTTCATGCTATAATGGCACTGTTCTTTGCCAATGATAAACATTGAATACAATGTTTACTCTCTAGCCACATACAGAAAAAGTTTTCTGGCCCTTTAAAGAAAAAGGTTTAAACTAGTTGTCTTCATAGTAGCTTGTTACAACTGGTGGTGTGCATGACAACAAAAAAATATATTTCAGCTTGTATTTTTTCCCCATTTTCTTTTCTTATAAAATTTCAGCTTCATTAAGGTATAATCAATATATAAATTGTAAGGTGTTTAAAGTGTACATTGTGGTAATTTGATATGCGTGAACATTGTGAAAGGATTTAGTTAACACATCCACAACCTCACATATATATCTTTTTTTTTTGGTGAGACTATCTATGCAAGTCTTACTCTTAGCAAATTTTAATTATAACGTATAATGTTATCAACTATAGTCACCATATTTTATGTTGATCCGCAGACATTATTTACATATAGCTGAAAGTTTATACCCTTTTACCAATCTCTTTTTATTTTTTGACCCCTGCCCCTAGCCTCTGGCAACCATTCTTCTACTCTGTTTCTATAAGTTTGACTTTTTTAAACAAAATTCCATATAAGTAATGCCATGCAGTTTTTGTATATTTGTCTTCCTCTGCCTGGCTTATTTCACTTAGTGTAATGCCCTCATGGTCCATCCATGTTGTCACAAATGGCAGTTGTTTCTTCTTTCTTGTGGCTGAAAAATATTCCGTGTGTGTGTGTGTGTGTGTGTGTGTGTGTGTGTGTGTGTACATACACACATATATACCTCACATCTTCTTTATCTAATTTTTTCCTAAATTTTTATAGAGCAAACTTCGATTTATTATACAGCTTGAAAGTATTTAGTGAATGTAACTAAAATGTATATATTTCACATAATACACATATTTGTATTAAATCTATTTAATATAATATATAAAAGATAAATGTTCATTTCTAAATCTATGTATTTATTTATGTCTGTCTAGAGAGAGAGAGAGAGAGAGAAAGAACCCCAAATTTTGTATTGCTGGCACGTCACTTTAAGTGTGCCTATAATTTAACTCTGCTCTCCTTTCCATCCCAGTCAGCTCTATGTATCCGATCCATGTCTCTCTCCCCTACGTGATGAGAATGATGTGCTAAATCTGAATGTTTGTTTAGAGAAATATGTAAAATAATAAAAATAAAGCAGAAGGGAGAGTTAGGGAGGCAGGTTGGGCCTCTGATTATTAAAGCCAGGCATACCATATTGTAGTGGCATCAAAAGAATAAACAAATCAGATCTGCCTGAATTCTGAATTTTAAAAGAGAATGGTATTTCTTTTCATCTATTTGTCTTGTTTAGAATTTGAACAAGTACAGGATTCTGGCAGCAATTATTGATTTTTCAATATTTGTGGAAAATGACACATGTTCTGCCAAATGTGATATTTAGGAAGTGAGGTGAGTTCCATAAATCCAGAAGATTGGCAAATGTGCTACCAGGACAATTTGTAAACGATATTAAAGCTGATTAATAAGAAATAGAAATGTCAATGAGTTATTGAAGTGAAACAATAAAGAGGTTTTGGATCCCAGTGGGAACACGTTAGGCCTGATTCTGTAAGAACTGATTGGACTCAGAGCCGGGAAGTCTGGATGAAGTTTTTGCCCTCCTGGAAAGATTTCCTTATGGGGCGATAAAATATTTACTGTGGGAGCTGTAGCTGTGTGAGAAGTGGGGGAGGTGTTTACCAGTGTTCTTTCTGTCAAACCGACCCTCTTTTTCTGTAGAATTTGCTATTTGGATCTGTTGGATTTCTCCCTCACTTAAAACATCTATTTGTTCTTGAGAGAGAAAAACTATTGTTATGCGGTAAAGTTTATTGAAGAAATGTGGACCCATTTGCATAAGGGATTGGGGACAGATTAGAGATCCTAATCTGCACTGTAGGATGAAAGGTTTCTGCAACCTCTTGGGGTGGGAGGACCAGGTAAACTCTGACCAGATCCCCAAGACAAGCATTGGACCCAAGCCTCCTCTATGAAATGTCTGCTAGAGAAGAGAGGGATGGGGCAAGCTAACTGGCTCCGGCATCCAGTAGTTGAAAGGGGAAGGGGGAAGAGTAAGTCTGTGTCTGAGAAAATGATGGTGCAGGTCCTCCCCTATCCCTGACTACTTCTCTATGGCAAATTTGTGCCCTGGGGAGAGAGACAACTGTTTAAGAGTTGTAATACTGGAAACCTGAGACGATTTGAGGGTGTCAGACTTGACCGAGTTTTACAAATGCAACTTCATTGCTTCAGATGATATAGGCAGGCAGAACAGTTAGCTGGTGGCTCTTGCCCAAGCAACCAGTTTTCTATAATTGTTGTAAGATGTGGCAGCCACGTAGGGGCACCACTAGCTGTAGCTTCTGTACTTCAGCAAAAGAAATTAGCCTTTTTGAGATGGGGGATTCTGGGACAAGTACGGGAAGGGAGTGCTACATAGGGAATGACTAGATTTCTTGCTTATATAGGTAGGTGGGGGACATGTGTTGAAGTCACACTAGTAGCTATCTGTTCCCATCCCATTTGTAAAGTGGGACACTCTAATTACCTTTGTATTTATCTAGTACTCTGTGCCATGCAGTGCTACGTAAGCCTTCGGGGACACAGAGGTGAATTAGACATGTGATGTGTGTGATGATAGGTTTACTCAAGTGTGCAGTGAAAACAGATAAGATGAGCCCATGATCGTGGGACATAGTCAAGAAGGGCCTCCTGGAATCAAAATTGTAGAACGTATTCCAAGTAAGAGGTGAGTGGACTGGGGTTGTGTTTAGGCAGAAAGTTCATTTGTGACAAAGAATAGCAATGTGACCTGAGGAACTGCAAGCAATTTGATATCACTGGAGAGAGAGGTTTGGTGGTGGGGGAGTACCCGAGTCGAGTCCTTAAAACTTAAAGAAAAGTTCAGATAGGCAGATGAAAGACCTTGAATGCCAAGCTGAGAAATTTAGATTTTAGACAAAATTCAGTGCGGAAACACTAAAAGATCTTATAAAAGGGTGACATCATTGCATTTTTCTTTCAGAAAGTGAATTTTACTATTAAGATGTGATGAAGGAGAGTAGGTATAGAGGTGAGGTAACCGTGTGGATGAGAATTGTAGTAATTAGGATTTGTTATCAGACCATCATGCACACCCTCTGTAGCACTTACCATGTGACCTGGAATTTGGGCAAATAATCTGCTTGCATTTGCGGATGAAGTCCTGTGCACCAATCTCAGACCAGATAATTGAGATAATTTAGATGTGAAATCTAAAGTCTTTAACTTCTCGACCTATTCAGCCTTAAATGATATCCTTTCTTCTTAACTACTAATACATCTACTTTTGTCCCATGATAGTGTTAACTTAGATATTGATCACCCACTCTGTGCTGATTGGATTTCTGGGTTCCAATTAAGCCCCAATTAGAAATGTGCTGTGAATCTTTTCTTCTAGTCAATAGTATAGCATGATTTTTCTCTTTATGTTGGATGAGACAGTATTTGTGAGTGTTATCTATAACCCAGTGTGCCCATCTCTTTCTGGTCCATTTGTGAAAAGCTGTTTTCTGTAGGTCAGTCTAGAAAAATCACAGTACATGTTAACACATGCTAAAGGCTCTGAGAAGTCTTGCAGGAAAAAAATCTGGCTTTGATTTTTAACTCAGAGTTTCTCAAACTTATCAGATCAAATAATTTTTTATGTAAGTATAATATTAACTAAATTCTGAAGAACCAGTATGTCAGATAATGCTCTTGGGACTTTCTGTCTTACATGATCATAGTTATAATTAAAATATTAATGTAAGTGCCAGATACCTGAGGATCAAGCAGATCTTTCTTGCATTGACTCTCGTGGTTATTCAATAATTCTTTTGGGTTGTTGGGTAATATTGAGCTTTTTGGTACCTAGGAAACAGAAAAATGATATTCTGAATAATTGAAGCCAGCTCTACTCTTACAGAAATGCAAGTGACGATATTAAGCATCCATGACAAAAGCATAAGAGTTGATGACAAACATGAATGCTCCTTATAGATGAAGGAAAGAATAAAGGCAGAACTATACATGCAGGAATTCAGAAAAGAAAGAAAATGAAAGCATCTTTTTTGTTAAATGATTTTTTTTATGGCTTCTTTGTGGCTGATTTTGTTTGATCACTGGCTCCCTTTGGGGGTGGGGGAGGATAAAACTTTCATCCAAGTGAAGTTTTTCATAAGCAGGAAGAACTTAGCTTCAGGGTTATGATTAGCTCTGGCTTAGAGAAGTCCTAGTTGCTACCTCTGTTGTCACATACCTGAGTCCATCTACCCCTTAGACTCATCCCTGTTCTGCAGAGGTGTAGGAGACCGGATAGATAACTGATAGGAGTGAGAACTAGTGAAGATAGATATTCAGGACAGAAATTTGGCAATATTTAATCAAATACATAGATGTGTGCCTTAGGATCAAGCAAGTCATCTCCTGAATATACATTCAAACAAATTCTTCCATGGACCTGCAAGAGGACATGTATGAGGATATTTATTGTAGTATTATTTGTAAAGATTTGAAAGTGATCTGAGTGATCTGGATATTTATCATTGGAGTAACAAATAGGTACAGTGTAGTAGGTTCCACCAAGAAGAAATCATGCTGCATTTAGAAGCAATAGATGTACAAATAGCAACATGTATAAATCTGAAAAATGCAATACTAGATTTTTTAAAAAGTAAGGTACAAACTGAGATTTGTAGCATAACTGTGTAAAAAATGCCTGCAGAGAAAACATATTATACATTTTCATAAGACTCCACACAGGTAAAAATGGCAAACATCAAATATATTAGAATATTTGAAATAAATGCAAATAAGTAAGACAGGAAGGAAATCAGATGCAAATCAATGATGATGGTGAAGAACAAAGGATGTATTAATCCTCTGAAAATGAGATTTAAAAAAATCTGATCAAAATCAGTTAATATGTACTTGAAATCATGTGTTATAGGAGTAGAGAGAAGATGTCTTTCCCACCTATCACTGATTTATCCCCAAATCTGATTATTTAGAGCACAAACTCACATTGAACTCTTTCAAGTCAAAACTTCTCTCTTCCTGAAAACCCGTGGGACAACTAGGAGATTTGTCTCATAGCCTTTCTTAATTCTTTTCAGATCCTTTCAGGTACATTCCAGCCTTTTATGGCAACAAGTTTCCCATCATTTTTATCTCTTCCTTCTATTTATGCTTTTTTTTCTGAAAAATAACAACTCACCCTATGACCCCAGCAGCTCTATCAGAGATTCTATCAGGGTTATTCAGGATCCCTTATGATATTACTCATACATCAATCACTCCTATCTTTGTTTTCCAGAGTCCATATTGCTGGACAGCACTCTTCTTTTATCTAATAGTTTTGTTAATTGAAGATGTGTTTCATGTAAGACTTGAGTGCTAGGAGAAAAAAAAGTATGTGGTATTTGTATTAGTTTTCTATTGCCACTACAGAAAGTTACTGTAAAGTTGGTAGGTTAAAACCATTCAAATTTATTGTTTTACAGTTTTGGAGGTCAGAAGTCCAAAATCAGTTTCACTAGGCTAAAGTCAAGGCATCAGCCTTCCTTCCAGAGGCTCTTGTGGAGAATCTGTTTCTTTGTCTTCACCAGCTTCGAGAGGCCACCTGCCTTCTTTGGCCCATGGCCTCTTTCTCCATCTTCCAAGCCAGCAGGTTAGCATCTTCTTTCTTCTCTGACTTTCACTTCCATCATTATGCCTTTTTTTCTCTGCCTCTGATCCTCTCATCACTCTCTTATAACCACTCTTGTGATTACATTTGGCCAATGCATGTATTCCAGGATCATCTCCCAGTCTCAAGGTCCTTTCCGCAAAGCCCCTTTAGCTGTATAAGATAATATGTTTGTAGATTCTGGGGATTAAGACATGGACATCTTTTAGAGGGTAATTATTCAGGCTACTACAGAACCCTTGCTCTTAAGCCATCTATAATCTAGTAGGGGACACCAATTAATAGGATGATAGGCAACTATAGCAGGGAGTGGTGACTACGAGGACCAGGGAAAGATAGGAGAAAAGAAGAACATTTAATCTAGTCTAGGTTAAGGGCTGGATCCCCAGAGTGATGTTCAGGAAAAGTAGAAAGTACAGGGTATGGCTGTGTGAAGAGAGGTTGGAGTGAGCACCATGTGCGAAGACCTGGAAGTGAGAGTGAGAAGGAGCAGAGTTAAAGCTGACCCACTTCCTGCCCTGTCTCTTCATCCTCTGTCCCACCTCATGCCTCCACTTATGTCCTTACTTTGTAATGCCTCTCTCACCACTCTGTTTACCCAAGTAACAGTAACTGCAGTGTTTGTTTATGAAATGCCTGTCATGTGTTATGTTGACTGATTTATGTACATTAGCTTTTATCCACACAATTGCCCAGGAAGAAAGAAGATACAGAAGCACTAATGCATCTTTGGGTTGTTATAAGATTTAAATAAGATAATCTGTTATGCACTTAGAATGTTGCCTGATACAGAATTGGCATTCAAGTGACCTGCCCTACTGTCATATTGCCAGTAAATGTCAGTGTAGTGATGAAACATATTGTTCATCACACAGATTTTTTTATAAGGTAGACATTATTATATAATTCTTATAAATCAGTATGATTAATTATAAAAAAAATTGTAATGCTTTTTAGTTTTTTGGTGCTTATCTCGTCTTGGTATCTCATCTATCATTGACATCTTCGTACACAAATCAACAGTGAATAATAAGGATAACACACCACCCTAATCTTTATAGTGAATTTTCACTTTTCAGAGTATTCTCACATATGTAATCTTATTTTATCCTCTCAAAAACCTTTAAGATAGGTTGGCCAATAATTATTGCCTTAATTTTATAGATGTGGAAACTAAAACTCTTGGCTGGTTAATGGAGAAAGAAGAAATTGTATTTATTGGAATCTTACAATGAACAGGAAAGGTTTAGTCTCTATAACAGTCGTATGAGTTTCTGCATTTACAGAAACTCATAATTTAAACAACTAAATCAAGTTATGCAACTGGTGAAGACATTCCAAACTGATAATTCAAATCCAGGACTGTCTGGCTTCAAAGCTGTTATTCTTTCCATTACATCTTGGTACTCAAAGTGAAGGACACAGCTTAAATTAGTACCTTGGACTCTTAACCCTTTTCCAAACTGGTAATCTTATCAATAAGGTTTCTTTTCTTCCCCTACCCCAAATTCTTGTTATAGTGGATATTATGAAATTAACCTTTTGCAATGAAAATTAGATAATATATTTTAGTTGTTTCATGTTTATTTTGTTTATGTTTTTGTTTCTTAATAAGGTTCTATTGTGTATGTTTGTGTATATGCACAAATACATATGTATAGCACGTATATGCAATTGGGCTCTGTTTAAACAAAGAATTTTGATATTGTATATACTGAGAGTCTAGCTATGATGGCATATGGGATTGAGATGGTGATTACCTCTAATTACCATCTGGATGCTGAAACCATTGAAAAAATTCCAGCCTCTGGAATGGACTCTGCAATTTCTTCTCATCTGAAAAATGACTCATTCCTACCTTTAAACTTGCTGAGCAATTTACCTCAATAAAACCCCTGGATTCAGAGCTCCATGGATTAATTTTACATTATGTAAAGATCACTTTCCTTTGATCTAAATACTGTCATAGTCCTGTATTATGGGACAAGGTTAATCAGATCACACCATTTGTTCATTCTAACTATTTTATGTATCTTTATCTCATTTCCTCTTACTATTCCCCTTTTCAGAGTCTCTTAAATCATATGTCACATGCGGAATGTATTTTAAAAGTTCTTTGAAAAGCTAAATTGCCCTAAGTTTAGACTTTGGCATAAATGCTATTAATAACAGCTTCTCCATGTTGTAAAGAAGTCTACTTTAACTATGGGCACACACACGCTGCGAAGAGCTTAAAATCACAGCATTTTAGTTAGGTTTCCATGGACAATTTAGGAGGTTAGAGAACCCTCTGAAACTGCATGCAATTTTTAAACTTATGCATATACTTTTACTAGGAAGAAAATCCATAGTTTTCATCATATCCTAAAAGAAATCTTTGAACAAAACCAGGTTAAAAGCTCCTATTAATCTATGATTTCTCAAAATGCTATATAATAAAACACTTCAAACTCACTGGCTTAAAGCACCATCATTTCTTCTCACTCACATGCTTGTGCACCAGCCACAGGCATTCTGCTAATCTTAGTGGGCTGTGCTAGACTGTGCCAGGTCATGTGTTCAGCAGACCTGTTCCTTGTATTATTCATCCTTTGAACCTAGTCAGCCACCTGGGCTATACTGTTTTCATGATGGTGGCAGAAATAATAAAGTGAAAACCTAGCTACACAAGCACATTTCAAGGCTCTGTTTGTATAAAAGCTGATGACATTCTATTGGCCAAAGCAAATAACATGATAAATCCCCAAAATAAGGAATAGGAAAGTGCACAGTGCTTCTGAGTGGGAGGGACCGAAAAGTCACAAGGCAAAGGGACCTGCAAGAGTTACAAGGCAAACTAATGTCTTGTTTATTTCTGATTTTTAATTTCCCTTTTCAAACTATACTTCCAAAAAAAAAAAAGTCCATTGGTATTATTATGTAGACTTAACATACTGGTTTCTCTCATTCTTGCAGCACCTCCTACCTGGGCTTTGTGCTTGAGATCTTCCTCAGCTGAAGTCTTGATCTTTGGATGTGGCTTAATTAATGGGGGCTAAAATGAGATCCTGAAGGTTTATCTTTCTAAATGAGCTTATCTCAGTGTATAACCCGAGGACTTGCTAAGATGAAAAGTTTTTACCCTGATGTCTTTATGCGTCATTCTGAAAGCTTGCAGTTAGATCTCAGAGAAACAAAAATTCAATAAAATGAACACACACACACACACACACACACACACACACACAAACAATTCATAAAAAGACATTTCTACTTCTTGCAATACCATTTCAGTTTTCCAGCTGTTAATATCCCCTGGAGGTATTAATAAAGGGTCTTAAATTCAGAATATCTTCTCTTTTCCTCCAACTTCAACTCGTTCTAAGAAGGAAATATCCTGCATCTTTTAAATGAAAATACAAGCAATGAGATGATATATACAAGCCAGGAAATGTATGTTTCTGTCTCGGCCAACAGGATTAAAACTCATCTGTGGAATCAGGAACTCCCTGTAATTACATCCAACCAGACTTCAATCAGAGCTCAGGCATATGAAAGTCCCTTGGTTTCAGATGTATTTAAAAAACATTTTCTTTCATTCTCTAAACCTTTCTTGAAGAATAAACTTTTCATTTTCCTGACAGCAGCTCCTCCGGTGTACACATGCAGTTTTTAATCTTTTCCTCTCACCAGGGCAAAGATTGAAGTGATCTGTAATTAATGACTTAAAAGATATTTAGCTGAATTTAAAGAAAGAGATCCAAACAGTAAACAGCTCCACATAACTATATGTCTCCTTTATGAGAGAATGCTAGAGAATTCTGCAAAAATTGCTAACATGGAGGCAGTTCCACATTGACTCATGGAAACGATATGGATGCCTGCTTATCAGTATTTTAGTGGTTACAGAGTCGAAATGGTCTAGAATGATCAATAATTAATCTTACGTGTTTAAGGTGTGTTTTTATTTGGTGGCAGGGGACTCACCTAGATGACCTCTTTGCATCTCTTCCACTTACTCTAAACCAAGTTGACTTCATTAAGTAGAATTCTCTTTCTCCTTCAGAGTTATTTGTGTTTAGGGGGAAAGGATGTAAGTCTATCTCTGATTATTGATTTTTTTTCCTTGCAGAATGTGTGAAGGAACAACATCTTGCAAAATCTTTCTTTGGCATGGGAATAAGTAGACAATCTAATTTTAAAGGCACCCAAACTTAACGGGATACATGTGGGACACTGGAGTTAGAACAGTTGGCATTTGGATTCTGACTCAATGACTTATTTCTTTGGTTGTGGGTTAGTGGGTAAATTGGCTTAATGGCAGTTTCCTTTGAAGGTTTCTATGGGGATCATGGGAAATAATGCATGTATAGTCCATCCTCAGGCCAATTCCTGCCACAAAGTAAGTAGTTTAAAGCATTGTTTAATAATAAATTCCTCTATTGGCCTTGTTTAAATCTTCAGAAATAAGTGGACTATGAAAATAAATCAAATAATTTAGTTTGTTGATCAAAAATAACATTTGCGTGTACTGTGCACAATGGCTCACTCTACCTATTGGGTAATGTGGAGCTTTCCTATTAAATTGCTATCTAATGAAATGACAGCCTCAAAGCAACTTGTCAATAAGTGCTTATCCCCAAAGTCTAACAAAAGTATGAGAATTGGGGCCACGTAGTCAAAGGGTGAACAGTTAGGTGGATTAGTCTTTAGGTGAGTTCCTAGAAGAGGAAAATTCAGAACAAGATTTCAAGTAGATAGAAAGGAGCAAGGAAACATTCCCTCTTTTATTATTAGATTTTATTTCTCTTTTATATACCAAGATATGGGCCCTATCCAGGGTGCATTGAGAGAATCAAAGGGGACAAGACAGAGGGCTAAGAGCAATCAGGGCTCTGGCCAGATGCATGCTTGTGCCAGAATGCTGTGCTTTGCAAGGGATGCCTGAGAATTTACTCTCTCCTGGCAGTGGAAGATTGAGTGAGAGATAAAAAAAATGACACTGGTGATCTGGGCGGGAACATTTGGGGAGAGATTTCAGAGCCCATCCTGAGAAATCTGAGAAAAATTTAGTAATTAAAATAAGAGGGAACCCTAATAGGTTCTCAATTTTTTTTTTGTAGGAAGAGTGGAATGATCAAAATAGTAGTGGAGAATGCTTGCTACAGCAGCTATAAGTGTAATTAATTAGCTAAGGGAAAGAAAGAGGTAATTAGACTAGATTAATTTATATATATAGAAATATATATATATATATAAATGCATGTATATATGTATGTGTATGTACATGTGTGTGTGTACTTATATATGTATGTGTGTGTGTGTAGACATATATATCAGAGCAACTTTATATTTTGCATCTGCTCTCTAGGGAGCAGAATTATTCTCTTTGTTTGCAGAGTGTAGCGTAGTAATTGTGGTAAAAGAACCACCAGGTTACCCAGTACAGAAGTGGGTTCTGATGATCTTGTTCACATCTTCTTTTTGAACTCATCACTGATTATTTCTATGTTCTTTCATTTTTAGTTTACTGGTAGTACATTAAAAAAGGAAATGATGCTAGCTCCAGTAGGAGGATGTCTAGTCAATTTACCCATTTCTAGGGTGTTTCAGAATTAGAGTCAATCAGAGAAGCTAATACCAAGTGCCTTAGGAACTAGAATGATGTTTAGTTTTCAGAAATGGAGATAGAGTTGGGGCAAAAAATGTTTACTGTTAACGTTTTAAAGAATTTAAAGTGGTATTTGTAATATTATAGCAAATGATATTTATAATACCTCTTTTATGGCTGTATTGTGCTCCTCAAAATTCATATGTTGAAGGCCTAAGCCCCAGTGTGACTATATTTGGAGATACAGCCGTTAAGGAGGTAATTAGGGTTGAATAGGTCATAAGTGTAGGGCCTTAATTCAATAAGATTGGTATCCTTATAAAAGGGAAGACACCAGGGATGCACATGCAGTGAGAACAGGCTGTGTGAGGACACATCAAGGAGGAGCCATCTGCAAGTCAAGGAAAGAGGCCTCAGGAGAAACCAAACCTTCTGGCAATTTAATTTTGAACTTTCAGCCTCCAAACTGTGAGAAAATAAGTTTCTGTGGTTTAAGCCTCATAGTCTGTGGTGTTTTGTTATGTGATCCCTAGCAGACTACAATAACCTTTATATGAAAAACATAAATATAATATTTAAACATAATATTACAATGTTAATTTCACTTTCCTCTTCAGCAAGCAACCTCTTCTGAGCAGGTCCTTGGCCGTATTTGTATATACATTATTTTATTTAAGTGTCACAGTTTTGCAATGTGACAGTGATTCTTCTTGCCTACAGCCAAATATCTGAGAAGTAGCAGAGTTGGGATCCAAATTAAAGTCTCCGTTTATCATTATTTTTTCATAATTCCATGCTAGTATCCACTGATGAAATCTAAATTTCACTGCATTTTTAACTCATCACTATTATTGCATGACCTCTGGAGAGAAAATTTTCACACTGTTCCTTTAATTCTCTTTCTTGATTTCAGACATTGAACTACTAACTACGACCTCACAGCAACACTGATCAGCTGGAATCAGAGAGCATTTGGTTTTGCTGCAGGCAACAAGCACATCACTTTCCGTGACCACACGTATTATGAACTCACAGTTAGAAAAACCTTGCATCATGTTTCGATTTAACAGCTATTACTTCTTGTTCAAAGGTCTGGTTTGTGTGTTTCATTTTCCCTCCAAATGTCAGAAGGAAATGGGAAATTGAAATGTCATAAAACACTTGGAGCCTTCATTTATTGCAGATTAATTAGAGAATCATAGGAGAGGAAAGATCAGGATTCCAGACCTTAGGGAACTAGTATGTAGCAGAATGAACCAAATAGACTCAAGGGATTGAGATTTTTTTGTTTGTATGCAGAAGAAGGAGGATCTTAGGAGGAAGACCAATGGATGCAAAAATTACAGTGTCATAAATAATATAGATTAGAATGAAATAAAAACAGGATATGTTCACTAAATCCTGAACCTCCAGAAGGAGGACTTTTATGAAACTATCCTGATGATGTGCACCCAGTTTGAGAGTTTTATTTAAAAGACACCTTTCATTTCCAGATAATCAACTTTCCAGTTGATCCAATCTTTGACTACAAGTTTGTGACCTTCCACTTAATGCTGCTCCTGTCCTTCCCTCCCACCCGGCAGAACAATGACAGTGTGTATATAAGAGGTATATACAGATAATAAGAGGGGAGCTGTTTCCTCACATTGTTTTCTTTCTTGGCCACTGGATCATCACTAAGAACCAGGAGGCTCGTTGCTAAGAGAAAAATCCATGTGCATTATATGTGGAATTGCTTCTGAGCCACTGACTTTTTCACACAATTATCAATGCACCAATGACTTCTTAATGAACTTGGAACTCCTTAATTTCTTGTTTATTTGGAAGGCTCAGCTTATGGTGCATGAGGAATTGGAAATGGAGACTCCTAGACACTGTTTCTTTGGCAGCATTAAGGAAACATTTGGAGAGATGGCAGGAGGGGTTGAGGAATGTGCCAGAAAGGGTGGGTTACAACATCCTCTAGGTCTACCATCTTTTGCCTTTGTGCTATGACTGCTGTGAGACTAGGTGGACATCCCAGTGACTAATTTTCAGTTGACACAGTATCTTTTTTATTTTTTTCTTTCTTAGCTCTCATCTCCTTGAATGTGATAGTTGGGAACCTGACAAATAGGATGTATAAAAGAAAATTCTATCCAAAGAAGGGCCAAAGCAGTCTATAAAGGATGCTAGATTAGCATCTTGGGATGATTTATTGGAAAGGAAAATAGCATTCTCATTTCTGATAAGATGGATCTGTCATAGCTCCAGGAAGTGTGTGTGTGTGTTGGAGGGAGGGAGGGTGGGAGAGAGAGAGAGAGAGAGAGCGAGGCAGGGAGAGGCAGGGAGAGGCAGAGAGAGGCAGAGAGAGGCAGAGAGAGGCAGAGAGAGGCAGAGAGAGGCAGAGAGAGGCAGAGAGAAGCAGAGAAGCAGAGAAGCAGAGAGGCAGAGACAGACAGACAGAGAGCAAGAGAGAAAATGAATTTATACTTGTAAAAGGCTTCTGACGAATAAATTATTTGTATGGGAGTAAAAGTCTGCAGCTTATGCAGTGGTTTCCATGTAGATTATATTATTTGATTCTCATAACATCTCTATGACATAAATATTAGCCTAGGTTGACAGATGAGGAGGCTGAAAGGTTAAGTGGCTTGGCCCAGCTGGTAAGTGGCAGAAATACAGCTTGAATCTAATTTCAGCCAAACAACATGCTCTAGCGATGGTGCTGCATAAACATTTATATATGGTCTGACCCAGGTGACTACATAAGCTGTGGAAGACAGTACTCCTACTTACAGAAATTTATCTTATAAAAATAAAACAGTTAAGTTTTCACTCCTAATAGTTAAGATTAGGCCTAGTAGTTTTGTTAAGCCAATGGTTGTAGTAAAAACTTTTCTTTTTCTTTTCTTTCTTTCTTTTTTTAAAATTATAAAGGCAACATATATATGGTTTTAGCTCTAATATGTAAAAAGCTTAGAAGTCCTCACTCTTTACAACAACAACAAAAAAAGAAACCTTAATAAACAGAAAATCAGTGACTTACTGGACCCATCAGAGAATTGAAGTAGTAGGATAAATCATCACCCTGGAATCTGAAGAGACATGTGAGTACAGAGAATAACATCTGAACTCTGTTTGCCTAGGGCAGAAGGCACTAGCACCATAGTTGGTAAGACCACTTCAATGATTGTTTTGATAAGCTGCTGGAGGCTGAATGTACACTAGTGTGAAGGAAGAAACTCCCAGGAGGCCAGTTTTGGTGGAGGTCCCACACTTCTGTGGGTTTTACCTCTAGGAACTCTATCAGGTTCTCATGGAGGTTCTGAGAAAGATCTCCTCATGGCTCTGGCAGGAGAAAGGATACAGTAGTCATTGTGAAATATATTAAATATAATAAAGAACTACTCTCCACAAGAAAGGACTTTCCAGGTGTCTTATTTCAGCTGGCAAGGATAACCCTTCCATTTTTTCACCCTCTAACTTTCTTGTCTCACCCAAAGTGGTGGTGTGAAGGGGGAAGCTATACCACTGGATTACCATTCACAACTCAAGATCATAGGCCCACTAAAAATTAAGATGTAATCAGAAGATTATAGAATGCTTCTCTAACATCTTATAGCTATGTTGAACGGCTCGTAGTTTACTAACAGTGAATTCCAGCTGAAAGAGCTGTCAGACACAAACTGTCTCTGGGGAAGAATCCTTAGGGAAGCCCAAAGTAAAGAAAAAACACAAAAATAAGGAAATTGAGGAATTTGAAGCTTGTGGCAATTACAGTTTCAGAAAAAAGTCAAACCCAGCTTAATTGTTAGCCAGATTTATATAAATCCTTACAGTGAATGATTATTTACCTCATTTTCTACTATCCATTTTAATATGCTCAACTTTCAGCAAAAAAATTATAAGGCAAGAAAAAAAACAGTCTGAAGAAGCAAAGGAAGCATAAGAGCCAGACTTAAATAAGACATAGATGTTGGAATTAAAAACAGGGAATCTACAATAACTGTAATGAAGATGCTAAGGGCTCTAATGGAAAAAGTAGATAGCATGCAAGAACAGATGGGAAATGTAGAAGTAGTAATGGAAATTCTAAGAAATAATAAAAAAGTAATGCCAGAAATAAAACTAACAACAATAAGAACCTTTGTTGGGCTCATTAGTTGACTAGACATAGCCATGGAAACAATCAATGAGCTTGAAGATAGGTCCACAGAAACTTCCCAAACTGAAATGCCAAGAATAAAAATGAAAAAACAAACAAGCATTCCAGAACATCTAAGAACTGTGGAACAATTTTTGTAAGAGTATATGCCAAAAGGAGAATAGAGCCAATAAAGCAGAAGAAATATTTGAATAATGCCTGCAAAGATTTCAAAACCACCAATGTGCAGATATAATAAACTCAGAGAACACTAAGTAGAATAAATATCAAAACAAAACAAAGCAACACCTAACATCTTTCACTCAAACTTTAGAAAACCAAAGAGAGAGAATATTTTGAATGAAGCTGGAGAAAAAAAAAACTTATCTATAGAGAAACAAGGATAAGAATTATAGTGGATTTACCAGGAAACATGCAAGCAAGAAGAGAGTGTCGAGAACTATTTCAGGAGTTGGAAGTAAAACCCACCAGCCTAAAATTTTACATCCAGCAAAATGATCTCTTGAAAGTGAAGGAGAAAAAACACTTTCACTGATAGATGAAAGCTGAGAGTGTTTGTCAGCAGCAGACTTTCACTACAAGAAATTTTAATTAATGCTCTTCAGTGGGAAAGAAAATTGTATAGATCAGAAACATGAATCTACAAAAAGAAAGGGAGAATATCAGAGAAGTAATAAATGAGGATAAGATAAAATATTTTATTTTTTATTAGTCTTTATCTAAAAGAGAACTGTTTAAAATAATAATTCTAACAATGAATTGGGTGATTATAGTGTATGGACAGATGAAATAAACAACAGCCATGTCATAGGAAAGAGAAGGAAGAATTAGTGATAGTGTTTTAAGATACATGGATTACACATAAATTTGTATAGTGTTATTTTAAAGTTGAATTAGATTAGTTAAAAATGTATATCGGAAACTATAGCAATATTGAAAACTTTGAGAAGTATGTGATATTCTAAGAGAAGAGATTAAACTGAACCATGTAAAATGCTTGTTAAAATAAGAGAAGGCAAAAGAAGAGGACATGGGGAAAGAAAGAACAAATACAATAAGTAGAAAACATTTATAAACACAATGGATATTAAACCAACTATGTTAATAATCACTTTAAATATTAATGGCCTAAATATTCTAATTGAAAGGCAGAGACCATTACAGTGAATAAAATGGCTGATGCTAGGATTAGGGCAGAAAATATATGAGTCTGGAGCATCTTTTAGTACCAGGAAGTAAAGAAGTGCTCCAAAAAATTCAAAATAAAATACCCACAATGATATAATACGTCAAAGGGACAGGAGTCAATTGAAGACCTCCTAATGGTCAAATCTGGAACAGTTACAGCATCAAAATAAAGTAGTGTTGAATTACATCCCAAAGTATGAAATAAATATCTGTGAGTGGATACTGATATAAAGAAATGATTTACATAAACAAATAAATATATGGTGGAAAATAGACAAACTTCTCATACAGAATTCTTATTAGTTTATGTAGATACTGCTCTCAAAGAGATGGAAAGTAAATTCTCATTCTCTAAGTGCTTGCTTCTCATAACTATTTTATTTCAAAGAGCACTGCATGGGGGCAGGGGGAAGGGTACCTTTATAGTGGTAAAAGCTGACAAACACTACCTCAAATCAACACTGCTAAGTTCTGTTGATAGTTTACACCCTTGATATGATGTGATACAAATGAAAGTTTTCCTCAGTGCTTTTTCTCTCCAAAACACATAACCCCAATCCAATAATGAGAAAACATCAGACAAATCTCTACTGAGAGACATTCTACAAAACACCTGAGTAATACTCAAAGCCCTTAAGTTTGTCAAAAATGTCTGAGAAACTGTCTCATGCAAGAGAAGCCTAAGGACACATGACCACTAAATGTAATGTGATGTCCTGGGTTAAATCTGAGAACAGAACAAAGAAATTTAGGTTAAAACAAAAGAAATTGATTAATGTATGAATTTTGGTGAATAACAGTCAGGACATATTTAAAATGATAGAAAACACTGAAAGTATGAAGAAGAACAAAATTTCTCTATAAAATAAATATTTTTGTATTTTCCTTCCAGCCTTTTATATGCATGAATATTTACATATCTAAATGCATACCACAAGATGTATCTTTCTCTGAAATAATGTCCAGTGAATGTCAGACACGCACATACATACAAATAGAATCATACTTTTTAAAAGTTGCATGTGCTGCTATTTACTTATTTATCATAATACTTTTTGCATGTCATTAGGTATTCCTAGAGGAGCTTAAGTTCTCCATGGTACTTGACTGATCATATTTTATCTGATCAGACCATTCTCTTTTTCTTGCTAGGCCTGTGTGTTTCCAGTGAGCGGGTTCACTGTGCTGGGCTGAATGTCTTCTGTGTTTAGGCTTACCTGGGAGGGGCCATGTGGATCATCCTCGATACTGACTCTGCAGATCGTGAAATCTGGGTTCTCATCGCTACTGCTTAATTGTCGTGTTCTTAGGCAAGCTTCTTAACTTTTCTAAACAGCACTTGTCTCCTTCGCAAAGTTGGTCTAAGAATGAGACAGTGGGCACGGGAGGTTTTATTACAGAAACTAGTGCATAGCAGGTCCTTAGTGAATGAGAATTATTTTTTTCACTTCTTAAATTAGACTGGAAAGGCCTCTGCTGTGTCCCAGAAGGCCAGCTCCAATAGATTCCTGGTGCCTGGAGTCTTCAGTTTAGGCAGAATATCAGGGCTATGCAACATAGTCCCTTTGCTTCGAATGTCATTGGGAAGGTGTTGAGAGATAAATACTGATTAGGTGTCAGCCACCATGCTAGGCTCTCAATATTCAATAAATATTGACTATGCCCCCAAATGGTCTAAGATATTATACCTTGCCTAAGCTAACATTGCTTCTGTATTAGTCTGCTCAGGCTGCCATAACAAGATACCACTGACTGGTTGGCTTAAATAATGGACATTTATTTTCTTATAGGTCTGGAGGCTGGAAGTCCAATATCTAGGTTCCAGCAGAGTTGATTTCTGGAGAGGCCTGTCTTCCTGGCTTACATATAGCCATCATTTCTCTGTGTCCTCACATGGCCTTTCCTCTATGTGCAAGTGGAGACAGACATCTCCACTGAATCTTCCCTTTTTTTATAATGACACAAGTCCTCTCAGATTGGTGCCCCAATCTTATGACCTTGTTTGGCCTTAAATGCCTCCTAAAAGGTCCTTCCTATCTCTAAAGATAGTCACATTGGGCATCAGGCCTTCAACATATGAATTTTGGGGGAACACAATTTAGCTCACAATAGCTCCTATTGGTCAGCATCATTGGTTGTCATTATCATCTTCATTGTTTTTTTAAACCGATGAGCTGCTATAAATCAGCAGGCATTATTTTTTTTTCAGTCTCTTTCTTTTCTTTGGTCTGTGGTTAGATTTCTTTCTTGAAATGATGTCAAATGAATGTCAGAAGAAGCTAATGAAATGTGACAACAGACTAAAAGGGGCTGCCTGATAGTGGGAGGGTTTTGTCAGTGCCAGCTGTGCACATTAGGAGAGACCTAATGACGCCAAACCTTTGATCCCGGTAACTTCCATAGTCAGCTAGGACCCATAAATTTAATCTTCTGAATGGTCAGGTTCATTTGGGGGCTGTTCTAAAGGCTAAGGTTTATTTCCTCTTATCCTCGTATGGTCTTTGGTCAGTCTAGGTCTTTGTCTGCTCTTCCCTTGGTTTTATATCATAATCCCCTCTCTGTCTTTTTCAGTATCAGGTGCAATTTGTAGTCTTGTCTGAAGCCACCAGCTCACTTCACAGATGGTGAATTGCAGTTGAGAGTAATGGGCCTCTTCGGTTCAGCCCAGAGAGTATATTAGTGTCTGATAGCCTATAAGTGCTGAACATTAGGCATCATTCACACTGCTCCAAGGTCATCTGTGATGCCGCCTCTCCCTCCCCTTCTTCACTCTCCTCCATTCTCCTCTCTACCTCCATCAGATAGAAATTACTTGGAAAGTCATGAGGCCATTAGGAGTTAGTTCTGGGACTGTGGAACAATGAATGTCTTTGTTACCAGTCTGCTCAGTTCTGCTCCAGCTGAGAAGACTGGCTGAGCACTTGGAAGAGAACTCAAAGAGTAAAGCCAAATTTAACTGCTAAGTGTGAGTATGTGGGTCTTATCGCAGAAAAAATATAAGCCCCATGATCTAGGAGGCATCATTTGTAATAGAAAATCAAAAATCGAGCGGCCGGTGGAGTGTATGACTATGGTGCTGGGAATTTTGATGCTACATTCTGGGCTTAATCTTAAATGAAGTGAGGTGTGTGAATGCACCCAGCTTAATGCTAAACCCCTAATAGTGTAAATGTTTCCTTCCTTCCTTCCTTCCTTCCTTCCTTCCTTCCTTCCTTCCTTCCTTCCTCCCTTCCTCCCTCCCTCCCTCCCTTCCTTCCTTCCTTTCTTCTTTCCTTCCTTCCTTTTGCCTTCTTTTCTCTTTCCTCGCTCCTTCCTTCCTTTCTTCTTTCCTTCCTTCCTTTCTTCCTTCCTTCCTTCCTTCCTTCCTTCCTTCCTTCCTTCCTTCCTTCCTTCCTTCCTTCCTTCCTTCTGCCTTCTTTTCTCTTTCCTCCCTCCTTCCTTCCCTTCTTTCTTTCTTTCTCCTCATTTTCACTAGGGAACACTGAGTAGCTAGAAAAAGACTTCATCATAGTCTGAGTCATATTTGGGAGGTGGCTGGCCACTTTCAAATGTGTATTTCTTCTTGGTTTTATAGCTTTAATGTACCTTCCCAGGAAACATTGAGAATATTTTGGAAATATTTTGAAATTTTGCTTATTAAGACCACCACAGTACAATCACTTTCAAACCATAGGCATGCCAGACCCAACTCCAGGGCAAAGGCCTGCTCTCCCTCTCATGTTTCAGACCGAGAGATTTTTTAATAAGTACCGAAGAGAGAGGATGCAGACAGAATAAGAGTATGTGTAGAAAGGCCAATGAAAGAGGTCTTAGCAATGGGCAAGAAGTTCCTAGGTGGTACAACTTGTCCCCCTAGATTTTGAGAACTCTTAGGGAAAGCAGGTAAGGAGAATTCAGCCATTATCAAAAGAAATAAGCAGGCTGAATGGCAGCTCGCCTTGGGACTATAGAATATTGAACAGAAACATGAAAATCATCCAGTTCCAAGATTGAAATATGTTTTACCTCAGTTCTCTCTCTCACTTTGAGTAGAGGCACAACTGACAAAGGTGATACTGTGATTAGCATCTAGGTTTTACGGATCTTAGTCTAGTGGTTATTATTATTATTTTTTAAAAAATATACATGGACTCTGTTAAAATGTCACTCTTTGGCTACACTCCCAAACTATTTAACATTTTCCCTCTCCTGTCACCTATCCAGAACCAGTATCTTATATTTAATGGTAGAGTTTGAGGGGGCTGGATAATAGGTACTTTTCTTTCTCACCTGAATTTAGAGCCAACTGACAGATAAGACAAAAGTATGAGTAAATGGAGACAACCTATGAATTTTATCATTTATCAATAAAGCTGATGTTGTAGAATGAAGATTAGGCACGAGGCAGTAGTAACTTTACTGATATTAAATCCCTCCTTTAGAAGTCTTACTAAATATGTTTGTCTCTAAAGAAGGAATAGGGAATTGGAAATGAGTCATGGGTGGTTAGGAAAAATTATTTTTATGGAAACTACATGACTGACAGTTAAATATCCTTCTGCATATCCTTCCCAAATACTGACATAACAATCAAACACTAAGATAACAATCAAAGCCCATATCAGAATATATTGTTTTATAATAGAATGCAATTAAAACCTGGCTGAACCTTACAAATTTAAAGTTATAACTATGTTTTCATTCTGAAAGTTTCCAATTTTTATCCAAACTTCTAGAACAAAATCTATTCTTTAAAAAATGATAATCAATTAATATGATACATTTAGTGTGTTAATGGCCAAACTGCAGATGACCAAGAGAGAAATATATGGTTTTTGAGGGCCTATACTCCCTTCAAGTAACCTTAAAAAAAATAACAGCTTTCTGGAAATAATGTCTATTTCAAGGAGTCATAGTAATATATTATGCATGGCCTCAGTTATAATTTGTGAGCTCTCTGGACACTTGCATAACAGTGGCCTGAATTTAAAGTTTAAAATTTCTGTCTTATGTTCTTTAGACATCTACATTTCTTAATTAAATAAGGTCACTGATGGAAAACTAGGACCTTTTGTCATGAAATACCGTCTTTACTTTTCCTCTGATTGATGTGTGGCATTTGCTTTTTTGTTCTCAGTTTTCCAATACCAAGATGGCAAAATGAATGTCACAGGATGCTGCAGGCTGCTTGCAAAGAACATCTGGGAGAAGCCCTCCCAGGATAAACATCTTCAAATTAGGGTGAAGATCAGAGGGGCAAGATGTGGGATGGAAGTTTTTATTTCTAAACCATGCTTTGTTCAGAATATTTATTTAAGAGGTGAATGGGGGAGTGTGCCATCAATCCCACCTTCTTAGGTTTAGTCAACCTCATATATATATTTTTATTTATTGCTTTATCAAGTTAATAAAGTATTAATTATCTCTTAAGTTATGTTGAGACATCAAAGAGCCATAGAAAAGGAGTCATAAGTCAAGGAAGACTTTACACCAATAACAAATGATGATAATTTTAAAGTTGGTCAGAGGAAAGAGCAGTAGAATGTCAAGGTAATGGATTAAGATTTCGTTTGAGCACAGGAGAGAGTGGGCATAGAAAGAACCACACAACCCTATATCTTAGGGACATCTTTCTTCACAAATATCAAGTCCTGTTGAGGTTTAAAACTCAGTTGCTGCCATCAATCCATTAGTCCCGGAGTTTCATGATGCTATCTCTTATAGGCTCTGCCTAAACTCAATGGAATAATCCCCCTAGCAGGATAGATGGTAGATCTAGAGCTCCAGGGTTCAGCTTCTCTAACCATTTTGCTTACTGCATTCTGCCTTGCTTTCCATTTCCAATATTCAACTCTCTGCATGAGGCAGGCTGCCCTATGATGTAGTAGCTATTTTCTCTCTTTTTATTTCTTGTTTTCCTATACCTAACTCACCTGACTTACCTAGGAATCTGGATCATTCATGCCTGAGGCTACCAACTGCCAGTTCATTTTTCTTAAGGATTGAAATCTTTCCCCCAAAGGATAGTTCTTACATCTAGCCCCTCTGATATCCGGCATCTCTACAGCCTCTCAGGAGCTTGAATTTACTTGCCATCTTCCCCACACCTGGCTGTAATTCTCCAACCACTTTCTTAGGAATTTACCTGTTGGCCATAGACCTACATATCTTGGCTTTATGTGGCTCTGGAGGTAATATAGACACATACCAGATTTTCCAGAGCAAACTCTAAATTGGAGACTTGCATGCAAGAAGTCTATTAGAGAAGCCCCTGTGGGAGCATGAAGGAAGCAGGGTGTGACAGAGTCGAACTGTGGTCCATTCTCAACAAAGGCCTTGGCCAATTTCACAGAAGTCTCGATGGTGGAAGTGCTTTTTACAGTTGCACTGAAAGGAATGATGGGGCCAGGCTGTTATATGTTTGCAAGTGCCAGTCATTGGACTGAGACTGTCCCCAGGGAGGATTCTTGATCTTGGTGGGGGCAGGGCAGGGAGGTTCTCTTCTGAGAAAGGAATCCCCTGATTGCCGTCAGCTGCCAGCTCTCCCAGCAGCTGAGGAATGAGCCCTGAAGGGAGGTCCAGAGGTGCACTCAACACTGATCATACACTGTAACGTGAGGATTTGAGAGAAGACGAGGGAGGTCTGTCGTGTGCATTTTAAGCACTTTTCTTAGGTTATCTTGTTCAGCACTGGTAATAATCCTATAAAATAAGTATCATTATCATTATTATTATCACTTTCATTTTATTTTATTGTAGCAAGACCACTTAACATAAGATCTATCTTCTTAATAAATGTTGAAGTGTATAAGACATTATTGTTGACCATAGGTTCGATGTTGTATTGCAGATGTCTAGACCTTATTCATCATGCTGAACTGGTTGAATATCTAGCTCTATCCCTATTAATTAATAACTCCTCATTTTCAAACCCTCTAGGCCCCTGGCAACGGTCCTTTCACTCTTTAATTCTATGAAATTGACTATTTTAAATACCTTATATAAGTGGAATCATACAGTATTTTTTTTTCTGTGCCTGGCTTATTTCATAATATCCTCAAGCTTCATTCATGTTGTACCATTATTACCTCTATTTTGCTAATGAGAAAACTTAGGGAGGCTATACTATATGTAGCCCTTGACCTGTGAGGATGTTTCAGGATTCAAAGGTTTCTGTAGACTCCATAAAACTCTTGAGAACTCTGCAAAATAATGTGTTTGGTTTATGACACCCAAAAGATTAACCTTACTCCAGAGGACCTCAGAGATCTGGTCTAGTGTTGACATACAAAATCTGATGACTTATTTATTATTTTTCTATTGCATGATTTAGTGTACAAAATATTCTAGATCACACTTTTAATAAAACTGCTCAGATATAAGTACAAATTAAAAGCATGGGGTCTCAGTGTTTGTCACACTTTCATGCCTTTATTTAGAGATAACGAAACTATGGCTCATCATTAATTGATGTCCCATATTCTATGGTGGGGGCCAAGTTGGAAGGACCTACGTGTTTCTCATGTTTTGACACCCAGGTGATGAATGTTAGGATTCTCTTGTGTAGTTAGGGCATGAATTTTTTAGGAACACCAGCTTGTGTTCTGGTGAGGTCCACAGCTGTCTGCCTCCTCGCCCTTATTTTTTTTCCTTTTCTGTCTTTCTCGCCTGTCTTTTCTCCTCCTCCTCCTCCTCCTCTTCCTCCTCCTCTTCACCTTCTTTCTCTTTCTTTCCTCCTTCTTATTATTTGTTTGTTTGTTTGTTTTTGAACAGTAGAGACCTCAAGTTGCTCTAGTTATAAGCTGCCTGAAATTGTAGAGACATCTAAACAATAGCAAGGTCTGCAAAGAATTTGCCTCCTGACACTGCCTGTCAGCTGAATAGGGCTTAGCAGGTAACCATGTAAAACTCCGTCTATCTGCAGAAGATGGTAGGGGAGCATCATTTTCTCACTCTTTAAGGTTTTGCCATATCAGCGTCAATTAAGTTGAAGCTGGACAAGTTTATTTTATTTGTATGTGTAACTTTTGCCAGAGCAGGGAAGATTAGAGACAGGAGGAAGGGTCTGGTCACAGAGTTCAGACCTCTGTGAAGGGCCGGCTTCACAGAGCCTGGCGTTAACTAAGGCCCTGTGCTTGGTTTAACATTCTGCTTTGATATCTTGTGATTCTTCATGATATTTAAACAAAGGGCCTCATTTGCATTATGTCCTGAAAATTATGTAGCTGGTCCTGTTTCAGTGACTATGAATCATTCATTCACCTTGGATTTAGAGCTTTTTGCATGTAGTTTCAAATCCTAGGGACATCACTCTCTCCTTGAAAATATAATAGTTATTTTTTTCTTCCAGCTTTATTGAGATATAACTGACGTACAACACTGTATAAGCTTAAGGTGTACTATGTGATGATTTGATACGTGTATATATATTTGAAATATTTACAACAATAAGATTAGTTAACACATTCCTCATCTAATTACCATTTTTTTTGTTTTTATGGTGAGAACACTTAAGATCTACTCTCATAGCAATTTTCAAGTCTATAATGCATTGTTAACTATAGTCACCATACCGTACATTAGAACTGATTAACTTCTCTTATAAGGAATCAGCCCCAGAACTGATTCATTGCTCTTGTAACTAGAAATTTCTAACCTCTGACCGACATCACCTCGTTTTCTCTACTTCTCAGTTCCTGGCAACCACTATTTTACTCTGCTTCATTGAGTTCAATTTTTTTAGATTTCATGTATAGCAGAGATCATATAGTATTTATCTTTCTCTCTTTGAACTATTTCACTTAGCATAATGCCCTCACGGTCTATCCATCTCAAATGACAGAATTTTCTTCTTTTTCCTAATTTTTTATCATAAATTTACAACATTTTCCTTATCCATTCATCCCTTGATGGACACTTAAGTTGTTTCCATGTCTTAGCTATTATAAATAATGCTGCAATGAACATGGGAGTGCAAATATTTAATTGAGATAATGACTTCATTTCATTTTGAAATATGCCCACGAGTAGGATTGCTGGATCATGTGGTAGTTCCTTTTTTAATGTTTTGAGGAACCTCCATTCTGTTTTCTGTAGCGATTCTACAAATGTACAGTCTCATCAACAGTGTACAAAGGTTTCCTGTTCTCAACATCCTTGCCAGCACCTGTTACTTTTTGTCTTTTTTTAAAATTTAATTTTATTATCAGTTTTAAGTACATTGTAGATTGGTTAGACATTTATATAGTTTATAAAATGATCCCCCTAATTGTTCTTTCTCTCCTCTGACTCTCCACCTAGCCACTACATTAATGCTAACTGCATTTCCTATGCTGTGTTCCCTAGTCCCTGTGACCATCTATCAACTACTAATTTGTACTTTTTTAACCTTTCACCCCATGATGCCTTCAGCTTTGTTCTTTTTAAAGATTGCTTAGGGAAAATCCCACTTGATCGAAGATTTTTGTATCTGTATTCATCAGGGATATTGGCCTGTGGTTTTCATTTTTTTGTAGTATCTTTATCTGGCTTTGGTATCAGGATAATTCTAGTTTGGGAATGTTCCCTCCTCCTTTTTTAATGTTTTGGAAGAGTTTGAAAAGGATTGGCAATAATTCTTTAAACTGATTAATACAGATGCTATACTTGATCTTAGCCAAAACTGATCAATAATTCTTTAAATGTTTGGTAGAATTCACCAGTGAAGCATATGGCCTTGGGTTTTTTGTTGTTGCTGGGTGGTTTTTGATTACCACTTCAGTCTTTTTACTTGCTTTGGTCTTGTTGGAGATACTATTTCTTCATAATTCAGTCTTGATAGATTTTATGTTTCTAGGAATTTACCCATACCTTTTAGGTTGTCCATTTTATTGTTGTATAATTGTTCATAGTTGTCTCTTATGAACCTTTGCATATCTCTGCTATCAGTTATGTCTCCTCTTTTATTTTTTGTTTTATTCTAGTCTTCTCTCTTTTCTTCTTGGTAAGTTATTAAGAGCGTGGATTCCTCCCACTGTGTGGCTGATACAGGCTGTCCTGCCCCTCTTCCTTGTTCCTAGCCATCTTCCTATATCTTAGTTTTGCCAATCTTTGAGCAATGTAAAACCAAAATGAGTCACCAGATTGCTTTACAGAAAGTTTCTGCTGTCCTCAAAGGGCTGGGGAAGCTCACCCTTCTCTCCCTTTCCTGGTGAGGGGAACTCTTTCTAGCTGGGATGCTCCCTCTTGGCACTGAGCATTGCCAGTCTGAGGAATGCAGATAAAATGCAGTTTTTCCTTCCCTTACTGTACAGTTATTCTCAGAGTTTTTATTCTTATTATTTTTCCACTGTGTTGTTGTGACTTCTTAAATGGGCTCCTGATCTCTCTTAGAGCTGGTGTTGTTCATGCATAGCTGTCAAACAGTAATCTTTGTGGAGGGGTGGAAGCTGGGTTTCTTATTTTTCCATCTTGGTGATGTCACTCCTGAAAATAGGCTATTGATTTACAATTGCTGTATGGGCGATGGCAAGGAAAAAGATAATTCGATGTGACCAGGTTATAAATGACAAACTTTCAATTACCAACATGTAAAAAATTGTAGGTAAAGGTAAGAGACCCTAATATGTGTTGAACCTCTACTAGGTACCTGACATTTTATAACTATTATGTCATTAAATCATTCCTATAATTTTCCATGTCAAGTATTTTAGAGATGGGGGTTAGTAAGGCAAAGTAACTTACTTAAGATTATGCAAACAATAATTGACAGCCTGGAATTGATCTTATGTAACTTGGGCACTAAATGTGAGCAAATTCATTATCTTCTGAACATAGCCAACTATTTAGTCAGTAATTTAGGATTGGGCTTAAGAGAGATGAAATGATTGGGTGGAAAGTCCTAGAGAGAACTGGGGAATGGGCATGATTTTGAATCTTGGTTCTGAGAGAGAGCTGCAGAGTGAGACCTAAAAACTGGATGTGGCAATATGTTAAAGTGAAAGAATGACAGAAGCGCTGAGATACAGAGACCATCATATTCAAAGCAAAGAGTTTATAAAAAAAGTCAGAAAAAGAGCAAATGAAGAGAAGCTTTTCAAAGAGAAATTTAGAGAAAGCTCTTGGTGTGCTCTGAATCTTGTTCCTTACCAGAAACGAAATGGGGAAAGTCCTTGCCTTATAAATCAAACTTAATGACTGGCTTGAATGGTCAGTTCTTAACTGGCATCCTCTTTGGTTTGAAGGACACAATGATCTGTTTCTAAAAACTGCTTGAGAAATCTGAAGGGCAAGACTTGATTTGCCACTTGCTTTGGGGTAAGGCAAAGGACTGTTACTATAGCATCAGGAACATCCTACATTCCCAGGATTTGGGAGGAAAAACAAGTGAATATTTTCCATGGGCCAGATGCAGGACAGAGAGCTGGAATTCGATTCATGGGAGGTGTGCACAGAGAGCTGAGCATTCTTCATCCAACAGAAACTGATGTTACTACTAGGCATTGACAATGGAATGAGTGACCGCCTGAATTGAATTTCTTTTTGTCAAGATCAAGAAAATTTCAGATGAGAAAATTTTAATGGTGAACAGCATATTTTAAAAAATTCTTGAAAGTGCCTCCCAGTGAGAATTAGGCCTTATATATACTTAGCCCGGTGAGTATGACAAAACCAACAAGATTTTCAGCTGCGTAAGAATGTTGCTGCCTTATTTTCTTACCTCTCCTCCCTCCTCAGTACCAACCCAGGAAGAGAAACCAACTATACATCCATTTCCCCAAATCTAGGGAGCCAAACTGAGGAAAGGGAGAGTCTTGAACTTTACTGAAAGTTTGTAATTTTGACTGTTGCATTAGATATTTTAATTTCTAGTCTGCCTAAGAAGGGTAAGAAAAGTCCTAGGGTCCACCTGAGTTTATGCTTAGAAGCAATTGAAAAGATCACCCCACTGAACACATTTAAAAGGGAGAGGGCAGTAAATAAACTTGCTTTGTGATTACCTCCCAGGACTCATACTTTTGCATCATGTTGGATGAAGAGACATGTTCTCTGATTGTGGCAGGTGCTGAAGATGCTTGATACCAGGCTGTACCCAAGAACACATTCAATAAGTGGTATTTGGGAAGTGTGGTGAAGGTGACACGTGTCAGTCTAAGACAGGTGGCCAGCGTTAGTTCATTACTTGACTTGTGAGTATAGCACAGTGATGGTTGCTTAGAAAATCATCATTTCTACAGCAGACTCTCTTGCTGGCCCATTGAGACATCCTGTTTCAGGCTGGTGCCCCATCTTCCAGTTGCTGAAAGTGTTGGCTGGGATAAGCTCACACCTACATCCGTTTCCTAAGAATTCTCCTTAGTTGACATGAGTCTCGTTATATATAAATGTCTGGAAGATTATGCCCACCCTCCTTAGGTGGTCCACAGCCAATGTCTGACAAATATAGGGGTTCAAAAATCTGACTATCTTTCCTCAAAATGGGACAACTTTATAGGTCTTTATATGTTCTAGAGCTTTCCAGGAAATCAACTTAATGCTGGATTTCAGCAAAATTACATCTTTACTTAGCTTATTTCCCTGCTCTATCCTGATTTCCTATCTTTTTAACAGGTTTCTTTTGAGAACTTTCTTTTAATAAATCACTTCCATAAAAACCCCATCTCAGACTCTGCTGCTAGGGAATCTGACATAAGACTAGGAATCATTCTAGAAAGTTTACTTTAAAGAGGGAGATTCTGGAGTTAAATTATTCACTGGCCAAATGACAATGAGGACACCATCACTGAATTTAGGGGAAGCGTCAGTGATTCTTGGCATGATGCTGAAGCAGGGAACTTGCCTGTGAAGAACTGGCATGGAATATAAGTGGAATGGGAAACTGGCTTATGCAATCTAATTGGAATTTTATTGAAATAATAATTAGAGGGCTTGTGGAACTGGGTGTTGGTATAAAGCACCACCGATGCACTGAGGAGAGAAATTACAGCTTTGTGTCTGTTAATCACCAATTTGTAGCAAAGTGTGAAATTCAGAGGCCCTCCTTGGCATCTTTTAAAGAGATATAATGTCCTGAATCTGGAGGACCATCTGAGCTGATAACCAGGATTCTTTGGGTTTTAGAAGATAATATGTTCTGCAATTGCAAAACTGCTTTCATCCATTTATTGAGTGATGCTGAAGGCTACTTACATTGCCTGAGGCTCAGAGCAAGAACATCCTCTGCATCAAGTTCAGGCTGTTGCTTTGTCACTTGAGCCATATGGCTCAGCTGATACCATGTTATTAGAGATATTTGTACTGAGCAAAGTTGCCATGTGGTGTCTCTGGAAAGCCTCAATAGGAGTTAATGTACACACCCCTTAGGTTCTGGAGCAAGGCCATGCCATCTGCAAAAAATAACTATACACTATTCAGGAAGTAGCTGCTAGAATGATACTGGATCCTGGTATAAACCAGTTATATGATCATGGGGCATTAAGTGAGTGTGCCGACAGCCATGTTCATCATGAACTACATGTATCAGACCCACCAACTCTAAGATTTAGTAGACCCAGGAGCAGTCCATTGCAAGAAGTATAGAACTTCTGGAATTAGGTACAGAGGTCACAGTTCAGCTGCATGAACAGGTGGCCCTGTCACTCACTGTTGTAGCACTGAATACCATCTCTTAGTTCATGCTTGCAGGCTCATGGGGAGTGTCTTCTGATCATTTGATGGAAAAGGAGACAAAATACACAAATAAACTGTGTTTGACTCATAAAGAAGTCGCTCTGATATATTGGTGCAAGCCAAAAAGTAGCAAGTGTGATTGCAGGACAGCCCTTCTCATGAATAGCCCTCTAAAACAGTGGTAAGTGGAAGTCCTCCCAATGGGAAGTATGGAAGAGCTTTAGCTGGTTAGCTTGGTCATCTACTTTGTATGGACAAAGAAGTAGCCTGAGTTACAGAGTCATGTGCAGTGATAAATTGCTTTACTGGTTTGTTAGGAGTTTGAAGAGAGCAATATTGGAAGGTGACAAGGAGGTCTACAGGGGCATCATATATATGGACCTGTGGGAGCAAAATATGAGGATCTTTGTGCCAAATGTTAATGCTCACCATAGAGTATCTATTGCAGAAGATTAAAAAAGACACCCTACTGTAGAGGATGACTTGGTTAGTAGATGATAGCTAGTCTCAATCCTCAGGCACTCCTTAATTACACAATGGACTAATGAAGGAAAAAAACACAGTGATAGAAATGGAGGCTATATCTGGGTTCCTAGGCATTTTGTTTCCAGAAATGAAAGGTGACAGACTAGATTTCCTCTTACTAAGGCTGATCTCGTTACTGCTGTTGCTGAATGTCAACTTTCTAGTGATAGTAATGGGAACCAACACTGAGCCTTCAATATGACTGTATCTTCCCTGGAGAAGACCAGCCATTCATTTGGTATAAAGTTGATTACATGAGATCCTTTACCATTTAGAAAAAGATAGCAATTCACCCAGATGTGTACTCATACAGCCTAGGGATGCTTTGCCTTTTCTGGCTCGAGTGCTCAGTCAGTACCAGTGTCAGCACTTCCCCCGTGGGATGCTGCATAACTTCTTCTTGTCATAAACTTAAAGTTATAGCTGTTGTCTGGTCACTTTGAGCTTCTCATGCCAGTAGATGATCAGGTACAGAGCAGAGGTGCCAAACTGGAAGAGGTAATTGAGCCTGATCATCATGAGGAGCAAAGGCTGCTGCTATGTCATGGGAGCAGGGATGAATATACTGGTCATATTCTTGGCACCACCATGCCACATTTTAACTATAAGTGGCAGATATAGCAACCATGGTCTGATAAGAGCATGATAAACAAATGCTCAGATCTCTCAGCGATACAGATCTGGGTCTTTCATTCAGGCAAGCCACCAGCAGAGGTGAGGGCCATCTCTGTGTGGTAGAAGACAATTGAGTATTCATTACCTGCTCAGGATCAAATTCAGTAGTTGGGACTACAATTTATCCTGCTGCCCCTTGGCTTATAAATTTCTCCAAACCTTGTAACCAACCAGAACCCTAGACCCTGTGTCTGGATGGAAGAAACTTAATGTAAAATAAAAGTGGCCCTGAGCAGTGCAAGATGTGGAGGCATCCTTCTTTTAAAAACTTCCCTTAGCTGACAGAAATTACCATGTCTGTAAATACCTAGGGAATGGAACCAAGGGCCTGGACTCTGATGACACAAGCAAGATATTTAGAGAACAAAATTTAAGGAGGCACTCATTTTCAGGGTGGTATAAGCAGCTGCCAAGAGTGAGTGCCTCCTAAATTTTACATCCTAGGTCCCTTGATTGCCTCATTCTATTCCTGGTTCTCATTGTACTCTCCCCCAGGGGATGCCCTTGTCCACAGACTTATTGATTCAGTGATACAATACCTTGGCCCTTTTCCTCAAAATGAGTACATTCTGGGGAACATTCATGCTTTAGCTATCTCTGCATGAACAGGCTGAAGCTAAGTCCAAACTTCACCTGAAATCTTATCTTTCTGTAGCTTTCTGTCCTGCTTTTGGTCAATTACTGTGGAAAATAAATGACTACCCCATTTGAACTATACCCATGTGATATTATGGGCACCTGTTGTATATCAGACTATTCTAAACAAATTCTACATTTTGTTAAATTCCATTGAGCTTCTTTGGTATGATACTGTGGCAGATTTGCTCCAGGTCTCAGCTGGTAAGACGAAGAGCCGAGATTGTAGTCCTAGTTTGGATAGCCACCAAACTCATAATACATTATTCAGCAATTGAAGTGTACAGTAGACAAATACATGATTTGCTTTGGTCATCAACTGTCTCATCTCATATCTAGTTTTCTATGGTAAAATGGTTGATACAGGAAATACTTTTTTCTCATTTCTTGTGTTTCTAAAGAGGTGCTTCTGCTTCATCTCTTAATAGAAAACAGTATTAGAAGTGATCCTCCAAGATTCTGTCTCAGTTGCTCCTCTCCTCAAGAGAACTGTGTGTGTGTGTGTGTGTGTGTGTGTGTCTGTGTGTGTGTGTCTGTGTGTGTGTGTGTGTTTAATTAAAGCTACTTGGTGAGATGTGTAGAGTCATCATCCATTGGATAATGTTAATAACACAATGACACATATCTGTACTTAAGAAGAAGATATGGAGGTCTCTGTTTTTTTATCTTGTTTTTGTTTGTATACTTTTTTTAAATTAATTTTTTTAGCGACCTTGGCTAATGAAATCCAGTAAATTTTAGGTGCACAATTTAATAGTAAAGCATACATATGTTTTATGTATATATATATATATATATATATATATATATATATGTATATACATGTATATATATACATAAAATATATATACATGTATATATACATACACACATATATATGTATATATATATGTATATGTATATGTATATGTGTGTGTATATATTGCATTATGTGTGGGAGAAGTGTTATCTTTCATGATGAAGTAGAAAAAGTAAGTTAAAATAACCTTGGATCATAGGCAGTAGTGAAGTAATTGTTAAGAGATAAAGTAGGAGACACAGAAGCCAGATCAGAGAAACTGGAATTAGAACTTAGGTAGTTGGAAACCTACCAAAGAGTATTAAGTATTTGAGGGTGGGTGACATGATTAGTTTTGTTTCTCAAATATTAAGATGGCATGTAGATATACTTTTGGATGGGAGTACAACTAGAGGCATGAAGGCCAGAAATCTTCTACTGTAGTTACACATTGAGCTATATTACTGGATTGGGTCAGGCCAGTGGAATAGATGTCAGGAAGAATTTTGGTTGATTTGGTGACAAATTGAATGTGAAGAGTAAAGGAAAAAACAGTTGGGAGTGATAGTGAAGTTTCTTTCTTGAATAATTATCTTGGTGATAGTGCCATTTACCAAAGTAACACAGGATTAAGAGCAGTATTTTTAAAGAGAACGTGTTGAAAGTATTTTCAGATGCTTACTGTTTGAGTTGTTTATGTTACATTTAAGTGAACATTTCCATTATACAATTGCATTTATCGATTTGTAGCTCAGGAGAGAGATCAGGGCTATATATAGAAGGCAGTGTAAGCCAAGGCAGAGTGTGTAGAGTACTAACAGAGGGCTGAGGACAAAGCCCTTAGGAACACCAACAGTTAAGCAGAGAAAGAAGACACTAACAAAGTGCCATGGAAACTAAAAATAAGGAAATTGTCAGTGAGGTAGCGTGTCATTAGAGGTCAAGAAATGGGGCAAACTGTAGATAGTCTCTCAAATACCCTATCCCATTTAAGTGATAGTCCATCTGCCTCCTACACTCTTCCCCATATCATTCCTTGTAAACTTATGATCCTACTTCAAGTAAGCTCAAAGTCCATTCTTTTGGAAAGTTCCCCACATCCCACAGACACATGTAAAGCACACTTCTTTATGGTTCCATTTGTTTTGATTCTGCTCATCATATTGCATTTTAATTATCTATCTACAAGCCTATCTCCTTGCCAGACTGTGACTTTTGATTTTATATTCCCAGCATTGCTATATTTCAACCTTGGCTGAATCTCTAGTGCTGAGTCTGGTAATTTTATGGAAGACATTCAAAAATCATTTGTTCAATGAATAAAAAGTTATTCAAAAATGAGGAAATCTGAATTGCTAGTGATGAAAAAGACAAACAATATTCAGGGCATATATTCCTTAGGGATAATGTCACAAACTGGCTTAGGCAAGTCACTGTATTTTCTAGGGAATTTGCTTCCTTATTAGTACAATCAAGACATTGGTTAACACTAAGATTCTATGTTTTATGAACAGTTTTATTTCAGCTACTATTTTATTTCTGGATTTAAATAAATATTTTGATTGAAAAAGAATCTTCTCTTTCTACCTTAGTTTTCCCTCTGGTTTTTAAATGGGTCTTGTCTAAGTCTAGAACGTTTGGAGTCTCATTCTCCTTGTGTCTTTGTTACTTTTATTTTCCATGAGAATTTTTGAGCACAATATGGTTACGAATCACAGAACAAGCAATGTCCTAAATACATGTCAGCATGTGTTGAAAGGCTGTGGATGAGAAAATGCCATCACTTCCTGGGTAATTGGAACAAGGAAGAGGACACTATGTACAGAGATTCGACAATGAATTAACCTGTGTCTCCTACTCTAAAGCAGTAATAGGCTCCTTTGTTGCTCATGGCACTGCTTATCATCACATGCCCAGCATCCCTCATGAAATATCTGAAAACCAAGGTGTGAAGATAGGACCTGGAAACTGGTCTCTTCATAGTACACACTTCAGAGTTCCTCAGGGTGTTTTGCTATAGTCATGAATATGAAGACCAGCCCCTCTGCCTAGAGGCTCATTAAACTCTAGATAGGTAAAGGAGATTAGATGGCAGGGCTGAAAGTCATGTTTCTCATTTTATATCACTTTCTTGTATGATTTTCATGGTTATTCATGATTATGAAAGCCCTGAGGATATTAGCTTGTAGAATACTGGTGAAATAGGTCTATTTATATAACCATATTGCTATAGCTCTTTGCATAGTACCTAACACTATGAAAACAGAACCAGGACCTTATGATAATAGGTATTAATATATAAATGCTGACTAATTTAAAAAGACTTTTTATATATTGGTATGAAAATGAATATCTTGTAGACTATATATTCACTTTGCATCATAATGAGTTGAAAATTTTTAGCATTCCAAGTACAAAATCAAAAATATATTTAAGTATATACATATGAAGATGTTCATAATAATAAACAGTTTGAAATAAATAAAATGCCTTTTATTATGAGGTTGGCTAAAAAACCAGGCATTTCAAGCCAAAGTAATATTATAAAGCCATTTTCCTTTTAAAAGGCACTCCAATTTTTGGAGGGAGGTGGGTGTATATTTTTAATGACATTCCAACTCCCCAGTTGTTCCTCCCCTGTCCATGCTGCCAACTTCTAACCGTAATAATGACTCTGTGCTTGGCTATTAGTTCTATATATAAATGGAATGTTGTAAAAATGACCCCTCCCCACACTACCTGATCCTCTTTCCTTTTTCTACCTGGTCATGGTCACTCATGGAAGCAGGACCAGTAAGGGACCGTCAACTATATTTATTTTTTTAAAAATGGAAATACGACTACTTAGCAAAGTTGTTAAATATATGTGATGAATATAACCATATAACCACGATGTGAGGATAGTAGTCTTTTTGTAAATATTTTTCTTGTATCTAATTTCCAAACTTTCAAGAGTTAAATATCTTACATATTTCTAAAAATTGAGTTAAAGAATATTATGACCTCAAGCATTGACATTTCACAAAGATGATACATTGGTTGCGATCCAGGAAAATCAGAGAATTCTGAGGAAGTATAGTGATTTGAGATATTGAAAGATAAAAATAGTAATGGTGGATTTATGTTGTTTTCTTCTCCTGAGAACTCTAGGTAGGTAGGTGTTAGGTAATTGTCCTTGCTTTCAGAGAGGTGTAGGCTTGAATTCTAGCTCTGGTTTCTGGGAAAATTGCATAACCTCTCTGAGCTTCAGTTCTATTATCTGTGACCTGGAGATATACCTCTTTGACAGAATTTTTATAAAAAATGGAGTGGGATAGTATATGAGAAATTCAGTACAACACTGAATTAATTCCTAATTATGTACTTAGAAAATTGTAATTATTTATGCTGCTCGATGTGATGTCCTCCTTGATTCTTTCAATGTACTTATGAAATGGAAAAGAATAACCACTCATTATCTTTCCTTGGTAAGAGGGGAAATGGAATCCCTAAACTGGGATGCACTGGTCCAAAGGCAGCACCAAACCAGGTGAAAAATACTTAAAAAGTGAATGTAGAGTTCTACCTTCTCTACTTATATCAAGCAGGGCAGAGCCTAGGACACATTCAAAAGCCAACTGACTTATTTTTAGGATGTTCTATCTTAAAGTGTGTAATGGGAATAGTGTCTCAAGGTAGTGTTCCAAACATAAAACCCAAACCCACACACTCAATTAACATGAAGTATAGTTTCTTTTTGGGGATTCTGTCTTTCTCCTACCAAAAGAATCTTTTCGAAACTCACTCTTGTGCAAAGAATTATTTTTGCTCCCCAAACTCTGATAAAATCTTGAGACTAGAGAACTTCATAACTAGTGTGATGCTGGTACTTTGAGAATAATGTGACACATCCTTAATTCTTTTGCCAAATCCAGATACCTGAGGTACCCACAGAGGCCTGTACAGGGTAGCAGAGGTCTCAGCAGGGGTCTCAGAAGACACATTTCTGCTTGCTGTTGTTACCTGTTATGTCTAAAGCAAAGTATCTGATGCTGAGCCTCCTTTTTCATTTATTTCCAACACCACCATACTTCACTGGTAATTTAAGGCACAAGAAAAAGTCCTTATCTTGTTCCACTTAGCCAAGTGTGCCCCACTCCAAAATTATCTTGTATTTTCAATGATAAAACTGTTACTAGAAACTAATCTCACCTATCCTAGAGAGTAAAAGCTTATCACTAGGATGACTGTCTCAACACAGGTTCTTGTGTCGGGGTTCTCATGAAGCCAGAACTGTCATTATTTTCTGCCTACTAGTCTAGCCTTCCAATAGCACCATCTTGTTTCTTTATACTGATTTTATATTAGGAGATAGATGGCCCTTCTCTGTCCTTGGCTCCAGGCTAACTCAATACACCTAGATAAGTTTTAAAGACTTTGAATCTTGTGGAGAATCATTTAAGGTCTTAATCTTTCCCTCTGGAAAGATCCTTGGGTTTATTTACAAAGTTTCCCAATTCTTCCCAAGAAGCAAAACCATGCATATTCACAGTTCTTTCATGCAACAAACAAAACTGTACTACCTAAAACGAGACCCTTTCATAAATAAACTTTGCTCCATATAGCCTATTTTATTCAGAGCCTTTTAATGTATCACATGTATTATTTTTAACTTACTCTTTATATTTATCAAAGTAACTTGGTTACATAATTTTGAAAAGCCAAATAGCAATTACAAATGTAATATTTATTGAGTATTTACTATGTGCCACATACTGTTCTGGATATTTTACATATATTATCTTATGTAATCCTCACAGTTACCCTTTTGGAATAGTACTCTTGTTATCCTCATTCTAAAGATGAAGAAACTGAGGCTGAGAGTTGTTAAATGACTTACGCAGATCACATAGCTATTGGACTTGGTCTTTAGATCTAATGTATAGCTCTTCTACTGGGACTTCCCATCACTTCCAACCTGGATTAGAGCTGTTGTTTTCAGGATTCTTTTTTTTTTTTTTTATTTGCGCCCTCATCTTGGTGGAGCAAATATCTGAGGATCTTCCTAGGGAATAAATTCATGAGCTATAAATTTTGGTATCATGGATATCATTCAGAGATTGTGTCATCTGTATTAACAGACTGTGTACATTTCTTTTCAAGTCTGCATTCAGTGGCATTACATCAGCAACTTGAAATTGACTATAGTATATTTGCATCGCGAAAATCAGCAAACACTACAAATCAGTGCTTTTGTTTATTTGTGTTTCTAGCAAAGCCAGTTGCTAAATATTTACAAGCATGCCACTGCTGCTACCTGAGCCTTTGGTATATGGGGGGAGGTGTACAGAGAAAATTGCTGTCAATTGGTGTCTTATTAGCATTCCTATCTGCTGGCACTGGCTAATTGACTTTCTTTGATCCACTTACTCTTCTAACATCTTACTATCTTGTACAAGTTTGTGATTTATTTTTCATACATCTTTATCTTTTAACTCTCAGATTTGAAGAGGGGGAAGCAATGAACTTTTTAAGATTCCACCACGCATATTTAGAAATCCTACATTTTTAATTCCACCACACATATTTAGAAATTCTACATTTAAATAGAAGAACCCTCCTTCCTGCCCCCTTCTTTCCCCCTTCCCCTTCACCCTTAGTTTATTGTTTAGGAGAGAGTAGGCCAGGCAAGATATGATGGTTTGGATCAGAGAGGTGACAGCAAAGATAGAGAGAAGTAGATTCACTTGTGAGACTTCTAGGAGTAGGAATAAAGGAAGTTTCAAGGATGTCTCCCAAGTATTTGAATGGATGAGTTTAAAAAGTACCCTTTGTCATTTAAATAGAAGATGAAATCTGAAGTAAGAGCAAGCAGAGCAGTCAGAGAAGGAAGATTAAGAATTTGTATTCGAATGTGTTAAGTTCAAGAAGCCTTTGGGCCATACAAGTACAGATGTCAACTTGGCAGTTGGTTGTATGAAAATGAAACAAAATAGAGAAGCTGTTGCATTTACCTTTGACCTTGGTTTGTTTATTTTTTTCTAGACAAGCTGCTGATTTAGTATAGATGTGTGTATATGTATTTTCATGAGCATTTGCGGTAAAAGGTCAACAGATCCATGTGTAACTTATTATGCTGTTTCGGGGATTTTTGAGAAATTCCATAGAGATGTCCTTTAATCAGTCTGGTCTTTGGGCATCTTGATGGCATCTGGTATTGAGGCCTTCTGTGAATGGAGCTGTTAGTAAAGACAAAGTCTTCTATCATGGCATTGTCAGGGCCCATACCTCTCTCCTTGCCCTGTCTCTGGCTGGAATAATAGTCTGGACCTTGGAAGTACTTTCCAACTCATGCAGAGATAGAGCTAGCACCCCTCAATTTTCGCCATAAGATACTTCAAGACTTCCTAAGGTATTCTAATTTCCTGAGGTAGTTAGACTGTTTAGTCAGCTACCCTTTGCTTCTTCTTTTGAGAATATGTAAGAATTTCTAGATACCATCTATGACCATAGATACTGAGGGAGACTCTAGTGGCTAGAGACTAGAGAACTTCACAACTATTGTGTGAAGGCTGTACATTGAGAATAATGTGACACATTCTTAATATAATTTTTTCATTCTTTCTTTTAAAATTATCCCCCAACTATTTGTTAACCTACTACCTAAATAGCATCTTATTGAACTCAATACTTCTTCAAAGAAAGCTGAAAATTTCCCAATCTGTGGCCAGAGAAGTAATAAATAAGCTTTAATCCTATTTTAGCCCAAATTTTGTGGTTATTTAAACAGCATTATATACTCATGCTTTTGACCCAATAGAGACCTAGGACACATCTTTCACAGTTTCCCCTACTCTCACACTGCCATCCCTTTCTATCCAGAACCTTCTAGGTTGGCTTTTGTCTTCCACTTCCTATCAGGTGGGGAGATAAAAACTTAATATCCTCCATCTTTCAAATCTATGGTTCCACTTTCAGACCATAAACTTTATTTTCTGTAGGGGCAGTTTCTGGAATATAAAAATTCAATTTCTTTCTTGACCAATTATACTCTTCAAAACTAATGTTTATATACTTTACAAATGTCAACTTTGGGAATTGATACAAACAGTGATCCCTTTTTTCTCTCTTTGATTTTTTTTTAACAATATGACTCCTTTCCAAAGCAAAGTCTGACTTTTAAAAAATGCTGTAATATAAGAGAGAAATAGAAAAGTACATTTGTCTGTCTATCTATCTATCTATCTATCTATCTATCTATCTATCTATCATCTATCATCTATCTTTCATCATTTACCTACCTACCTACCTACCTACATATCTACCTACCTATCTACCTACCTATCTGCCTATCATCCATCTGTCTGTCTGTCTGTCTATCTATCTATCTATCTATCTATCTATCTATCTATCTATCATCATCATCTATCTAATCTATCTTTTATGTGAATGGTGATTGAAGTAGTGAGTTTGCGCATATGTAGAAACTTTTTTATAAAAAGCTTAACAGAAAGAAATATCTGCACCTAGTAGGTGGCAATGTGGGCTAGCCCAATGGATAGTTTATGTTTGGTTGCTGATAGGAATGATTCAGTACGAATGAGATGTAAGAGATAATAATTTAAGAGCATGGATTACTGAGGAGTCAAGGGAGAAGGAAATCCAAGGTGTCTGATAAGAGTTTGGGAGACTTCTGTTAAAAATAAGAGGAAAGGCAAAGGTGCTGGCACATTTGCAGACTCAGTAGTGAGACATGTGGGAGTTCATTATTAATAGTTTCTACTTTCTCATGAAGCATGAAGTATGATCATTAATGTGAAGGAGAGGATAGAAGTAGGTGGAAAATGTGACGAGAAAGGTATGAGATTGTAACTGCAGATAATAAGAGAGCAAGAGAAATACCAAATACAAAATCTGGATTTGGTGATCTTTAGAATCCTGTTAAGTTCTAGATGTTTGTTAAGTCTTTTGCTGATTTATTGAACATGTGTTTTTCTGATCAACAGGAGTTGAAGCAAGCATCTTCAGAATTTATCCTACCCCATAATAACATCTCATGAGCTTTTGCCAATTCTAAAGTTTTGTCATTAGAAGCTGTGAAACCCTCTGCGTCTAGTCTTCCTGACTCAGAGTATAGAGGAAATGGATTGCTCACTAAGATTCCATCAGTGAACAAGTCACTGTTCTGTTCTTCTTCTGTTCTTATTCTTCTGTCCTCTTCAAATTTGTCTGTTTCCTTGAAATGTATGAACAAAAAAAATCAGGAAAAATTAATCTAGTAATTTTTAATTTGTTTATTAGCAGAATCTTTGCCTGTTATAAAATATGTGCATGGAACCCAAAACCAAAACAGGTGAGAGAAAGCCTGCTGTGGTTCAATGATAAGTTAAGGTTCTGAAGCCATGACAAAAGAATCTCTACTTTGTCCTTCCATCTTAAGTTGGTATCTCCATGATGCTTAAGGCTTTGAAGTAGCCACTCTCTGGATCACTACTTCAACTTTTTCTGGCTTTGTCATAGACATGAACTTTTGGTTCTTAAATTATTTAAGACAATTAAGTTATAACTTCTAGAGCTTTTAAAACTATCTGTGAACTAACCCCCTCTTTTACAAATGAGAAAACAGAGGCTCATGGAAGTGATGCGATTTGCCTTAAGTCACTCAGATGGTGTCAGAGCCAGAACTGGAACTCTAGTCTCCTACCATCTAAACCAATGCATTCTACTCCAGTGACCTACTCTGAAGCTCAGCAGGTACCTGCAGAAGATCTATTATTTTCAATCATTCAGAGGAAGCTATATTTAGACTCTAGAAGAGGTATGTTTGGGCCAGCTTGTTCCTCCACTAGCACTGACACACTGTTCATTTAATTTGCTTGGTCTACTACTCCATTAGCCTTATCCTATGGTGGGGCTGGCCCATTTATCCCTTCTTAAAATTTAATCAGACATTTCACTGCTCATCAACACTTTAAAGTGACCATTTAGAGCACTGAAACCCCACATAGCTCTGCTTAATTACTGTTAGCTGACAGATGTCACTTCCACTGTCCTCTCTTCCCTGTCTCCTTCAGTTACACAGACCTAAAGGAGAAGTGAATAGTTTAAATAAACCGTAAAGCAGAAACAAATCAGATTAATGGAGAGACACCAACCCATGTTTCCACCTGATTGGAATCTAGTCATTGAAGAAGTTAAAGGCTGTATCTGGTACCTCATCAGAACTAGAAGCCCACTCTCAATTTTTTTGTTCTACAAAGTGAAAGGGTCATGGGAAGTAGGAGGATGCAGAATGAATGACTGGGCTCTTCTATCTGCCATGCTTGTCATGCCTTTCTTAGGATACTCTGCTCATGCTTGTTCCTCATTGAACTGTGAAATTGGAATTGCAAGAGGAATGTTGCATTTTCATTGCCAAGACTCCTCTCATGGTGGAGCACGAGGAAAGGGAACTGCTTTTGGAGCTGAAGAAAGAAATGTGGCAGGTGACAAGACTCTTGGCATGTAACAATAGGCCCAATTTATTTAGTATTGTCAAATCCTGGTTCTCTCCAACCACACACTCCCTCCCCTGTAACACACATATAAATACTGCTTTCAAGGACACTGTAAACATTATTACAGAAAGCCTCTGAATATGAAAAATTAATTTAAACTGGGATGTTAATAGCTTATTCCCTTTCCTTCGAAACAATTGCAGAATAGGGCTGTGTTTGATTATTTCAGAGTATGAAAGAGTTTCAAATGACTAATTTGTATTCTTGGATTAAAGAAAATGGGATTTACACAGGCTGATCATAATGTACTATGGTAGTTATCTAGTGCCACAATAATGCTGCATAACAATCAAGCATAAAATTTCAGTGGCATTGAGCAATAAATGTGTTTGCAAGCTTCAGGTGCTCTGACCTGACTCGGGTAATCTCATATGGGCTTGCTCATGAACCTGAAGTCAGCTGAAGCATGACTGGGTGGTTTGGATGTTTTGGACCTGGGCTTGCTCATATGTCTAAAGGTTATGAGATATTGAGGTTGATCTGTGATGGACTTGGCATAGGTGATTGGGTCAACTTGGCTCTGCTCTACATGTCTTTTATTTCTAGAAGGCTAGCTCAGACATGTTTTATTGAAATAAAGGAGGGCACAAACACTTTTCTAGCCTCTTCTTGAATCATATAAATTTAAACCCCATTGGCCAAGGTAAGTCATATGGCTTGGTCCAGACTGAGTAGTATGGTACCATAAGATTATATTTAAAATATTGTAAACAGAAATAGAGGAAAGGGTGAATAATTGGGTAGGGATACAATAAGTCTACTATGCCTAAGGATAAAAGACTAAATACTTCCTATCTAATATCAAGAACAAGGAAAGATTTTTTATTCTCACTATTTTTCTCTAACATTAATCTAGAAAACTGTGCCAGTTCAGTGAGGCACGGGGTAAAAAAAAGGCATACATATTGGAAAGGAAGAAATAATTATGTGTTTATTCAAAATGACAGGGTCAAATTTATGGAAAACCCTAAAGAAAATACTAAAAATATTAGCACTAATAAGTGGATTTAGCAAGGTCACAAGGTACCAGATTAATATATAAAAATCTATTGAATTTGTAGATGCTAGCAATTAAAAATTTGAAAATAAAATTAAACAAAAATACTTAGGAATAAATTTTACTATGTAAGGTCTTCTCATTCCAAAGTATAAGATACTGCTGAGATAAATTAAAGAAGACCTAAATAGATAGTTACATGGAACCTTAAATTGAAAAACCTTAATATTATTAAGATAACAATTTTCCCCAAATTTTTCTCCAGATATAATGTAATTTATATAAAAATCCCATTAATTTTTAAATAATTTGACAACTTGATCTTAAAATTTATATGAAATTACAAAACATCTATAATACACAAGGTAACTTAAAAAAACACTGTCTCATTTTAAAACTAATTGTAAAACTATAGTAACCAAGACAATATGGTTTTGACAGAATAGAAACATCTGTCAGTCTGTCTATAAGTCTGTCTATTATCTATCTATCTATCTATCTATCTATCTATCTATCTATCTATCTTTCATCTATCATCTATCTATCTGATTTTAAAAGTAATTATAAAGCTACAGTAGTTAAAACCATATGGTTTTGACACAAAAATAGACACATAGGTTCATTTATGTACTTGAGAATTCAAGAATAGACCTATACTCATATGGCAAATTAATTTCTGACAAAGCTGTTTTGTGGTCACAATGCCAGAGGCAGATGGACCATCTCCTAATTTATAGGTGGGATGATGACACTCCACACACTAAAAGGACTTGAGAAAAAATGTGTTAGTGGGAGTGGAGGCACAAGCAGATCCAGGCTGGCAGGAGTGAGGTAGAAAGAATGGGTTGGGACTTTATAATGCCTGGTTTGGCACTGGGAAAAAGTGTTCCAATGCTGGCTGGGGTTTTGGAAAATCTGAATTTCCTGTTGGCACCTGCCCAGATAAGGGGCAGAATGGGAAGAGAGAAGTGTGGCTTGAAAGCTGTCAGCAGTTAAATATAAAAGATGAAGTCAAAATCTTAGTTACAGTTGCAGAGGTAAATTAATGTCAAAAGGATCATATTTTTTAACAAATAAGGCTGGAATAACTAGAGATATTCACATAAAAAAATGAACCTCAATCTTTTTATCAAACCTTACAGAACAATTGATTAAAAATCTATCAGATTAAATATGAGTTAAAACCATAAAAGTTGTAGAAGAAAACAAGATAAAATCTTTGTTATCTTGAGTTAGTCAAAACTTGCTTATTTTGGACACAAAAAGCACAAATTACAAACTGGAAAAAAATGGAATTCATCAAAATGAAACTTACTTGTTTAGAGTTACTGTTAAGAGAATGAAAAAACAAGCCACAGATTTAGAGAAAACATTTGCAAAAATATATATATATATATGACCAAGATATTATACCAAGAATATGTAAAGAAATTCTATGGCTCAGTACTGTGTCATATACTTCATTTAAAAAATGCACAAAAGATTTGAACAGATACTTCATCCACACAGAAAAGGAATACAAATAGCTAGTAGCACATGAAAAGTTGCTCAACATAATTCGTTGAAATCAAAAAGACTGAAAATTATAAGTATTGTCAAGGATATAGAACTGGAACTTTGATATACTGCTGGTGGTAATAAAAAACACTATGGTCCTTTGGAAAGTTGTTTAACAGGATCTTACAAAATTAAATGTGCACTTACCAGCCACTCCTCCTTTTGATGTCTACCCATGAAAAATGAAAACATATGTACACATAAAGACTTTTATAAGATCGTTTATAGCAGCATTTATCATAAGAGTCCAAAATTGGAAATAGACCAAATATCCATCAACTGGCAAATAAATAAATTTTGGCATAGCTATACTATGGAATTTTGTGTAGTAATAAAAGCTCAAAATATTAATACTCATAATATAATATGGATTAATCTTAAAACATTATTATACATAAAAAGATTATTAATGTAAAATTGAATACTGTACTGTGATTCCATTTATATGTAATTCGAGAAAGAGCAAAGCTATAGTAAAAGTGGATTGTTGGTTTTCTGTGGGTGGAGGATGAGGATTGTCTGCGAAGGGGCGTAAGGGAACTTTTGGGAGAGATGGAAGTATTCCAAACTTAATTGGGTGGTAGTTGTATACATTTGTCAATGCTTATCAAACTGTGTACTTATACAAAGCTTATACTTTATGATTATACTTTAATAAAGTTGAATGATAACAAAATGAAAAAATTACTATCTGCCATAGGATTAGAGGATCTGAACTCTTTTATATGCCTTTTTACTGGCCTCACTCAGTGTGCCAGGAAATACTGCTGTTACAATATTCTTGTTCTTGAACTTATGAAAGTGGTCCTAATGGGGTTAATGGACATTGCCATGGTAATGTGGGTACACAGTTGCCTCTTCTCCAGAGAGATCTGTATCTATCAGGACACTCCTTCTTTGCCTCAGGGCTTGTGTTTGGGCCACATATGTCTTATTGTAGCAATATCCAGTCAAAATGGACTGCAGTCCTCTGGTGCTCTAGACCAAATTAAATCATCTAGTGCCTATGGGAAGGATCTATCAGATAACCAGAAAGACCAAGGATTATGCTGGCCAGAACAGTAGGAAAATAATATATTCTCTTTTTCTTTCTTTCTTTTTTCTTTTCTTTGAGTCAAGGCTAACCATATTGATTTATCATCTCTCTCTCTCTGTTGATTTTTTGGGCATAAAATCTACTTAATACTTAAGTCTGCTTACCTGGGGTTTGGCAGTGCTGACCACATTAGGATATGAATTTTGAGATTCAGAGTAGTGATGACACGTTAACACTTATATACTGTGGTTGGGGAGAAAAGAGAGAACTGTTGATTTTTGCCAAATGTCTGGTTATTTTATCTAGTAGTTGGAGAATAAGCAATTACTGATTGCTCATCTGAATTTAAATGGCTATTCATACAATCATATTTTGTTAGTATTAAAACTTTGTTGCTCTATTGGTATGTCTCACTTTGGAGAATGCTCACAGATATGCATGTACAGGCAATACCTAAAATGTATTACTTGATAGTGGATGTGGTGTTGAAAGGGCATGCCGGTATTTAAAGGTTTGTATTGTTTAGTAACTACAGACCCAATAGTGTAGAACCTAAGTAAAAGGATCTTGGAAGTCGTTTTGTCTAAACTCTCATTAAATACATTAGGAAAATGCAGCACAAAGAAGTTAAATGATTGGTCCTAGGTAACAAAGTATGCCCATGATACATTTGGGACTAAAACTGATGTTTTTCTGACTCTTGTTCTAACATTCTTACCCTTATACCATGCTGTATACTTCAAGGATAATAAGAATTCAATGCTAAATAAAAGTTGTGTTAAGGCCTTACATTCTAATACAATGTGTTGATTCTACCCAATATCCGTGATGTTCAAAGGAACCCATACTTGTAGGCTCACAGCATTATTTTAGTTGGTAAGAGCAGAAGGTAGCTGGGTGTGGATTTTAATAGCTCCTAATAGTAAAACAGAGTAACAACCTCATAGAATTTGATTCTGTTTTTAATATGTTATAACAAATTCACTTTACTCCAAATGAATGGTGGTTCATGTGGCTCCAGGATGAATTTCTTTTATAAAGGTTCTTACTCTTTAAGAAATATAGACATGGCCATAAAACCAATTCTGTCTTTTACCTCATTGCCTCCTCTTTCAACCGGTAATAAATTGTTGGCTGAGGCAAGTAGGCACACAAATAGGCAGTGGAAAAGCCCTCCATCAATGAAGAAATTTATCTAATAGTCTGAGAAATATTTCTTTATGTAATAAATATTAGAGGTAGGAGATATGAACCAATGAAGAATGAATAGACTATAAAGTGGCATTTATCAAGGTGATGGTAAATATCAACCTTCAAAAAAGGACAATATGTAAACCACAGTAAGTACCTAAAATTTTTATATGTTACTTTTGCAAGGATTCACCTCAAACATATATCTTTAAACAAATTTATTCAAGACTTTTATAGAGATTTTGCCCATAACACCTCTCTGTGTCTTATATTGAAAACTTATTGCTATGTAACATTAACTACATTTTTTTTGTAGTTTGATTTATTTTATTAGTTCAGCAGAGTTCAGTTTATTTCATTTCTTATACCCAGTGCCTCTTCAGGTGATTATTCATATGGACAGAGAATTTCCCGTTCTTATATAATCTTTTGGAAAATGCTGAATGCATATAATTAACTACTGATTGCCTGTTAGAAATGGCTATTCTCCCTCAAGAACTCTTGACTTATTTTTTTCAAATAATTTTTAAGATGTTACTAATTTTCAGTGAAGTCTTCATTGTAGACTTATGTAATTCTTTTCATAGAGCTGTCATTATTTTGTAATTCCTTACAACATGGAGAAGGCCCCTTGTGTGCAAGCACCTGTATATTTTGTATTATATCTCTAAATATCTGCTCATTTTACTATAACTGCAAGGACCGAAGCATCTTCTTAACTTTAATGAATAGATCATTTGAGGTAGGTTATTGTAAGAGATTTGGACTGCAATACACATGTTAGGCACAGCCACTCTTCACCCCCAAATACACTTTTAACTTCCCCAACTTAAGTAAGAAATTCTCAATTTCATGTCTCATGTTGCATCAGCTGATTGAATTGCAGGTGAAACATTTGGACTAGCTTCAGTCAAACATTTACTGGTAATTTTCTGTTGACCTTTAACAAATAAACAGCCAGATATTTCTCTGGCAACATGGGTTTGTTCAGAAACAATTAAAGAATTGAATTTGGGACATGTGGTCTAATGACAAACCACATGCAGGTTTCAAGAAAAAAAGGAGTGGAAACTCTTATAGAGAAGTGGAAGTTGGGAGAGCTTTTATAAATAAGGAGTGAGCTCTGAAATCAGTGTAGGATGTGAGAGCTCCCCCTTCTGCACCCGATTTGATTTTAAATGAAGTTTCTGTTTATTTATTTTTATACTTCTATGTTTTTAGCTTAGTTGGTTAATACAAATGAGGCAGGATCAGTATATATCTAGAACTACTTTTTATTGAGTATTTACTTTGTATCTAACATTTAGATTAGCACTTCACCTGCAGTATTTTCTTTAAGAGTCACAAAAATCTTGAGGCAGGTTTTACTAGTACCTACATTTTATAGGTAGATGAGTTGGAACTCAGATAGTTTGGACAATTTGCCTGAGGTCACTGACCTTATAGCAAAACTGGACTTGAACTCACACTTGTATGATTCCAGAGGCCCTGGTCCAAACTTAAATCCTGTGGATTGCAGTTGAAGCCTTTGATGGGTCTCATTCCCCTCTGCATTTTCACCCTGTTTTAGCATTAAGCAACCTGATTTTTGTTCTCCCTTTATTTTCAGTAATTGACAACCTACATTGCATTTTGTTGGTTTCAGTAAATGGTTGCCGAATGAATGCATGCATGGGAAGAAATGCTAAGCCTTAGGATTTTTCCACTGACCTTGAATGACTTCTTATTTAATTTGTTAAAACACAGGTGATAATGCAGCGGTACTAAGAAGGACAAAGAGAATCAAATAACCAAGATAAATGTTTTATTCCAAACACTAAAAATATAACATTGGAATGAAACAATGTTATTGTTTTTCTTCCTCCAAAGAGTACAGTTATTCATGAAATGAAAAACAAAGACATTTTATAGTGTTTTTATGAAAGAGAAACATATATCAGAGGCATAATAACATTTTTGATAATAGAGTTTTGCCTTTCTTCACCAAGCCTATCTTACAACATAAATTCTTAATGAAGGAAAAGATCAACAAACCACAGACAGATCTTTTCTATGAGAAATAAAGCAATTAGGAAATACAAAAGAAAGGAAAGAAAAAAGCTCAACAAACTGGAACTTTTATAAGCATCATAAGAAAATCAATAAAATCAAACCTACTCTTAAGGCAACCAGTCTATTCAAGCATTGTTACACTATCTGATCATTACAAAGAACTCAGGGGGGAAGGTTACAGTGAAATTAAACAAAGCCAAAAATGTTAGAAACAAGCAAATCATGTGAAAACCAGCTTTAATTCTTTGCAAGGATGTCACTTCATAAAATATGTTCTTACGCAGTAGGAGACCTGTAGAGATCTTCAAATGAACTGAATTGCAGTAGAATAGACAAGAGTTGGGATTCACTTCCTTTTCTTATTTATCAGTCAATAATATTGAGTTACAATTGAGAGCATAGAGCCTCACTAGATAATGTAGGAAGAGACTGCTTTCAAGTGCTTTATTTTTCCCACTGGTTTCAAAAATTCTTACTCATCCCCTAAGAGCCATATCAATTGCTGTGACAATAGTCTCCTCTAGGACACTATCCCTGATTTCTTTAGGCAGAGTGACTCACTTCCTTTTCTGAGCTGGGCAGCAATTTATTTGTTTCTAAACTCTACCCTGCATCTATCTCTCTTACAGCCCTTAGCCATTGAATTGTTATGATTTGTTTATAGTTGTCCGCTTAGATTGAGAACCATCTTATTGACAGAATCAGTATAGAGCAGGTGGTCAAAGAGTATTTTTTGAGGGATGAATAATGGAATGAAACTAGAAAACAGAACCATTGTCTTAATCTGTACCTATTAACCAACCTCTGATGATTTATAGTATTCATTCATTCAGCAAGTATTTATTAAGAACCTAGGCACCTTGTTAGTCATATGGAAATTAGACAATGCTTCAATCAAGGAGATTTCAGTTCAGAAAATTGGTAAACTCGTTAAAACTTCTTTCCTGTAAGGTAAATTAGATGTTATGTGTTTTTTATCACATTGTATTCCCAGTGGAGAGGAGTTGTTTTTTTTTTTGGACAACTTTGTACTCTTTTGAACATCAGCAAGATTATTATGTGTGCTGGAACAGACTATTATGTTTCTTTAAGAATCAGAGTGTTTCTCTGAGCATCGTGGTTTCTCTAGGTTCTTGAGGGTCAGAACCAGGCACAAAATTTGACTTTGATTCAGAGAAGTGCAGGGCTCATTGTTTCCAGGAAAAATTATTGCATCATCATCTACAGAGTTGTGGGTAGGAATGTGGGCTTTATGAATTTTACTCTACAGCTATATGGGCAGAAGCAAGATACATTTTTATTTCTCTAAATCAAATTAAATGAATTTTTACATTTTTTCATTGTCCTTTTTTTCCTAGGAATTTTGGGAATCCACATGTACCTCCAAAAGGAAGGCTACTGGTCTTTAATCCATCACAATCCAAACTGAGATGTTCACTAACCAGGATTTCCTCATCCATCTTCTCTATCCCACTATATGGGGCGGCTTTATCTAGGGCCTTCAAAGCTATAGCTGTCAACATCATGGTTCTTAACTCTGAGATTTCCAACATATACGAGCCACCTGATCAAAGGTCCTATCTCCTTGACATCCTCCACTCATGCATCTCCCCTAAATTCTGAACTTTCTTCATCTGTCTTAGGCCATTCCCTTTTAGCTACTTCTTCCATTGACAAATCTCAGGGGTATAGCCTCCACCCTATGCATAGACTTTAGCTCTTTCCTCTGTAAGTATTGGTTTTTAACAACAAATTAGTTTAATTCTCTCGTGGAGAACTATGGATTTCATGGTACAAAGACATATCTTCTCCTAAGAGATCAGTGTTGTGTATCTATTGCTTTCTAATTCTTCTCCAGTAGGAAAAAGACATCATACATAAATAAATTATCCTGACATACATTTCATAATTTTGCATTTTATAGCATTTAATCCTTTGAAATAATATTGAATAAATATTTGTTGAGCATCTACTATGTAGGATACAACATGATAAAGACATTTTCTGCAATTAAAAAAACTCAGTGAGGAGCATAGGTCCCTAAGTGGTTATTCTACAACTGTGAGTGATGGTCTGACTGATTATTTCTGAGAATGAGTCTTTTTTTTCTATGTTCCTGTTTTTCTCTCTCTTTTTTTTCATACTTAAGCACAGGTGCAAGTTACTATCATCTGTGTTGCTGAATAGGGAAGCAACTCAGCATTTAGGCTTAGTAATGCCAAGAACCACAGACATTTCTGATACCTTCTTTTTCATTTGGTTTCAGCTCTTTACTCATCTCTCTTATAGTAAAAATAGGAGTCATTGGTGTCTGCAGACACCTGCTGGGTGCAGAGAATAGCTCCAGGTGCTGCTATAATGTATAGTTCACCCAGGCAGAAATATTCCTCATTAAGACAAAACTCTGCCAACAGAGATGTTTACCTGGCTTTTCCTGCTGTGTGGTACCTGGATATTGACTGTGATTCCTCCACTGGGTTCACCTAATCCTAACATTATACCATCCTGAGAGCAATTATTTAATTGGGTCTTTACGAAAATAACAAAATAATTAGTTAAAGTGCCAAGGGTCAATATTTGGAATGAGAATTCTATTAATATAGGAATAGGAATGTAAATATAATACATAAATGGATAACATTTATTGAACTCCTTGTATACAGGTATTGTACTAAGTGTTTTCAGTTGAATTAACCCATTTAATTTTCATTGCTTCATAAAGTAGATGCTATTATCTTTCATTTTATATGTAAGGAAACACAAGCTTTGAGTGTTTATGCTCAAGGTCAACAGAATGAACAACTGACAGAGCTAAATATTTTGGTCTCAGCACTCATGCTCTTAACCATGAGATTTTACTGCCTCAGAATATGTGTAAAACCTGGAGCTGATAGTCAATGCTATTCTAATTTTAAACTGTTAATTGCTTTTCACTTCCAGAGAAAATGCCCATATTCTTGTCTTCACGTGGTCTTCATCAAAATTACTGTTATATATTTTAGGGTACTTTTAATAGTTTACAGAAAATTATAGTTGTTGTGCATACCTTTGCTCCTGTAATCCTTATCAAGTGATTTTCATGAAAATTTGTTCTCATGTCTGCTAAATGTCTGCCTCTAATTATTCATGGAGTGTATTAGCTTCCAATTGGTACTGTAACAAATTACCACAAACTTAGTGATTTAAAACAACACAAGTTTATTATTTTATAGTATGGATGTCAGAAATATGGCATGGATCTCACAAGGCTAAAATCAAGGTGTCTACAGGAATGTTTTTTTTTTTTTTTCTGGAGTCTTTAGAGAAAAATCCACTTTTCTGTATTTTCTAGCTTCTAGAGACTCCCACATTCCTTGGCTCATGACCCTTTCATCTAGAGTTATCAATGACTGGCCACATCTTCCTTGTGCTGTATCACTCTGACACTGACTCTTCTGCTTGATCTTCCACTATAAAGGACTCTTGTGACTACACTGGGCTCATCTGAATAACTCCCTTTATCTAAAGTGAGCTGATTAGCAACCTTAATTTTATCTGCTGCCTTGAATCTCCCTTGCCTTGAACTGTAACATTTTCACAGATTCTGAAGATTAAGATAAGGATATTTGTGGGGGGCTCATTATCCTGCCTACTGAGAGATAGTTTTACCTATCTTTGTCTAGACCTTCTACCTGCTTATCTCTGCAGTCTGAATCAAAGGTCTCTCTCCCTCTTCTCATTCTCTGCTGTCCTGATAATCTTTGAGAGGTTATATTAGCATGAAAAGTATTAGGGTGAAAAGATACCTTTTGGTTAGGAGTGAGATAAAATTAAAGTTTCCATTGGGGAAAACTAAGGGCACTCATAACATTTCCTCTGTAACCCTAATACATTCTCTTCTTTGCTAGAGCAACTAAGAGCCATTTTTGCTTTACTGTCATCCTTCCAGTGTGACATGAGTTAAGTTATTAATGGTTCTGAGAGGGCTTAACTAGATAGAAATTAGGACCTGGGGCCTTAGGATTGGATAGATAACTGAAAACTCCAATTTTTAGTAGATACAGTGCGATTCTTGCAAAAACATTTTTTTTTTGTAATCACTAGTATTATTAGTTATGGAGCTTTTGATAATCTGGCCCGACTTACTCATTTTACAGATAAGGAATCCAAAATTCTAGAAATATAAAATGACTTGTCCAAGGTTCTACTGCCAATATATTACAAGGTTGGAATGAGAATTCAAATCACTTTTTTCTAGTTCAACCCATTTCCTTCCATTAAGTGGTGACCCCCTTTACACTGGGTCCAGTGCGTTCAGCGACTTGTCAAGGGCCACACAGTTCTAAGCTCAAGAAGACTATAGCCTATGATTCCTGATTCCTGTCCTCCAGTTCAAAATGATGAACTCTTAGATGTAGTATTCTTGGGGATGTGTTCCAATTCTGGATGAGGTGTTTCATGTGTATTAGAATAATGAGCTCTGAGTAACTAGACATAAGGGAGTGAGATTGATGACAGCTGCTATTTTTGAACACTTCCATTGTGCCAAGCCAGGTACTTCACTGACCACGTTATTGACATTTTGTCACTTAATCCTTACAGCAGCCCTATGCCTCCCTGTGATAAATATTACTTAGATTTATCAACATATTATCTATTTTTTTCCCCAGGCATAAAGAGGACTGTACTTTTTAGGTCTAAGGTAGAAGAGGTTGTGAAGTCACAGCCAGTTCACATGAGTGTGACACGTGAGTAGAAGGGACACACTTCACTTCTAAACTGAGAATGTGTGAAGCCCTGTGTAGTCCTTCAGACTCTCTCCTCCTCTCCTCTGTGGCAGTGACAGAAGCCCTGGATTCCTGGTTGCTGGAATGGGGAGTGATTGTGGATGGTAGAGCACCTTGCTGACTGGTGTGGGACATACAGCTTGAGTGGCAAATACACTTTTGGTGGGTGCATTTTTTGAACCTTTAGGATTGCTAGCTGATATAAATAGGAATTATTATCTCCAATTTTAGCTGATGAAATTTGGGAGTAGGCTGCTAGGCCAGTCAGGTGATCACTGGTAATTGACAGAGTGACAAAGCAGGGATGCAACAATTTCCTGTGCACTTGACTTCTGAAACTATACTAGGAAGCCGCCTCACCACACTTACTGCCTCCTAGTAGGAGTTAGAGGAAGGGGAAATGTATCAGCTAGAGCAGGGGTCTGCAGCCTCCGGGCCACAGACAGGTACTGGTCTGTTGCCTGTTAGGAACCAGGCTCACTTCACAGCCAGAGGTGAGCAGTGGAAGAGCCAGCGATGCTTCACCTGTATTTGTAGCCACTCCCCAGCACTAGAATTACCGCCTCAGCTCCACCTCAGATCATCAGGCATTAGATTCTCATAGGAGCACCAGTCCCTGGTGCCAAAAAGGTTGGGGACCACTTGTCTAGAGGATAAGCTGCTTTTGAGGAAAGGTCTGCACGTTTGTATAGCCGAGTCTGGTCTCTTTGGTGTCTTTTCCTCTCCGAGGCTTTAGAACTTTATTTTTCTGTATTCACTTGTTCCCTGCTTTATTCTGAGCCCATGCCCTCAAAACATTTCAAACCCTTTAACAAATTAAGCACAGTTCTAGTTTTCCCTCCACATTCGAGGGCATTTTGTACATGGCCTTGAATGATTTTTAACATAAATAGGTCCTCCGTCTTGCTTCCTCTCTGTAGTCCCTGAGAAGTGTGTCTGCCTGCTTCCATCCCTTTCATGGAAGAAAACAGTTTCTTCTGAACAAACAAACAAAAAGAGAGAAAAGTGAAAGAGGGTGGGAAATACAGGGAACAAGATGGCTGCTTAGCTGAGATGGCAGGGTAGACCTGTCAGTCCAGCTGGCGTGGAGAGGAGGCAGAAACCACATGGCACCTGGTGACTTGGTCATTCCAGATGTGCTTTCCCAGGGGCCCCCACTTGTATTGCATTTTCACCCTTTAGGCTGGGCAAGTTGTGGGGAAGAAGGAAGTCACTCAGCCTCTGACTGAATTCCAGAGAATGACTGTGGTTGAGAAAAGTGAACTGTTAGAAAACAGTACTGGATCCAGCTGCTTTGCATAAGGCTTATGGCTGTGTGCCGTAAGACAGCAAGAAGCTGCTTCGGTCAATGATTTTAATATTATTATCACTCTTTTTCAGTGAGAGAGGAGTTTTGGCCATAAGTGAGAGAAATCACAAAGTGAGAGGAGTGAGAGATGAGCTAGAGGAATTTTCAATCTTCATTCTCTCCCCTGGAAGGGTCTTAGAAAGGTCATGAATGCTCACAGGGCTAGCATCTTGCTTTGGAGCAAACCCCTATATGGCCTGGGAAGGCAGAATCAAATCCTGGGGGGAGAATTTCAAAGTCAGGTTTCTAGGAAAAATATTAAAGACTGTACCTAATAGACCTACATTAAAAGGAAGTTATCTCAATGGTATTGTGCTTCTTTTAATTGGAATGAGTTTAAACAAAAGTGAGGAAACATCTTAAGAGGGACTCAAACAACTGACAGGCAGAATTTTTGAAATCGTGCTTTGTAGTTGACCTCCTTCAGAATCAACTAAAAGACTTGTTCAAAATGCATATTTCTGAGCTTCACCTCAGACTTAGCATTTGAGAATGTCTTCAGTTAGGGGCTAGAATCTGAATTTTCTCAAAAAATCTTTTGTACTCTAACGACCTTTCAGATAGTTATGGTCGGATGACTTTGTGAGGCACTTTCAATTCTGAGAATTTGTGACTTATGTTCTAGAACTGCTTTTGCTGTTGACAAGATATGCAGTTTTCAACAAATTATTTAATTCCCCAATTTCCTCATCTATCCAGATGATCTTAGATGTATTTGAAGACTTAAAAATTAATACATATTCCTGGCTTCTGCCATTGAAAATTCTGATTCAGTAAATCTAGGGTAATTTGTTTGGACAGCCAACCAGGTTTGAGAATCACTGAACTAAATTATTTTGAGGATTTTCTAGCATCAAAATTTCATGCGTCTACACTATATGAAATTATCAAAAATGTGTCCTACTCTATCTTACTCATATCTTTTTCAGCCAGGATGTTTTAGAAGCTGGCTATCTTTTTTGGACCAACAAAGTTTTGATCATTTATTTATGTTTTCCTAAATCACAGCAAGGTTCACATTATTCAGGAATGTGCTCATATTTTTTTTTCTTTCTTTGTTTCTTTTTTCTTTTTTTTCCTGCTAGCAAATAAAGAATCATACTGCTATAATACTAAAACATGTTCAGGTATTAACTTATGTTGTACCTACCTGCTTTCAAGAGAATTTTTGTTTTTTGACCATGTGGGGACTTGGCCTCAGAAGTCACAAGGCTCCTTGGATGATGATGGAGGGTTGTCTGCTCTTTACACCACACTCAGTGGACTACAGTGAGGGATTGTTATGAAGCTGGGAGGTATTATGACTCTTTTTATTTTCTCTTACAGAGCAGAAATTATGAGTCACAATTCATTTTAATCACAATACTCTCTACCTTACTTACAATACCATGGGACAGAAATTTCCCCAGTCTTTTATAGAAACACACAAGTTAGACAGGCATGATTTTTTAAAAAGGGAAAATTTAAGGGAGGAAATTTTGGGGTCATACATGTTTTTATAAGTATTGTAGATATGTAGCTTATATTTTAGAAAGGCTTCAAAGAATATGTGTTATATAAAAAAAATAACTGTAGCTATTCAATATACATATTCTTAAGAGGAAAAAAATATCATAAGTCAGTACTTCCATAGATCTCAGGCACCCTAAAGGAATGGTTCTCAACCTTTTTGGCACTAGGACTGGTGCTGCTATGAGAATCTAATGTCTGATGATCTGAAGTGGAGCTGAGGTGGTGATGCTAGCTAGTGCTGGGGAACAGCTGCAAATACAGATGAAGCTTCACTTGCTAGCTAGCTGTGTGGCCCAGTTCCTAACAACAGTCTGTGGACCAGTACAAGTCAGTGGCCCAGGGGTTGGGGACCCCTGCCCTAAAGGGAAATTTCCCAGGGGTTTTCGATCACATAAAGTTTGAGAGTTTGACAGGATTGTTTTACTAGTGTTTGAGTGGATTATTAAGTGTAAACCCATGTGTTGGTGGCTCTGTCCTAAACAAAGAAGAAATAGATGTTTGAAGTAACCCCTGTGTCCTCAGCCTATAATTGAAACTGAGATGTCTTTATTGTTCTGAAAAAAAATTTGGAGGAGATTCCCAGGCCTGATGTTGGGACATTAAATGGCTTCTGACTTCATCATTTCTAGAATATTTCTTTGTAATGCCTTTGATTGCCAAAATAACCTTTTGTTTTGTTTAAGAACTTTTCTGTTTTAGGGGAAGCAGATGCTTATTAACAATTAACTTTAATCTGTGACCACAGTGAGCTCTTTCTAATTAGAGTGATACTTTGCTTCCTTCTGACCCTCAAGTCAAAGAAATTCATAGTGATCCTCATTCTCAGTGAGCACAAAACTCACCTGAGGATAATGGGGGGCGTGTATGAATGAATTTATGACATCCACTTCCATAGATCTGACTTGGTAGATATAGGTTTGGGATGTGGCTAAGGAGTCATCTGCATTTTAACAGCAATCTTATGTATAGTTCATCTGGGGAGATGTAGTCCCCATTTTCCTCTTGGCAATGAACTTGTGGTTAGAACGGGGCAGCTTTTTACCTCCTGAGTTACCTCTAGACATGTGTCTGCACACTGGTTGCCTTGCTTTGAAAAACAATAGGCTACAAATTTAAAAAAAAATGTTACTGGAGAAAGAAAAAATCACCCTACTTTTAAAAGATAAGGATGAGAACAAAGAGAAGGGAGTTGGAGAAAGTTGTGTGAGTTTCGAAGAGATTCAGACAAAAAAATGAACTTCACATATAGGTATCAATGGAGACTCGAGAAGTATGAAAACATTACTTTAAGTAAGGACAGAGAGGGGAAAAACAGAATCAAGCATACAAATGACAAGTTGGATTTGATAAAATGTTTTTTTGTACAATTATCTTACTTCAATAATAATTATGTGGTATTCTTTCATTTGATGTTTTATCCCTCCATTTATTCAGTATTTATTGAGAATTGACTACATATGAAGTTCTGTGCTAGGCACTGTCAGAAATTTTTAAAAGCTACACACATAATACTTTCTTTAACTGCTTAAAATATAGTAGGAGATTCAAGGCAAGTTCACATAAAAGGCTACACAGCCACAAAAGGCATGAACAGTGTCACTGGTCAGTGTCTGATTAAGTGCCAAGTAAGTAAAACAGATGCATGTCAGGATGGACCTATCTTGTTCTACTTGATGCCCCCTACCAACCAGATACAACCTGTTCTTTTGTTCTGTTTGCCCTTCATGCATTAGGTCCCACACTAACAAAAACATCTTCAGAAAACATCTTAGTAGAAGTTGGCTTGGCAATCAGATTCCTTTCTCTGACCTTTCAAACCTGTTTACGTGGCTACTTTGCTTGAAATTTCTGATGGTTGTTCATCAGTCTATGTTGTCACCATGCTTGGTGTTCTGTCCCATGGACTTATCTTGGATATTTGTCAGAGATGGTTTTGTTCTAGATACAGAAACCTAATTTGACATAGATGTGAATGCATCCCAAGTTTAAATTATATCAGCATTTATTTTGACTCATTTCTAGGGCATCTAGGTGATTGGGTTTGTTTTCATCCCTAAAACTGATGGATGATAGAAACCCAGAGACCTGCTGGGCAGATAAAAATTATTACAAGGTCTTTATACCTTGCCTTTCAGATTATGACAAAAGAGATGTAATTTTATAAATTCACTAATAGCTTTTATTACTGTATGCCTTTAATCTACTTGAAAACACAATTTATTTAAATAAATACATGTCTGGCTACATACAACAATCCCTAGATAAAACCCAATGGTGCTCTAAAGTGTAGTAAGAAAGATATAGGAATGGTAACTAATTTTGTCAAAGTAACAGAAGAGAACTTTACTTGATTACTCTAAATTCCTATGGTTGTTAAAGCAAGTGTCTGCCTTCCTTATTTCCCTTATATTAGTACAAACCCCTTACCTCTATTATATAGTGTAAAAACTGGCACAGATTATCTTTTTATTATTATTTACAGCTAACAAAGATTATTTACTGCATGGGAAAGTACAATGCTGTCAAGAAAATCCTGTAATAATTAGTTTCAAAGGTGTATATACACATGAATGGGGAAGGAAGTAATTATAAATAAATTCACAGGTTGTCATACAATACATTTACTTTAGAGTAAATATATTTACTTTAAAAATTCCATTGGAAATATATGAAAGCTATGTTTTCTCTTATAATTGAGTTACCAACATTTGTCTCTGGGAATATTTATAAGTTTTCACAATACATTGACTTTCAGGGTATTATGTCATTTAAAACTTAGCTCAAGGACCAAAATTGAGATGATCAATTTAGAAAAAGAGAAGAAAACTTAAGAAGTTTTAAAGAGAATCAATGATCTGGTACATCAGAATAACTGAAACTATTCTCCATCTGTTTTCTTGGCTCCTGATGGGATGTCCTTCAAATATCTTCTGTGAATGATCACTTGACATATCAGAAAGAACTGTGGTTTTGGATTTAGGCAGACATGGATTCAAATCGTATTTCTATTACCAACTGGCCAAATGACTGTTGCAGTCTTGGTTTCCTTATCCATATAATGGAATTTAAATAGATACTTTGTAGTATCAATTAAAGCATTAATTGAGGTTATGTCCTTTCAGTGCTTGCTCAAGTACCTGGCAAAACATAAACACTCAAAGTTAATTCCCTTTGCTTATTCTTTGGAAACACCAATATTTGTACCAGAGAAGATCTGAGTCATGAACAGAGATTTAGATTTCTGTAGTACATCATTGCATTTCTTTTCTTTTCTTTTTTCTTTTTTTTTAAAATTAGGTTTATTGGGATAACATTGGTTAATACAATTATATAATTTTCAGGTATACATTTTAATTTGACATCTGTATATTCTTTACCATGCAAAGTCCAGTTTCCTTCAGCTACCATATATTTGATCCCCTATACCCACTTTGCCCTCCCCCTACCTCCTATATTTGACCCCCTTTACCCTGTCTACCTACCCTCTCTTCCCCCAACTCCTACCCTCTGGTAACCACTAGTCTATAGTCCATGTCCATGAGTCTCTGTTTGTCCTGTTCCTTTGTTGCTTTTAGGTTTGTATCCCACATATAATGCTTCCTTTCTTATATGAAGTGCTTAATGATAATCAGGGAACATCTGAAGAAAGGCATTTGTTAATATTTATATATTAACAAAAGCACAAAGGTAATTCAATGGAGAATGTAAAAATGTTTAAAACAAAACTGCTAGAACCACTGGATAGCCATATGGAAATTCAAAACAAAATATTAAATGCAATCTTTTCCTCATACCACACACACAAATTAATTTGAGATGAATAATGTTCCTAAAGGAAAACATGAAATAACATGTTTGTAACCTTGATGTAAACAAAGATTTCTTAGGACCCTAAAACCGTGAAGTAAAAAATGAAAATATGATACGCTGGATCTCCTGAAAATAAAAATACAACAACCCATGATTATCAGAAGACAGCATTAAAAGAATAGCAAGTCATTATCTGAAGAAGGTACTTGCAATGAATATTTCTGACAAATGGTTCATATCTAAAACATAAAAAAAAAATCCCTCAATAGAAAGGCAACCCTATAAAAGTAGGCGAAAAACAAAAACTTGAACAGACATTTCACAGAAAATGTGTAAAAATGACCAAAAAGCAAACACACGCAGTGTCATAATACTTCATTTTCCACCTAGTATCATAGCTAAAATTAAGTAGATTGACAATATTGATGAAATGTTTATGAAGACATGGAACCATTGGAATCCTTTTATATCTCTGGTGGGAGTATAAAAATGTATAACCTCTTTGGAAAAGTTTGGCAATTTTTAAAAAGTTCAACATTCACCTACTCCATGACACAGCAATTTCATTTCTAAATATTTACTGAAAAAAACAAAAGACATATATCCACCAAAGGACATGTACGAAACTTTTCATAGCAGTGATTTTTCTGATAGTTCAAACTGGAAACTATCCAAATAGCCATCAACCGATGGAGAAATTATGATATATTCATGCCACGTAATACTAATTAGCAATAAAAAGAGCAAAATATTAATACAAATGAAAATATAGATAAATCTCAAAATTATTATGCTGAACAAAATAATCCTGATAAAGAGAGAATACCTTTCCATTACTAAGAAATGTCTTAAATGGACAGAAATAAACTACGATGATAGATGTTAATGCAGTGATTTCCTAGGAGAGTGTTGGATTTTTGAGAGGAACTTGGGAACTTTCTGGAGTGATAAAAATGCTCTGTGTTTTGATTGGAGTGATATTTCTCCATGTATATACACTTGTCAAATTTCATCAAAGCATCGCCTTACAGTGGTGTATTTTATTGGTTGTAAATTGAACTTTAAAAGGTAGAAAAGGGAATGAAGAGAGATATGTATAATTATATAATTATCAGGATGATTCTTTCTTAAGAAAATAATATTCAATTTCCTTAGAATGGTCTTGGATAGTCTTTACAATAGCTCCACATGCATAGAATTTCTATCATTTGTGCTTCTGTATCCTTGGCAAGGAGGTACAGAAAGGAGGCTGTGTAGCTAGGACCAAACAGTGTTCTGCTCCTGCTCTTGGTGTCATGGTCATTTCTGTAACCTCCTCCTTTTTTGCTCTCCTCTCCCTCTCCTCCCTTCTTCCTCTTCTACTTTCTCTTCTGCCTTCTCCTGCTCTTCTCTCCTTTCTTTCATATTTATTTTAACAATTTTGGAACACAAATGTGCACATGAGAAGCATCAGGGGAAAAAAACTCATTTATATTTTATCATTTATACATCAAGATATTTCCATTATTTCAGTTAATTTCTCTCCTACTTCAGATAATCTTTCTCCTATTTCAGACAATGCCAACTGTACAGTTTTGAAGCCTGCTGACCTCTGTTAACTTATCATAAGCATGTGTCTACTAAAACCCTTTGAAAGATGATTTTTAGTAGTACATTTCATTATTTAGCATATAGTAATTTAGCTATTTATTTTGTGAATGTGGATATTTAGTATTATTTTTTTATTAAAAAAACTTTGATGAGCATCTTTGTGTATAAACCTTTTGCATTTATTTTAAATTTTTAATCAAAGCTATATATACACATATTTTAAAGGATCCCTCACCCATTGTCCACATTCTGGAATTGATAGTCACATACATGCTTAGTGTCAACACACAGGAAATTGTTTTCAGTTCCTCATATGATGTGTAGGTTACTTCACGAACCAGGACTTCACTATCTTACTTCTACGTTTTACACTCACAAAACTCAAAAGAGCTATGAGAGTTCAAAATAGTAAGGGTTGCTGTCTCTGAAATGGCAAGGGTAATAAAATACTTTTAGAGATTCTCTTGAACCTCTTTTAATGAATGATAACATATCATTGTACTTTGCCAATTAATACACCTTCTTAGAGACCCTAATTGCAAGATAATTTTTGTTGGGAATTTATATGTCAACTACTATGTAAGGCAGCTTTATAAAGAACATTAATCAGTCTTCAAAACACACGAGAGATAGGTGACATTAATCCCCTTTAAAATGAGCACATTATGCAATATACATATGTTGTATTATTGAACTGTACACTTGAAACCTATGTAATTTTATTAACCATTATCACCCCAATAAATTTAATAAAATGTTTAAAAAAAGAAAAAAATAATGGATAAACTGAGACCTGTCATGGCTAACAGTGATCCTTACTGTCTATAGCTAATAAGTATTGGAGCCATGGTTTAAACTAAATCTACCAGATTTTGCTTCAAGGGATGTAAGTACATGTTTTGTCCATGTTAATAAAATGGCATTCCTTTTAATGAAAGAAGGATTTAATTCATTATGTAATTTTCCAAAAATATCTTTTAAAAATCTTTAATTTAGCTCATTCCAGCTGGCAAGAGCTTTAAAAGAATTACATGCAGTTATTTTTTATTTATGAACCATTTGCATCAAGAGTTTTAGTGAATCCAAATTTTCCTTCTAATGTCTTGGCTGGTATTGGAAACTGAAATAGAGATTGCTACTGAAAGTTTCATAATATTTAATTTTGCTATGCTTAGACCAAGATTCATGACTTTAAGTGAACAATTGCAGTCATTTTAGTTTTTGTCATTTATACAGAGAGGCCTTGTCCTTACAACCCAAATGACTTCAAAACAATCATTTAGGTGCTTCATTAATGTCTCTTATTCTTCATGGTAGCCATCATCAGGACCACTAACAATGACTCTATCTATAAATGGGGCTAGGTACACCTGAGGCAGAGACTTAAGGAGGAATGTGTAGGGTAAAGGTTAAGAGCTTGGGTTCTCGAGTCAGGTAGATCTCAGGTCATAACCAAATTCTGCTACTGATTAGCTGTATGATCTCTTTCATGTTACTTAATTTTGCTAAATCTTGTGTTTGTCCATAAAAAAGAATTTATATTAGTAGTTAACCTGAAAGAATTCTGAGAGCAAGAGAGGTAGGAAGAAAACCAAGGAAGTTTGAGATCCTGGATGTCAAGTGAAAAATGTGTTTTAAGGACCAGGAACTATCCACTAGATTTACAAAACATAAAGACCACAGAAAGCTGATAAGATTTGAAAATTTAGTTGAGTTTGCCCCTGTTCAAAAACAAAACTCCAGGTGGACACATTGAACTAAATGCTTGGACACAGAGAGAAATAGGACATGGCATCAGAAGTACACAGCCATACTGAGTAAAGTAATGAGAAATTTGCCCAAGGTAGCTCACTGATGAATGGAGCTAAGAGCAGTGCTCATATTGTGTTCCATATCACATCCTGGAGAAAAAATGACAGCTAAAAATAAGCTCACTTCTCACTTGGCTGATACTAAGGGATTTTTAAAAAATTAACTGTTTATTTTCTTTTATTTATAGGTATGGCCTATATGTGTACTTCTATATAGGAAGCTTTTGAGTCTCATTACAGCCCTTAAAATAGCTCCCTTTGTCTTAAAACAGTTCCTTTTAGCACTAAGAATCAAACCACTATCTTGGTCATTATCTTTATTAAATGAATTAGTGAGTAGAGAAAATTGTAGTTATTTATTTTTTCCTCCGGGGACAATCTTAAATTTCAGTTATTCTGAATGTTCAACTTCATTCATCTTTACAATTTGGAATATTTTTTGACAAAGCTGATTTGATCTTATAATGCTTCCTGTGATACTAGGTAGCCAGGAGATGCCTATAGAAAAGAAGGGTCAGCCCTCTCACTGTCTGGATTATACTTGAGATACAGCTTCTTTCATTTCCTATTATGGCAAATATCTGTGCTTAATAATTACTGAAGGCCATTAAAATGTCTCCTCTTAGCCTACCCCAGGGTCCTGGGCAATTTGCAGTTATGATGTATGGCTTTCATTATTAGTGAAACTTGAGATAGAAATTCACCTTGGGTGTACTCTGGAATTGGGTTATCTGTGGGGGGTGTTGCTGAGATCAGACATCAAAGAAGGGTATAATCATTCTTAGCAAAGGGATGAGGACTCCAAGGTATTAGTGGAGCTGCAAAAGGCTTCTGATTATAACATTCAGGCCAATCAGTTTCCTGAACAGCTCTGTGTCCTTTTCTCTTCCTCAGTCAGTACAATTATATCTCAATAAAAAATAAAATAAAACAATTTTTTAAAAACGACATATTTCGCACCTATAATGAGCAATATTACCTTGTTATCTACAAAGACATAATCACGCATTTTCCTAATGGTGCCTCTATTGCTCATACACTCTTCAGAAGCAATATGTCAACCACGTAAAAATAATAGCACAATGTTTTCAGAAACCCAGTCTTAGAAATGTGAAAGGGTGAGTGTGGGATTTTTATTTGCTTTTACCAGCAGTGTGACTATTGAGTTAGATGTTTGTTCTTCCAGAGACTTGGCTTTTTTATAAAATGGGAACATTTACCTCCCATGATGTGGACTAACTTTGTACTCAGTAGACATTTTAATAAGTGGTAGGATTTCCCTTAAAATGTTTTATTTATTCCTTATCCTACCCCAAGCACAGGACTCAGCCATAAATCATAATCAATAGTTTCTACAAAATAAAATCCTCTTTCAAAGGATTTGTTGTGCAAGCAATCCTATTAAAAAGTATGTGCCATGAGCACCTGATCTCTCTAACAGTCTAGTTCATGTAAGAGAACTGCTTAGCAGACAAAATTGTTGACTGCCGTTTTTTCAAGTGTGGATGTTGAAGGCTTCTCCTTTGACTCCACCTTGTCTCATAGCCCCTCTTAGAATACTCTTTGGTCTTTTTTTCTTACAGTTCTGCTTGGAGCACTGCAGGAAGGCATCCTCAAAATACATCCAGACAGTGGCAGAATTATCCCCTGTATTGCTCTTGCTCATGTTGAGGGCTTGGTGTGGACCAAGGGAAGTTCTTGTCCATGTGATATCTGGACAACAGGTGCAGTCCTATCAGGTTGACTGTCTGTGACACTAAGTAGTGCTGGGACACTCACAATAAGCCCTCTCTTGGCCATTCACTAACATATTCTTATCAGATTTCCTTATCTTAGATCACTTTTCCAACTCTTGTCTCCTGGAATTGTTCTCTCTGCTTACCTCCTTCAAACTCTCACTTTCCCATTTATACTTCCCTTATCCCTCCACACTGAAAGCTCTCCCCCTACCTTCTCTCAATCTCTTATACAAACACACTCTCTATTTCCATCACATATAGCTCTTAATGAAGTGTCTGAGTTCAAATCATTGCCGAACTCAAACTATCAACCACAGAATAAATGGATCCCCTATACTCCAGGGTCAGTTTGAAATAAATACAATGACTACCTGATGACCTTCCTATTTTCTGAGAGAAGGGAGTATTTTCATCCTATCCAAGGAAAGTTGGCCTTCTTCAACAGAATGTATCTAACAATTTCCTGTAATACATCATAGGGTTGCATAACCTTGGAGTTTTCACGTTAAGATATAGGTGGAACTTTTATATCCTGCTGCATTTACTGTGATTTGGTGGTCACAACAGCAATATATTCTGCAGAACAATATAGCTCTTGTGTATTATTGCTGCCTCCATTATCTTCTACAGCAAAGTGTTTCAGCATAATCTCTAGCCTCAGCCTTATCTAAAGAATAAGGACGATTAAGGATATCATTTCTATATTAGGTGGATAATTTCTATAAGGAATATATTTGCCCAAGAGAACTATCACTTGTGTCTTCAGATGTCTGAAACCAATGTAGTAAAATCATGCAGGAGATAAAATGGCGCATTGTCTTGTCCTGGAGAGGTTCATAAGTGAAAGACTCACACTTGAACTCTTTTTTCTCCCTCAGCTTTATTCAAAGATGATTGACATACCATATAGTTTAATGATTTTTAGTGTATTCTCAGAGTTGTGTAACTATCACTGCAATCGATTTTAGAATATTTTCATCACTCCAACTAAAAACACCTTAACCATTAATGTCACTTCTCACCTCCTCCCTTTCCCAGACCCTAGGTTTACTTTCTCAAACCCAAATCTACTTTCTGTCTTTATAGATCAGCCTATTTTGGACATTTCATATAAACAGGACCATGCAATATGTGATATTTTATGACTGTCTTCTTTTACTTTGAATACTGTTTTCAAGGTTTATCTATGTTGTAGTATGTACTGATGCTTCACTCTTTTATATTGCTGAATAATTATATATTGTATAGAGACTACATTTTATTTATCCATTCATCAGTTTGTGAACATTAGGTTTTTTCTAATTTTTGGCTGTTGTGAATAATTATGCTATGAGCTTTTGTGTATAAGTTTTAGTTTGAACATATGTTTTTATTTATGTTAGATATATACCTAGGAGTTGAATTGATGTATTATATGGTAACTTTATGCATAATTTTTTTGAGGAAGCTCTAGAGACTAATGATACTGTGCATCTTTTAATGTGTTTATTGACAATTTATGTATCTTCTTTGGAAAAATATCCATTCATATATGTTACCCATTTTAAAATTAGATTATTTATATTTTATTGTTGTTATAAGAATTCCTATATATTCTAGATTTAAGTTCTTTAGCAGATATGTTATTTACAAATATTTTCTCCCATTTTCAGTGTTATCTTTTCACTTTTTTTTTTACTTCTATACCTTTATGGAAGGTGTGCTTTGAAGCATAAAAGTTTTTCATTTTGATAGAGTCTAACTTACTTAAATTTTCCTTTGTCATTTGTACATTTAATATAATTTTTACAAAGGTGTTGATTAACCCAAGGTCATGAAGATTTCCTCCTTAATTTTTTTAAGATTTTTATAGTTTTAGCTCTTACTAATATGTCTCTTATCCATTTTGAACTTATTTTTGCAATAATAGAGGTCCAGCTTTAGTCTTCTTTGACTATTGAATTATCTTGGCAGCTTTGTTGAAAATCAATCGATCCTAATTGTAAGGGTTTGTTTCTGGACCATCAGTTCTTTTCCATTGATCTAAATATCTGTCTTATGCTACTACCATGTTGTCTTGATTACTGTAGACTTCTAGTAAGTTTTTAAATTGGGAAGTGTGACACACCCAACATTTTTACCCCAAAATTGTCTTTTACTATTCTGGGTCTCTTGCATTTCCATAGAATTTTAAAATCAGCTCATCAATTTCTGAGAAAAGTCAGCTGAGATTTAGTAGAGATTATACTGAATCTGTAGACTAATGTGGGAGTATTGCCATCATGACAACATTAAGTCTTTGGGTTTGTGAATGCAGATGCCTTTCTGTTTGTTATAGTCATCTTCAATTTCTTTCAACAGTGTTTTGGAATTTTCAGAATATAACTTTTGAACTTTTAGTTTTTTCCTAAGTATTTATTTTGATGCTACTATAAATGGAATTGTTTCCTTAATTTTATTTTGAAATTGTTCATTGCTAGTGTATAGAAAGATATATAATTGGCTTTTTTAAAATAAATTTTTTATTATATATCAGTTACAGTTGGCATGCAATATTATATTAGTTTCAGGTGTTCAACATGATAATGTGGCATTTGATAAATTGCTTATCTCCATTTTGTTTAGTTCTTTTTCTGGAGTTTTGTTCTGTTCTTTTATTTGGGACATGTTTCTTTGTCTTCCCATTTTGTCTGCCTCCCTATGTATGTTTATATGTATTAGGTAGGACTACTATGTCTCCTGGTCTTAGTAGAGTGGCCTTATGTAGAAGGTGTCCTCTGTGAGCCAGTTTTACAGTCTTCCCTGGTCACCTAAGCCAGATGCTCCAGCTGTATCCCTGGTATAGGTTGTGTGCCCTCACGATATAGTTGAGCCTTAGTTGCTGTTTGCACATCAGTGGGAGAGACTGACCCTTGGGCTGGTTGGTTGTGAGTACTGGCTGGTGAGTGGCTGACCTACTGAGTAGGATTCACTTTAGCAAGATTCTGGTGTCTGCCCAGTCTGCCCATTGGGTGTGTCATCTTAGATGCAGCCCTGGGTTGTGTTCCAGCTCAATTTGAAGCCCACCACTTGGTGTGCCAGCCCCAGGACCTCCTGGGTGGAAACCTGCAGAAGGCCAAGTTTAGCCGTAGCCTGAACCCTGCCAGGGTCACCTGGCAAAGGTCACCAAGCTGATATTTAAAGTCATATCTCATTATTATGATGATAAAAGTATTTATTTAAGAAATCAATCTAAAATTTTAACATGAACACTTCAGGAAGGTGGGTGATATTGGTTTGAACCAAACTGTGAGGGTGTTTGGTAAATTCTGGAGAGTAGTTTGGATTTCACAACAGTGGATGCCCAGAGCCAGGCCTCTCTCTCACCCTATCATGGGAACAACACATCAGATGGTAGGAGAGCATTCTGGAAACTTCTCTTGTGTAACTGAGAAATATGTACCTAGATAAGTCTTAATTTCTCTGCTTACTTTCTTAACGACCCCAAAATGTCCACTTGTTTTTGAAAATTAGAAAAGGAAGAAGAAAACAACTGATAAATGTTTTTCTTCTCCAAAGCAGCATTTTTCTATCGCAGTGAAACGCCGACAAAACCATCAGGCCTCCAACGACTCCCTTCCTAACTGACTGTGTGTGCTGTGCTCTCACTGGCTCTTTCTCTAAGGCAAGAGAAGGAGCCCCAGATGGTTCCTCTACAACTAACCTTTGTGCTCCAGGCCTTGGCCTGTCCATCTGGCCTTTCATGCTTATTAATAGATTTTTCACCTGAGCTCTCAAAGTCAGGAACAGAAATGTGCTTGTTTCATTGGTTCCTGTGTTGCCAAGAGATAAATCATTGAAGACCATTGGAAAGATTTAAACCGAGCAGTGTCTTTTCCCAAAGATAGCAATTCCTGGCTGCTTGGAATTGTGCTAACTCCCTTATCTTTTATTGTTAAGCAGGACTCTGAGCTTCTTTAGATCATAATTTAAATTCCCCCATTCTCATTTTTTATTCAAACTTCCCTTATTTTCTTCTACTGCTTTCTTCCTTTCCAACCTTATTTTCACCATGATAATGTTACTTGTTCTTCAGTGGACAGGTGTTACAGAAAATAAATGTCATGCTGTAATATTCATTATAATAGTGTTCATTTATCGAGTGCCATCAATTCTGTAAAGATACATGTAAAGTATCTTTATTTTATAGATAATAATACTGTGTCTAAGAGAGAGTAACTTGCCCACCCAACCAACACAGAGTGCCAGAGTGCGCATGCTCTCTCTCTCTCTCTCTCTCTCTCTCTCTCTCTCTCTCTCTCTATATATATATATATATATATATATATATAATATGTATATTATGTATATAATATATAATATATAATATATAATATATATGTATATATATATATGGTAGATCCAGAATATGAACCCTGTTCCATTACCAAACCCATGGTTTTTAAAACACCAGTCAACTTCCCTTTTATTGAAATTCATAGATATGGCTGTTGCGCTATCCACAGACGTGACTCTTAGTATTTTATTAATCTTTTGAACCTGCCTATGGCTTTCAGTAAGGAGACACACTGGCGTGTTGGAATGAGCAGGATAAGGGGCAATTGTAGACAGATGAATTTTAACTCTTCCAGATCCTCATTAAAATGCCAGTAGAATAAAAACGGTAAGAAAAATAACTGTCAACATGGGAGTCACAGAAGGATTACATTCAAAGCAAGAACAAACAAACAAAAGCCAACCAACCAAACACAGAACACATGTTCTAGTCAAATAAAATGATCTGGAAATTTGCCATATTTTCCATGCTTTAAACATATCGTATTAGAAATTTTTATTTCTTAATAATTGTGCTTCTTTTTTTTTCTATAGAGATAGGTAAAAGCTTTAGTAATATTAATTTGGCAAACTTTAAACTTTTTTAAATCACACATTTATAGTAAGAAATTTTGAAGCACTTATGCCCATATATGAACATCTGGTATATAAATTTTGGATCGAGTCCTCACCTGCACTGACCCACTAGTAATAAGAATACTCTTATTGAGCATATATTAAATTTTAGGAAAGCATACCTTCTTCTCTGTTATTTTACATACCAGTGGATATAATAGTAGTTTTAATATTTTCTTCTGACATCCTGTTGATTACCTTGTGTACCCTTATATTGTTTATGTACTAACTGCCCTTAGGCATAGGTATTTGATTTTTTTCTCTCCACTTATTATAGTAGCTCTGCCTGACCCTCATTTAGTTGCAGCAAAATCCATCCCAGATCAAGGAAGTTGACTAGCCGTCCTCTGAGGGTCCTGATGCATCCAGGGGGTGTGATGTAGGGAAATGGTTTATGTGAAGTGACATTAATCATTTCCCAATACCTAGGGCTTCCCCAGTGCCTTCCAAGGACCAGTTATTAAAAGCCTTTTCCTTTTTCTCTGAGTTTCTTAAGGCTAAAATGGAGACCACGATTTGAAAACTAATCATCTGTTCTCCTAGTTTGTCTCAGAAATTTGTTATAAACAATACAATGAATAAGTACACTAAAGAAAAGCATGATTTTTTTTGTAGGTTCGTATAGTAGACCATAAAAAATATATATACTTGGCTGGAAGTAAAATCTATCAAAGTTTTTCAACAGCCCCATATTTTTTTACATTCCTTTGCTGCCACCAGCAGCTGCCTCTACATATGTTCCTTGATTTTATGGGTGCATTACAACAGTATGAAAGCTGTTGTAACATTGCAGACACGTTTTTATCGGGAGTGATTTCAGCACCACAGCATCCGGCTGGCCCACCCTAGCCTTCTGTTGCTGGAATGGAATGGCAAAGGCATTTAATGAAGGGGATGAGGAATAAGATAGAGTGTGGGTGGCCCAAGACGAATACTGCATTTTCTTCATGCTAGGGGAAGGGATTAATTGCCTCCTTTCACAACTCATTGCGGGCAACTATCTTCCCTAGAAATGGCCAGGAGGACAAAGCATTGGAGCATTCTCATTTTGATGAGAAAAGAGCCCACGAAGAAGCAATTTATAACCTCCCTGATGACAGCATGATAAGTGTATGTGACTGAATGAGGTTCTCATGTTTCACTAGAGTGATCAGAATGATTACATTATAATTAGCATTGCATGTGATGATTACATAATTAGATTATTGATTTTGAACATTTAGGTTGTATCTACAGAAGTGAAGTATACCTCTAAGAATATTGTATCTGGGAGCCCCATTTTTCTTTCCCCTCAGATCTTGATAGCAAATGAGCAGGTGCTGTGTGGGTGGCCTTATATTCACATCCATAAGGCCCTCAGACATCATCCTTTCCCCAACACTCATCTCTGTTTTCTGCACAAGACACAGACTTCAAAGTGTGTAGCCTGTGCCTATGATAAAGAAATGCCATGCACTGAGTCTAGAGAGGAAAGATGTAGGGATGGGATGCATGTGAAAAAGGACATGGAGTCTTCCCTCTTGACTTAGAAGATAGTAGCTCACATTACCACCTTTAAGACTCTGAGCAAGGACTCTTTTTTAAAGAAGTGATGGAGATTCTTATGTTCTTGGAGAAATTATACTTTAGTGCAAGAGTTTCTGTCTGATCTGGGTTTCAGGCTGTACTGGTTCCAACGTAGTGAAAGCTAATATCCTCAAGGTGATCTTATGTTTCAATTAACCACATGTTAACTAACCATTTTGAACATTAACTAGACATTCACTGATTGACATTAATTTGGAAGCAGTACACTTTCGGCATATTTTCTTATTCAACTTCTATTGTTCCAAGCTCTGTGCTAGGAGCTGCCTGAAAATTCGCTGATTTCATGATGCTAATCAATCTGAAATACCTTGGGAAAGAAAAAACAAAGTATTTGTTGATGCAGAAAGGGACCTCAGGAATTATCCATTGCATCCCCACTCCATCATACATCTTATTTTGAGGCACAGAGAGAGGGAGAGTCATTTGTTCAAGGTACAAAGCAGAGTTAAGAGCAGGTCAGAAGTGAAATCTGATACCTTTTCCACTGTGTGTTTTCAGAGTTGAGTTTAACGTCAGAGATTGGAAGTCATAGTGTCCTTATCCTGTAGTGTGTCACTTCTGATTTGCTTTTCATACACTCAGGGAGTCCTCAGAAGGATGTGTGTTTTGGGCATATTTTCCCTGAGGAGGTGATGGATCAGCACTGAACCTACTGTAATCTTTTCATTATATCTGTTGAGCAGAACCATACCTCTTGAAAGGTTTGTCCCCAGATAGAATCTTCATATGTTCTTTCTTTTCTTTGCACCATCAAAACATTTGACATTCTTCCAAATGGTCCAAACACTTACTTCATCCCTGTGAATTTCTCCTCTAATATTTTAAACTAAAAAATTACAGAATCACTGGTATCCTGGTTTATCACAGTAATAACTCTCTTGCTCTCTTTTTGAACATTAGTATGCAAAAATCAGAATGCATAGTCTTTGCATTGTTTTATTTCTTATAAACTATTCTGTATTTTTTGTAAAATCTTCTGTATTTTTTCTGATATTTTATAAATTCATGCTAGGCATCTTCTTTTCATATCACCCATTTCTCTCACTATTATCTTGATAAAATTCCAAAATTAGTAGATAACAATGCTGTTAATTCTCTAATAAGATTCAATGGAAGTGAAAGTAAAAAGAAATGTTTTTTTGAGTTTATAAAAATAAAGAAGTCAAGAAATAGACTCTGCACTATATACTTTCCAAATAATATTTCTAATCTTTACAACAAGTTTTGAAATTCAGTGTTATTTGGCATTTGACAACTGAGGACGATCGGGCTCAGGACACTTGAATTACTTGGATAAATTTCATAGATAAGCAGTAGCACAGCCAGAATTCCAACTCCTCTAGCTTCAAAGCTTGTATACTTTCTATTGCACCATGTGGCCAGGCTGCACCCTGAGCGCATTCATATTATTTCTTTCATTTAATCCTCTCCGTAACCCTCTTGGACAGGTGTTTTAAGTTCATTTTACAGATAAGGAAACTGAGAATGAGAGGTTAAGAATAGTGTCAGTCAGTAAGTAAGCAGCAGAGCAGACGTTCAAATTCAATTTGGTCTGACTCCAGAGTCATGTTCTTCCTGCATAACCATCTGCCTTTTAAGTAATATGTAGTTATAGACAATTTGATCACAATGCCAGATCTCAATTTTTTGTTTAGGAATTAAAGTGTATTATTATTATTATTATTATTATTATTATTATTAACAATTTAATTACTTTTAAGTTATTTCTCTGATCTCCCTGAGTGGTGGTATATAAATGAAGAACCGAGAAAGGATATAGAGTTGTCTAGCCAGACAAAGTGGCTAGACAACTTTTAAAATTTTTTCAAGGAGAAAAGGATTGCCATACAGAGAAAGGATTCACTTTTGTTCTAAATGATTTAATAGATTAAAATTATGACAAATGATGAATGTAAACTACAGGAGAAATATTTTAGATGAGTACAAAGAAAAGCTTTATAAAAGTCAGAGCTGGCTAAATATGCAATATGCTGCTTCGGAATGTGGCAGGATTTAGGAGAAGCAGGGCAACCACTTGGCAAGGTTTCTGTAGTTGGGATCTGATGTCATTTAAGGTCCTTGAGATTGGATGGTTTTCTGACATGGATTTGCATTCCTGCGTATTCATCACTGAATGCTTGCCTGCTAATTCTGCAGAATCTGGGAATGTGTCCCAGCTAACAGTTGGCACAAGTGGCTTGGAAATATGGAGAGGTGGGAAGGGTGGATCTCTGCCTCAGCCTTCACAAACCCCGGGAGTGTCAGTCCACAACCTAAAGGAATGAGTACATCAGTACCAAGTATCATCAGTGGGTCTCCATCAGAGGTCTAGACAAAGGAAGAAATGGGATGAATTTACAGTGCTTCTTTTCATTGGTGTTTTCCTGTGTCTAGGTGTCACAATAATCAGGAAAGAAGAAAAAAGAACTTGCCTGAGTGATGTTTTTAAAGGGCAGAGTATAGCTAAACGTTGAGTTTTGAGTAAGATTACCATTTGCAGCATTGATAGTTTTCTTTTTAGGTTGAATGGCCATCTCATAATTATTATGTATAACAATGATAAGTAGTAAGGTTATAATAATAATTTACTGGGAGGTTACTGTATTTTAGTTATCATATTCCTGATATCTTACAGAAGAACAAAGTAACCAGGTATAAAAAAAAGCTTATGCAACAAGGTCACCGAGGTACTAAATGGCAGAATCAGGAATCAAATCCAGGTCCATTTGATATCAGAGCATGTGTTCTTATTTGATGTTTGTGGCTGGTAATTTCCATCACCTATATTCCTTACACTTTATACATAACAAAGTTTATTAATATTTCTCTATTGCTGAATTATATCAGCTTGGATAAGATACTAAGAAGAAACCTCAGTAGGTCTTTTCTGGGTATGTTTTGCAACCACAGTGGCCTATCCATCTATAAATAGGGCAGTGTAAAAAATACGGCCCTTGGCCTAGTTACATTGTTCACTTCTCAGCTTAATTTCTTTGTCTTTAAACTAAAATGAAACCTTTGTGTTCCCTGGAAGCAGTGTTTTAGGAAACGAATTTAGGAAGCTTATGTGAAGAAGCAAGGAAAGAAGAAAAGCCAATGTAAGAGAACATCACTGAGGCCATTGCTGTAAGCAACAGGGATCAATTCTGGGGATCCCGAGCAGCATACCAGGAGTGGCTCAGTATCATCCACTTGAAAGATGGGAAACTGGAGCATTTAATTTAAACACTCCTGTCCCCTATTTGTTGTATACTCAAGGGCTGTACTTGCATGATGCTCAGTGAGCTGACCCTGGAACAGAACGTGGCAAGGTAGGGCACATGCTCAAGGTACGATATTGGCAGTGCAGAGAAGGCGTAAATTTCACATTGCTATCCACTGCAGATGCAGCTGAAACGAGATGTGGGCTTAGGGGATGTGATGGCTGCCACACAGAATTAGAATAGATGCTCTTTAAAATGTCTTTCAATATCAAATTAATAAAGCCATAAAATTTTGGTCTGGAGTTATAGGCAACCACTTAATCTAACTTTATTTTTCAGTGGTAGAAGCTGAGATCCAAAAAGAGAAATGATTTATCTAAGTCCCATGGTGAATTAGGTGATGAACTGAACATCAAGTTCACAGCCCCTGAACTCCAGCCACTGTTCCTCTTGGCGCACTTCCTAGCTGGTGCTAATTAATGTCTAATTAATGACTGCTTCCTTTTGGTAGCCTGGAAGTCCTGAAGATTGTTGTCACCACTGGCTTAGTTGAGCCTTTTCAGAAGTTATCCCAGCAGGGTTTCCTTATCCATGTTGGTTAATTCCTCTTGAGACTCCAGGAGAAGAGGGATCAGAATGATAATTAGGGAGAGGCAGGAAACACCTTCTACAGAGCTGTGCATCTCTCATATTGCTCATCTCTACCCCTTGTAATCCTCTCACACTGCCTGCCAGTTACATTTGCATACTTCTATTATGCACAGCAAGGCTCAGAGAGTGAGGAGGAGAGATTGCCAGAATATGAAATTCAATAAGGATACTGAGTTCCATCTTCTGAACTCAGGAGCATGGTAATTAAAGCAGTATTTACAATACAATAAAGGCAGAGCTAATTACTGGCAAATGAGATTGAGATGATGCTCTTTCCCAGTGAAACTAGACTGGGATCAGCCTTCATTCTAAATCCTCCAACTGTCTCCCTTGTTAATTATGGTCTTCATAATTCCTTCTCTCATATTTGCCTAATTTATTGCCACTCAATAGCAGAGAACTAATGGAAACTGAGGTTGCAGTGACAGAGCTCAAGATGACTGTTTGGGGACCTGGATCACTAACACAGAAATAAGAACCTAGAGGGGAAGGGAGTTCTTGATAACCTTGTGACAAAATGAGGGCATTCTTTTCAATAAGCAGTGAGACTTGATCTTTTGCCAAGGTGCATGAGGCTTCATATTTGATAACTTTTTCCAGACCACATACAGGTATGGCACATTAGGACCTGTTTATTCTTCATCTTTGTTATTAAAATATATCCTGGGTTAGGGGCCATTTGGCATGGTCCTGGGGTAAATCAGTGGTTTCTAGGAAGAGCTGCAATCATCATTTCTATCTGACTTACTCCACTCAGCATAATATACTCTAGGTCCATCCATGTTGTTATAGATGACAAGATTGATCCCTTTTTATGGCTGAGAAATATTTCATTGTATATATGTCCTACCTATTCATTTATTGATGGACTCCCAAGTTGCCTCCATATCTTGACTATTGTAGATGATGGTACAGTGAATAAATAGATTCACATGTCCCTTCAAAGTAGTGTTTTGGCTTTGTTCAGATGAATACCCAGAAGTGGGATAACTGGGTCCTTTTTTGTCTCTTGTTATAGCCTTTATTTTAAAGTCTATTTTTTTCCAGTATAAGTGTTGCTAACCTGTATTTTTGTTTGTTTCCATTTTCATAAAACATTTTTTTCTATCTCTTTACTTTCAGTCTATGTGTGTCTTTTAATATGAAGTGAGTCTCTTGCAGGTAGCATATGTAAGGGTCTTATTTTCTTATGAATTCAGTCACCTTATCTTTTTATTGGAGCATTTAATCCATTTAAAAATTTTTGATAAATATGTAGGTATTGCCATTTTATTATTCATATTTAAATATTTTTTTCTTCTCCTTAAAGAAGTTCCTCTAATATTTCTTGCAATACTGGTTTGGTGTTGATAAACTCTTTACCTTTTTCTTGTCTAGCAAACTCTTTATCTGTCCTTCGATTCTAAAAGATAGCTTTGCTGGGTAGACTAATTTTGATTGTAGGTCTTTGCTTTTGATCACTTTGAATATTTCCTGCCAGTCCCTTAAGGCCTGCAAAGTTTCTGTTGAAGAATCAGCTGGCAGTCTTATGGGAGCTCCCTTGTGGGTCACTAACTGCTTTTCTTTTGCTGCTTTTAAGATTACCTCTTTGTCTTTAACCTTTGGCATTTTAATTATAACGTGTCTTGGTGTGGGTCTCTTTGGGTTCATCTTATTTGGAACTCCGAACTTTTTTTGGCTTATATGTCTATTTCCTTTGTCAGGTTAGGAAATTTTTTCATCATTATTTCTTCAACTAGGTTTCAATTCCTTGCTCTCCCTTTTCCTTCTAGTACCAGCTTCTATGTGTGCTTTTGTGTCTTTTGTTCATTGGAGAGGACAAATGTGGTGGTGCAATGAGCCTTCTAGTCTCTTTTAATAGTGGCTAATGGGTAAGAACTGTGAATAGAAGATGACCTGTATGATTCAATGCCAACAATAGATTCAAATTTAAAAGTGGTGCAGCAGTATGTGTTAAAAGAGTGTGTATTCTGGAATTAGATAATTTTGTATTTAAATCCATATTTACCACTTTGTAGCAGAGAAATCCTAGGCAAGTGACTCAATTTCTCTGAATCATAGGGATGGATCATTATTCCTATCTTACAAGATAGGAGAAGATGTTTCACTATAAGTGAAGTGTCTAGCACAAGGCCTAGGCTAGGATAGTTACTCAATATTCTATTGCTATTGACAGTAATTATCATAAATCAATAACTTTGTACAAAACATCACCTATTGACTCCTCTGTGAGCCTAGGATACTTGGTACATATCTCTAATGTAACAGATAGAGTGTGATCTATTCTTTTTCCACCTGACTCCCAGTTAAACTCTTGAGTGCTTGAGAAAAAGGAGTTTTAGAACCTGGATGCCTAATCCAGGACCCTGAACATAGTTGGCACCCATCAAATGTTTAGTGAATAAATACCTATTTCCTCTGGATGATTGCAATATTTTCAGATATCAGTTTTATTGCATTATATAGACAAAAAGAGATTTTAGCTACTCTCCCTTTTTCTGGCTCTCTGACTGGTTACTTTTTCTTCTGAATTGTTAAGGTAGAACCAAGTAATAAAGCATATTTTTATCATCACTCACCAGCAGTGAGTCACTAATAGTGTTTATAATTTTACCCTTTCCTCCTGTCTTAGCTCTTCAACATTATTACCCTTTCACACTATCAGATATTAAAATCATATTAATAATCAAAGACTGTATTAAACTATGTTAAACTGTCTACAAGGTAAGTAATATAGTAGCGCATTTGAAGGTTAGTGGCATCCATTGGTTATAATTCATCAAGAACAAACTTAGCATCTTGCTTCTCTGGAAATACAACAGACTGTATTGTTTTCTCAGAGATTAATTATTATTATGATATTTTGGAAAATGCAATAAAACCAATGTCATCTGGCTGATTAGACTTTTTAAGTTACAAATTAGAAGTTAAGATGATGGAATCAGTCACCAGAGGTAGGGTATAAGAAGTGCTTACTCTGGAGGAAAAATCTTGCTTTTCTCTGGTATGGTTTGGAATAGGGTTCTAAGAAGGAAGTCAGTGCTAAATTCTGGGGTCTCATTTATTGGCATCTGACTGGCAAAGCATCTATGATCATGTGACCTCTATGAGACTAGTAAAGGAGCAATATTTTCTCCTCTTTTCTCTTCCAATAATACTATAAAGTTGAATATGGTATATTCTGAGTATTTCTTTTCAACTGTTAAAAGGGTAGGTATGTCCATTCAGGTATAGAGTGCAGAGAATTCCGGTTCTGCTCTGATACTCATTGGCTATAGTATCCTAGGCAAGAGTTTCGACTTCTCTTTGTCCAATTTACTTAACATTAATAAAGAAATCACATGTTTTAACCCTTTCTACCTGGAAGGACTGTTATAAAGTACAATTGTTTGCAAGAACATTTTGTAAAATACGATTTGCTAAGCAAATAGTATCTATAATTTTTATTGACCATTATAAGGTAAGGTTGTTTACATCAGTACTACTTATGATTTCACATTCATGTAACCCAGATCAGGGTCTATGTTGACTGGTAGAAGCTGACTCTTTCACACAAGAGGTGACTCTCTGAGTGACCTTGAGACCTGAAGCCCCCCTGGTTCCTACAAGTATTCAGATGGGTTTTAAAGACGTAGGGTATATGTTATATCCTCAAGAATATCAATCTCGCATGTACTTGAACAAAGACCCAGTTAGCACACTCTCTGGGACTACTTCCAGCATCATGAATTGTTAGAGACACTAAAAACTGATGATCTAATCTTTCTCTTTGTGATCTCAGAACAGATTTTCCCATTAAAAGTCAAGGGGAGAATTGGCTGGTGAGTCTTAGAAATGAGAGTTTGAAGTTAGACTAGCAGATTGACTCGGTGAAGAAAGAAATAATCAGATGTTTTTGGTATCAAGTAAAGAAAAAAGAAATAAATAAAATGGAAGGAAGAAGACTTTGGGGATTGAAAGAAATAGTTTTTCCAGACATGTAATACTATTAATGCTTATAATCATCTTGAGTCTCTCTCTGAAATGCTGACTTATAGGATTTAATAAATTAATTTGCAGTATGTCAAAGAGAAGTCTCTCTGTCAAGAACAAGGTATATTGACTTATGCCTCCTGTGGTCTGTAGCAGCCCAATGTTCTTCTGGATGTTGGTGAATCTAGGGAAGAGAGCTCTGCCTCTTCCATACATACTCTTCCATGATATCTCATTTTAGTGAAAGAAACTGCTTATAAAGCTGGATTTTATTAAAGATGTGAAGTTGCTTTTGCATATCTTTAAGGCTCTACTAGAACAGTTGTATCAGTTTGGCTAAAACTGGAAATCTCAAACTCTAGCCATGATTGGCTCACTATAAAATAAACAAACAAAACAACAAAAAATTTCTGACTTTTTAAAAAAGAGATCTGTGTTACTTCAATTTCTACTTTAGCAGACACAAGTCAAAAAATACTAACACATGGTAATCACAAAGCAAAAACCTATAGTAAAAACATAAAAGATAAACAGAAAGGAATACAAGCATATCACTGAAGAAATACAAGCATATCAAACAAAGGAAAAGAGCAAGAGAAATGAGAAACAGAGTAGAACTACAAGAACAGCCAGTACAGTTAGCAAAATGACAGTATTGTATACCAACAATAATTACTTTAAATGTAAATGGACTAAATTCTCCAATCAAAAGATATACAGTGGCTGAATGGATAAAGAAACATAATTCATTTATATGCTGCCTCCAAAAGTCTCACTTTAGATGAAAATGCACACACAGCCTGAAAGTGAAAAGATGGAAAAAGACACTTCAGGCAAATGGAAAAGCTGTGAAAGCTGAAGTAACTATGCTTATATCAAATAAAATAGACTTTAAAATAAAGGTCATAATGATACAAGGTTATTACACAATGATAAAGGAGTCAATTCAACGAGAACTTAAAACATTTGTAAATATTTATGCACCCAAACTAGGAACACATGAATATATAAAGCAAGTGTTAATAGGCCTAAAAAGAGAAATATGTCAGTACAATAACAGTAGAGGACTTTAATCAATGGATAGATCATCCAGACAGAAAATCAATAAGGAAACATTGATTTTAAGTGATACTGAGATCAAATGGACTGAATAGACTTTTATATAACATTCCATTCAAAAGCAACAGAATATATTCTTCTCAGTGCACAAGAAGCATTTTCCAGGATAGAGTGTATGTTAGGCCACAAAACAAGTCTTAATAAATTTAAGAGTATTAAAATCAAACCCAGCATCTTTTATGACCACACTAGTATGAAACTAGATATTAATTACCTGAAGAAAACTGGAAAATTTACAAATATGTGGAGATTAAATACAACTAATGGGTCAAAAAAGAAATAAGAAGAGAAATTTAAAAATATCTTGAAACAAATGAAAATGGAAACATAACATGTCAAAATTTATAAGATGCAGCAAAAACAGTTTTAAGAGGCAACTTCATAGTGACAAATACATACCTCAAGAAACAAGAAAAGTCTCAAATAAACAATATAACTTTACACATTAAGAATCTAGAAAATGAAGATGAAAGCCCAAAGATAGTTGAAGAAAAGAAATAAAGATTAGAGCAGAAGTGATTGAAATAGAGACTAAAAAGTTAATAGAAAAGATCAATAATCTTTTCTTTAAAAAGAAAAAAATTAAAAAACGTTTAGGTGTACTCACCAAGAAAAAGAGAGGACTCAGATAAAATCAGAAAGAAAAGAGATGTCATAACTGATACTTCAAGAATACAACTGAAAAATACTGTAAAATACCTGCAAATAGAAATATCTACAAATAGAAATTTCTTCAAATAAAAAATGAAAAATTCTAGGCTAACAAATTGGACAACATAGAAATGGACAGATTCCTAGAAACATACAACCTACCAAGTCTGAATTATGAAGAAAGAGATAATATGAATAGGTCTATTATTAAAAAGATTGAATCAGTAATCAAAAACCTCCCAAAAAACAAGTCTAGGACCAGACAGTTTTACTTGTGAATTCTACCAAACATTCAAAGAAGAATTAATACCAATTTTTCTTACACTCTTACAAAAAATAGATAAAGAGGGAACTTCCAAACTAATTTTAAAAAGGCTAGCATTACCCTAATATCAAAACCAGACAATTATGTCACAAGAAAAAAATTAAAGGCCAATATTCCTGATGAACATAGATGTAAAAATCTTCTACAAAATATTAGCGAACTGAATTTACCAGTACATTAAAAGGATCATATACCATGATCAAATAGGATTTATTTCAGGGATTCAAAGATGGTTCAACATCTGTAAATTGTTCAAGACCTGTAGGTTGAGAACTATAAGACATTAATGAAAGAAATTGAAAAGACAAAAATAAATGGAAAGATATTCTGTGCTCATGGATAAGTGCCCTTTGCATTATTTGACTTATCATTTGGGTCCTCTAGTCTTTCTCTACTAGTGCTAGGTTTTAGCAGATGCCTTGTTTCTTTTCTTGCATCATCTCTGACTAGAGCTTCTGTTTTGAATGATTCTTATATATTCAGTATCGAGCTCCCAACTATATTGTGACAATAACAGAGGGAAAAAAAGCTAAAAGCACAAAATAACGAAATCGCTTAGGAAGTGAGAGTCAATACATTTTATTTTGCATGCTAGCTCTAGTAAAATCGAAGTGGCATTTTGTACACTGGGTTGAGAAGTATTTCTATACTCTGTAGAAAAGAATACCATAATTAACTAACCATAGAGATTACATTTGTGCAGAAACATGCCATTCTTGTCCTAGAGAACTAAGGGTAGAAGAAGTATGAAAACAGAACCTTGGGAGGTTCTTTTGTCAATAATTGTGTCCACTTGGCTAGGCTATGGTGCCCAGCAGTTTAGTCAAAACCTTGTCTAGATATTGCTGTGAAGTATTTTATAGATGTCGTCAACATCTACAATAAGTTGACTTTAAATAAAGGAAATTACCCTCCATAATGTGGGTATGTCTCATCTAATCAGTTGAAGGCTTCATGAGCAAAAACTGGGGGTTTTCCAAGAAGAAAATATATGTCAAAACTTAACATAGAAATCCTGCCTGAATTTTCAGCCTACTGACCTGACCTACAAATTTCAAACTTATAGCATCAACCCCTTGTATGAGTTTTCATCCTACCAGTCCCCAGAATTTCATGAGCTCAATTTTTTTTAATTTTATAGGTATATCTGAAAGTGTAGATATAGATATATTTAAAAATTTATAGATACAGATATATCCTGGAGAACCCTTACTGATATACAACAGGGTCCAACCTTAAAGAGGAAATCAGGCTAGTGTATAATAAATAAAATTCTGGTTATCTCTTTAATAAAAGAAATAGTCATAACTTATCCTAGTTTGGACAACACAGGAAGTTTAGCATTCACTATTCAAGAAGCAGCTACATTCAGAGATCGAAGTTCTACTTCAGATTTTCTGAAGCTAAGGTGATATCATAATATGGGAAAATAGAAGTTATTGAGCCAGAGCAGACCCTGGTTCTACAAGTACTGGCCTGTGCATCTTGCACCAGTAATGTTAGTGATGAAGTTCAGAGGTGTTGATTAGATGAAATATGACAGATAGCAGACTTCCTTTCCTCCCACATAATGAATTTCAAAAGACTTAAATGCCACTTTGATTTCCCAGCAAAGTTTGCCATTTTGTTGTTCAATCCCATTCTTTCCGTGTGACCTGCAACAGCTGTTCTTTCACCAATTACACCATTTCTTCCTGATAAATTAAAAACAATTCTAATTAAATGGTATAATGAAACTATCAATCTATGTTACTGAGGCAGAACTGTAATGTAATTAGTTATTGATACGACAAAGCAGGGCTTTGTTAGGATGAGAGTAGAATGTGTGGCTGGCTCTAGGATTTCCACAAGGCACATGGTCATTGTTGGAGAGACATAAGTACTCATCTGGTTGTTTTCCCAAAGGACATTTGTTATGTAAATATGGCCCAGGGGAACAGTATAATAAGATTGTTTTTAAATATAACACAACAGTTCTCAATACTACCAGTGAAACCTACAGGAAAGAATAGGTTTTTTTCTCCCTTGAATAATCAGTAATAAATAATTTCCAGGGAAAGAACAATTGATTTGAGGAATGAATGGCAATTATGGAAGTATAATGAGGCCTTTTCCAGTTGGGATACTATTCTTACTCTTAGAAAATTTGATAGTGAGAGCTACTTGGTGACTGAGACTGTCCCCTATTATTAATCTTGTACATTTCATTTTTACGACACACAGTACATAGATAGTTGGAAGTTGCTTGCAGAATGAATGCCTTAGTGTTTAGAGTAAGTGTATTGGGCAGCACAGATTTATCTTTCATAGATGAATCACCAGTAATAAAAAACTACACCTGTAAACACTCCTTCTTTTTAACAACTAAAAAATACACACACAAAAAGTATAAATATTTAAAAAAGAAGTAAAACTACCTATTAGCATACTAAGATTAGATCACCATGTCTGTCAGACTGATAACAAATGCCTAGTGTTTTAAGTATTTGGATAGTTTTTGCCTTAGAATCTTAGTAACAGTGTTAATGTATTAACATAAATGAGATTAGTTTTTTTTTAAACATATAAACGTAGTACTGTACGATGAATTATTTGTTCAGAAACCATGAAAGTATTTTGCTTTGCAAACAACATCTAGTTTAACCAGAAAAGGAATTTATAAAAGTTTACAGGAGGTGTTCAAATGTCTTTTTGTTCAGTGCCATTTCATTATAACATTGATAAGATGCCTATGAACTTAACTCTTATTTATATCAAATAGCCTATGATAAATTGTTTTTCTTATATGTTGGCCATTTTGCTGCAATTCCAAGAACTTTCGGCAACATAGAGTGAGGATTAATTGTAATCGTAAGTTCTGAATCTTCAGGAGGGCATGAGAACTAGATTCTTGAGCTACAAATTCAGGGACAATTCTCAGTCCTACTGAAGAGACTTCTGCAGTGAAAATGCTACCTCATTATGTGGATCTGTATTATGTGGATCATTTATGTAGATCTGGATGCCAGAAGCTTCACCACTGCTACCCACAAGGCACATCACAATTGCCATAATATCAATCTCCAAATGCAGAGAAGTATGTGTCTGTCACTTCCTTTAAGACCTAAGTATGCTCCGGTATATGTGAGTGGCCAAGTCCATGTCACATGTCTGTACTCTAGTATCAGGGCTATCTGATAATGCAAATTCTGACTCTACCTTGGAATAGCAAGATTCCTAAAAGAAGGAAATGACCAAAATATGAGGAAGGTTTCCAAGTGTGTTGTGGAGCCACAAATGGTGCATGTTCACACCACAGAGGCAGGTAAACATTTATACAGTCTTAGAAACTTATGGGCTTTTGAAATGTTTGAACTATTTTCAGATAAAAGGAAACATGCACTAATCTATATATTATAGCTTTGTCAAGCTATTTATAATCCTCACAGAGTAGTGCAAGTTTGGATTTTTATTGTAATGAATGTGAAACAAAATGACCTAAGCAATAAGGAATTTCTGGAACTGCATGATGCAAGAGATACCCATAGACATTGTCCGACTTTAAAAGACACTTTGTGAAAAAATTTGTACATTCTAAAAGGAAAATAGCTGAGTAGATTACATTAGTTTGGAAAGGACTAATTTTTAAGAGGAGATTGAAAAGGACTTTATCTGCATGATTTAGAAAGACATTCAAGGGCAAGACCAGGATGCTCAGTTATTGATGTTGGATATATTTCACAGAGGGAAAAGTTCAACTTCTAATAGTGAGGTCTACTGGAGAAAACAATACTTTGTCCCTAAAGTTTTTTCAGAGTGTACTTACAAAGAGTATAGAAGAATATGCAATAGGAAAAGAATGCTTTTTTGAAAGTATTTCTATTTGAAAGAGATTCAAAGTTTATTTCCATAGGAATGCTTGGAGGCAAAGATATCAGCAAAATCAGAGTACTTTACTATAATTTATGCTAATTTTTTCCACCTAACCTCAATTATATGCTAATTTTCTTCCATATAACCTCATAGAGATTTTTCTTATTTCCTGGGAAAGTTTTGAAATATTAAACAATGTTTTTGTTTTTTTTTTTTACTCTTCCTGATAATGCCATTCTTCTGAACTTTCTTCTTATTCAAACTGTGAGGGCATCCTGGGCCGTTGCCTCAGGAGATGGATGTGGCAAGCCAGAAAAAAAAATAGCCTGCCAATCTGTTTCTGGCTTGAGTTTTCAGCCTAAAACACTTAAGAGAACTGAGAGGATTTTAAGCCCAGACAAGCCCATGCTTGGAGAAACGTAATGAAATGAGAAGTGTTCCACATCCCCTGCTGGCTCTGCACATTCCACAGTCCGGATCCTTTTCATTACGATGACCATCTTTTCTAGAATAGATTCACCTAAAGCTGAATGATAGGAAGCGGCAGTACCCCCAGAAATGGCTGCTTGTAAGGTCCAACCGAGTGGGATCTTCCCAAAGCCTCAGAGAGTGTCCCAGAGTGACCTAGAAGCTGATTGGTTTCCCTCACATCAAATTCACAAAAGCAGCAAAGACTTTGAACCTGTAGGTTTCACATGAATGAGAATGAAGAATATACCTGAAGCTACCTGTGTGGACCTATGACCAAAGACAAAATAGGATGATGGACTTACCAACTGATGCCTACATGGAGAAATGACCTGAAGGAAGAGAATCCCCACCTTGATTCATGTAGCCTTTTCAAATCCAATCTGGAACCTGGAAGCTTCCCCAGGGAGAAAGGAAGGGAGGCATCAAATTGGTTGATATTTCAAGACATTCAGATCTCAAAAGATAAATTATGCTTCTGTGTAAAAATATAGTTACCTTTGTATGTCCAAACTGAGGACTAGGATAGCAACTACACAGAGAAATAGAAGAAAATCTTTCGTTGTGTTTCAAATACAGTTATTTTGTTGAACACAGATGTATTTACTTGCCATTTATTGTACTTAGGTCATAATAAATACTTTATTGTTTATATTTTGCTGGGGAGGGTATGAGATTTTGTAGTATTTATAAATAAATGGAATGAAAGCAAGTTCAAAGGAAACTGTTTTTTTTTCTTTTTACAAAGTAATTATAGTAAAAAAAAAACCCTAAAAGTTTTATATAAGTTTTTTTTTCAGCTTTATTGAGGTATAATTGACAGGAATTTTTTCTTTATGACTAACTTCTCATTGAGTAACAATTTAGGATCTCTTATTTGTCTATCATCATTATTGCCTCCTGTTTTATACATTATTGTAACAATTCAATTATATGTGAATGTAATCTTTTCTTTTTTAATGTAAAGAAGGTAAAATAATAAATATCATATTTTTTAGTATATAAGTGTAGACTTTGAAGATATCAAGATATTAAACTACGTATTTTAGAGCTAGATTTCAATAAAACAATGAACGAGGTACAGCTTGTTACTCATATCTTATTAATCTTTGACTGTTTTTTTTGTGTTTAGATAAGCTACTAGGCTTGAAAGGAATACTTCTTTTGTCAATCAACATATCTTTCATCTCAGCTCAGAAGTCTTTTCAGGACTCACTCATAATTGTCACTTGTTCTTTGGAAATTTAAGGTTTTACATTCTCTCTCTCTCTCTCTTTTTCATGTGTGCACATTTTCTTCTCCATATTTCAACTTTTCTACCACAAAAACAAACAAATAAACAAATAGGAAACTCTTTAATTTTATTTTTATAACTTGCTATGGGAAAAGCTATTTTTTTAAGCAGCCGAAGACTTAATCTTATTGAATAAACAAAGTTTCTTCAGGGTTTACACAGATTATAGGAATACTTTAGATTATAACAAATGCCAGATCAGTAGCTGATCTGAAGGAAGGAAGTTTATATTTTCTATATAGAAAAAAATCTACTAGCTACAGGATGTCTTGTAAAATTCCCAAAACAAGGTCTAGCCAAGTTCATTGGTTAGTGGTCTTTTTTTTTTTTTTAAGGGATGAAAAGTGAGATTCAATGTGCATAGTATTGGTTACAATTACTGTAACAACTTGAATAATTCATGAGACAGAGGCATAAATATAATATATAAAGACAACATTTAAAAATTGTATTGTAGGAATACCAACTATAATAAGTGGAAAAGATACATTAAAACCAGCAGTGTATGTGTTACACTAGTTCAAAACTTATTCATAAAGCCAAACCAAAAATGATGCTAGTTAAGGAAAATGGTCTAATTTTAGAGGAAAGAGCCATTTTTAATTTGAAAATTCTCTACACTTATCATCCTTTCTCTTATCTCTTCCTAATTAAGCAAGAAGAGTGATAAAATACATTTCTTGATGTAAATGACTGCATAAAATACTAAGATCTAGAAAAATAGGGCAATTTTCCATCCGTCCATAGAACTAACTTGCTCTAATTTTCCTTCTATTCTTAATTTTACCAATAACTTTTAAGGATATTAGTTTAGTTAATGAATGAGTTTATATGTATGAATCAATGTTCAAGTTCCTGTAGAGAACCAATTTCCTCACCAAAGTTTGAGCTACAACTCTTTATCAACTTTTATGACTTTCTTGTAACTCAGTCTTCTTTTACAAGCAAAAGAAGCTTTCTGTTTCCATTCAGGTTTACCCTGCTTTTGAAAAGCACATTTAAACATTTTTTCATTTTTCTAATATTTATGGAAGGCCCAGTATCTACAAGCTACTGTGTTATGTTATGTCTGTGATACAGGGATAAACAAGGTCCCTACCCTCAAGGAGTCCGCATTTTTGTAGAAAAGATAAGACATACACATATAATGATAAAAGTAGCAAATGATAAATTCCACAGGAGAGGTGTAGATAAATTGCTATGGGTGTGAGAGGCTAGGGAGATTACAAAGCACAACAAGGTTTGAAAATAGATATAAAGCATTCCTTTCAACATGTAAATACTGTAAAACAGTGTGTGTATCTGTTCAGTGTGCCTCTTGAATATATCTGACAACATTATTATTCTCTTTGCTATAGTTTTGAAAGATAGTCTGATGATACCTTTCTTTGATACAAAGATTGTGTTTTCATTAGGGAATGGCTCTGCCACATTGGCCCATGGCAATGATGGCTGAAGATATTATTGCACTCTGCTATGCAGGAGTTGGGGGAGGGAGTGTTCTATTTGATGTGCTAGGGTAGTTATTTTACGTATAAGGTATTCATTAAGCTTGAGGAGGGCAGGTAGGGAAATGATTTTTGTTATTTTGAACCGCAAATGTCTGCCAAGTGCAACCACCTTGTGAGGAAATTTTTATCATCTGCTTGTAAGACTTCCTTTCCTAATTGATGTTGATCAAAATTTTATAATTTCTATTTGCTTGCTGAACTTGAGAAATTAGAGCAACTTTTGGCATTTAGAGACCCATGACACAGAAGGGTATTTGAAATAGACAGACAGAAAGGTTTTTTCTACAGGAGACAGATGGGATGACTTGTTCTAATGGGCCATGTGTTCTTCACTGGCCTAAGCCCAAGTAGGCTGACTCCCCTTACCCATTAGTTTATACAGAAAAAACTTTTTTTCACAGAAAAGTGATATAGAGGAGTCATTAGGGCTAAAACTCAAGTTTGGTTTCTATAATTTGTGCTTCTATTTCATATAAGCAAAATGTTGCTCAGATAAGCTAAATTAAGAACAGGAATTATTTGCATATGTAATTGAGGAGTTCAGAGTTCAAATTTACTCAGCTGTTGATCTAGCAGCTCAAAAATTACCGTAAATTCTTGGGAATTTCACCATCTCTCATTAAAACTGACCCTTTTAATTTAATTTACAGGCTTCATTTGGAGGCCTTGGGTATAATAGAGATAAGGAACTCCTACACTAGTCTTGAAATGCATTCTTATCGGACCGAAGTGGGTCATATATCTACTGTTCCTGAATCAGTTCCAATGGTAAGGGAATTTCTTATGCTGAGTGATGTGCTCCCCATCTAGAAGTAGGAATAATGCCCCACTTGAAGTTCACGGACTAAGAATAGGGAAAGGTTAATGGATAGTCAGAGAAATCAGTGTTCATTTTAGTGTTCTATAGGCATTGCTACTTTTTATTCTGGAGATGCTTGCCACAGCAAGGAGGTCTGAGGACCTATTGATACCCACAGAGTTAAGAACCACAAAAATATATGCAAACCTAAAAATAGAGTATGTGGATATCTTTGTATATACATATATCTGTATATACAGGGGGAAGAGAAAAATATGCATATATATTTGATAGGAAAATTCTGAAAAAAATACACATCCCCAAAATAATTCAAGTAACTTCTTAAAACTAAATAGCAACCAAATACTAAATATTTTAGTAGTATTAAATACTAAATAATAACATTAAACTATATATACCTACATATATGAAAACATTCACATGTAATTCATAAAATTAATGCTTTTAATTTTGTTTTAATTTTATCTCAATTTTTCTAGTTTCTACAATTATCTATTATAACTAAATAATAATTAGCTATTTTAGAATTGTATAGTTGAAATATAGAAAATAACATTGTTACTAAACTATCATTTAAAGTTAATCATCTTTTTTTTCTCAATTGATTTTCATGTATATAACCAATCTTAATCTGATCAGTAACCTAGATCATACCCAGGAGATGCTGAATTGAAGATATTGCCATCCTGAGTTGTAGTCATCTGTGTGAACATTCCACTGGCCACTGTAATAGAAAGGGGGAAAATGATGTCCCCTTTTTTCCTCTCTGAATTTTTTCCAGTCACTAGGCTCATATTTTGCCTTTACTATGTATTTATTCTCTCCTTTAATACATAACAATAATAAAAACAATGGTGGTGATAATAACAATAAGAATAATGACACAGCAGCTGCAATTTATCGAGTAGTCACAATATTCCAGGTACAGAGCTAAGTGCTTTGTAGGCATTGTATAATTTGATTCATTCAACAGCTCTAGCACTTATTATTTACTTAATCAAGAGATATTTATTGAACATATATAGTTTCTAAGAAATGACCTGAAAGGTAGATGTTTTATTTCAATGATGAACTTTTAAAGAAGAGAAGCCACTAAGAAGTGGCCTTTTCCAAGAACAAGTTGGGTTCCTTGGAAGTATAGCAGGGTATCAGGTGCTACAAATGGTAGAGACCTACACCCAACTCCAGTATCCCCTTGGAGGTAGGTAGCAGAAATTCTGATGGAAGAGAGGGAATGTGCATCCTTGGAGGTTGAGAACTTAATCCATGCTGGACTTGTCCACAAGAGAAATAAAGAGGAATTGGCACTTGCTTTTAAGAGCAAGGTCGTGTTGTCTTTTAACTAATGTTTTGATCTGAGTTCTGTGTCTCTTTCTGCCATGAATTTAGATGATCATAAAATCATCTCTTTTTTGTATCTTTGGTTTCTTTCCCTATATCTTGCAAACTATAGTACTTGCTTAATATTTAAGAATGAGAATACCTGTGTTTGAGAAACCTGAGTTCAAAACACAGATCTGCCACTCACTATCTAAGTGACCTTGGAAAAATAATTTAACCCTTTCAAGGCTCAGTTTCCTCATTTGTAAAACTGGCTTAGTGCAAGTGTTAATAGCACTTGGAAAATGTCTGTAGCAGAATGCAGTACAGAAGCAATATAGTTCAGTGGTAAAGTGCACAGAATGGAGTCAGATTACTAGATTCAAACCCTACATCCATCTCTTTCTAGCTGAGTGATCTTGGACAACCTACTTAAAGTTTTCTTGCCCTAGTTTTCTCATCTGTAAAATGAGGCTAATAATACGAACACTTCCTATCTTACAGTATTGTTGTGAGGATTATATGAGTTAATTTATGTAAAGTGCTTAGAACAAGGCTGGATTCAGTAAGCAATATATCTACATTTATTCTTAATATATTAGCACTTTCTTATAAGCTAGCTGAGAGGGCTAAAAGAGTGACTGTTGATTAAAAAGCACTTAGCATAATGCATCTACATACTAAGTGCTCTGTTAACTTATGTTAAGGTTATGGAAACATAATATTAAGCAGATTGACACAAACATTGCTGGGTAACAAGCACACTCCAGGATTCACCCTCATTTCTGTTCTCAAGTTAGAGATTTGATAGTTCTCTTAAAGCAGAATTGTTTCAGTGATGAAATATGTACATGAACAGTTTCTTTTGTAATGTCTTTAAGTTTGGCAGTTTGTTTCAGGGTGTCCCTAGTCGTTCTATGAAGTATTTGTTTCAGCCAGCTTTCTACTCTTTCTCAGTATTCATGACTGGCTCTTTTTCACTATCTTTATTTGCTCTATGTTTTAGGCTCTGACTCTAAATATCCTGCTATTCTATCCTGGGTCCTTTTATTATTGTCTTTCAAGCAAGTCTCCATAGATACACTAATATAGACCTATTACTTTAGTACCACTTAGTAACTAATCTAATATTCTCAAGTTGTATCTCTAATTTTGACATCTCTTTGGAACTTCAGCTGCATACATCATAACTTCACATGGATGTCTAACAGGCATCTCAAACTGAATACAGTCAAAACAAAACTCTTAGTACTGAACCCCTTCTGCCTACGGTATTCTCAGGCTTCTCAACTAACTGTGCATTCATTTGTTCTAGACCAGAAAATAAAAGAGGGAGGAGGAATGATATTTAATATTTCTCTCTCTTCCTTATCACATCTAGTCTATCAGCAGGAACTGTCAAACATGTCATTCATTCATTCACTCAAGCAATTCCTTTCTCTTCATCCCCACTGATATGATTTTCATCCAAACTATCATTATTTTCTCATTGGAATACTACAACAGTGTCCCAACTAGCTAGTTTTCTTGCTTTTATCTGTCTCTACAGTCCACCTACTGCATGGCATTCGATCAGAATTCCTTTTCCTGTTTGCCTGATCTGTCCTCTCTCTTCCTCCATGACCTCACCTTAAATTAGTCTCTCCTTTCTCACTCTATTCTGGACAATTTTGCCTTCTTTGTGACCCTGAAGCAAGTGAAGCTTGTAACTTTCTCCCTGTACTTGGAATCTACCCTGTACTTAGAAAGTTCTTTACATATTCTTTGTTTTTGTCATTCAGATGTCAGTTTAGATGCTAGCTCCTCAAAGAGGCCACCCTAACCACCCAACCTAGATGACCCACACAGTCATTTCCTAAAATATCGCTGTCTTTTAATACTTTGCAGGACACTTTTTTACCATGTGATTCTTTTTTTAAAAAAGTTATTTACTGATTTATTTCTTCATTTATTTTCAGTTGATTCACACTAGAACAGTGGTCCTGGGGGTGGTTTTGTCCTAGAGAACATAATTAGAGGCATGTAAAACATCCTGATGGATTAGGCAGTTCCTCACAACAAATAATTATCAGCTTCAAAATGTTCATAGTGGCTGAGATTGAGAAACTCTGCACCAAAAGAAAGCACTAGGAGAGCAGAGATGTGGCCAGTATTATGTATGTTCTATTCCCAGTACCTGGTACAGGACCAGGCATATACTAAAAATTCAGTAAATACGCTGAATAAATAACTGCATGGACATAGGACTTTTAAGACTTTAATAAAATCAATGATCCCTTCAGATACATAATATTTAAATTTTTTTTTATTTCAAAAGCTTGATAAATATCAGTACCTTAGAAAAAGCCAAATTGATGGTATTTGTCATTGAGGGGATAAAACTTGCATGACTAAGGAAATGATGGGGTCTCTGGGAACAAAATAAAACTAGGTCAGAATGTTCTCCTTTGAAAGAGCTTTCCACTCATACGAAGGCACTTTGCACAGTGCTATGAGTAGACACTTAACAACCAGACTGCCTTGGCTCCAGTTCCCCTCCACCATTTCATAGCTATGTGACCTTGTAAGCTTCCTGAGCTCTTCATGCCTCAGTTTCTGACTTCTAAAAGGAGGCAACAATTAAAATACCTTCCCTATGGATTTGTTCTGAGAATTATATGAGTTAATTCATGTAAAACACAACAGAAGTTGGCACTCAGAATTGTTTTGTGTTAAGTCTTTTTGCAGGTTGAAAGAAACTGGTGGGTCTTTTCTTGATATCTAGGAGAGTCTCTGGGGAACCGTGGCTCCTCAGGAGAGAGCACCCTAATTATGAAAGTAAATGTTAGCTATGATAATCTTTTTTGTTTGTTTGTTAAAAAATAGCTTGGATTATAATGATACTCGTATATATGCTAATCTTCATGCAACACAAAGGATGATGATGATGATGATGATGATGATGATGATGGTGATGGAATTCTCAATCTAATAATTTCCCTTCAAAGTCTTTTGAACATAAGATTCAGGTGAGCAAATAGAATTCTGTCTTTCACAGGATCAGCTTGGATTCAGATTGAATACACATAAAAGTGAGCTATGAGTTAAAAGCTTTGCACGCCCATCTGCTATCACACCCACAGCGCTGTGCAGTGCTCCCCACTCCTTCTGCCCTCTCTGGTCTCAGCTTCTTTGGTTATCACTCCACTCTCTGCTCTGCCTCTTGGTAGGTGGTGAAAATCAATAGGAAATAATAGGCAAGAATAGTTGTGTTCCTTAGAGGAATTTCCGAGAAAGCAGTAGGCTATGTAGTTATTATATGACTAATGAATGCTGTATTCCCTCACTGCACTTAGATGTGGGCAGTGTTATTGAACCTGGCCTTGGTCAACTGTGGCATTGATTTCCTTTTCTGATTTTCTCTTCTCAAGTAACCTTAACTAAACACTTGAAATAGGAAAACCAATTCAAATTGACAAAGTATGGACTGAACTTTAGACCTAGATTTTAACTGAAGGTTTTTGAAAAAAAAATCTTAGGTTGACTTCTCTGATGTACTTATTTATTTACTTACTTTTATTCTTAATGCTTTTTTATTATTCATTTTACTATGAAGGGTCCTTTATTGTTGTTTTATTATTATGTGGCAAGTCATCTTTTTTAAACAACTTGATCCAGACATAATTTACATATGACAAAATTTACCCATTTAAAATGTACAAATTTCTATTTTTGGTCTACTTCAAGAGCTGTGCAGCCATCACAACCATCTAATTTTACAGTATTATGACACCTCAAAAAGAAACCCTATGCCCATTAGCAGTTGCTCCTTACCTTACAACTAAGCCTTAGGCAGCCATTAACTTACTTTCCGTCTTTATATATTTGCTTATTCTGGACACTTTTTATAAATGAAATCACACAATTTGTAGTCTTCTGTATCTGGATTCTTTCACATAGCATATCATATTAAGATATCAGCTTTTAGATTGGTAGTGGCAAAACTTTGAAATCATAATTAATTTTCCATTTAGTTCGGCTCGGCAGCACCTTGAATTGCTATTCTGAAATCACCTTTCTGAGGCTTCATCCTGGTGAATGTTGAAAAGGGCTATTATATTTCTCCAGGTATCGCCTCAGGTCCTAGCAGAGGTTTGTATGTACTTGGAGTCATTCTGAGGAGTTATAGTTGGGTTTCAAATACTTTTGTAACCCAGTGATAGGTTCAGTAGATATTAAAAACATTGCCTTGAACTTGCCTTCTCCCCTATGTCCTCTTCTACAGAACTTTCATGGGTGCTGCTGAATTTCTCAAGGGCTCTGTGCCGTGAAGACCATCTTCCTTGAGAACTCTGGAGTCTGTCTAGGGACCAGGAGTCTCTGTTTCTAAAGGCTTCCAAGTCAACCTTGATCTAGGGAAGATCATTAAAAGCTGGTTTCCTGTGAAAAGAAGGGAGCCCACTGGCTTCTGACATTGATCTGCCTACACATAGCAGTTAGTATAGCCAATATCTGATGACTTCTTCCAGATTGTGGAGGCGTCTGAATATTTCCATGTGACTTCTCTGAGCTCTCTCTTTCCTCACCATGGAGACAGACCATGAGACAGAGTAGAATGGATCCAGAAACAGTCAGACCTAGGACTGAATCCTGGCATGGCTACTTATTAACTCATTGATTCTTGGCAAGTTTTCTTAGCCTCATTTTCTACATGGGAAAAGTGGGCAATAATAAACATCATGGAGATGGTATAAAGATTTGGTTCAGTAATACATGTAATAGACTTTGCACTTAGTAGGGACTGAAGAAGAATCAATTACTGTCTTTAAAGGCAATGTGACACAGGAGTAAGAGCTGAGGTGAGGAGTCAAATGACCAGCATTTGAAACTTAGCTGTCAACATACTATGTAAACATGAACAAGTTTTTTTTTCTCTTCATTATCCTCTGTTTATTCATATATAAGAGACAAATACTATATTTTAAAGAGCTGATAAAAAAATTAAAGATAATATTTACAAATTGCCTATTCCAATGCCCACCACTATAGCAGTCAGTAATTGATAACTTTGACTACTTTTTACTGTTATTGACGTGGCCACAACCAGTGAGGATCTAAGTCCATCATCATATAAAGTGCTACAAGAGTATGCTGGCATAGGTTAGAGTGATTTTAGTCATGGTACTTGGACACATTTACTCCTTAGAGTTGGGGTGCTTCTCACCCCTCCACTTCTCTGGCATTCCAGCTTATGGGACATATATAGAAGAATGTCAAAGAATTAGCAAAGTAGCAAAAAAAAAAAAATCTGCTTGAAACATGGCAGATGTAATGCCAAAGTGGAGCCACTTATCTTCCATTTTGATTTACAGTCAGGGATTTGCAAATTCAGGCATGCCCCCAGGAAGATAGCGAGAGCAAGAATGAAAGCAAGACAGAGACTGAGAGGGGACTAACATAACGAAGTGCAGCGCAGAGTGCAGCCTGAGTTCACTTCCCCAGCCAGTTGCACGGGGAAGGGAGTATCGCCTCATCTACCTAGCCAGAGTCCTAACCAGGAGGAAAAGGTAGGGGAGGTCCAGCCCTGTATGCTTCTGGTATAGGAATAAGATGTAAAGAAGGGCTGGCCATACCTGAGTCCAGAAAGTGAAAGAGAAAGGACTCAGTGGGCTCCAGTATCTTTGCTTATCGGTAATCATGCACACTGACTAACTGATGAGAGTTATAAAGGTTTGGCCCACTTGCCCCCATTTGGAACAACTTTGAAGGGCCACGCCAGTTTCAAAGCTTCCAGTGGAGTTTTCTGAGGACTTTTATTGTGAATATATGTGGCTGGACATTATCTCCTTCCCATCCTGCTTCTTTTACTCCCCCACAGGTATTGATTGTGGGAGCATCCTAAATAAGCCACCTTCATGACAACCTCCATTCAACAGCGGGAATAACAGAGTAAGGGACCTAGGAAACCCCCCTTACAAAGTCTGATTTCACCTGCTTCCAGTGGACATGAGTTTTCCTTCCTCTGAAATCCTCCAGCCCTTTCGGTTCCCCCTCTTATGGTGTCAGTACATTTCTACCTTGTAATTTCTATCCATGTTCTGTCTTCCTTATTAGACCTGCAGCTTTCCAAGGAGAGGATATATGTTGCTTTTCTTTCTATATACATTTCAGTTCATGGCCTTTTGCCTTGCATATATAACAAATATATACTGAAATAATTAAGTCTGGGTTGCAGAATGAATTATCATCCTGGGGTTATTTCAATAACTAAATTTTAAAGTGTGATTATGAAGCACCTGGAGAAAAGCAACCTATTTAAGGATGATAGTATGCCTGCACAGATTAAAACTAGGGTTTCAACTTAATTACCTCCAGGGGTGAACAGCTCAAGTAAATAAGGAATGTGAAGCATTTGTAGGAAAATAGGTCACTGGTGAACTGTGTGTCCTATGCTGAGTAGAGAAAGCTGCTACTCCTTAGACACAGTGGGCTGTGGCCTCAGTTTTGCCAAATCCTCAATTTTTTCAAGAGAACATGGAAACTCAGACCTCATGTGAATTTTTCTCATCTTTCAAGCATGTGCAGGCCAAGCAAACATCTATAAATTGGATTCAGTCCTGTAGGGCTGTGAGCCTGAACCTCTTGTAAAGGACCTCTTAGGTTTTATATACCTTTGGTTTTCTGAATTGTATGTCTCTGTCCAAAATAGTTGTATTTCATGAGAGAATGATGAACTGTGTTTATTTGGAGGGTCATTTTTATCCACTGTGAGGTACTTGTATTTCTCACTGAGAAGATGCTTAGGTGCTGAGCAGAGGACTTGGACCATAATTTCCAGAATGTTTTAAGCATCTCAGATGAATGGTACAATACAGCTGTAAGATAATTGTGTTTTCTAATGCATCTTTTTTCACCAAGGAAAGCTTGTGAAATGGGCTAACAGTCTTGCTATTTATTGTAAAAGGCAGCCAGGTAGGTCCTTCTGTGACAGCATTATTACATGCGTATTTCAAGGATACATAAATAAAAAATCCAGACCCAAATCCAAATCCTTTCTTCTACAATACAGAGAAATATATCTCCTTTTCCTTTCCTCTGATTACTTCTGACATCTGTGCTCTAAATCTGGCTTAAATAGGGGCACAAGCCCTAAATTTCTTTTGTTGCCTCTAACTCAGAAGAGTACTAGTGTGGGTAAGAAAAGAGCCTTGTGTATAAACACAAGCTACTTAAGAGTGGTGTAAATGGAAAAGGTATGTGAACACAGGTGTGCGCATGCTCAAATGTGTGCTCAAATGTGTGCATGACTCATCCAAGCTCAGAAAATTGGGGGCGGGGGACAAGGAGATGGAATCCTGCTGGTATCTTGCTGGTGGGCAATTCAGCTCAAAAAGTTACATTTCATTTGCTAAGGAGAAGATTATCAGGTTAAATTCTGATTTACTTGGGACATTAGAGTGGGGCTAAGAAACAAAACTAAAAACAAAATCAGGGTTTATAATTTACTCTGCTAAAATTATCTGTGGAAAATTCAAAGAATAATCTCAACTTAAGGCATGCTCTTATTTTCTACGAAGGAAGAGAAATCACACACATTATGAGCTGTTACCATTTATATGGAGTTACAGTATGGCTTATGAACATCAGTTTCAGGTAGAGGTTAGAGGTCAGAAGTAAAAAAAAGTTTTAATCATATTTCTTTTTAGATTAAGATGTCTTACTTTCAATTGAGCAAAATTCAATAAACAAAGAAAATATAATATATTATTATCCAAAGGTGTTCTTAAACTTTTCATCTTGTTTTACAACATGGAGATTTGGTTTCAGTTGATATTCTTTAAAAACCATTTTTTTACATAGTTTAAAGGCATTAATTTAACTAACAGAATTTTAACTTTTGTTATAGTCTATTGACCTGACTCTAACTAGTGACTGTACTAAATGTCCTCACTTGTTTCATACACAATGACATTGATTCTGAAGGAGAGATGTATAAATGTCCATGAACTAGATCTATAAATGTAATTTTCAAATTGCCTTTTGAAAAGCACCAGGCATTTTATCTCAGTGGAGTTCTGTTGTGCCATGTCCTCCATTGTAGTAAGTGGGGAAACAGATGCAAAGAAAGAAGAAATGCAAGTATTTCAGAGTCGATGAGAAAGAGAACCCCTTGGATTCCAGTAGCCTTTCATTTACACTGGTCAACGCTCCTTTTTCCTATGTGGTGTTTCCAGGCAGCATTGTGGATGAATAGTATTCTCATAGAAGAGTCAGTCTCTCCCATGAATATTTATCAGTGGACAAGAGCAGAAGATTGGGTTGGGAATATGACACATTATTTCTGATCAGAGTCCTTGTCCACTCCTTAGTGTTTTATAGATGTCATAAAGGGGAAGTTGAGGCATCTGATTTCAGCTCTCTCCATCCCTGTGTTTATCCTATTGCTTTAATAATGTGGCTCTTTCTGAAGATACTGACAGTATGCTACACTGGCTAGAGACCAACAGAAGCCTTTCAACTTCTGAAGGCCTTGTCTACTTATGTCTAGGCTTTCTGCGTTAGATGTCAACAGAAACTCTGGTACCAATTACTACCTTGAGTCTCTGTTAGAGGTTCCTCAATTCAAGGATCTTTGAAACGTGACTGATCACAGTGCTGAAACATCTTTTCTCAGCATCAGTGCCTCGGCATAATGCTTATCACATTTTCTCAACAAAGTACTCTTAAAGAGGAGAGTGAACATATACTTTAAATAGGATAGAGGAAGGAAAACAGAAAAAATAGGAAGAGTAACATAAAAAGTGATGCAAGTAATATCTGAAGATATATCCCAAATTCTGTTTTTGATAATTGTTGCAATGTATCTTTTCAATTTCCACCATGATTTAACATTCTATCCTATGATATATAATACCAAACTATATAATACAGTATGTAATTTTAATATTTGACACTAATAATATATTACTGCTATTATGGAATACATTAACATGTAAAATGATATGATTCTTATTGGTTTGACATAAAATAGTTCCCCTACATTTTTGTGTAAAAATCATTGTCCAGGATGTTGTGTTAATGTCATTAAGTGGTTTCTTCTGCTTTTCGTGCAGGTTTCTCCCCAGCCTCTTATCCACCACTGTCCAGGGGTATAAGGGATCTGTGATGAGAAACACTGTCTTATCAGGTATGCTGGCTGATGATATCACTATTGCCTTAAATGTTTACTCAGAGACCTGGAATTTTACTTTTTTTTTGTGCAGTTTTAACGTAGTACATCTATTTCATTCTTCTTTAAAAATGTCTGTAAGGAACAAAAAGTAAAGTCACAACTATGAGTGTCATCATGTAATTTTCTCAGAACTGGCACAGGAAAAAGCATAGAAGGAGGACCTGAGAAGGGGTTTTTAAATGTGAGCTACTTCATCTTTTTGTAAGCCTTGTAGAGGTTAGAATTTCATGCAAAATAAGAAAATAAATCTAAAAAAATAATAGGATATTGCTAAGTCAATATTGATTATTTAGAGTGAAAATGCTTTATGGGAGGCAGTAAAATCTTTTAGGATACTAAGGGGGAAAATATGGGTATAAAAGTGGAATAAATTACTGCAGTTTAATCACTTGGTAAATAGCTAAAATGCTGTTGCTGGATTTATAGTGTGAGAGAGCAGCCTCCTATAAAATACAAAACATGTTGGTGATGCAGTTGTGATGGATTTTAGGGGAATTATGCGAGAGCCAAAGCTGTCTTTATAGCTTACCTCTAGTATTTCTCTTCATTATTCTTTCCTGCAAGTGAGTCCATTTTAAAATGTCCTGTGTTCGTAAAACCATAGATTCTCATTTAAAGAGAGTCTTTCAGATTCTGAATATCCATTTAAGAGCCTTACTTACCTGTGCTACTCACACTGCTGATCATTTTCATCAAAATCGGTTACGACTCTAGTTTACTTTCTTTCGTTGTAGCCAGCATCAGCCTTTTGGCTTCAACCCCAGGGCTGTATTTGACTCCAGAGTGTTTTTAGGCGATGGCTATAGTTATAATTTTGTACAAGGCGACAAAAATAATGCACCTTCAGATATTTCACTTTTTTCTGGCTTCTACTAGCATTATTGATCTGAAGAAGTAGAGAAACTGGGCTAGTAAAAGGGCCTCTTGTCAAAGTTATGCCTTTGATAAAGCTCAACATCACCTCCATCAACAAGGAAAGCAACACATTTCCACTACTTTTCTCACCAAAATACTCTCTTGAGCGTTCTGAAATTTAAAAACTTTTCCTTAACCTTCTTATCAAAATGTGTCTCCTTTGTTCCATTTTTTATTAATCGATTAGAAAATAGTGACATAGATTAAGCCTCACTAAATAACAATTAGTAAAACAATAATGCTTTGTGTTTTACGTTTATTTTACATATTCAGGTATTTATACTAAAGTAACAAATACAAGAAAGTGTAAAATGTTATGAACATAACGTGCAGAGGAAGTATTATTCAATTACAGCACAGCCACTTTCTCATACTCATTTTAAAATTATTTTCTCACTTTCAGTAAATTTAAATTTTTGTCATGTATGATGTTTCTTTTTCCAAATGACCTTTTTCAGTAAATTTACATATTACTCATATATAATATTTTCAGTAAATTTACATTTTTCTCATATATGATATTTCCTTTGCCAAATGACCTTATATCTGATTGAACCACAGGAGACTGCCCATATCTGCGTGAACCAGTTGGGGTTCAACTCAAAAAAAGAGGACCTGTCAGAGACATAAATTAAGAGATTCACTGCCAAAAGTTGACGTATATGATTGGATGGGCCAGCTAGAAAAGTTCCAAATCATAGGGAAACTGGAAAAGGCAAGCTGGAACTTTCGGTAGGGGCTGAAGCTGCTATTCACAGTTGGATTTCTTCATCAGGAAAACTTCAGTCTTCTGCTTAAGGCCTTTCAACTAATTGAGGCCCACCTAATTACTGGGGTAGTCTCCTTTACTTGAAATCAACTGATTATGAACTTTATTCACTTACACCAAATATCTTCACATCAACACCTACATTACTATTTGATGGTATTGTCGGGGGAGGGAGTAACCTAGGGAGTAACCTAGCCAAGTTAGAAAAGGCAACTAAATGTGTTTTTTTCCTAATATAATAGTTAAACATAGCTTACCACATTCTATATTATACCACTTATTTTAAGACTTCAGAAAATTGCTCTGAAATTATCTTGAGCTCATCACTGGAAAGATATTTGATAACTTCTTAGATTTTTTCCAAGCCCCCTGAATCATATTAGAATCTTACTATTATTCCATGTGAAAACTCTTCTATTATTTGAAGGCCTGACTTCATTTATTCTTTTCTTCTAGAAATGGCCAGCTTCATTAATTGAGCTCTCATTTTTTTTCTCACTTTTCATTCACAATATGATAATAAAATAGTATTTGCAAAATGCCTTACAGAAGGTCCAGTGCATTTTTACTGTAGAATGTGTCCCCCAGCCTAAAAGCACAAAAGTAAACAAAGAAATAGTTTGATTATTTTTTTTTCATCTTTAACCAACCAAATACTATACTCTGTTCACAGACACAGAATGACTCAAAGAGTTGTTTTTTTTTTTTTTTTTTTACAAAAAAATAAATAATATGCTGACTTGGCAATACTCACAAAAAGGAATTGCAAACCAAATATTTGGCCCAAGTTCCAAGTCATTTTTCCCACAAGGCCAGCGATCTGCTGCTTCTTAAAAGAGGGTGGAAACTACAAGTGTTCTGCATTGCTCTTTGCACTATCCTCTGAAACTTTGAAGACCTAGCTGTGCTTTTCTGGATTAAACGAGCTGAGGTACCAGTTTAGCTAAGTGGAGGTTGGCAAAAATATGGTCAGTATGGTCAATGAGAAACAGCAGTTTTAAACTTCAAAATCTTAAAACAGAGGTCATTAAAATGTCAGTCCTGTAAACAATTGATTGCCAGGATAGAGTTTTAGCTTGTACACTTGAGTCAGTGTGTTTCCAGCATCACTGACATTATGAAGTTGGCAGAGAGGGAGCCTGCATTATTTACGGCAAAAGGCACACCTGTATTATTATTTTATTTCTGCCGTGTTCCAGGATAAATCAAGTCCCCTTGTACTCTGAGTCGATAGAAGCCTTAATGGCTTTCAATCATCAATTCTCACTGTGGAAGTTGGGTGTGGGAGGAGAAGAAAGCAGTATCTGTAGCTAGAAAAACAAAGTGGGGTCACTATGTCTTTGCTTTCTTTACTGTGGAGTTTGGGGCACTTAAAACCACCGTGTCGTGATGGAACTGGTGGGGATGGAGTTCGGGGGTCCTGTGTTGTGGCACTGTGGTGAAAATAGTGGCAGTGAGGTGAAAAGAGGGTGGTTATTAGACCCTCAGCATTTGCAGATCCCAAAAGCTACTTCAGAAGCAGAGGTTGTGCTCAAGGGGGCAGTAGACAAAAATAATGCCTTGACCATTCCTTGGACTCAAGATGATGTGACACTCTTTGCCATCCTATTGTCCCTGTGATAGTCCATAGTGAACTTTACTTTCCCTATGATGTGGCCGATTTCCAGAAATGAATAGAGATAGCAGGCTAAGGGGAAGCTATTTATTTTTTTAAGAGATGAACTCAGAACCATGGATCAGTGGGTTCCACTCATAATAATGATGTTGAATAGTATTTACTATCAATTAAAAAAAATTTTTAAAATATCTGTGTGCCAGTACCCTATGAGAAGGGTGCTACCATTATCTACTTCCTCCACATAAGGAAATGGAGTAAGGCTCATGGGGGCAGGTAATTTGCTCAAAGTTATAAGCTATGAGGTGATGCATTGGGGTTTTAGACTCTGGTCTAACCCTGGCTTGTTCTGTATAGAAGGTTGTGTGAAGAAAAGTGAAAGTGACTTCTCCAAGCCACCCCACGAGCTCCAAAGCTCCCTTTATTCCAGCTACGAAAATTACTGTAGTCCCCTCATTATACTTCACTCTGTCTTATATATTTTGATTTCTGTTGGTGTACTCCATGAGAGTTTGAGCTTCTCAAAGGTGCAGGACTTCATCTTTTGTGTTAAATCTCCAGGGCTTAGCAGAATTCCTAGCACATGGTAGGTACGTCAAGAACGTTAATCAAATGACATGAATTAGCAAAACCATGACCAAATCCTTCATTTGATATGAGCTTCCTTTTCTACCTTGGGAATATTTTTAATATATTTTCTATAGATAAATAGATATAAATATAGATATAGAGATAGATATGGTCTACTCAGTGTTTTATTCTTTATTTGTTTTATTCTTTTAGTGACTTTTGTAACTTGCATAAAAAGGAGATAAATGAATATACAAATTAGTTTTATAAAGATGCTGAATCAGAAGCAAAGAATTTACCAACTTTCATTTTCCATTTCAACTCCTAGAAGAGGCTTGGAGTTGAAATGGCTGCTATGTATCCTTTTTTTTTTTTTTAAGTTTATTGGGATAACATTGGTTAATACAATTATATAATTTTCAGGTGTATGTTATAATTTGGCATCTATGTATTCTATTGTGTGATTACCATCCAGAGTCCAGTTTCCTTCAGCTGCCATATATTCGATCCCTTTACCCACTTCATCCTCCCCCAAACTGCCTATGTTTGACCCCTTTCACCCGTCTTCCTCCCCTATGCTCTACCCTCTGGTAACCACTAATTCATTGTCCATGTCCCCGAGTCTGTTTGTCCTGTTCATTTGTTGCTTTTAGGTTTATATCCCACATATAAGTGATATCACATCATTTTCAACTTTTTCAGTCTGGCTTATTTTGCTTAGCATGATTATCTCGAGGTCCATCCTTATCTTCGCCAGTGGTAGTATTTCATCTCTTCTTATGGCTGAGTAATGTTCCATTGTATATATGTACCACAGCTTCTTTAGCCAATCATCTATTGTAGGACACTTCTGTTGCTTCCATATCATGGCCACTGTGAATAAGGCTGCTATGAATATTGGTGTACAAATATCTTTTTAGATATGGGTTTTCAAGTCTTTAAAGTAAATACCCAGTAGAGGGATTGCTGAATCATATGCTAGATCAATTCTTAGTTTTTTGAGGACCCTTCATACTGTTTTCCACAGTAGCTGTACCAATTTGCAGTCCCACCAGCAGTGTATGAGGGTTCCTTTTTCTCTGCATCCTCTTCAGCATTTGTTATTACTTGTTCTGTTGATTATAGCTATTCTACCAGGTGTGAGATGGTATCTCATTGTGGTTTTGATTTGCATTTCTCTAATAGCTAGTGATATTGAGCATCTTTCCATATATTTATTGACCCTTTGTATGTCCTCTAGGGAGAAGTGTCTGTTCAAGTCCTCTGCCCATTTTTTGATTGGATCATTTGTATTTTTGTTGTTATTGAATTATATGAGTTCTTTGTATATTTTGGATATTAGGCCCTTATCGAAGGCATTTCTTGCAAATATATTTTTTCATTCAGATGGTTGTCTCTTTACCTTGTTGACAGTTTCTTTTGCTGAGCAGAAGATTTTTTAATTTGATGTAGTCCCATTTATTTATTTTTACTTTTGCTTCCCTTGCCTTTGAGGTCAAATTCATAAAATTCTCTTTAAGTTCAAGATCTTTGAGTTAGTTTCTATGTTTTTTCTATGCATTTTATTGATTCTGGTCTTATATTCAGGTCCTTAATTCATTTTGAGTTAATTTTGGTGTGTGGTGATAGACAATATAGTCTAGTTTCATTCTTTTGCAGGTGGCCTTCCAATTTTCCCAGCACCATTTATTGAAGAGGCTTTCCTTTCTCCACTGTATGTTTTTGGCTTTTTTTGTTTAAAATTATTTGTCCATATAAATATGGGTTTACTTCTGACTTGATTCTGTCCCACGGGTCTATGTGTCTATTTTGCTGCCAATACCATGCTGTTTTGATTACTGTCACTTTGCAGTATAATTTGAAGTCAGTCATAGTGATACCTCCAGCCTCGTTCTTTTTTTCTTAGGATGGCTTTGGTAATTCGGGGTCTTTTGTGCTTCTATACAAATCTGATTAATTTTTTGTTCTATTCCTTTAAAAATTCCAATGGGATTTTGATAGGGATTGCATTAAATCTGTATAATGCTTTAGATAATATGGTCATTTTAACTATGTTGATTCTTCCAATCCAAGAACATGGAATATCTTTCCATTTCTTTGTATCTTTTTTATTTCTTTTAATAGAGTCTTGTAGTTTTCATTATATAGGTCCTTCACACGTTTTATTAAATTTATTCCTAGATATTTTATTCTTTTCATTGCAATTGTGAAAGGAATTATTTTTTTAACTTCTTTTTCTGACACTTCGTTGTTAGAGTATAAGAATGCTATGGATTTTTGAATGTTGATTTTGTATCCAGAGACTTTATTGTATTTGCTTATTGTTTCTAGTAGTGTTCTTGTGGAGTCTTTAGGGTTTTCTTTATAGAGAATTATGCCATCCGCAAATAGTGACAGTTTGACTTCTTCGTTTCCTATTTAGATGCCTTTTATATCTTTTTCTCTTGCCTGATTGCACTTGTTAGGATCTCCAATGTTATATTGAATAACAGTGGTGATAGTGGACAGCCTTGCATTGTTCTTGATCTTAGAGGGAAGGTTGTTAGTTTTTGTCATATATGGCCTTTATTATGTTAAAGTACTTTCCTTCTATACCGATTTTCTTAAGTGTGTTGATCATAAATGGATGCTGTATCTTGTCAAAGGCTTTTTATGCATCTATTAATATGATCATATGGTTCTTATTTTTAAATTTGTTTTTGTGGTGTATCACATTACTTGATTTGCTTATGTTGAACCATCCCTGTGTCCCTGGGATGAAGCTCACTTGATCGTGGTGTATCATCTTTTTAATATGTTGCTGTATTTGGTTGCTATGTATCCTTCTTACCTCTGACTTTTCTCTTTTTAGGGCTGACATTGCTAATCCAACATGAATACACATGAATTGTGTGTGTGTTGAATCAGTCATAGTCACACTGTATGAACATAGTTACCATTTTGTCTATCACGCCAGTCAGAGGTGCTGCCCCTGCTATACTTGCCACCACACCTGGTGAGCCAGCAACATCCTGGCCAGGGATCCTTGGAATCTTGGGACATTTGTTAATGAAGATCTTTATCCAGAAACTCAGTGGATTAATGCTATGTCAGAAATCATCAGATAGCAATAGTATTATATCTTGTCTCCTCCTTATAACAAAATGCCTCATTTTACCTTTCTATGCCATTGACCTGATTGGGAATGGTTCTTGGAGTACAAGATGTTCTTTATGAAATTTCATGGTCACTGAGAAAAAAAATATGTAGTTTCTAAATATAAAAATATATAAAGAAATACATAACATAGATGAAACAAACTAGCTTAAAACCTTCACTGATTTAATGATAGTAATAAAATGCATCTAAGATTTTTGTTCCCATTGATTGACAGAACACTTTATGTGGCATACAAACAGTGTTTAGGTATTAAATGTGTAATCACCATACTGAAAAGCAAGGAACAATGTCTGCAGTGAGGAAAGGGGCAATGATGAACAGAAATAGAAGCTCATTTATTTCTGGAAGGTAGTAAAAAGTACGACATTTATACCTGGGTGTGCAAATCAATATCTATTTATTCCATTCAAAATGCTAATAGCCCCTATTACAAGGCCAGTGTAAATGTATAAGATGACAACTCTGCTATATAGGCTTTTGGTGTTATTGTGACAGCCTTATGGTGCAGCATCTAGTATCTAGGACAGGTAGAGCTTGGGTACAATGAGGCACTTTTAACAGGACTTTACTGTATATGTTTTGAGCGAGCTAATAAAATTTTATGTCATCCAATTATTTCTACTGCTGACAGAATACTTCTGTCTTGGGAAACTTGTTGCTAGAAAGCACTGTGTTTAGGAAACAATGATTATATTGGGATTGGAATACAGGTAAAGTGAAATTTACAGGTAACTAGATAAAAGTATAAGTAATGATATTCAGTGGGGATAGGCATTGCTAAAGGGTGGGGGCCTCCACCAGGAGAAGGTACTGCCAAGCTGCCTGTCTGGTTTTATTAAAAAGTAGTTGTCAAACTATAAAGGACATCTTACTTTCCTTTTGTCAAAATAAGGCTGGATTCTTTCATGAACAATGCTCTACTTGTGTCTGCAGAGGTGACTGTTATTTAATTACATATTACCTAAATATTATCTTGTCAGCATAAATAATATATAGGCACTTGGTCTGGGGTATTTGTAATGTCTGGGGTATTTGTAATGTCTGGTAATATTGGTCAGTGCTTCCTAGACATGATTGCGTCTACATGGTCCAGAGTTGGGGACAAAGCACTAGTTATATTACCTGATGAATTCAAGAATAAGAATTGGCTTCCTTTGCCCTTCTTTCTTGCCAGACTCCAGAGCCTTCCCCTCCCTTCTCTCCCCTCTCTCTTCTCTCTCAAATCATATGTATATTTACACATATATTTACATATGTATATATATATCCTCATTGTAAACAAGTACATTTATTGAAGAAACTTGGAAAATATAGAAAGTCACATGAAGAAATTAAAATCACACATAAACCTACTACCCAAATACAAACATTTCATACCTCCAACTCAACATTCATTTATTCATCAAATATTTACTAAGTCATCTACTGAACATAGGCAGTCTTCCAGGAGCCAAGAATACCTTAGTGGCCAAAACAGACAAAAATTTCTATCCTCTTAGAAATTCCATTTCAATGGGGTGAGTCAATAGACAAATAAGTCAAGTTTGAAGTTCTCGGAGACTTTCCACTTGGCTATTTTCACAGTGCTCTGTGAGAGAATAAACTTTAAGGACCACATCAGCCAGTTCCTTTGTCCTCTGCATCCTGGCCAGCTTCAATAGGTAGGAGGCCTGGGCGAGAGAGGCCAGCATATGTGTTCCTGCTGTGCTGTGGGCTCACAGTTGCTTTGTTCCTTCACACCAGCCAGGTTTCCTGTCCAGCAGCCCTCCTCTGCAGCTGCTACCATTTTCTCCCCAGGTTCTGGTGACTGCTCTGTCCTCTTGCCTCTCCATTCCCAGGGATGGCATTGGCTCCCTCACTGTTGCTCATCCTGGGAAACTTTGTAATGTCTTGCTGATTTTCCTCAATTCTGCTTATACCCTTGTAAATAGTCCCTGCATTGAATCCTTTTTAATTACTACACTCTGTGTGCCATCTGTTTCTTTTCAGGTTCTTGAAAGATAAATTTAGTATGCTACAGAGTTATAAATGCTAAGAAAGAAAAGTAAACAAGGGTATGAGGATTGAAGTATTTGAGAAGAGCTAGGATAGGATTTTAGATGGTGTGTGTAGAAATATATGCATTAATATATTGCAAGAATAGAATCATGTTGTTGAATGTTGTGTTCTGTAAATTCATGTTGCGGGAGCAGGTCCCCATGCCCTAAAATATACTTTATTATTCAATTGTAATAACTGTATGGAACTTTGTTTTAAGGTTATAGCATACTTTATTTAATGGATTCCCTGCTTTTAGACAATTAGGTGAATTTTACAACTCCATTATTATAAATAAACCCTGTTGACAGCCCCGACTTTGTGAAAGCATTTTAACTGATTTCCAGGGTCATCTTTCAGGAATCACTGTTTTGCTTTTCATGAAATGGCAAAATGGGTTCATTTCTGGAGGCTGTTAGTGTCAGTCTTTGGGACAGATTCATCATTGATGTGCAAAGAGAGTCACTTTGCAAATATGTGAGGGATGTCTAATTACCATGCTGAACAAACAAAAACATCTGGAATAAGGGAAAAGAGAACAAAGGAGTGGTAGTTCTTTTTTTCCCCTAAACTGGAAGCTTGTGTGGTGAAATGGAAGTGCAGTATTTATAACTGTAGCCCTCATATACCTGAAGAGTCTTTTCTAACCCACATGACCCCTCTTCCTCAAGCTGATCAAGAAATGAAGAACCCCTAGAAGTGCTGAACAGGTTGTTTGCTGGCTAAAATTCTCTCTTGGGATAAGTTCAATGTATATAAAGATTGCATTGGCAGATATGCATGCTCATTTGATTGAATTTGGGGATAGCAGAGTTTTACTGCTGGTCATGCTGGGAGCCTAGTGAAAGATGAGAATGATGCTTTGATGTGCTTCATTACGCTAGCCTTGATGTGCTGTCCTCCTGTTCTCAGCCAGTCTCAGAGGACATAAGTCGTCCACAGAGTCAGGTTCCCACAGAAGCGTAGCTTTGTCAAAATCTTGAAAAAACAAGAAATTAAAAAGTGTTTTAAGAAAATAATTCTTTGCCCATAGATATTTAATAAGTATTAGTTGAAATTATATCTGAACACATTTTACATCCTTTAAATTCTATCTCTCTATTTCAGTCAGGATTCCTCTTCTTAATGAGATTATACAGAGAGACACCTCAAAAGTTATTTAGAAGCCAATCCAAAGTACAGAGACAAACTCCAACATTTGCTCTGGCTTTTAAAATGTTATGTTTTCTCTTGTATTTCTTTTTAATATCTTAATCATACACCCTGAGATTTCTAATGCCAGCATAAATATAAATACAACTTATTAAGATTCTCAGACACTGACATAAAATGAATCAACAGTGGCAGCCCTGCACTGCCCAGGCCTACGGGGCCTTCACTGTGAAGCCAAGTTTTGATCAGAGGTTTTTCCCTCTGAGGAAGTTTGCTGTCTCTTATAATGACAGCTCTTGGGTATGGAACACAAGAAGAATTCATTTAATCAAAGAAATCTCATATTCTCCTAAGTGATAATTTTGCAAATATTATTATTGCCTTTTCACAAATGAATAAATTGGGGCTCAAAGAAACCCAAATGACACACCTCTTAAGTGTTAGAGCTAAACCATAAATCTGAACATACAGAATGTTCACCATGATGACCATATATTTAGGTGTTCAATGTTCCATTGCGATGACTCCAGAGAAAACTGGAGAATTAAACCCATCTTAAAGGTTACACAGGAGATCAAACAGACGTGTGTTAGGACTCCCCCATTAATACTGAACATGTTCTATAAAATTTCAAACATTCAATATACTAAGGTCTGACTTTTGTACACCAGAAAACTGAAAAATTATAACCTTTCTAAATATGAACTTTACTGGCTCTAATCATAACATTGGATGTTCTGTGCTTTCTGTGTTATTCTAGAGCAGCTCTTCAGAGACTAAGATGGCAGACACATTGTGTCATTACACTCAATTATTGAAATACTTTTAGTCCCCTGAATATCCCAGTTCTTTCTTTGCTGATAGACATTTTCATGTGCTTTCTGTCTTTTTAGACCACTTCCCATGTCCCTGATTGTCTTTCTAGAACACTGTCCCCCATATTTATGCTTCCACATTTTGCACGACTAATTCCTGCTTATCTTTCAAATCTCATTGCAGGTCACTCGTTTGAGTTGGGCAGATATATCTCCCCAGTGTTCCCACCACAAGTTTTACCCATTATAGTGCTTATCATTTATTGATATGATTGTCTGTTTACTTCTCCATGTTTTCTATTAAATGGGAAATATATGAAGGTAGGTTTATTGCATGTCACATGTACTACTGTATCTCTAGCATCTAATGGGCTGGTATACAGCATATACTCAGTAAATCCTTTTGGGCTAAATGAATGGGTGAACCATGAATAATTGAAAAGAGTAAGTAGATTAGTCTTTCCAGAAGTAAAAGAGTTCATTTTAAACACTTTGTACTTAGAACCACTAAGTTCAGGTCACTCGGTATTTTAAATATTTGCTTGATACAGTGAAGGGTCATCATATAGAAAGCTTCAGATCCCTCTCCTTACCAATAGACATGCTTTGATGTTCTGACTTTAGGGTGTTCCTCATGCTTCCTCCACAAGATAACTACACAGTATAGCCACCACACAGAATGGAATATCTGTCACCCCAGAATTTGCTTCCGAAGTTAAAACTGATGATACCACACACATACCCAAGAAGGTATGAAAATAATTATTAGTCAGGTAACGAGACTTTCTGGGGAGGCCAAGATGGTTCCCAAAAGGTCTGAAATGTCTTGCCATTTTTATAGTGTTTTGGGGGTGAGAATGCATGGCTAGGGGCTTGTGTGGTTTGACTTCCTGCCAGTGACAAATGAGGGAGCATCTGCACTTTCTCATCACCTTGTCTGGATATGAGGCAGAAGGGAAAGAGGAAAAAGTAAAGCTTAAAAGCTGTTCACAAACATAAAAGAGGTATCGGACTCTTTATTACACACAAATTTGTTTAATTCCATTCCTTCGAGAGCTGGTAGGAGCTATGACTTCTTTCTAACCAACAGAATATGGCAAAGGTGATGGATGGCCTCCTTTAAAATCATTCTTGTGATTACATTACATTGAATAGGACTCCATCTTAATACACTGCATCTAGACGCTTGATGAAGTCAGTGACCAGTTTGGAGAAGCCCACATGTCAAAGAACTGCAGGTAGCCTCCACAACCTGTTGCTGGTTCCAGCCCACAGCCAACAGGAAGCCGGATTCTGAATCTTCTGGCTACAGGATATGAATTCTGCCAACAATACAAATGAGTGAAGAGATGGATTCATCCTCAGTTAATCCCTCAGATGAGAACACAACCCAAATAACACCTGATTACAGCCTTGGGACACTGAGCAAAGGACTCAGCCAAGCTGTACCCAGACTCGTGACTCATAAAAACTATGAGATGATAAATGCATATGTTGTTCTAAGCTGCTACATTTGTGGTAATGTGTTATGCAGTGATAGAAAACTAATAAATATTCCAACTAAATAATCTTATTTGTCACACAGTTTCTCCAGAATTGCCCTTTTCAACAAATGTCATATCACTGTCAAGAATCCTTTCTGGCTAGTTTATCTTTCATAATCGCTCAATTATTATACTACTATGGTGGCCTGTTACATTAGGTGAACATTTAGGCTTTTCCAAGTCTTCAAGGCTGACCTCAGGTCATACAACAAGGTAACTGATACCTTAAAAATGACGCATAATTATTGAGAACATTTTATGGTCAATACTTCCCAGAATATTTTTCATCAATCACACCATTAAATTCTCACAATAAAACAGTGAGATGCCTAATATAATTTCCCCCATTGTACAATAAGGAAATGGAATTTCACAGATTTTGAGAGATTTATAAGAAATAAACTTGCTAGTAAACTTCAGATCTAGAATCCAAACCTAGATCTGAGCTTAGTACAAACATTTTTTTTTCTTTTCTGTGGGAGATTTTTGAAAACTGGTATCTCCTGGTGATATTGCAACTTGAAAATATACCTTTTTTTAAAAAAAAATCTCTTATTTTCCCAGAACCAATAATATATGTAATAAATCTAGGCTTCTCTCATTCAGAAGACTCCTCTGCCATAACTAAAGTCCTAAAATTAAGAGCATAGACTCTTAAACCAGGGTCATATTTGTTTCTATCCCGATATACTGGAATTTCTGAGTTGTTGCTTCGGATAAGTCTGCACATGTCCATCAACTTATTTTTTACCCAATACCTATTCTTATAACTTTAGGATATAGCATGTCCTGCTCAAAGAAAAATGTGAAGCAGAACTAAGAAAAAAAATTATAGGAATTAGTAAAGGAGAGCAGCTGGAACCAGAAAATATGGGGGCAGATTAATTTTTTTCAAGTGATGCTAATGGTAATTTATGCCTGGATAGGAGGCATATTTGTTAAGTAGCATTAGTGCAGGAAGGTAATCCAGATCTCTTTTAGAGTCTCTGGGAAGTAATACATCTCTTTGTTTATCCCTTGTGTAATTAATTCAGGCCTTAATTGTGTTAGGTAAGAGGTGGAGAATTTAAAAATAAAAAGGTTTCAATGATTCTGGGAACATACATTTATTACTGTGATGAAAGAGCCATCTCTCTCAGTCTCCATTTACTGCATTGTTTCAGTGCTTTTCTTCTCCCATAAATCACAGAGGCTGGGGTCTGGTCCCTTGGCTGAGAACAGTGCCTGAAATAGATGCTGTAGGTTGCCGAATAAAGCTTTCAGCCTAGGGCTTCCATTTTTTATCATCATCTGGAATGTATATCTTCCTGTGATGGGATATCCTTTTACTGGCCTTGGCCTGATCTCTACCTTGGACTCAAAGAGAATACATTTTCCAAGTATTCTTGGAAATGAGTCACATAAAAGAAAGATGTCATTAGCACCCTAATTTAAAACATGAGAATAACGCCATTGCAGCAAACACTGCCTGATCCACCCAGATCTCATACAATCTCCTTCTGTTTGTTCATACAAGTCATCTGTACCAACTCCCATCCTTTTCCCCATCTTGTATTGTCCCTCTGTTCTTAGGGCGCTCCAACTATTTTACCCACACGTGTATAGAGCCAGAAGGTTCTATGGTTTTACATCCGCCTCCCACTCCTCCCAGCCATAAATTTAATTCAATGACTGAGTGATGCAACAGTACAAAAACTCATCTCCCTTCCTTGCAAAGGAAAGTGGAGAACACGGCAAGCTGAGGCACAATTTATTCTCTTGTTTTCTTCTGCAAGATTAGGCTGAAACTGGGACTTTTCCTGAAAATACACCTTTGCTTGGCTTCTTTCCCTGGCTCCTTTCCCTTCCCCATCCTACATCTCTTGCTCCCTTCAATTTTCTCTTGGGAGCACACATCTTCGTTTCATGATCTGCTTCTGAAGAACCCCTCCTAAGACAACCACCATCTTTTAATGGAGTGTTTACTGCTGTCTACTTACATACAATCATTTAATTCTCATAAAAACCATCTGCAGTAAGTTAATGACATTAACCCACACTACAGAAGATCACATTAACTAGTTTTCCCAAATAGCTAATAAATGTTGTAGCCCAGATTTCAACAGATTCACATAATTCTAAGACCTGTTCTTTGAACATAGCACAAATGCTTCTCAACAGAAAAAGTCTGATATTAATAGTCACCAGCTTCATCATAAAAGAACAACCAAGAAACCTATTTATCAGTCAGAACATCTAGATTTGTATCGCCCTTTTACTAGATGTGTGAGCTTAGACAAGTTGCTTCATTTTTGTAAGCATTAGTTTCTTTTTTTATAAAAAGAGAAAAACTAATATCGACCCTCTTATTCTTACCTTTCAAAATGTAGGGTAGAATAACATGATGAAGGTAAGGGTTGCATTGAAATGATAAAATATTAGAGGAAAAGACATAATCTTTGGATCTGGATTGTATGCTGGATTTAACCACTGGCCAACAGTGTGGTATTGGGCAAAACTGTCACCTCTATGAGCAGTGTCTGCTTCTGCAAAGGGGTAATTATGCCTGTTTCATAAAGGTGCTAAGATTAAATGAGCTAGGATGCTCTGTAGATGCTGTCTTGAAAGTCAGCTGTGTCTATTTTGTGGCATGGGGCAGTTCCCTTATCAATGTGAGTGATGTCTACCCTCTTGTTTACTTTTCTTCTTCATGTAGGTGCTTGGACTCAGAAATAACCCAGAATTGTCACTCTTTCCTCTGCCACCAGCTCGTAGAGGAAGCGTGTGTGTGTGTGTGTGTGTGTGTATGAATATGTGTGTCAGTGTGTGTATATATTTATATAAAATATGTGCACATATTTTGATTAAGCTTTGCTTTGCTTTTATTAGTTGTTACACTTTCATTTTTTTGCTGTCTTTTCATGTATATTTTATTCTCAATCAATGTCAAAAAGCTCACGCAAATACCTTGTCTGAGTCTATCCTTCTCCTTTATCTACACAGCTCTGTACTTTTAGGAAGCTTATTTTTTTCTAACTGACTTCTTTAAATTTTCATGTGTTTTGAATCAAGCACTACGAAAAGAAAATATGTGTTCAGTGTGTGTGCACGTGTGCTTGTGTGTGTGTGTGTGTGTGTCTGTGTGTCTGTGTGTCTCCCGGGGTCTCTGGGCTATCTATGTTCATGGTAGAATACTGCACATTTGGCCGTCAGTCCCCAGACTTGCTCCCTGGGAAATATCATAAAGATTCAGATAGAATGACTTGAAAGTCCATTCTAGTTGCTCGTTTACCAATAGAAAAGTTGAGAGAAGGCAATGGATTTTTAAAGAGTAGAGCTCATAACTTTTAAATTCATGTCCATAGTTTTTTTGCCATGCTTTCCTTTGAGACATGTGAAAGATATAGTCCCTATAGAAAGGTTTTGAAATATTGATGGTTGTTATTCAGAATATATTTATAAAGTTTGTTTCTTTGTCCCCTTGTCAGCTATCTGACGGTACTGTGTGGTTCAGTTAAAATCCAGTCCTTTTGCAGTTCCTGGCAGTCAATTTTGTTACAGATTAGATAGACTCAGAGCAGAGTCAGATTGGCTTTGAATCATAACTATGCCTATTACTGTTGCACACAGTTGGTAGGCTATTTCATCTCCCAATTTCTTCATCAGTAAATCCAGAATGATAATATATGTTTTAAAGAATTGTTGAAAGGACAAGATTTTATAATATAGATAAATTGCCTAATCTAGAGCCACATACACTAATTACTAATAAATGGGTTTTAGGACACCAAGAATACTAGACCTTTCTCAGAGTATTTGTGTGTGTGTGTGTGTGTGTGTGTGTGTGTGTGTGTGTGTGTGTGTTTGTGTGTGTGTGGGGTTTGTGAAAGAAAGGATGCATATAATACATTCTAGAGTAAGGTGGTTTATTTGGGAGGAAGTTTTAAAGAGTTTCAGTACCCTAGACAGATGTAAAATTGCAATTACTTTTTTCTTAGGTAAATAAGGTTAAAAAAATCAGAAAGAGCTGATTTACCTTGTAACAGTGGTATTGAGATAATGGAAGTCCCCTTTCCTGACCTCCCCACCTTCTGCAGGAGTGCAGTTGACATTAGAGAGTGTTGATATTCCTGTTCCTTTGTTCTTTGGTCTGAAAGCTGCACATAGGTGAAGTGACTCTTTAAGAGTGTTACTCTTGTATATGTCACATTGAATTTGTGTGTCCCTCAGTCTCTGCACTCCAGCCACCCAAAAGTGCCCCAATACAAAATAGCTGGAGAAAAGAAACCCACTACTTAGTGAGGGTCTATTGTGTGTTTGGGATTGCCCTTTATACACCATTATTTAATTCTCACCACAGTTTTGTGTTAGACATAATTACCTATATTTAACAGATGAAGAGATTGAAGATCTACAATATTTTCTGTAGAAGCCAGAATAATATTCATGGCTTTGCAAACCATATACATCCTACTTGGCTGCAGTTGTAGTGTATAAATAGCTATAGACAATATGTAAATAATTGGGTGTGGCCATGTTCCAATATAACTATTTTCAAAAACAGATGTGAGATGGATTTGGTCCATAGGTTGAAGTGTGCCAACCTCTTCCCTACAGTGATTATGAGGTAAATCAGTATACAAAATAAATTTTTGTCTGTCTTCAGAGCCTATACACTTTGTACTAATCTCTACTCTCTTCCTAACGTGTTTTGAGATTAGAAAGAAACCCATCTATATCCTGCTAGATGGTGGTTTTCAGTTTCTAAGCTTTAAGGAGAATCTATAGCTTATACATTGACACAGCAGCTTATTCAGGGGCAGTTCTTTGAATTACAGGCTTTGTGTCTGGAAGAAATGGTTGTTTCCCTCAGGCTGGTCTTGCATGTTTGGCCTTACTGAGTGAGAACAAGCATGACACCAGCAGGCTCTATGCATTCTGATGGTGCCTCGACACTCTCTTGCCTGGACCGTGAACCGCATCAGTGCTTTGGATTTACTCTGAGGGTTCCAGGAAGGCTTCTCTCTAAATCACTCTAAATTCACCTCTAAGCAGGCAAGGAGCCTGAAATTATGCAAAGGTGAAGAAATACCTAAAGCAGGACCCAGAGCAGGTAAAGAAGAATCTGGATGTGGCCAGTGCCTGTCAGTAAAGCCACACTCCATTGGCTTTGAGAAATAGCCCAATTATCCTCAATTTCAGTGTGCAGAAAAATGAAGCAGCAATGCGACCTCATACCATAAATCCCACACCCATAAACACTCCCTGCACAATTAGTTGTTGCTATAAATTGGTCTCATCTAAGGGAAACAGATAGTCCTATATGTCACCTAAGGGAGACATGAAGCAGTCACAGAATAAGTCCATTCTCTGCCATGACAGCTGTCAAAGAAGAGAAAGGTTAGGTTTCTAAGTTAGTTAATGTGCTAGCTATCAGAATACCTGTAATAAATCACAACATAGTGATGGAAAGAACTCAGTCATTTATTGTTCATGAACATGGTTTTGCCAGTCAGAAAGGGTGGGAGAGAAGACCTTGGAATTCAAAATCAGGACAGCTGGTTTCTGTTTTCATGTAGGATCTTGGGCATTTGTAGAGGGAGAGTTCTGGACCCAGAGTCAGATGACTTGCTTGAAAGTTCTAGCTCTCACAGTTATCAGCGGGGTAGGCCTGGCCAAAGTCATGTCATGTGGCGGAGAAGGCTCTATGTGTATGCAAAGCCATTCTCTGCTCTTTCTAAACACACAATTATATTTCTCAGGGTCTTTGTGATTGGTTTAGTCCTGTGGCCAAGTTCTGGTTAATAGAATGTGGTTGGGAGGGCAAAGGCCACTTCCAGGCCTGAATTATAAAACCTTCCTTTCATTCTCTCTCCCTTTCTGCATTTGTAGGCCAAGTATGGGGGATCCTTTCAGGGACTTCAAAGCCCTCGAGGCTGATGGAAAAGCTAAGTTTCCTGAGAACACATTTCATTTCTCTCTCCCTACTCGTCCCAGCACCTTCAGCTTGCCAACTGGACTTTATGTAAGTGGTTTAACCCATTGAGAGTCCAGGATTTAGTAGTTACATAGTTAGTGTTAACATCTTAATAACAATAACGATGATAGTAAAAGCTGGTATTTTTGAACCTTTATGTTAAGATAGGCATTGGGCCCCCATGAACTATCTCTTACAATCTCCAAAATAGTAACTTTATAAGTTCTATTAATGTTACTGTTTAAAAGTTGAAGCTGAGACATACAGAAGTAAGACACCTTGTCTAATCTCACATGGTTAATATGTGGTGGAAATTACTTGTTTTTGAAACCTCAGTTTTCTCTGCATATAAAAAAATGGTAATATCTGTCTCCTGTACCCAAAATGTTATCACATGTGCCACATGAGTTATGCTAAAGAAAGGCACTTGAAGGACCCAAAGTATCAGATAAAGTTAGATATTATTATTGTTGACCTTTCTGAGACTCAGTTTTTATAGCTATTACATTTCTTCCACTTAATCATAGTTTTTAACACAATAACATGAAACATTTATGTGTTCCACAGAGGCAAGTGATGGTGACAATCTAACATTCCTTGCTATGTGAATAGGATTTAGTGGTAGAGATCAGGGAGCATGAGAGGTGAGTCTAAGTAGAAAGATGAAGCGGGAAGAAGGCACTTAATGGATTTTTCTTTTCTTTCATCTTCTTCTCTATTTCCTCCAACTAAATATTTTCTCTGGTCTGTAGTTAGGCATGTTAGGCATGTTAGCACTACCTGTTAGGTGATATCCTAAATGATCCCATCATTTTTCAAGTGGCTGCTATAATACTCAAGGTAGGCCAGGTCTTAGGACCCAAGGAAATGTGAAAAATCGGTTTGTGTGAGTTTTCTTTTAAAAAGAGATAAAAAAAAGTGTTATGGCACAGTTCAATTCTGATGTAATTCTCACTCCAAGTCAGATCTTAGGAAATAAAAAAAATGGGAAAAATCAGGTTTTATGGCTTTTCCTTTGGAAAAAGAAAAGTTATTATATTATATACCAATTGATTCTGAAGTTTAATTCAAGCTTAGAAAGGAAATGTTTATGAAAGATTTTCGAAGTACATTTTTAGCATATCTGTCATCTAAGTTTTAATTCAAAGATCACAAGCTTTAAGGTTCTGATATGTCTCTGACTTGAAAGAATATTTGTTGAGCTCAAAGAGTGACATGCCATAGAATGTTACATTGATATTAGGAAATTGCTAACACACACATCGCCTGTATCTCCTTGGCAATGAGAAAGATCTAGGAACTTTGAAGCTGTGTTTCTTCATAACAACAATTGTTTGGAACTGAAGAGTGATACACATCTCGATAGGCTCTGTACTGTCTGCTTTGCCACAGTCTTTAGCACACTCTATTGCTTCTCAATTTGGTAGCCAAGTGTCCATTCCCATTTACACCCTTCCATCTTGACTGCTTAGCTCATTTACATTGATATTCAGCTCCCTGCACTGAATCTGCTACCTCTGCTTTAGAATACAGCTTTTCTTGGAAAATAGTATTTAGTACTATGAATAAAATCAGACCCTTCTGCTCCCCGTTGTTCGGAAGCAGAGAGAACATACTACTCACTCTGCAAGTAAGTCAAGCTTTCCAGTGTCTGTTCAGGCACTGTTCATTTTACATGAAAATCCTCCCTTGCCACTCCTTCTCTATGTGAATGTTCCCTATTTATCATTCAAATTCATCTATAGTGTTAGCTTCTCCAGGAAGTCTTTCATGATTTCAACTACCTCAACAGACTGTGTTGGTTTTCCTGTATCTGTTTGCACATAGCACCATGTACTCATTTTTTTCATTGCAATTGTTGGTTTATTTGTTTACCTATTCCACTAAAACATAAACTTGGAAGAAACATCATATCCTTGGATACGTCATGCTCTATCCAGTAGCCATGCCTTTACATATGCTGTTTTCTCTTCTTAGAATGCCCTTTCCTATTTGCAGCATTCTCTTTGGCGCAAGTAAATGCCATTTATCTTTTAGGGTTTCTCAAGCATCGCCTTTTAAGAAACTTTCCATGGAAACTTCATACTAGTTTGGTTCCCCTAACTTATATTCCTATAATGTAATTGTAGACATAGTACCTATCACAGTGTAATCTGCCTCTCACGGCAGCTTGTCATGAGAAAGATCCTTGAGGGAAAGAGAAAGTCTTTTTTCTCCATAATTTTAGCTTTAAGTAGTATGTCTGGGACATAGTTGAATGCACACACACACATATACACACATGCACACAGAAGGGAAGAAAGGGAGGAAGAAAGGAAGGAAGAAAGGAAGGAAGGAAGGAAGGAAGGAAGGAAGGAAGGAAGGAAGAAAGGAAAGAAGGAAGAAAGGAAGGGAGGGAGGAAAGGAAAGAGAGAGGGAAGGAGGGAGAGAGGGAGGGAGGGAGAGAGGGAGGAAGGGAGGAAGGAAAGAATTTCTTTGTGACATAACAGACTGTTATCCACATTTCTAATGCTGCCCTCTACTCTCTTCTCTTCCACTCTAAATCCAGTTGGGCTGCTGCTCATTGCTCATTGAACACCATTGACATGACCTGGTATGCTTTCCTTCCTCAACTGTCTAGTAATTTCTTATGAAATCATTATGCAGTATTTTATTTGGTCAGACAACTTCTCAATGGCTTTTCCTATTGTTTGAGTCTCCCTATCTTGCCTTTGGAAAGGTCCTAGATAAATGTCTACAGTTGTGTGGTGTGATTTAGTGTTATTTAATCCCTTTGACCTCCATTATCACTTGTCTTTTATCAGAATGGTCTCTGCAGTCATTAAGGCTCTTTAGAAAGCAAGTAACAAAAATCTATTTTGAACAAGCTTGAGCAAAAAAGAAAGAAAAAGAAAAGAGAAAGGAAAGGAATGCATTAGATGTTTACCTAGATGTCACACAGAACAACTATGTCACAGGTTTGCAACTGAACCTAAGGGACAATCACACTCAAAAACCTTGAGGTCATCACAACTCTCTTTACCTTAATTTCCTCATCTAACAGCTCTAGCTAATCGATTTAATTCCCTAGTTTCCAAGCCTAAAAATCTCAGGAAAGAGCCATGATTAGCCATGACTATTATTTCTCTTCCTTAAACCCATCAACTCTAGCTGGGAGAAAGTCACATATTTTATGAAGTTCTGTGTTTACCATGTGGTAAGTACAGAATGGCCAGAAAAGCAGAGGCAGGTCAGGCAAAATAGTATATCTATTATATTCCATGGCTAAATTTTTAGGAGTTAGTATAAATTTAATTTATAGTAACTTATTTAATATCTATCATGGCTAGATTTTTAAGATTTAGTACAAATTTAATTGATAGTCACTTATTTAATATCTACCATGTCTAGATACAAAAAAAGCAACAATAAACTTGATAAGATCATTCCTGTTAGGAAATCAACATTTTTTTCATTCATCAGCAAACAGTTACTGGATACCTAGTGTATACAAAGACTGTACTGGGAAATATAGTGAGGTGAAAGATGAAAATTATATATATATGGTTTCAGTTCTCACAAAGCTTACAAACTAAATGTGAAATAGGATGTTTGAACAAGTAAATGTTACACAAGACTAGTCAGTTCATTCATTTTAGCAGATATTCACTGAGTACACAGCACATGCCATTATGTTAGACTCTGAGGATATAAAGATGAATGAGAAACTGTTGTGGTTATTAAGATGTTCATAGACTGGAACAGGAGTCTGACATATAAACAGTTAATTCCAGCCCAGGATAATTCAATATTTTACAACAAAGCTCTATAAAAGAGGACATACCTATATGAAGCAAAATGTTTTAGAAGAATCCAGGAAAGAGAGTATAGTTGGCAGAAAGGCCTAAGTAGAACAAATCTAATCCCAGTAGATGTAGCTGGTACAAAGATGCAGAAGCAGGAAGATACAGGATAGATTTATAAAATGGTAATAACCAGGCAAGAATTTTCAAAGAGATGTAGGAGATAAACCTGGAAATGTAGGTGGAACCAGATTATGGCATGTTAATAACTTCAGCTTTTTTTGCTTAATGATGATAAGTAACTGGATGTTTCTGAGTAGCCAGTACATTGATCAAAATACATTTTTAAGTGGTTAACTAAAAAAATAGGCCATTACTTGTTTTTCCTGCTGGTGGAGGAGCTGAGGTACTATTGGAAGAGGGGTTGGAGAGAGATTAAAAGGTCTGCTTAAAAACTACTGTAATAAAGATTATTTTCTACTTTAATTTCTATTATGTTTCATAGCTCTTAAGGGATTTAACTTACATTACAGCTCTCTGTGTTGTTTTCTTTTCCATTAAACTGCAAGTTCTTTGAAAATAGGGGTGTTGTTCATTTTTGCATCTCCTGGAGACTTACACAAAGCTCTGTTTAAAGTAGGTTCTAAAAAAATATTGAATGGATGCAGGAATTGATAGGTGAATGAATGAGTGAAAACATGAATGACCCCAAGAGAGAAATTTAAATATCTTGTACCCTGAATATCCCTAGCATTTGTTCAAATCTTGAGCATGATATGCAGACAGCACATCATGATGCAAATCTCAACTATTACTTTCTACATGTGTGAACTTATGTTTTTGTTTACTGAGCTTCTAAATATTTTATTTTCCTGCTGAAATTGGGCTAATAATTCTTACTATCTCATAGTGGTAGCATGAAGATGAAAAGGAACACTATATATAAAGCACTTAGCTTGTTACTAGCACAAAATGAGAACTCATTAAATGGTATGGCTTAATATGTTTTCAGTAGCCTACTAGTGATAGACAGGGCTGGAAATGGCCTCTTGCCTTTACTAATTCCTTTATTTAGTCATTCATGCATTTAGTATTTAGTAAAAAAATATTAATAACTGCCTAGTATTAGGCACTGAAGGCAAGAGAGTGAAAAGGATCAAGTACATCACAGTCAAAGAACTTACCATATAATGGAGAATACTGGTAAGTAAACAGGCATTTACAATACAATGGGAAATGAGCTACTAAGAGGGAATGCATTTGAAAGATGCAATTTTGGAGCACACAGGAACTGTGAGTAATTCATCTGGCTCATCTGACAAGGAAGTGTGTCATGAGGCTGGAGGAGCGAGTTAAGTCAATTCATGATAGACTTGTCGGTTTTTGACAACTTTGATAAGGAATTCCTAAATTCTCTACTGTTTATCCACTTCCATCTCAAATATCTTTACTTAGTGCTAGCTCTTTGGTTCCCTTTCTGACTCTGCAGAGTAAGCCGTGTCTTGGGACATTCAGAGGATTCTCAGGAAGCCATGGCTGCACTGGATGGCAGATGGTTCTTTGCTGGATTCCAGGCTGCCTCGTTGGGCTTGCCTTTTCAGCAGGAGAAAGGATCCAGCTGGGGCTGACTTGAGTCAGCTTGCAAAACTCATTCTGCACACACATGTTCTCTGAGAGCCGACGAAGAAGTCCTTTGCTGGTGGTGTTAAAAATCAATATTTGTCAGTCTGTTTGAATATGGAAGGTCTGGTGCTATCTGTGCAAGGAGAATCTGAACAGAGCAAAAATCAGAGGTATCAACTGGTTTCACAGAGCACTGAGAGTCTTTAAAAATTAAAGTTCTGTTTTTGCCCCCAGAGTTTTGTTTTTCTTCCCTAAACAAAACCATCATCCTCTGTTATTAAGGACATAAAAAGTAGGGGTGCGTTGCTGTGTTTCACCGGCCACCGCTTTAACCTCTATGCAACCAGTTTGGTACTACAGGGCTCCTTCATTCATGCTTTCTTTCTTTCTTTTTTTTTCTTAAATTAATTTTTAAATTAAAAGATCAATCATTTTTTCAGTACATTCTAAACAAATATTGAATGGATGCAAAAATTGATAGAATGAATGAATGAAAACATGAATGACCTCAAGAGAGAAATTTAAATATCTTGTATCCTAAATGTCCCTAGCATTTGTTCAAATCTTGAGCATCATATTCACTTTTTCAGAGTGAAATAAGGTAAACAAAACATGATTGGGCCAGAAAGGAGAGGGGGATCGGAAAGCAAAAGAAAGTACTTCATCAGACTCACTTTCTAACCCTGCTAGAAATAGATGAAAAATGGATTCCAAATTAGAGTATATCTGGTCTGATACCTTCCCTGAGAAATGGACATTGTCCTATGGTTGTTCACAGCAATTCTGCTCTAGCCACATTAATTTTCTTTGCCAAGTGACAATTATTTTCAGAATGGATGTTGTCATTGGTCTGTAGCCACCCAGCTTCAGTATTTCGAAATATGCCTGAAATAAGGCTGGGTAAACAAATACTCAGGTTTTTCATTCTGGATTGTCTAAAGCCAAGAGGACAACTTCTGTTGGCAGCCCATGATCTGGCTGAGACGTGCCAAAAGTAAAGTATGTCTTCCAAAGTGATAACCAGTCAGTCTGATAGGAGCTACTGATGTATTTGTTTAAAATTTGACCTATGCCAGTGGCTTTACCTACACAAGCTTCTTTAATTCTCACTACCATCCAATGAAGCACGTGGTTGTATTCCTTTTTATCTGATACTAAAAATGGCTCCAAAAGGCCAGTTATCTGTCAGTGATTACAAGCTAGTACATGGGAAGTTGAATTTAAATCTGGAATTATTGATTCTTAAACTTGTGTTTAGTCTAATGCACCCTTGGGGTAAAAGGTAGAGAATTTGGTTTGCATTTTCACCAGGACCTTTCTGTGACTTATACCCTTCTCCTCTGTGTCTGTAGGAGTGAAAATGTCAACGTCTTTAAGAGAAATGGCAATATGCTGGTAGACTGCTGAATGGAACATTGCCATGGATAGAAATCTAGGCTGCTCTGTTTAGATTTCTTTTAGTCCTTACAAACATTTCTGGAATGAGTACAGGTTCGAATAAACAAAGCAGTAATTTTTCCTCAGTGCTCAAATACACTGGATGAAAGTCCTGGAATCCAAAAGCAACTTAAGAGAATTAAAGCTTGGATTTTGATTATAAGAATGGGCTTTGAAGCACAGATTCAGCCTCTATTTCTAGATAATTATGTTCTCCTGTGTTTTCCATGGCAAGTTACTGCATCTCTGAAACGCAGATTCCTTGCCTATCAAATGCTGATGTAAGATTACTTTTATCTCAGTTATTTTATTTAATGTGCTAATTAATGTAGGTGCTTATCACATAACAGGCTATTTATAATAGTAACTATTATTAGCTTGAAATCAGAACATTTAAGATCTGATTCTGGTTCTTTTATTTGTTTACTCTTAAACCTTGGCTTAGTTACTTAATATTCATAGGCCTAATCTAATGTTAAACTAATACCAAAAAAAAAACAAAACAAAACCAAACAAAACCAAAAAGAAGAAACCAAAAGTTAAAACAAAACAATAAATGAAAACAACCCCATATAATAAGGGGTTTAAATGTTTCCAATATTTTTACTACCAAGTATCTAAGCATTTATTAACACTTAATTTGTTTTTCTGTTTTTAATTAAAAATTATATATATATACACACACATCTGAGCATGCAGCACAAACAATAAGTATGAAACCCACAACAGAAAGACCAAACAGAAATAAAGCAATATTAAATCTTATTAATGAGTCCATGTTTTCATTAGCAAATGAGGCCTTGTCTTGTATAAGTATTTAATTTCCAATAGCTTTAAAAAAAACTACAAGAATTCAAGAATTCCCACTGATTCATTTTGGGATCCCAGGAGATTTGAGAACTCCAGGTTGGGCACTAAGGCATATTAGGTCTTTGAAGACATATTAGGTCTTCAAAACCCTGGGCCTGTCCTTAAATATTAAGGTTTTTACCGTAATTTTCTAATTTTTTTTTCTAATTTCTGCTTAACCAATTCACTATTGCTAGGATTCATGTACTCTGATTTTCTCCTCCCTTTTGGGTAATATGCAGTTTTAAAGCAAGGATGTCACTCTGGAGTTTTGCTACTCAAAGTGAGTTCTGTGGACCAGCAGCTTCAGTATTGCCTTGCAGTTTATTAGAAATACTGAATTTTAGACCCCTCTCTAGACCTATTCAACTTGAATCTATAATTCAATATCATCCCCAAGTGGTTTGCATATACATGAAGTCTGAGAAGCAGCAGATTAGAATCTAGATTAGAAATGGGCATGGAGTAATTCCCTGATAAATTTAAATTCCTGATCAATTCCTTGCACAAGCCATTTAATTTTTGTGAGCCTGAGCAAAAGAAGAATAAAAGTGCCTACTTGTCCTACCTGGAGGTTTTATTGTTAGTCTCAAGAAAATAATCAATAATAAAATATTTCATAAGCTTGTTAACTGAGCTACATGTTTCATAATTATTACATAACATTTTTTTTTTCTAAGAATCAAAATGAAAAGCAGACTTAAAAAATTCCTTTTACGATTCAGAAAACTCTTCAGAATCACCACCATTCCCCTGCCTTTTCCTTGGGGATAGTGAATACCTGCCTCTCAGCTCTGCCCCGATTGAATTAGAGTTATCTGTTTAACCCATCTGCCTCCTCTTGATATCTATTAATTCCTTGAAAATGTTAACAGGAGACCATATTTGACTCACCTCTGCTTTCTCTCTTTCCTTCTCTGTGCTCCTCCTCATCCTCCCAGTGCCTAGAACAGAGTTGGCCTTCCATATGTGCTTGATGAATGAGCAAATAGATACAATACTAGTTGACAGCATCTCTCTGAAAAACAAAATGCAGCCAAGTGCACTGAGTACCTACACCACCTGTTTAATAGGGTTGTTAAGAGAATCAAATGAGACTGGGCATGCGGTGGCCCTATGTGAGCTGTTAAACACTGTATAAAAATGAGAGAGTATTATTAGGCATATGTAGTCTGGCAGGGTTTTACAGATGGTAGTCACCTGTCATTATGAAAACTGTCTTTAGCCAAAGCCAAACATAGTGACTCCAGAGGCTCTTGAGGTGGCGAATTATAAGCTGTTACCTCTGCTGCATCCTTAGTCAGAGTTTCATGTGCCATGTGGGCTGCGTGGTTACTGTTGTGCTGGGGTAGGACGGTCACCTTGTTAAGCTGGTGTGCACACTCTGCTTTTGGGAGCTGTGTGAGTGGCCTTCAGGGGTGCCTCCTTTGGTTGGCAAAGACTCTTCCTGTGCCATGTTCTTGCTGCATTTACATGCTGTGTTGCTTCATTAGGGAGACTCGCTCAGATTGTTTTGCTAAAAAAAATAAATAAATAAGGGCCACACTGGGATAAATTGAATAGACATTTATCTTTTTACAGGGCAAATCAATGAGTAATTTTCTGGTTTGAGCGCTGTATTTAACTCTGTCTGGGGAAGTGCTGTCAACCATGACCTATTCCAAGGTGGCTTTATAAAAGAGATTGTAAAAAAAAAAATCTTTTAAGATTCCTGGAATATTCTTTTTTTTCTGCTTAAACATCTTCAGGGAGTCATTGCTCTTCCCACCACCTGATGGTTGTATGCAGCCAGCCCTCTTAGAAGTGGGCCTGTGCTGACCACATGCACTTGTGCAGGTGAGCTTTCTTTGAATGTGGTGAAGTGGGAAGGCAGACAGGCTCTTTCCTATATTATACCCCAAACTCAAGTTCTCTCCTCCACTGAGTTTCAAAGGCAAGGACGGAAAGAAACTTCTACCTGTCAATAACTGGCCTGCTAAACAAGGCAAAGGAGAGAAGTGGCTCCCAGGATCCATGCATGAGCAATGCCTTGTGTTGTTGTAAACAGCAAAATAGTTCAGTTTGCTTGAATACTTCTCAGCAACAGAGTCATCTCCAATTTTTGAGCTAAGAGGCCTCAAGCTTCATTGTCTTTTTAAATTTTCAACTTCTATTTCAGCATCTCAAAGCTGGATTCTTCCATTCAACCTCATCAATGTATAAACAAACAAACAAAAGGAGGCTTGGAGAGGTCAAATTACTTATTTAGAGTCACAAAGCTAGTATTAGCAGAGGTGGGATGACATCTTCTATTGGTAAATTAGCTCCATTGTCTTCACAGAGAAATAGCAGGATTCATGGAGGCTGGGAGGGCCCAGTTATTTTTATTGATAGAGCCAAAGTTTGAGTCTAATTTGTAGCCCTCTAATCTGAATTGTTCTCATTTTTAATATGAGGATACTGATTCTAACCATTACAGGTTATTTGATCTTGTATTAAACAAGATTATGTTTGTAAACTCTTAGCAAACTGCAAGAACATTGTAAAGTTATAGAGACTCCAAACAGACCCTCTTAATTCTGGTATATTAAAATTTTGAGATGTACAAATACTGAATGGTTATGTATCATGTATTAGAAAGCGTCCAGATGCTACACATAATGACACTTGGAGAATATGACCATTTAACAACAAAACAGACTTCCTTCCATCGAGTATGGTAACATAGAGTTTAATGCTGATTTTAGAAACTCTTTAAGATTGTTTTCGAAGAAAGTTCCAGCACAGTGCAGCAGCCCCCTCCAACTGAGTAAACTGAATAATACCGGGACAAGCAGTTGTTTTTCCCTATGACAATGAGGTCTTCATATAATTACATGGAAATCTGTTTTTTTTTCTGACATGTTCACATCAGCACTACCTTAACCTTGTGCAGGACCACACATTGTAAGTCCAAACACCAAGGAAGCAGCCCTGTGCCATTAAAACCAATGTTGTTCAACCTCCCTGGTCAGTGTGCTGACTTGCTAAAGCCACTGGATTTGCAAGTGATCTTATTTCTGGACAGTTTCTGGAGTTCAGTGACTCTCTCGGAGCAGTTCTCACAATCAGGTGTAGATGGCGATGTTGCACCAAGAACTTCCTTGGCAGATGCAGTGGCAGGCGGAGCATCCAGCTGTGGCCTGCTGAGGCTCAACTCTGTGAATCCCGTTTTAAGTTCCTCTGGTTGGTCATAACCCAGCAGTTCCCCTCCTGTGCCCCTGCCTGTCCATCATTCTCCCCCTTTACAAGCCAGGAAGCAGAGCTCTGCCTCTCCTCCCTCCTTCCTACCTTCTCTTTTTATTTTTTATTTTTTCACAGTAGTCTGTGATTAATGGCAGGGCCAGTGAACAAGTGAGAGGAAGAAGGTACTTGTGTAATGGAACAGCAGACAGATTAAATGCAACCGGGTGCCGAACCTCTTTAGCGAGAGCATCCTTGCAAATTTGTTTTCCCTTTCCTCCCACAGCGACCCCCTCCTCAGAGCAGAGGCAGGCGCAGCGACTTCATTAATCAAGGCGCTTTGCAGGGGCTGATGAATTTTAACAACAAATTGTCACTTACAATCCTTTGCTGTCTCATGTATCCCTGAGCACTGGTTATTTCATCGTCACCAATTAATCAAGGCAGCCACAAAAGCCACCCTGGAGTTTATTAACAGAAAACAGGTTTTCTTTTCCCTAAGGACAAGCTTTTTTCTGTTATTTCAAATGTGAAGAGTACCTTTGCCCTAGTGTTTTGGTTGAGAGACACACCTGGTCGCTTCTTATCTGCCTGCCTTTCTAGGAAGATCATTTATCAGACTTTTTCCAAATCTTATTACATTTCTTTGCTATAAGGACTAGAGCGCCTTGAGTGGGAGGCTGACAGAAACAAAACTGGGACAATACCTTTTTACCTACAATGGTTCTCAAACCTGGCTGCATATTAGAATTATTTAGGGGGTTTTCAAAGACACCTATGCTCCCAGGACACATCACAGGAAAATTATCATAGAATTTCTGAAGCTGTGGTCTAGGCATAGATATTTTAAAATTTCCTTATGTAATTTGTAGCTAGATTGAAAACTGCTTCAAGAGATCCTTGCTCACCTGGAATTGGTATGCTCATTTATAAAATGAGGAACTGAGGTCAGTAATTTTTATGGTACTAGCATAATCCTCTTTAATTTCCAAAAGGCATATTTTGAGGAGCTGCACTGGCAGAAGAAATAATGTATGTCTGTGGAGTTTCAGAGCTGCTTTAGCAATGTTGCCTGTCCCTTTTCTTGTCACCTTTCCCCAAGATAGGACAGCTTTTGTGGCCAGTTATTTGCATAATGCATATTTTTGTTCTTCTGTTTAGTCATTCATTCCTTTATTTTAACAAATATCTATTGGATATTTCCTCTGAACCAGATTACATCTATGCCATCATGGACCTTAAAATTCAACAGATACACAAATTACATTATTTCATTGCAGTTACGATAAGCACTGTAAAGGAAAAATGCAGGGTTTTGTAAAAGTGTTTGATGAAGAGACCAAATCTAGCCTGTGAATCAGAGAAGGCTCCCCCAGGAAGTGACATTTACAGGGAGACCTGAGACTTGATAGGAATTAGCCTAGTGAAGGATGGAATGGGAGAGGGAAAGGGTTATAGACAAGGAATAATCTATGTAAAAGGCTAGCAGGAAGGTGGGGTTTATTGCAGGTATTGAAAGGAGGCATAGGGGGAGAATATGGAGTTTGAGGCTAGGAGGGAGGGAAGGACCAGATTACATTGGGGCTTTTTAGGTCATTTTTGGGACTTAATCTGAAAATTAAAGGGGAACTATTGCTTCCCTTCCTAATTGCTGAATCTCTTCCACTCTACCGTCTGGAATTTTTGGCCTATCATCAGCAAAACCCCCTATTTCTTAAATTTCTTCTTTGAGCACTGTATTCATCTTCTTGTTTGAATATATATTTTTTCTCTTCTCTCTTTCTGTCTTTCTCTCTCTCTCTCTTTTTTAATGATTTCAATCAGGCTGATATCAACAGTTCTTAACCCCTAAATTTATATATTTATCTGAGACCTCTTTTCCAAAGTCTAGACGTATATATTTCTGTCTCTGTCATTGTGTCTCTTTCTCTGTTTTCTGTTTCCTCTGCCTCCAGTCATTACTGTCATTACTATCTCTGCCTTCCAAACTAGTCCCGCCACGTCTTTGCTGTGTCCCCTACAGTCTATTCACGTGGCAGCTAAAGAGATCTTTTAAAATCCTAGGTCAAATCTTGTCACTCCTCTGATCAAAGACCTTCATTGACTCCTCATTTGAACCCAAGTTTAAGCCAAAGTGCTTATACTAGCTTTCACCCATTAATTATGCCTCTGACTTTATTACTTATTATTATTTCCCTTGGACATTTCCCTCTCTGTGAAAACTTCAGGTACAGCCCTGAACCAGGACAAATACTGCCTGAAACTCTTCCCTTAGGTATCTTCATAGTCTGTTAACTTATTTTCTTTAGGTCTTTCTTTAAATGCCACCACCTCCTCAATGAGGCCTACTCTTAAGACTTTATATAAAATTGGACCTTTCTTGGGCTCCACATATCTGGCTCTCTTGATTCTCCCCATTTTGTTCAACTTCCCTTCTTTCAAAAATGCTTATAATCATTGAAATAGCTACCCATTTCCGTCATTTACTATGTTTATTGCTTGTTTTGCATCTTCATCTGCCAGAAGATAAGCTCCTTTGGGGAAGGTCCTTATGTTTGGTTTGTTTTGTTCACCAGGATATTGCAAGTAAAAAACTAGAACAGTATCTGGCACAGAGTATGTTCTTAATCAATATTTGTTGAATGGATATATAAATAATTCTATGTTCAAGTAGTAATATTTACTCAAGAATATGGTGAAATATTCTCAATCACTTTGGCAACACACAACTAGATCTTGATCCCAACTCATTGCAGACAAAGAAGAAAAATATTGGACTTTCTTTTTTTAGCAGACAAGAAATAGTATCTATAAAATTTTCCAAGTATACCCCAGTATAGACTGTATTAAACTAACTATAATGAACTCTCCAAAATCTTTGCTTCGTTTATGTTTTATGCTTCATTAAATTAGATGACCATAGTAGGAAGTTTTGTCTCATACAATTATCATTTTAACATTTTCTTTTTTTGTATGAAAAATCAAGTTTCCTTGTTTCTTCTTTGCCTTGTAGATTTTCTTCATCTTATGACTGCCTTTTAAAAAAATTCTCCTGTTCTTTTAAATTTCATATTGAACTTTATCTGTCCACTGTCTGGGTTCTTTTCTTTGATAGCATATGCCTTCTGGAGTCTGCTTTTTTTCCCTACCCATCTCAGATTAATCTAGGTTAATGGATTAGATTATTATGTCTAGATACCTTCCTGTGTCAAACTTTCCCTTAGGTTCTGAGGGATATTCCAAAGGAAGTGAAACATGTGGTCCATATTTATTAGAGCCTTCTTAATTGCAAGTAATAGTAAATTAAATTATGTTGATCACCAAACCCAAAGGAAGGTTGAATGATCAGATGATTGCATAGGGCTGTGCTGGGTCTCAGAAACATCTTAATTAGGGACTCAAATACCATCAGTTCTCTCTTCATCTTTTACTTTTGCCTTTCTTAGGAATTGGCTTTATTCTCTTTCCTTGCAGTTTTGTTCTGTTCACATTGTAAAAAACCTAGTTTTTGACAACTCACAAATTTTATATTTTTTCATTGAAAGGAAACTATTTTGATATTCTCTCTGTCCCAAATACTATGTACTTGGAAGAAGGGTCTCATTATCTTAGCCAGGGTCTGCTACCTACCTCTGTGAAAAATGTGGTAGGATGATATTGCACAAAAATTGCTGCTTCCACAGAAGTCAAGTGGATGGGAGCTTGCATTTTCCATAAAAGCAGGTACTCTTTAGATAAATCAACACATCCTGTACCTGAAACCTATAATCACAGAGTTTATGTTTGTAGAGAAAGACCAAATGATAATTGAGGTAACTATAAATTTAGAGGAATGTTTATAATCAAACTGCATAGAAAGGCGGCTAAAAAAAAATGGAGCAACTATGAACTGATAGCATAAATTTGAAGAGTTTTGAGAGGTTAATATTAAACCAATATCATGTAAAGTTGAATTTTAGAAAGAGAAGGGGACACAGGATTATTTACTCCAGGGATTCCCATAAGAGGGTGTCTGGGCCACTCAGAATCCCTTAAGAGAGAGGGTTTTGTGTGAACCCTTTCCTTTAAAAAAATTATTCTAATAAATTTCTCTTTCACAATACAAAAAAACAATAGCAACAACAGCAACATCAACAACCAACCTGTCTTTACTGAAACTAATAATATAGCATACAGCTTTAAAGAAATGAAGTGCATAATTTTTCCCTACCCCATTTTTATTGCATCCCTTGATCTTAGGAAGATATGTAAATATTTAGAGATATATGGGAGTTATTATTATTATTATTTTTTACAAAACAACATAGCATTACTTTAAAACTTTATTTTCTTCTCAATATGTCATGACCATCTCTCCAAGTCAGTAGCTATAAACTCTAGTTACTCTAAAGCATTATTTCAAGTAGCTACATTTTACAGAGCAATAAAATACCACAATTTATTTAACCATTTATTTTTGATGTCATGCAATTTCTTTCTAGTTTTCCTCCTTTTTAAACAATATCCAATAAAATTCCCTTAATACTTAGCTTGACAACTTGGACTTTTAATAAGATAAAATTCTAAAACAGTTATTTGTATATAAAATTTATATCCGTTTTAAATATTAATGATATTAGTAGGTACTTTACAAAGAGGTTGTAGGAATTCCTTTGCATACCAGCAATATATATGTGAATAGCTGTTTCTCCATGTTCTCAAAGATGTGATATTACATTTCATTTTAAGTGTGGAAATGTAATTTTATTATTGCCTTGCTTTAGTCTGATGACCGTTAGAGTTTAAAGTATTATTATATATTTTTTAAATTGTTCTTTGTGAATTGCATGGCAAATTCCTATGTTTTTTTATCTCTACATTGACTTGTTTATCCTTTTTTCTGATTAATTTAGAAGAGTACGTTGTATATTATGGAATGATAATTATTTGTTATATATGTTACAAATTTTCTTTAGCCTAATATATGCAAATATGGCTTTTTAAAATTTTTATGTACACATGCACAAATAGTTATTTTGCTATTATATGTATACTTTTTCTTTATAACATTTGAGTTTGTATTTTGAAAATTTTAGCAAAAAGTAGAGCTCTATAGCTTATCAGAAGCTCTCATTTTGAGAGTATGAATACGATTTTGATGAATAAAAATTATAAAGTGAGATAATTACTCAAAAATGGAGCTTTTGTATTAGTTTTCATCTTTCAAAATATGGACATTGTGGTAACTTCCACAAAAGTTGTTCTTGGCTGTAAAATGTTTGGAAGTTCTGATTTAATGCAAATGACTCAATTTATGTTAGAAGCAAAAAAAGGCAGAATAGCGAAGTGGTGTGTATTTGTCTTCACTTGAAGATGAGCAAATTTAATGAATCTGTGAAGTAAAATAGTATCTGGAAATACATTTAATAAGAACAAGATGAAACTGACTACAAATACCTTACCACTGATGTCTGCCTCGCTATGTGCTCCTTTCTACTTTCCAGAAAAGAGCTGGCCAACAAAGTAGTAGTAGGGAGAAGAAATCCTTTATAGATCTTCAAGGGCACACTGGGGTTAAAGTTACACTAGCCAGGTATGGCCAACATTAACAGCAGATAAGATTTTTTTAAACTATACTGATTCTTTGTTGTTATCACTCCAACCGTGTAGTCCCATGATTTGACAAGGGTATTACAATAAAGAGAAAGACTGTATAAAATAGACTAATAAGCTAACTTGGAAACACATGCAAAATTTCTGGCATCAGGGATGTGAGTGTTATAGGGGATGGTCCAGAAGAAAGAAAGACACTTGGGAACAGTAGATGTCAAAAGGCAGATACAACCTGCAAATCCCAGTCTTTAAGGTACATGATGATTATCTATAAAGTTGTACATTAAAAGCACAATGGTACTTTTAAAGTACTAATGAACAGAATATATTTGAAACTTTATTGCTCCTGTCATCTTTGTCAAGGTATATTACTATGAAAGAATCAACTGGGCCTAGTTTCCTTGCCTGCATCCTGAATGTTTGAATCAAGCTTCTAAGACTCCTCATCTACTAATTATGAGTATCTGGACAACTCTGCATGTTCCAGAAAAATAGTCAAGAATTGAGGTCAATAGGAAGCAGATTCTGAAATACGATCTAAGCATCTTAAATATCAGGCTAGCACTAATGATTGATCTCAAACGTATCTGGAGGCTGCTCAGAATTACGAGTGAGTTATTTCCCTATAACACATCTCTTCCTTGGCCAGATCTACTTGATGGACTCATGTAATCTTCAGAGACTCCATTCTTGAAAGTGGTCCATGGTGTTCATTTGCTTTCCATGTTGAGAGAGAGCATTTCATCTTAAGCTACTTATTGAATTTGCTGTGATTGTTTTGTCAGAATCCAAATCAGTTATGATTTTGAGGAAATGCAATCTGGTAATACAATTTTTGTTCCCATTACGGATTATATGTCTCTCAAATATGTCCCTATCTCGCTACAGTATATCTTATAGCCTCCAAGAATTTCTACTTTGGAGCTTCCATTTTCTCTCACGTGGGTCACTGCAATAGCTTCTTAAGTGTCCTCCTGGTCTTCTGTTTCATCTACCTGTTACTTTCTCCAGAGTGAAGCCAGATCAATATCGCTAAAATGTAAAGTTCATCATGCTGAAAAATTTCAACAATCTCCCATGCATACCTTTTTATATAGTTTATATACTGTGGGGTAGCATTCTATAGTAAAGAGTCTGACTCCATTTTTTGATGTTTGACTACTAACAAATTTTAAGACTTAACTCTTTCTTTTGCCTACTGTTCATATCTGGGCAAACATATAAGAAAGCTTGAGTGCTTCTTCCTTTGGTGCTGTGAGATTCAATCCATATAAGCCCCTGCCCACATCCTAACCACAATAAAAACACCAAGCCAGTTTCCTTTCCTTAGTCTCTCAAGACATTTTTGGACCAACTTGGGAAGCCTTCCCTATTCTCCCTCAAAGTTTCATTATGTAGTTAAACATTTTCACATTCTCTTGGTGTGAGTATGGCATCATCAGACTTGACATCTGAAGGTCCACCCTATTTATCTGTGTGGCCACAATATATATCAAGTTTTTCTATCTAGTGCTTACCACTTCTGTGTTTTTATTCAGCCAGCAAATACTTTTTTGAATACCTACTTTATTCAATGTACTTCTTAGGCATTTGGGAAATGGTAGAAAACAACCTAAATAAAGTTCTTATACTTGGAGCTTATATTCTAGTGTGGTGAAACAAAAACTAAACCAAATAATGCATAAATTTATGTGGTGATAATTGCTATAAAGAAAAAAAACAGGATGATGTGACATAGTCTGTGGACAAAGGATTAGACTACATTGTTAGAGAAGGATTCATTGGGAAAGTGATACGTGTCAAGCACTACAAGCAAGAAGTTCTCACTCATGCAAATGTTTAGAATCAAGTCATTCCAGGCAAGGAGAATAACAGGTGTGAATTCCCAGTGGTGGAATAGAAAGAATTTGTGCTTTAGAACTAGAATAAAGGTTATGGTGCTGAGTCTGGTGAAAATGAGAGAGAAAACCAAGAAGTAAGGATTGGAGGGGTAGGCAACAGCTAGATAACAAGATCTGGTAGGTCATGCCATGGAATATGAGTTTTATTCTAAACACAGGGGAAAGCCAATGACAGAATAGGCATGATCTGAAATGCTTTTCAACAAATAACGCTGGCTGCTTGGAGGGGAATGAATCACACTGAGCAAGAGTGGAAACAGAGAACAATTACTGGGCTAAGGAAAATAATTTGGGTGAGAGATGATGGAGGCTTGGAGAGCTGTGGTAGCAGTGGGAAAGAGAAGTGGATGGATTTGAGTATATTTAGGCAATAGAATAAAGAGGATTTACTCAGGGTAGCAAGTACCCTTTATTTGGGCACATGGACCATCATGCAGTTCCTGAACACTCTGATTTACCCTTGACAGTGCCCTATGAATGTCGTACTGCTCTGCTGAGAAGCCACTCTTATCTGGTCCTATGGTGTTGGGCTCACACAGAATCCTGTGAATACTTTTATCACAGCACTTATCAGAACATATTGTCATTGTTGTTTCTTTCTCTAAGTAGGAAGATAACCCATTGATTAACACAATGCTTGACAGTGCCAGCATTTAATAAACCTCTGTCAAATGAATAAGTGAGAGTGTACTTATGAGACACTGAGATGAAGGGGTATAAATAAGACCGTTGTGCCTTGCAACCGTCCTAGCACTTGAAGGATACTGCCAAAGGTCAGGGAGCCATCCAGAAGATTACTTCAGAAACTCTTAAGAAGAATGATCAGAACATTTTAGATGGTAATGATCTGGAAAATGGAAAAGGGCTTACAGATTAGAAAATGAAAAGAGTAACCTCAGATGTTATAAAATTAGCTTAAAAAGCAAGCTAACTGGAGGGAGGAAAACAAGTCATCCCAAGAGAAACTATTAAATTCACCTAAGTACAGGTCAAGTCCTATTATCTAATACATTAATCTTGCAGGGTGTTTTTTTATTTCCAAAAATTACTTTTAAGCCCTAATTGATGTCCTATTATTTCAAGGTGTATTTTAAACTATGAGTCCCACAGGAAAAATAGTATGGTAGTGGAGAGTTTCATTAAACCGGGATTTCTGATTCAGGTCTTGTCTTTCTCTTTCTCTGTTGAGTAAGTGGGTCTCTGGGACTCAATCTCCTCACACATTAAAGAAAAATAATAATATTATACTGCATTCTATGTTTTTTTCCCAACTCTAATATTCTATAAGTTCTATGGCATTCGTTGTTTTAGGATTCATCTTATTGGTTTGGTGATGATGTGATAAGAAGCAGATGACCATAATTCCACTTAAAAATTTATAACTATTTAATAGATAATCTTGTTAGTGCAGGTATAGTTAGCACAAAGAAGTAATGTTGGAATTCTGGTGAGAACATAGACATTGAAATGTATAACAGCTGAACAATCACCATGCTTTGCATGAATAAGTTACCTTGAATTTATGGTTAACACCTTTACAGTTTACAAAATACTTCCACATCTACTATTTAAGTATATTATCAAGATCATTGGCTACTTGTACAAAGTGTGTGCTATCAGTCCCATTTTAGAGATGTGTACAATGAGGCAAACACATGCATATAACTAAGATAGATACCTTGCATGAAACAACCAAATCATGAACCCAGCTCTTCTGGCTCCTAGTCTAGAGTTTTTTTTCCTAATGCCTGAAAATATCTATGGCTGATATTTTACATGTAAAACACTATAAAATTTTTGAGCAGTCCTATGATATAGGTCATAATATTTCCCATTATCAAAAGAGAAAACTTAAAATCAAATAAGTCCGTTAACATATTTTCAAAATATGAAATGACTGAGTTGAGATTTCACGTAAGATCTAATTCTGAAGACCACCCTAGAGGATTTTCCACTGCTGTGGGAAATAAATGCTAGACTTCTTTAAGGAATTAAAAAAAAACCCCACTAAATCCAGTCAGCCAGCAAGGGATGGCAGAATGAAAAATTGTAAGGTAAATTGTAAACTCAGTATTTCTCATGGGATAATTGGGATGAGGACAGTTTGGGAATGCATTTGATATGGAAGCCATTCTATTTATCTCTGCATGTCTACAGAGCAAGGATAGCTAAGACTAATTTAGTAACACATAAAAGTAATGGCTATGACATAAGGATCCATAATATTTTATATTTAGAGAATGCATTGTTCCTCCCAGGAAAAATATGTAGATATATATGACTATGAAATATGACGATGTTCCTCCATCTAATGTGTTTTATATCTTATTGTCTCTTGTAATAGTCTATCATAGTTTAAGGAATAGCCCATGAACTTTATTCCTTAATAGGTATTGGTGTTATGTCCCACTTTCTGCTTTTGCCATGTATCAAATTACTATTTTAAAATTAATTGCTAGTAATCTGCTAAGTTTATTAAATTCTGTAAGACTCAGGATCATCTCCTCCAGACCACATGGCTTCTAAATTCTATACAATTTAGTCTTGATATACCCAAACCTATTCTTTATCAGTGCTAGCACTTTTGTTTGAAGGAGTATTATTCCAAAATGTCTGTACCATTATTCTTTCCTGTTGAGAATGTGCCTTTAAACAAAACAGTTTAGAAACCACTTTTATCTGTTAGTAACCCTTCCTTTTCACTGGTAACAAGGGAGTCCTTTACCTTTTTTATGTTTTAATTCCTTCTTCAGCCTTTCCAGTCATGTTGTCTCTTTTTGTTGCTTTCCTAGACCTTTTGTCTTCCTTCAGTCTCTTATGGATTCAGGTTATGGAGTCATTTTCCTTGTAAACTTAATTATCTCATTATATCTTAGAATATCCTAGAACAACAACAAAAAAGCAATTTGTAGAGGGAAACATAATTCTCTATTTTTGCTTTCAAGTTAGATTTATACATTTATTTTATACCTGAGAGATTATTTAAAAAATTAATAATATTGATTAAGAAAATAATAATTATAGAGCAGCTTCTTTTCTGCTTCCCACAATGAGAAATCTAAAGGGAAATATGAGTCATATACATGGAACTTATGAAATATTCCTCACCTTGTAGAATTTGGGGAATTATGGGTTTTGGAGTCGAAGTTATCTGGATTCAAGTCATAAATTGATCCAATGATATCTCCATAACCTTGAACAAATATCTTCTTTGCAACTCAGTTTCCTTCTCATCATGTTTACCACAAAAGGTTGCCATGAGGCTAGAATGAGATATGTTTGTGAAAATGTCAATAAGCATAGTCATTATGAAGGATTTTTGATGTTTTCTTTTTGGCGGTTCAGCTTCTAACCCTTGGACTATTAGCTACCTGATCTTCATCCTGAAGGACGTTCTCTTACTGTGCTTCCTTTGTTGGAAGGGACATTCCAGTCCCTGCCTCTTCCTGATGACTCACTCTATAGAAATGGTGGGAGGCTTGATCTTCTCTCTACATATTCTATTCAGGGAATGAGCGAGGGATATAAGCTTGGCCAAAGAGTACATTAAACATTGCCTATAAAATATTAAACATTGAGTTAGTGAATGCAGTGAGGAAAATGATTGGAGTTTAATTGACTACAAAGGTAGCAATGCTCTATCAAACTCTTTCTATGGCATGACAGCAGTAGAGTGTCTTATTCTAAAAAGAAAATCAATGTTATAGAATTTTTCCAGTAGATGGAAGTTAAGTTGCTTTTAATAGGTTGAATTTAAAAATCTAGTTTATAATTTGCACAAAAGATTTATATAGCAAGCAGTGGCTCTGGTACCTTGGCAAGTCACTTAACTTTTACTTCTCTCGGAAAGAAAATAATACTTGTCATGTTGATGTTGTGAATTCAAATAACAGACATGAATATGTTCTAAATGGATCTAAAAATTGAGAGGAGTAATAGTTTGCTCCATGCAGTTTTAGAAGGCTTAGTGAACTTGGCTGAACCTAAAAATAAGAATCTTACCTGTAATAATACAAAGAAATAGTTACTTTTTGACTTTAAAGATGAGAAATACATGTAAAAGAATAAAAGTATAATGATGTATTTTCTAAGACAAGTATGAATAACAGGTGCAAGTAAAAGAAAGGATAGCTTTTGGATTTTGATGACACCAATTAATATCATATAATTAGCTTGGTTAATTTTAATATTTCTCTTTCCTTTTGGGTGAAGAAACCATCTATCCTCTTTATAATGCCTTAGTCTATTTCTCCACACCAACCTCAGTGGGAATTCCTCACTTTATGTATTTTTGCTTACTGATATTTGCTATGTTCTCTTCTCTCTCATCAGTAAATCTGTTTATCAGTGAAATACCACAGTCACACCAAGTTAGAATGAAACAACAATTAAAAGATTCCCACCTGATTTTCTTCCCTCAAATTAGGAATGACATTAATGAGATATTTTTCAAGGGTAACAATGAGCTGACAACAATCTGCTCTGTGTCTCTCTAGGCACAATGTAGCTACCCATCCTGAGAAGAATGACACTGAGGTTTGTGTAGATGATGGAATCTGAAATTATAATTATTGAAAAGTTTGGAGAAATTAAAAACTTCTGAGGTTTCACTTTGGAATCCCCAAATGTAAACTAAATGGAAAGTGGTGAATAAAATCTTTCAAGGTGACAAAGTTGTGTCATAGGCTGTGGTGCAGTTAGCAATGTACACTTGTTTAGGAATAGTCATTTTCATCTTCACCATCAGATACATGTGCAAAAATAAATTTATATTCCAGTGGTGGTCAGCAATGAGTAGTCACAAATACAGCCTACTCCTGTGGCTGTTGCTGAGGAGTTATTTGCATCCGTGTGAGTGTGCAGGCACACACACAGACATGCACACAAATTCTGTATGGGAATGTAGGCTTTTGTGTGTGCATGTGTGTGTATGCATGTGTGTGTGTGTGTGTGTGTGTGTGTGTGTGTGTGTGAGACAGAGAGAGAGAGAGAAAGAAAGAGAGAGAGAGAGAGAGAGAGAGAGAGAGAGAGAGAGAGAGAAAGATTCATAGCTTCTATTAGATTCTCAAAGGGCTGTATAAAGTTAAGAGCAATTATTCTTCCTTGTTTTTCTCCCACTTAATAAAATACATGAAAATTCAAGTAAATGGTAGTTGACATAATGAATGGGATAACCTTGAGAAATTCTAAGTATTTTACTCATATGATGCTTGAACTACTCCTAATAAAATACCTTGCAATGTAATGTTAACCACCACGTGTAGCCACCAAGTTTGAGAATTGCTGCTTTAGTAATCTACATGGAATCAGAGGAGTGCAGACTTTCAGAGTTGGCCCTCAGAGTTCATTTAGAACAAATCATTTCCACATGTATTTTCTGTTAAATATACAGTGCAACCCTTTTCTCAAAATATATAACATTTTCAATATATAAAACACACATAAAATAAACCTCTTTGATCAAAGTGTTCGTGACCTTGACCTTGGATTCTTCCTGTTCAGCCTCCTCCTCACTTTCTCCACAGCACAGATGTAGAGCCACCCAGTTTTATTTTCTTTATAATCAGTTATTTTTTGCATTACCTATTGTGATTATTTTAATATTTTGTTAGTGACTTTTCAAAGTTTAAATTATGTTGTGTAGCTTTTTATGACAGAGTTAGAAATGGTTAACTCCTTATTGAGTTCTGTTCTCATTGATCTGAACATTCTCGGTATTGATCTTGGAGCCAGATAGATTTGAGATGGAATAATGGCTCTGTCATTTTTTATTTGTGTGATCTTAGGAAAATCTCAGAATTGCTTTATGCTTTAGTTTTCTTATCTGTGGATTAATGCATGAAAATTGAAGTAATTATGTTGATAATGATAATAATACCAATAGTGATAGTAATAAAATGGTAATACATACCCGCAGGGTCATTGTGAGATTTAAATGAACATGTTCATGACATGTCATTATCTTAATGACCAAAATTCATTCCTGATAACCCTGCCTCTGACTAAAAAGACATTAGATATAAATATAGTTCTTTAATTTTAATGGAAAATTATGATGCTTTTAATTTCAATCTGAGCCAGACAATTTTCAAAGATTGAAAAAATATATCTATTACATAGTAAAAAGAAGTTTAGCTAAGTAATTAACAAATATTTGAAAGTAAAAATATGAATTATAGGTGAAATTTAATGTAACAAAGAACTAGCTATTCACTGAAGGAGTAAAGGAAAGATGGATAATGAATAGTTGTAAAAGAAGATGCAAAGAGTTGTTCTTTAGAAGTATGTTATTTCTGTTTTTGTTTGTTCATACTTCAGCCTCATTGAGGTATAAATGACATAATATTGTAAAATATTAAAGTGTTCATTGTGATGATTTGATATACTTATACATTGTGGAAAGATTAACCCATCTAGTTCATTAGCATATCTATCACCTCACATATTTGTCTTTTTAAAAATTTTTTATGCTGAGAACAGTTAAGTTCTAGTCTCTTAGTAAATTTAAATTGTGCAATACAGTGTTATCAACTCTAGTCACCATGTTTTACACTAGATTGTCATACCTTATTCATTTTATTGCTGAATGTTTATACCCTTTTACCAAACTCTCCCTATATCCCTACCCCTAGGCCCTGGAAACCACTTTTCTACTCTTTCTATGAGTTTGACTTTTTTTTTTTAAAGATTCCACATATAAATTATATTATGCAGTATTTATTATACTCTGTCTCGTTTCACTTAGCATAATGCCTTTAAGTTCCATGTTGAGTAATATTCCATTGTACATTCTGACCACATCTTCTTTATCCATTTATCCATTGAGAGACATGTCATTTCAATGTCTTGGCTATTGTGAATAACACTGCAGTGAACATGTGGGTGTATGTATCTCTTTGATATCCTGTTTTTATTTCCTTTCAATATGCACACCTAAGTTCATTCTATTTAAACTGTTTTTTCAACAAATTTTCATTGTTTATGGCTTATGGTTACTTTGTCCTTAAACTACACTTAACAAATTTAGAGCAAAGAAAAGAACTCTTTTATACCAAAATAAAAGCTACAACAATGGTACTTTGAAACATATAGAAATAATACACATACAAAGCAAACTGAATGGAGTGTCTTAGACAGTGCTGACTTGTCATCATGCTTGTTCAGCATCTATATGCAAAGCAGAACCATTTAAGATCATTCAAAATGTAACTAGTTCAGATGTATTCTTTACAATATTCTCTAACAGGAAGCTTTGGTGTCAAGTAAATTGGTGAATATGTCTTTTCCTGAAGCCATAGTGTTGAAATACTACCTTTTATCCTATATTTATTTAATGTATTTTGGGAGGAAGGAATTATCATACTGCAAACAAGAGAGTCAGTGTCCAAAAAGCACCATAACTTTTCAAAATGGTGCTTATTCTATAACTGAAAAGTCATGGTATATGGTTAAACCTGTACTTTGCATAGTTTTAGACATGAGAATAAGAAATTAAATCTAATTGTCTCCTTTCTTTCAACTGTCATTCTCTCTCTCTTTTTCTTCCTATATTCCTTTCATCTCTAGATATTACAATTAAAATTTCAGCTTCATAGAATAACTCAAAACCCCCCGAAAATTTCTATGATTTGAAAAAATCATGCAAAAATCATGCAAAAACATTTCTGTCTTCATTTCTGCAAAAATTCAAGCTGATTCAAATCTGCACCTAGACTATAGTTTCTTTTCCTAAGAATATTGAAATATTTCATTTATACATCATATTGTTTTCCAACATTCCTGTGAGGTATAGTGATAAAGATGTACTATTTTTCAGTTGAAGAAACCTAGAAAGGCAAAATGAGCTGTCTAGGTTTACAAAAGCTGGATTCCAACAATGTCACTAGTCATCTATATTACCTTGTCTCCTCATTTATGCTTTTCTCATAGTGAGCACATTGAATAGATAGTAAAGGTTCAAATCAATTTTCCCATTGGTATTCCCAGACTCAGAAGATAACTTAAAATTACTAGAGGCATCTATTCTCCCATTAGAAACTCACAATTTATTGCTCATTCTACATTCTAGTCATAGTGTATTCCCAGACTCATGTAAGCAGGTATCCATACCTAAGAGCTCTTCATTTTTTGCCAGCTTTATACAACTCTCTTTAGGACTGGCTCATTGCTGCTATTGTATTGGATGCAGTAGATAGAGGAGTCCTAAAGGGCTAGGAAATTGTGTTTGAAACACATGGTATCAGGCATGCACCTGTGCTTTGTAGACTTCAACTGTAGGGAGCATAGTTAACTCATAAGAGCCCCAGCTGTGCACTCTGAAATCCATTAATGTGTTTGAACATGGATTCCATGGCTGCTTCCAGCCAATGATTGAGCACAACATGGTTTCAAAAAGCAGGCTTGTTCCAGGAAGCTGTGGCCTCCTCTGATGACAAACTTTCTTTGGACTATAGGGAAGTCTAGGATGCTTTCACCCATCCTTCCTTTCCTCTCTTATTCACATTGGGTCAGACTTTCATCCCAGCATATCAAAAAATAAATCCAGAGTTAGTTAGGTAAGAAGAGACTTTCTTTAAAAAAACAGTTGTGATAAGGGAAGGGGACCATTGAAATAAAGAGAGCTCTCTGACCATAAGAGTTGTAAGGTCAGGCAGAAAAGGGGACTTTCTTTACATAGACAGGAGTAGATATAAGGTTAGAAATAACCAGATGTAAATTAAGGAGTACTGACCCCTTTCGTTCAGCTGATGCTTAGAGAGGGTGTTCTAAAGAAAGGCTTGTTGTGCATTCTAATTCTCAAGGGTGAGCCAAAGTTCAGGGATCTGGGGAAAGAAGTGACACTGAACTCAAGTTAATTGTTGATTTTGGTTAAGTCAAGTTAACGGGCATTATATTCAATTGGACAGTGGTGACAAACAGTTCCACCAATAATTTATGAGATATAGAATGGGAATTTATAGTCTGTGTCTGGCTTTGTCATTAATAAACAATCTGTTCAACTTCTAGTTTTGTATAAGTCAAGGGAAAATGGTGATTCTTTGTAGCAAGCCATTTCTTGAACAGGTTTCTTAACCATCACTGTTTTCAGAGAGCACAAAGCTCAGGTGAAGTTCAAAGTTGTCATTTGGCTTCCTCCCCATTTTGTCTCACAGGCTTCTCTCCAAATAAAAATTTTTGCACTTGCTGTCTGATTCTCAGAGAATCTGGACTGATAAACATGTTTCTTATATGTCTTTCCTTGCCTTTCCAACTTGTATAATGCTCTTTACACCATAGGCTCTCAGGTTTTATTATGCATAGAGATGATAGGTAGCACTTGCTACAATGCCAAAAAGATTTCATAGATCTGGAGTGGAGCCAGGAATTAAACATTCAGGTGAGTAAATTATGGGAGGTCTTCAACCCACACATTGACTAACACTGCTGAAATCAGTCTATGCAATGTAGGAAAGATTTATATAATCATATGAATATAGATGTTGATAAAGCTTTACAGTAATTTTTATGTCTCATAGAAATGTCTGTTTGATACATTTCCTTGACCGTGGCTATTGAGCCTTGTTGCTACTAGTAGTAGTATAACATATTTTGGAGCCCAGGCTCTGGACTTGGAGTACCTTGTTTTTTAAATTTTACCCATCTTTCTTACTTTGTAACTATGGGAAAATTGCTTAAGCTCTTTGTAAAGTAGCTACCTCAAGGAATTTTTATGAGGTTTAGTGAGTACATGTAAAGTACTTACTATTTTGTATAACTGTAGTGAGATGTCAATAAAAGTTCATCATATCTGTTGTAATTACTATTAACCACAAATTTCACTAGCTAGCATTTATTGAGCAGTCTATTGGTTGTGCAATTTATGTGAATTGACTTATTTAATTCTTTCATTGTGTTGTAGGACAGAGTTATGGTCCTATAACAAAGGGGCTTTTCAACTAAAACCGTTTTTTTTCCTTACTCTTATTGGTACACGCTACCATGTATTATATTAATCTTCATATGTGTTTGTCTCCCCCATTAGTAATAAGGTTGAGAAGCCAGGACTCTATTGTTGCATTCACAGACCAATCTATTTAACCCCTAATTCTTTCATTTTATAAATTAATGAAAGAGAAAAAAAAACTACAGTGCACTAAGAATGTGGAAAACTTAGTGAAGTGTTTGACAGGAAGATACCTTTTATTCATCCTCTACCTCCTTACTCTCTCCAGTTTTCTAATGCTTTTTTGTACTCTGGAACTCCTGGTTCTTCTTCAGCCTTAAACTTATCAAAAGCTTATTCCCAAGAACTAATTTTAATGAATATTTACTTGAACAATACAATGTTCATTCACTTCTAATTTTTTGGTTGTAGACATGTATCTTAGACATCAAAGAGTTGGAAACTTAGAGTAATTTTTTTAAAGAAATTATGTTTAAGCTTGCATCTGAAAGGATATAAAAATTTATTTTTACCTTTCTAGGTTCTATGGCTGATCTAATAATTAAATTGACATAAAACAGCTTAACAGGAGAAAAAGAAATATAATTTTGTACATATGGGAGCCCCATAAAAACACGAGATCTAAAAGGCAGCCAGGTGATTGAGATTTATATAACATTTTGAGCTTAAGATAGGGGTAGGAATCTGGGGGTACAAGAGGGAGGAAAACCATTCACAGGAAGGCAAAGGAGATATTTGAGAAACAAAGTTGCCCTATTATGCATGTAAGTTTCTTAGAGAAAATGATATCTCTGGTAATAGCTCTCTTTCTGGAACGGGTCCCCTTTTCAATGTAAATTTAGGCAGTTGTGGGGGGGAAGATTCAGACCTTTTTCTGAATCTTCTGGATATTAATAGCTTTTAGCTCAAAATAATCCTTATGTCAAAGAGACATATTTGGGGTGACAAAATTTGCTCCCTTTCAGATCAACAGACGAAACTACCAAAATAATAGCAATTCCTTTTTCTTTGCTGTAAGAATGTTATTGAAAAATATAGGTCATGATTCAACATATACATATGCAACTCCAGTGGAGAAATCTGACTCAGGAAAATTCAGAAGAGAGAAAAAGAAGAAACAAGTAAAGAGACCACTGCTTTGTCTGAAGGATATGTTTGTTTTTAACTTACGGATTTTGTAATTAGCCATGTTTTGTTCAATTTTTTTTTTCTGTGAGAAGACTTAAAACCAATCTTATAACCCTCTTCTTACATATGTGCTTTGTTTCTTTTGTTTTGTTTTTTTTTAGGATCTTCTACTTTAGGAAACTCATTTACCTTTAGCAAGTGTTCCAGTATGTTTCCTCTATGCAAAGTCCTTTAGCTGAAGCTCTGTTAGTGCTATGAATATAATGTGATGTTATCTAAGTGGGTTTGAGTTTGCTGTGTTCTAATTCAGGGGGAGAATTCATCAGTGAAAAGTTTCTTAAACCTATGATAATGATACTGTGAATTGCACAAATTATTCTCTATATCTCTGAGAATGTTTTGGTACAGAAAATGAAGACTCACTCATTCTATACCATAAAAATTTATATTATGACTAGTTTAGCTCATGATGCATGGAATTTAATAGTTATATGGCAAATTTAATGAGTTTTTCAAGTAAGAATCTTTCTCTTTGTGAGTTAAGTAAATCCATTAGACACTAATTCAAGAAATCCAAGTGTTCAAATTAAGATATAAATCCCAGCAACAAGGTAAAATGAGGCACACACTTATTATAGAATTTGAAAGGTATTAGACTAAAAACTTAAAACATTAAATTTAGAAGATACAGCTATTCTCTAAAAAAAAAGAAAGAAAGAAAGCAATAATCACACTTTATGAGTAAATATAGTTATGCTATTTAGTACTTAGCGTCAATCCTGGAGTTATAGAAATGGTGACTATTTTGGGGCTCTTAAAACTTGACCTTCCCAGGGTGTGGCCTCAGAGACTAAAGAAAAAGTGCAATGCTAAGAGCAAACAAAATTAAATATAAATAAATAAATGTATACATTTACATATATATGTAAAACTCTTAACTTGAATTCTCTTCATAATTATGGAGAAATTAATTAATTTGATTTTTTCTCATTGATCCTCCTATCAAAACTCACCTCTGATATAACTGTAAATATTAAATAATACCCCAAAGCATGTTGACATGCTCAACTCTGTCCACTTGAAACTCATAAATAGGGCACTTTTTCTGCCTCTTTTTAATTGACAACTTAGAGCTTCCCAGATGTGCAAACCTGCATAGCCATCAATAAAGCTCACTGTTTAAAACTTGATTAAAGGAGTGAGTCAAAATGAACTCTGAGATACGTCTATTATTTCAGATTGGTCACCTTGAAGTTCTGGCCCATTTTTGGGGTATCCATCTAAATAAAACTGGGTAAGTGTAGGACTTCCTGACTTAGGTAATTACTTCTCAAATGGTTGAGTCATCTTAGGAATTCCCCACAAGCCACTTGACAGCCTCATACATCTTGATATAAAACTAAATGGAATAGAGTACATGATAGCCATTCTTTGATGGGATTGGGGAATTGGCCTCTTGTATTAGTTTCCTTTCATCTTCTCAGCCATCATGGGAATACCAAGAAACCTATTATGAGAGTTCAGGAATGAGACTGATATATTCACATCCTTATTGAAACTCCTAGAGAACAGAGTGGGCGATAACTTACTCCTGAGAAAAATCTTGTTTTTGAGTAATCTCTTTTGAAATTTGTAAACATCTCAGGGAGTCCAGTTTTATACTTATTTTACTTATCTCCTCAGCATCAACTTGACATCCTTTTATCAATATTTAAACTAAAAAAAAAAAGATGATGGTTGATTCCCAGATAGGAATCTTATCTTTTGTCCTATAATAATCTTTGAAATCTTTACTCATGATTGAAGAAGACATTAGCTACTTGGCTAACAGTCAGTCTTGAGTGGCATTCCACTGAGACTCTCTCCTGGGGGGGGCTACCATTATACTGACATCATTGCATTTTCCTTCCTAAAACTCCAGTTTAGGAATGTTGCTGTAAATCATCCTCCTTTGAAATGACCTCTCAGAGGAATGCATGCATATCTATGGGCCTCCATAAAATATTAGGCGATTGTCATCTGATAATCTTATGTTAACTACAGTTTTACCTTTGTAAAAAGGATAATGGATACTTTCTGCTCCTAGAAATTACTTTTATTAGAATTATCTTCCTTGAAATATAAATTCATGTCAGAGATTACCATACAACCCAGAGTGATTGTATTGTTTTAGCTTTGTCTGTACTGAAATTCTTAACCATTAACAGAGTGCCCCTATGACTACTGTACATCACCCCATTCAAATTTCATTAGATAATTGGGTAATATTTTACTCTGAGAATGACTCCATGATTAAGTTGATCTCCTATGAGATCCTTGCTCATAATGGAGTGACCATCAGCACAGTAACTTCTAAATGTCATTCTATTTTAATTTCATTGAAAGAAGAATTGTGAGAAGATGTACCATTTTTCCTACCTGATTTCCTAATTTGTAAAGTGTTAAAAGAGGTTTCTAAAATAGAATACACACAATTGAATGCTTAATTAGCATTCTAAAAGACAAAGAATGAACTACCTGAAGCTCAAATTGAAGGGTAGAAGTGAAAACACATACTCAGTTTAAACGGTAGCCCATACTCTTCTCTTTTTAAATCTTGATTTGATTTTTATCGTAGGGACATTATTTATTTCCCAGTATTAGGATTTTAACCATGTCTGTTTCCTAGCTCCCTGCAGTTTGTCGTTATAAGTTTCAACAATTTGAATTTAAAGGGAGATATGGGGATGTCTCTGCTCCTTCATTTGCACACATGCCCTGGACTTCATACGTAAATTTGACTAAGCCATCCTCTGCATGCTTCTGGTGCTGTGTCTTCAACATTTCTTCTCTCGCCTCTGCCAAAAAAAATATTTCTATTTTACAGGACAGCCCCTTACTTTGGATTTATGTTATCATCTTTTTCAAAAGAATATCAAAACTATGTGGGGACATTATAGCTATAGTCTCCATGGTACCCGAGGAAGGAACCTGAAGACAAAACCAACTGTATTTAGGAGTTTTCATCTTTTCCATTTTTATGTAAAAGGGAATGAATGGCACTTTAATTGTCTCTCAGATGATACTAAATTGAGAATGTTGCAAACTATAGAAAAGAGAGAGTGATGTCACCAGAGAGACTAAAGAGGTTTAGCTATGTAAGTGGGTAGAACCAAGAGAACAAAAATCACTCCAGAAAAAGTTCCAAGTAATGTAAAACTACCCCGTGTGTGTGTGTGTGTGTGTGTAGGTTTCTGGGTGCACTTGCTCAGTTACATTAAGTTTAAACACATGTAATTTTATGGAGGAAAAGCAAGCTAGGATTGACCATAATAATCTACTGTAACTATTCTTTCCTCTCTGCAGTGATTTGGCTTTGAGATTGGCCTATATCAAATAAGTTAGTCTGTTTTCTTATTTATAGAATGAGGAGCTTGCATAAAATTTATGAGCACTCTAACCTTTAAAAGTACATTAATAAATATTTGAGTAGTAGTTTTTATGGCGAGTGGCGTATAGAACATATAGCCATTTGAGAATAACTAGAAAATTAACAATATTTTTCTGCTGATACTTTTATTCTTCAAATGAGTGCCTCTTATGACTTCTCTTATATCATCTCAATTTTCATCAGAAATTAGCCATGTTAGGCTCAACCCACATGGACAACTTCATCCAAAAGGCTCACATATATTATGGCCTCATGATACCTATGCGATGAAAGACATTTTTGGGCATTATTTGGGAAAAAATGGGCACCAAAACCAATATCCAAAAGTTGACCTAAGGGTGATCTGCCCAATTATAGAAAATTTAGCTGAACCCTGGGGGGAAATATCCTTATAAATATAGGAAATAGGAAGCACTGAAAGGCTAACTACTTGAAACTGATAAAAGCCAAGTAGTTAGAAATAAGTAGAGTTTCCAGGACAGTAAGTTCACTGATAAAATGACTCACCTACCCCAGGAGAATGTTACCTATGATATATACTCAATACTTACATCTTCCTTTGAGTCACAGCCTGATGAGGTTAGGACATAAATCAAGAGATTAACATTCTAGTCTCAAACCTGCAGTTACAAACAATAACATGATAGACAGTCATTCCTTCTCATCACTCTTCTTCCTCCAAATTTCTGCTTCCATCTCTATAAAAAGAAAGGAGTTAGTCTAGAGTAGTAGTGAGCTCTTGCCTCACTACAGTGTGGGGCCTGTGTTGTTACAGATAGGGACTCGTGAGTCCTTCTGTGAATGAAGACACTTGAGGTTTTGCCCTTGGATGAGTAGGAGAATGACAGTGCCTTTAATACATATAGGACATTTAAGAAAATGAATATGCTTCAGGGTTAAGAGAGGCAGAGAAAAGAGTACAACTCAGTTGGGAAAGAACACTTGAATTTTCATGCTTATTCAATCATTTCCCACTTATTAGCACTATGATGTATTTGAACCACTATTTTCTCAACTACTGAGAATTTTATTATTAGTTTTGTTATAAAAATGGATTAAAAATAGCCATTAGTCTACCAGGTGTTACATCCCAGGCAGTTTGAAAATAGGCTAGTATTGTCCGATAGTATAAAAGTAAAGAAATAAGATGCATTAGGAAAAACCATTAGAATGGATGTTTACATCATCACTGGCGACTTCCAAGTATACATTTGTGTTGTATTTTTATGTCTCAGAATTCCAGTTGATTTTAATGCAGTGTTATGCATGATGGCATTACTTTTTGTTAATAGACTATTTTTTGAGCAATTTTAAATTTATGAAAGAATTGGGCATTAAATATGTATAGTTTCAATAGACCCCTTCAACTCCCTCCCAAGTTTCTCCTGTTACTAACATCTGGCATTATCTGTTTTAATTGGATAACATATTTCAGATCTCAAGAAAGTGAGCAGTAAGAGTGGGTAGGAAGAGAAGTAATAGAGAATAGACTATCACTTAAGATTGCTGGTTGTGCTCAGAAGAACAAAGAGGAAATGGTAGCTAAATAGAATAACAGGCCAAAAAGATTTTCTGTTTTTGGTAGTGTTTATTTTGACTTTTTCCTCCATTTTTATTCTTGTTGTGGGTTAGGGTATTTGTAAGTCAATTTGAAATCTGAAGAGAAATAGCCAGGGAATAGGGCCATGGGAAAGAAGGAAGAGAATACAAAAAAATAAGAAAAAATATTGGAAAGGCAAAAGGAGCTGATATTGGAATTATGGGAGAAGATTTTCCTTGAAACTGAACAGAAATGTTTGGAGCACTTTCTCTGAGATTGGAGGGAAGGAGAAGAATTGGAGTGAAAATGAAAAGATGTATAGTTAGGAAGAGAAAGAGAATTGAAGATGTTTAACTGGGTTGGCCTTGATTTTTAAGATATAGTACAGCTGAGGAGGTGAGTCCGAGGTTAGACAGGAAGTCCCTGGCTGAAAAGAGGAAGCACTTAAAGGGGATGTGCTAGCTGAACTATTATGTTCAAAGGCAAGAAGGTGAGACATTCTGATACACTGGAAAATAAAAGCTTTCCAACTGAACTGTGTGTGCAGAGGGGTACTTGCTCGCCAATAGGTACATGTGACTTTTGTAGAAATAGTTTGGATTTTGGCCTTTTTCTTACTAAGTGGTCTGTAGGAAGCTTACTCGGAAAGAACTACCAATTTCCTCTAGTGCAGGGGAATGACATGTGATTATTGCTTCCTTGTAGGGGCTGCCTTGTAGTGATTATTGCTGTCAGTCAGGGCTGACAGGGATCTTCAGGTCTCCAAGCCTGTTGCTCTTGGTAGGTACCATATTGTATCTTTCACAGGCTAAGATGAGAGAAGGAACTAGACATAAACAGGTTCCTCTTTTTATGTTTTTCTTTCTTTTTCTTTTTTTGCCTTTCTTCCAAAAGTAGGCTCTTGTTTATTGATAACTCTCAATAGGTTAAGTCCATCATCTCAAGAATTATTGATTCTTACAATCCCTTCCCATTCTTCACCTGAGTAGCCCATCAAAAGGTTGCCCTGGCTTTCATAGGATTTTTCGTATATCAAACCTCTCTGTTCCCATTTTCTTTCCATACTTCTGAACATTGCTATAGAAGCCTCCATATGTCTGTGACTAATAGACAGAGGAGTGGATAAATGTATCCACTCCTCCATGGCTTATTTGCCTGTGACATTTTTCAAAGCAGGTTTAAAATAGGAGGATGTGTTGATAGTGATGATGATCATGATAGTGACAGATAATTCTTATTGGCTACATATTATATATGAGGCACATCCTCATTTAATACCCACAACAGCTACACACTTATGTAATATGAGGTAATACTATTCATCTTTCCATTTTACAGATCAGGAAACTAATTTGATTCAAGGATGTTAGCCAAATTTTCCAAAATCAAACATACTCATTTTCAAGGAATGATGCCCATCTCAAAGTAGCCTAAGAAAATGGGAATTAATTGGCTCCCTTTGCTAAAATGTCTATTAGTGCTCTTTCCACGCTCGAGATGGACTCAGAGGCTTAAATAACATAATCAGAATTTACTTTGCCTCCATATCTTGGTTTAATTTTTCTCTGTGTTGGCTTCATTTTAATGCAGACTTTTCCAATATGTTGTTATTAATGGCTAGTTGAGCTCCAACTTTACATTGCACTTTCAGCATGCAATCACAGGAAAAGATAGCCCAATCTGTAGTTTCAGAAAAAGCATTGGCCAGGCTTTGGTCACGTGCCCATCCAAGGTCTATTCACTGTGGCACAAGTGGTAAAGTACTTGGAGTTAGCAGGTCACTATTATACACCCAGTCAGAAGTATAAAACTAGGAAGAGCACCTTCAAATAAATAACACAGAATATGTTCTCCACCAAGGAAAAGACTGTTCACAGAGGAAGGGATAGAGGGAGAGAATGTATGGGGGTAGTCAAAATTTATGCATTTCAAAGTCCTCTCCTCCTAGTCAGGTGGTGTGGGATCTGGGATTTGGATACAGATAATCTGTTCCTGGGTCCACCACTGTTCTAAGTGGGACTTGTGCTAGTCTATTTGCAAAACTTATCTCATTTAATATTTGTCATAATACCTGGAAGTAAATATTATCAGCTTCATGATATAGGTAAGGAGGTAAACTGAAAGTAAGATAAAATATCTTGCCTGACTCTATTTCTATGTAACTGAGCTAGGAACTAAATTTAAGCCTATTAGTCTTTGCTTTCAAACTTCTTTTACCCAGCCATGGATGTCATAATGAGCATCATCTAAATGGTTTTGAATGTCAGCAAGAGACTGGAGATGTGACCTGTATTAATCAGTTTTGCTATTTAACAAACAACCATAGTAGCTCAGTGGTTTACAACACAAATATTTATTTTCATCACTTATGATCTGCTGGGCAGCTGGACAGCTCCGATTGAAGGGTGGAGTTCAAGTTGGCTCCATGTGTTGCATTCTTGAGCCCTGACTAGAGGAGCATAAGCTATCCAGGAGGAGCTCTTTTTATGATAGATCACTGAAATGTCACAAGACAAGTACATCCCTGTAAGCATCATTTTAAGTCTCTGCTTGTATCCTGTCTACTCATATCCCATTGTTTGAAGCTAGATATGTGTGGTACACCTCTGCATCAGTGGGCTAGAGAAGTACACTCTACCCACAGTGGGAGGAAGGGAGTGAATAGTCTCTGAATAATCCAAACTATCATGAGGTACACTGAAGAAACTACAGTAATGGCCCTTAATTCAGACTTGGGCTATTTATTGTTTGTTTGTTTGTTTTTCAAAATGGAAATTCTTAGAAGAGCATTGTCAATCAGTAAGCCTAAAAACATAGAGGTCACACATCAAATTTAGATGGTGTTGTTAGTGGGATTGACACCAAAAAATGGTATACCTATAAAATACTATTATTTCTACCACCCTTTGAAACCCAGCTGAAATATCTTTACATACTACTATCTGGCATGAATGTTATAATCACGATACTCATTTGTGTATTTGGGGGGATAATATATTATGCCTTGGTGCAATATTTTAAGCTAAAATCACAGGATATATGCAACTCTGTAGTGAAAAATGGTTATCAACATTGACAGCTTGGGGAGCTAAATGCAACTGTTTGTCTAGGTGTGAAATAATAGCTATCAAATTCTTTTTATTCTAGCATTTGTTCAGGACATCAGACGTTATAGATAAATTATGTTCTACTGCTTTTATTCATGACTAATAGTTAAAATTCATTTCTTTCAAAAGTTCTCTCTACTCACAAAGAACTAACCCAATTTTCATACCAGGAATACTTCCCCCTGCTACACTGAAGTAATGAAAAAACCAGTAGGGTGATTCCTACATTGTGTTCAAGAAAAGGCAATATCGTTTATATAATTGAGACTGTAGACACTAATTAAGAGAAAAAGGGTCAGAATTTCAGGTGGAATTAAAATTGATTGGTTGGTTTTCTTATTGTGGGTGAGAGATGTTGATTATATTTATTTATTCAATAAGAAGTAAACATTTCAGTGTACCAGTGTATCTGTTATGGTTATAGATACTATGAAGATGAAAAAATAGACAAAATATAAGGTATGATTTCTAACCACAGAGGAAAGAGAGTGTGCTCAAAATGGAAGTCTTGTGCTTAGAATCATAAATCTTGAATTTTACTGTTAATGAGATTTTGGACTTTGAAGAAATAATAAACCTTGCTAGGATGTTATTTCTTTATCTTGAAAATAAGACAGTTTATCTAGATTTACTCCAGTGACAACTCTGATTCAAACATTATAGATTGTCAAGGAGTTTTCTACCTAATTTTAAAGACACAAAACATGTGAATGGTTCATATATTCAATAATTGTATGTAGAGTGCCTACTACTTTGTGGTAGGTTTTGTCCTCAGTGGTGGGAATTGTGTTATGAAGCTAAAAAGCCCTTGGCTCTCGAGAGCTTACATTCTGGTGGGAGATAGTCAATAAACAAGTCAACAAATAATTACATAATTTAATTTCAAGTATTAACGAATGCTATGAAAAGAATTAAAACAGGTTAAAGGGTGAGTGACTGGGAAGGAGAATTTATTTTAGACAATTAGGAGAGTTCTATCTGAGAAGAAAGCACTGGAGACTTGAATTAAATTATTAAATTAATTTTGCAGTTATTTGGGGGAAAATCATTTCTCTAGGAAATGCGATGAGCCTGAGGTCGGTAGGTGTATAGTATGCTTACAAAGTAGCAAAAACAATAGGTTAATTATATAGCACAATTTACATATGACAAAATAAAATAGTATAAACTGTATTCTGTGACATGACATAAAATAGAGTAAAAGTGTGTTGAAATAATCAGAGAAGGAGATAAACAGAATAATTCCTGTGATTGGATCTTTGCTTCATTGCTCTTGTCTCATTGGTCACCAAGTTCTGGATAGTGTTATCACCTTAACTTCTTGTTTATTACTATATCTGGACTTGAACTCAGGTGGACAGTTGTAAAAACCATTGGCTTTGAGCCACTCTCTACCAACAAGTAAAACTGATCACATAATCCAAATTTAAATATACACATTTTATTATATTATTAAATATGTATTATATTATTAATATATATATGAGATACTTCTCTTTCAGCTCCAGAAAAAAAAATTAAACTGCTTAGCTATGAAAGGACTTTTGTGATTTGTTCCTAATGACTTCTTCAGCTTCTTCTGTTCTAAACTTCCCTCCATGACCTAATTCTACAACCACATCAAACTCCTTGCTATTTTCCAGAACGCTATGCTCCCCCATATCTTCATCTATGACACCTACACTCTAACTTCCTTTATGTGTTTTTAGGAATCAGTTAGGGTTTATCTCCACCCGTAGTTTTCTCTGAGCCCCACAGTCTGTTTCTATATTACTTAGCATGCTGTGGTGAAATTGTCTTCTTTACCTCTTTGTCCCATTAGGCTGTGAGTTCCCTGAGGGTCTGGACAATGCTAATAATCTCTGTATTTCTGGCGTTCAGTTCAACGCCTGACACCAGGTTCAATAAATGTTTCTAAAAATAATGAACGTGGGTATAATCTATGGATTATTTAATTTTGGTGTCTTTAAACCTGTCAGTTATTTTGCCCCATTTTTTCTCTTCTCTCTCTTCTGTTTTCCATATTTAATTATAGAAATCCAAGTGACCATTCCAAAAAACATCTCTCATGCTAATGGGAGAGAGTGACATACCATATGAAAGAGTGGTCTTTGCTAAAGACATATTGAAAAAGAATTATTTTTTTTATTTAAGCTCTAGTCATGGATAGCCTATGGTGATCATTAAAATTTCATCAAAAGTTATTTTAGCTATTCTCACACAATTTGCTGCTTAAGAACAGTGAACTTTTGGTTTTAGCATTTTCACTTGTAGTCCCAGTCTCATGAAATGTGGCAGGATTATTTTTCTCGTGAAAATAAACAGACAGTTTAAGTTCCATTGAGAAAAATCTCATTATTTACTGGTAATCTTTTCAGAATTTGTTTTCCCTCTCCTTTGAGCATTGTTTTATTTTTTTCCCTAAGAAGTGAGAAAGCAGCAAATTGAGAGACAGATTGTAGATTTTCTACTGCTCTTCACAACTAGTGAGGTGGGTGGCATTTTCTCCATTTTTCAGCTGACAAAAATGAGATTTTAAAAGTTAAGTGATTTGTCTGGGAAGCTAATTGATGGAAGAGGTAGAATTGAACTGAAGTCTGATAGACACAAGAACAGTTCTCTCTTTTCTCTACCTTATCCTCTCATTAAGGAATAATCTAAGCAAAAGATCTATATGCTCTGGTGAATAGTATCACATAAAAATGGATACATTTTTATGTGATAAATATACACAAAAGTTAACTGCATTTTTTTAAATGGCAGAAATAACTTATTGTGAATGTATGAAAAACAGTTACTCAGATTTTCTGGTATTAGAGTGTAGGCCAAAGCTCTGAGAATTCCTCTGACCCAAGTATGACTCACATTTACAAAGTGGATTTAGAAGTATGCTGTATGTTTGAAGAATATAATTAATGATTTATTTGAAATGAACTTTTTGATTTATTACTCATAAAAAAAAGAGCAATCCTTATTTCCAGCTGATTCACAGTTGTCAGTGGCATCGTCATTGTCAAAATTTCATTCTTAAATGAGGTTCTTAATGAATATTCTAAAATTTAGCATTGAGCTCTTACAATGTTTCAGGCAGTGCATTAGGCTTTTTATTTATATTTGTTATCAATATATTTCTTAAAATAGGTGCTACTTACTAACAAAATAACAGAATTAAAAAGTTTAACTAGTCCAAAATTGTACCTGCTGGAAAATAGCAAAGTAAGATTTAAAGCCAGTTATCTGACTATGAAAGCTGTGCTCTGACTTGTCTGTTTTTTGTTTGAGTTTAGCCTCTAGTTAGAAAACCTAGCTTTAATCTCAGATTTAGTACTGAGAAGCTGTGTGAGTTCAGGAGAAGCACTTTCTTTCTCTGAACCTGTTTTCTTGTTTTTAAGGGAATGAATGGATGATGAGAACAAAGATTTCTGGTGTATCTTTCAGCTGAGAAAGTAAATGAGTGAAATGCCAAAAACGGAAGCTCATTAACTCACAGCAGGATATACTAATTTCCCAAGAGCATCCTGACATACATATCAGTACTTGCCACACCACAATACTTTTAAAATTACATTTAATTTTACTTAATATTTAGACTATGTTCCTTGTTAGTATTGCCTATAGAATTTCATCAGAGTACTGATAACTCCCAAATCAATTTAGACATTGATTTTTTTTTAATGTTTAAATCTCTAGATACAGTTGTAATTTTTTGAACATTTTCTTTTTCAGTTCTACATGGGTATATTCATATTGTATTACATTTGTTACCTATGTAATTATGTTTCCAATTTAAATCAAAATTAGTGAAAAACTAAAAAGGAATTTTTGAGGGTGTGGGTACAGATAATAGTGTCTTTAGTAACGAAGTGTTCTCCTGATCATATTTTTAGATGAACTATTTCAGCCTCAGCATCTTCATTTTCCTTCTCTTCCTCTTCCTCCCCATTATCTTAATAACAATATGAAAAAGGATTGCTTGTATAAGTTGACTTGTACTATTCTTTGTTGAGTTCCTCTATAGATATTATTGTATTAATTCTTCACCATAACACTGAAAGGTAAATACTATTTTTTGCATTTTGCAGATAAGGAAACTAATTCTGAGAGAGATTAAAGAATTTACCAGTAAAAAAAAAAGGCCAAGTTTTCTTTGACTTACAAATGCATGATTTTCTATGGTACTACATTATCTGCAAACTGAAACTCATCACATCAGCATAATAATATGGCTCTCTCAGGAGTATCTTTCTTCTTGGTACTCTCCCAATTATATGTTTATAAAATAATTTATACCTTTTTGTTGAAGTAATTATTTATCTATCATTTATGATCTATCATCTATCTATCGATCATCTATCATCATCATCTATCACCTATCTTTCTGTTATAATGTTCAAAATACATTACATCTACAACTCAGTAAAATTTTCTAAAGTTGACCATATGTGTAACTAACATTCACATCATTTATAGAAACTTACCAGCTTTCTTCACATTCATTTCTCTCCCCATAGGTAACCATGATTCTTACTTCTATTGTCCAAGTTTAGTGTTACCTATTTTCTAACCTGAACACATGAGAACATGCAGTTTGTACTTTATTGTGCATAATTTGTTCATTTATTTCCTTAATATAAATCACATTGTTAGCATAAACTATCTGGAATTGCACAAGACCTTAGGTATACAAAGACACTCTCATCAGATGGAGCATTCCAACGACTTATAGGTTATCTCTCAGGACCCTTTCTTAGGGATGTACAGGGTCTGAACACCAAGCCTACTGTATTAACTGTTTACTGCAGGGTGAGCACCCCAAGCCTTTGAGTTAACCCTTTACTGTATACCAGGCCTCCCAGCAATGAGTTTCTTCAGTTTTTCTTTATCTGAAAAAGTCCCACTTTACGTATGTTTTTGAAAGATATTGTCACAGGATATAGAATTCTGGGCTAAGAGTATTTTTCTCTCTATGAACATGTCACTCCTTTGTCTTGCATAAAACTGAGAAATCTACTATAATTCTTATTATTTTTCATTTGTAGTTAATGTTTCCTTTTTTTCTGGGTCTCTTTAAGATTTAAAAAGATCTAGATATGGCTGTTTCTGCGTGTGTGTGTATGTGTGTGTGTGTGCATGCGTGCGTGCACGCATGTACTATGTATTCTGCTTGGAATTTTCTGAAATTTTGAAATATTATTCTCATCTTCAATCTCCCTACTTCCTTGGTTGCCCTTAATATACGTCTAGATGTTTTTTGTTTACTGTTTTTGGTTCACAATGTGTCTTGAGTCTGGTTTTAGCCCTATGTTGTTGCAAGTTCATCATCCTGTGCCCTTGTCTTTTTAGGGTTTATTCAGTTTGGGTTTTCTGAATTTCTTGAAACAGTAGCTCTGTAAACTTTATCAAAGATCGAAAATTTTGATACATAAGAATCAAATGTTTTTGGACATTTTCTCCCCTTTCTCTCCTTTATTTCTTAAACTTTCATATTTCAGGCCACTTTACATTGTCCCAGAAGTCATTGAGATTCTTTAATTTTTTTTCAGCCTTTTCTCTCTCGTGCTTCATTTATAATTTCTATTGCCTTGTTTTTAGAGGTTACTGATCTTTCCTTTTGCAGAGCCTAATGTGTAATTAAGCCCATCTGTGAATTTTCAATTTTATATATTGTATCTTTTTAGCTTTACATGTTCCTTTTGATTCTTTGCATTTTTCTGTTAGTTTTCAAGCTTTTACTTTATGTCTTTAAACATATTTACAATAGCTGTTTTGTAAGTCCTGCTCTGCTACTTCCATTATTTCTATCATTTAGGGGCCTATTTTTATTGACTGATTTCTCTTTGTTTATTGGTCACATTTTCTCGATTATTTGCATGTTATTATTTTTTATTGAATGTTTGACATTGCACATATAATGTTGAGAGTTTGGGTATTATTGACTTCCTTTACAGATTGTGGAAGTTTGTTTTGACAAGCAGTTTAATTGCAGTTCAGCTTCATCCTTTCAAGTGCTCCTTTCTGGGCTCTCTGATTAGTGTATAAAGTGAGTCTACCATGTCCTATAAGAACTTTCATGATCTGGTTTATAATTGTGTCTTTTCCTTCATGTTTCATATTCATTTTCTTTTGCTCCATCTGTTTCAGGCACATTTGTCTTTTTTCTATTCTTACAGCATGGCAAGTTTGCTTTAGACTGGGGTCTTTATTCTTGCTTCTATCCTGCCTAGAATGTTCTTATTCAATTTGTAATACTTGTACTCTCACTGCAAGATTTGTTTGGTTGTTACTTCTCAGAGAGTACTTCCCTGACTGCTGTTTTTAAAATAGATGACTTCATTTCCCCACTTGATCACACTTACCTTCCTCTACTTATGTTTCCATCACAGCAAATGTTACTATCCGATATAATAAATTCATTTACCTAAAGCACCCTGACTGTAATATGCACTCCTAAATTTTGTCTTTTACTTGGGCATCTCAAGTGACTAACTGAATGCCTGGCACATTTAAAAAACATTTGTTTAATGAGTTAGTAAATGATTCCTAGTTCCTTATACATCAGGTAGTTATGATAATACCTGCCCTGTAAATCTCGTGTTTATTTTTCCTGAGTGTTAAATGAAATATCATCTGTGTTTTACACATTTGTCATTTTTAAAAATGTTCTTATAATATTTGGGGAAATTTTTCAGTTTCAAGTCTCAGGGATATGCAAGGACATATTTACTGTTCTTGAAAGCAAAAAAATCAGATATTAATTTTTCCAACTCTGTTAGATGTGTTGGCCACTCTTTTGCTTGGATTGGGACTAAACAGTTCTTGAGTTGCAGGACTTTCAGTACATGTTACCTATATTTGACCAATTATATGCCCCTATCCTAGACTTTGACTATAGGGTGAGTGATGTAAAGAAGTCAGTGGAGAATTGATTCCAGCCACAACGGGGTCACCCGGGGTCCATGTGCTGTGGTGGCAGTAGCAATGGTGTCTGGTGTTCAATGACAGCGGTGTTCAGACTGATCTCACCCTATAACACATTCTTTTGAATGAATTAAGCCTTCTAGCTCTCTAGTATTCCTACCCAAACCTTTGTTTTTGGCTAATTTTGTAAAAGAAAGCTTCTGTTGCTTGTAGGCAAGAACCCTAGCTGATACACTCTTGAAACAATTTAGAAGAGGGTAAATTGTTAAAAAGTATAAAAGCATTTATTATCGTTTTCTATTAGTGTGGAACAGAGCTCAGCTGAGCATCTAGTTAACCAGTGGGAAACACCTGCAAATACAAAAGATTTTGCTGAAATGGGCATTGTATGTGATTTAAAAAGTTTGATTATAGCAATCGCAGGGTATGTAAGAAAATAACTTTATTTTCTAGTTGTTATACCTGTTGTGTTCTATACAAATGTGTTTCCATGGTAAAATAGATAGAGATGAATTTAGTACCCTTAAAACATGAAGGCTGTTTAGTTCTCTTAAAACATAATGATAGCTGACTATACATGAGCCAGTTGAGAAGAAAATCAAATATATTACAAATGCCAAGAGACCATTAGAGTTGACTAATAAGGCAGCTCTGTTTAAAGGGGGAAGAAGAAAGCTCATCATAACCTTTTCTATAAGCTGGGTGGGGTGTGGTCTCTGGTTTAAATTTTATTTATTTATTTTTTTGCTTTGTCATAAAGAAAAGCTTGAAGAACATTTGAGAGGGAACTTAAAAGGCTGTGTTTATTAGTAGGTTTTGATATATAATGGACAACCACATCAGTGACAGATAACAGAAAGTGTTTACTGCATGTGTATATGTGTGCAGCCTGGATTGGATAGATGGCTCTGCTGATCTCAGCTGATCCTGCTGGAAGGACTGGGGTGACTCAGCTCTGTCCATGTGTAACATCCTCCAATAGGCTCGCCCCAGGGACAGTCTCATGGTGATGGTAGAAATGTAGGAAAGCAAACAGAAGCCGGAATTTCTTCTCGAAGTCCAGTTTGGAACTGGCAAAGAGTCGATCCCACCTTATTCTCTAGGCTTAAGCAAATCACATAGGTGAGCTTCAAATCCAGAGGCTGTACATGTCACCCACACTCAGGCAGAAGGCGGTGACCAGTTGTAGGGCAAAGAGCAAGAATCCAGAGAAGGGTGAAGAGTCTGGGTCATCATTGCAATGTTCTACCATGTGTTCAATGCCATTTTGGATGTATAAAGCTGACTTGTTCTGGGCAGTGATTTAAATTGGTGAAGGTAAATACTATCATGTTGCCAATTATGTCCATGGCTGTACCAATCTGCATATTCTACATAAGTTACCTTGAATTCTTTGTCTTGAAATTCTCTGCATGAAGAGCCCTGACCAGCCAGGCTGTAAGTACTCAGCTACCCTCTGTCATCCTTTTATTTGTTTATTTCTCTTTTCTAGCTTCCATCTGGCCATAAAATAAAGCTTATCTCATTAATGTAAATTCCATGTAAGCTGTCTTGTTCCTCCCTGGGAACTAAGTGGTACAAATAAATTAATATGGTTTCTGCTCTCATAGTCTTTAAATTCTAGTGATGAAGACAGATACTGGTAAGTAATATACACAATTAAATTTTAATTAGAATTCTTTCCACTTTTCTTCTAACTCAGTGTATTCTACTGTTGCTTTAATACAATGAGACTACTTTCCCAGCAGAGCGTTTGCACTTACTGTTTGAAATACTCATCCTATGCTTCAAAGTGTTTCAGCCCTCTGCTGAAAAGTCAGAAAGGCATTCCCTCCTCACCTGTTTAAAATTACACACCTCCAGTCATTCACTCTTCCTAATCTCTGCTTTAGGGGTCTCGTTATAGAGACTGTGTGTGTGTGTTGTGTGTGTTTAAGCAGTGACTTAAGCTGTTTTGTGTACTGATATTTTGTGTACTTTCAACAGTGAGTAGCATTTAGTTGCCGTCAATATTTTTCAAATGTCTAATGCTCGTATTACATCATCACTAAACCTACGAAACAATACATTTTTATTCTTATCATGGCTACTAAATTCATGATGTTTCTTCCTTGCTAAAGTTTTGTGAGTGAACAAAAAATACTCAAGAAGTGATTCCCCACCTTGGTTGTAGGGTCCTTAAACTTTCTAGCTTACACATTCAACTTGATTAGCTCTCTATGGTAGGACATGCTGACATATCGATATTAACTCATTGATTCAGGCTATCATAGAACTTTACCCTCTAATTCATTTTGTGCCAGACCGCCTAGCTAACACTGATTAGAGAAAGAGCCATGTGCAGATTTTTCAGGCTTATCAACACTTACAATGAGCCAGGTACGCTCTGCTCAGTACTTTACTGAAGTAAGTTAATCCTTACAACAGCTGTATAGATTAGGTACTACCATGATTCTACATACAGATGAGGAAATGGAAGTTCAGAGGGGTAACTAGCTTTTTCAAGGTCACACAGCTCTTAGGCAGTGGACTTAGTGTACAAATGTGGACAATGGAACTCTGCCAGAGCCAGTATTCTAATCACAATGCTAACCACCCTCTTTGTGTCCAAGGAAAGAAAACAAACCTATTTTCACATGGTTAAAGCCCACTGTATAAGTGGAATGAAAACCTATCCCTTAAGATTAGAATTAATCAATCCACCTCTCTGAAGAAAGAAAAGTATGTTGAGCAATGACTTGAAAAAACATTGGCACAAATTGACACCAAAGGCATGGCAACAAAGAAGAATTAAACAATTTGGACTTCACAGAATACTTATAAATAATATATTGGATAAGAAGTTGATATCTAGAATATAAAGGAAACTCCTAAAACTCAGCAACAAAAAATATGATTTAAAAATGGACAAAAGACTTGAAGAGACATTTCTCCATAGAAGATATACAAATGACTCATAAGCACATGAAAAGATGTCTAACCTAAGTGATTATTAAGCAAACATAAACCAAAACCACTTCACACCTGTTAGGATGGTCACTTTCAAAAAAAGAAAAACCTAAAACCAAAACCAAACAAACAAAAAACATAAAATAACAAATGTTGACAAGGATGTAGAGAAAATAAATGGAATCCTGGTGCATTGTTGGTGGGGAATGTAAAATGGTGCAGATAACAGTGTGCCATGTGCTACAATCTTTATATAAATTATCTTGTTTAATATGAGAATCCTGCGAGGCTGGTGTAGTTATTACTTGAGAGAATATGAAGTGAAGCTGCAAAATAATTATGCCACTTAACCAAATTCATACAGCCTTTAAAAATGAGGGGCCTGGAATCCACCCCCAGGCAGCTGGGGTCCCTCCCTTACTCCTACATACCCCGGAGGGGTGACATAGATACCATCATCATCACTCAGACTGTGTGAAAAGGGAAAAATCAAAGCAAAGGGCCAGCGGATGTTCTGGGCAATCATGCTATTTAAGGTCAGGAAGACCTACGACTCCTATTGTGATTCTATTACTCGCTAGTTTGGTTGCATCTATTATTTAATTTCCCTGAGACTCAATTACATAATCTTTAAAGTGGGCATAACAACCTCTATTTAACAATATATTTGGAAGGACTGAACAAGACATTGAACAAGATCATATAAGTGAAAGTGGTTTGTCAATTTAAAGAAAAATGTGTTTTGTTTTTGCTATCATTACTATTCTTAGGTTCAATACCTAGCTAGATGTACAGATTATACAGGTATCTATGTTACCATTCTCCAACATGACATCTTGGTTTTGTTGGTTTATTTTCAATGTTAATCCATCCATGCTACTCAATAAATACAGAGCTGACAATCTAGTTTGCTTTCTCTGGTGCCTTGGCCTCCAGGTGTTAGGCTCTTCTTATTTGTCGAATTTCCACTTCCAGGTTTGTATTATCTTTCACTATTTTATTAACATCTAGTAAAGGTGGGCAAGCAAGACTGTCTAGAGATGAGAAAATTAAGAATATTTTTTAACTCAGTGCAGCTGAAGTAAAAATTGAAATACCTTTAGATCCAGTTAGAAGCCTTCTGGCTTTTCAGCCGCCTTATTTTTGCAGAAACAATCTCAGGATCTTAGAGAGTTTGCTCATCTGCTCAGCTATATTCAGGCTAAAGACCTCTGAATCTGATTCTTAACAAGTTGCACTCCTCCCAAATCAGCTAGAATGTGAGAGCTGAGAGCATCCTGCAATTCGAATGGCCTCTTCACTTTTATTATGTTCATTAGAAGGTTCTATAAGTCACTGGGGCATCCAAATTAGCTTTTAATGATGAACTCCAATAATGAAACCGAAAAGAGTGGGCAGAAGAGGAATGGAATGAAACCATGGGATGCCTGTCTGACATCTCTACATAGTTGATCATTTACCGATGCTTGAAGAAGAGGACTGTGTGAAAACAAAACAGTGTGGGTGGATGCAGTTGGGAGTGCATATGCTAAAGTCAGAAAGAGTTGGTTTACATCCATGTGCACAATCTATGTGACCCCGAGCAAGCATTTACCTTTCTTTGACTCTGTTTCTTTTGGTATAAAATGTGCATTGTAACATGAGAGCACTTTTGAAACTATTAATTGTATGAAATGTATATAAAGTGCTTAGCTCATTTTCAAACACTTAATACATATCACTAATTATCGTTCTTCTTTTTATTTTCAAGTTTCTACTAATTAATCAACCTGATTCCTCCTTTTTTCTTCCCTCCCATCCTCCTCTATCCCCGTGTTATATCAAATCATGTCAAATGGAAACTGGTTTCTTGTCTTTCATAAAATATATTTTGGCACTGGGGGACAAATCAGCATATTTTAGATTATAATATAATTTTTGCCTAATTTCTCAGTGTAAGACTTATATTTGGGGGCTATTTTTAAAACTGGAAGCCTGACCTACATCTGTGAAATATGGATCATGGCTTTTAGCAGTGGAAGGAATTTATATAAACCATGCCAGGTAACAAGAGTCCTCATCACCAAACTGCGTGATGGTACACCTCCTTCTCTCTAAGACATGTCCTTCTCTAGAAAATTAAGGCCAAAAAATTTTATTTAAAAAATATTTTTTTTTAGTAAAAAAACCCTTGCTGCTGGGGATGTTATAAGGAATAAATGAGATTATATAGATAATGCAAAATTTTATTTTTCTTCCCTTTCAAAAATAACTGTATTTTCTTTTCCTTTTTTAAAAATTTTTTCGGCAGGTTCGTTGTTACACATACCTTAGCAGATTCAGACTTCCATGGCCATTGCCCTGCTAAACAAGTATAATTTCTTGTCATTATTTTAGTTCTGCTCTTTGGTTAACATGAGATAACACTGTCAAAAAGATGAAAATCATTCTCACATTTACCAGAGTGGCCCATAAAACACGTGAGAGACAGCAAACATTCAAATACATTTGCCTCTCCTTCCTTTTCTTTGGTGGGTCACTGTGGGACCATGGGAGAGAAAACTGGCTTTTCCAGTCAGAAAGGACTCATTTTCAGGTTTACCACTCAGAAGTCAGATGGCTTTCGGCAAACTGCGTAGCCTTTTGTTTGGTGGTCTCATCTGTAAATACGGAATGACAAACCTATGCTGAGAATTGAGCTGAGGAGAACCTGGCATGGATTAATTCAATAATTACCACCTCCCATGAGCCCCAATATATGTGTTTTCTAAAAGTTCTACAGGTGTTTCTATTGTCCGCCTAGGATTGAGAACCTTTGTATTAGATATAAATAACATTAAATTCCTTTACTTTGATTTAGGTTAAAAAAAAAGTCTAATATTCTATTTCACCCTAAAAGAAAATTTATTTAAGTAGAATTATATAATTTTAGAATTAAAATATGCCTTAATGGTTATTGGTTTAAAATCCTCCTTGATTTATGTTTTGTTTTTACAATTTTCCTGACAAGTTAGTGTTTCCAACTTTTCTTTAAATGCCTTTGGTGATTAAATATCTACTTTTGTGTTAGAATAAGTTAATTTTTTTTTTCTGTATTGTAATTTGGTCAGAGTTCCTGTTTTAGCTACGCATAAAAAATTGAGTCTCATTTCTATAGGAAATCTTTTATATATTTGAAGATGGCTCTAAGGTTCCTTTGAGTCATTTCTTGTCCATGGTTAGTAACCAAAAAGTGATTTTCAAACTAGCTAATCATCAGACCGCTAAGGAACTTTAAAAACCAACAACAACAAAAACATAACACTGCTTTTTGTTGCTATTGAATCAGAATCACCATGTTGCTATTGAATCAGAATCACCCTAGAGTCAATTATTTTAAAGCAAGTTCTTCAAGTTCTTCTGTGATTATAGGAATCTTTGCTCTTTAGGAACTTCAAATGGGGGTAATTTTGCACTGCAGGGGACATTTGACAATATCTGGAGACATTTTTGGTTGTTACAACTGAGGGCAGAAATGCTACTGACATCTAGTAAGTAGAGGCCAGGAATGCTGCTACACATTCAAAACAAACAGAATAGCCCCAGCAATAAAGTATTCAGTCCACTAGTTTTTTCTCTGTATCTATGAGTCTGTTTCCATTTTATTGGTTTTTAAATTTTGTTCTTTAGATTCCACATATAAGTGAAATCATATGGTATTTGTCTTTCTCCATCTGACTTATTTTACTCAGCATAATTGCCAGATGGGAGGGGTATTGGGGGAGTGAAAAAGGTGAAGGGATGAAGTACAAATTGGCAGTTACAAAATAGTCAGGGGGATGTGAAGTATAGCATAGGGAATATAGTCAATAATTCTGTAATAACTATGTATAGTGCCAGGTGGTTACTAGACAAATTGAGGATATCACTTTGTAAATTATAGAAATGTCTAACTACTATGTTGTACACCTGAAACTAATATAAAATAATATTGAATGTCAACTCTAATTGAAAAATAAAAATTTAAAAAATTTTTGAGTCCAAAATGGCCATGGTATTTGACATTAGGAAACAGTGATTTTGTTCTAATATGACATAGCTTTCAGTCTCTCCTATCATCCTCTTACCTACTGTGTAAATGTCTCCTAAATGTAATGCATCGATAAAACACAATAAAAACCTGACTTTGCTTTTAAGAAGTAGACATGAAGAAGCAGTACATCACATTACAGAGTGATTCATTAATAAAATCTCATGTGTTTTTGAGGACTGTACTGGAAACCAAGATTCCTCTTTGTGCCATTAAATATCGTGTGATTTCAGTTCAGCAAGTATATTTGTGACCCTAAGACACCATGGAAAGCTCAGTAAATCATGTTAGCACAATTTTTTTTAAATTAGCTCTCCAAGGAGAAATCTGCAAAAGGACTTTCTGCAAAAGGGCATGGTGATGTCCTCTATCTAAGTGATTTGGGAATCACACCTTGATCAGAAGATGCCATTTAGAATTTAGAGACCTCTTTTCTTTCTTTGCAAACACTCACACGCTAGAGACTGCCATCTCTCTATGGACTTAAAAAAATGATTTAAAAACAAAAATTGCACCTTATGTAGCCTCATCATTCCAGCTTATATCTAACTTCCCCCTGAAATACTGTGACATTGTGAGATTTGGTGGAGGGATTCCAGGCAATCATTTACTTAAGAGAAATGAAAACTATAGAAGTGAGAAACTAAATGTACTAACATACAATGACCAGAGCATATATAAAAATAGAGCTCTGACTCACAATCTGCAGCAAGTAGCTCAGGAAATTAACTTACTATATATTGACAGTAACCAGCCTAGGAAGCCAGCCCACTATAATTCAAGCTTGTAGGAAGTCAGACAACTATCTCCAACAATAAGCCCAGGATGCCAAACAATAACCCCTACAATGATTGGTCTAAAATGACCAGGATTTGATTAGTAATAGACACCTTCTTTAACTTTTATCCCTGCTTCCAACTTAGGAGCAACTACAGATAACCAAATATGCTCCCCTAACTAATGACATAGAATGCTCCACTTCTAGTTATCCTGCCTCCAGCGTCCCCATGCCAACAGCTCTCAGTCATGGCATAGGTGAATTCTCCTCTTTTTTCCACTATAAAGCTTTCCCATTCTCTGCCTGCCTTTGAGTCTTCACCAAATGCACATAATGGTGGCTGACTTTCTTAATAGAGCAAGCTCTGAATATGTAGCTTTTGCCTCTTTATATTTGGTTGGTCTTCATCTATTTTCACAGGAATTTAATGTTTTAAATAATAGTCTCCTCCAAAGGCATCCATTATTTCATTTAATCCTCATCACAACATTAGAGGAAGGTAACATTGAACCAGTTAGAAGATGAAGAAATGGAGAGTTATAGTATTTAGGAAAATCACCCAAAGTCTTATAGTTTGACAATAATTGGGCTGGAATTTGAACCCAGAACATACGACTTCCCCCAAATAGCTGTCTTACACACTTGATTTCTAAGATCTTAACTTTTGGTTTTGTGTCATGTTTGTTTCTCCAAATTTAGTACTAGGATTTGAAGCATGGCCTTACTTCCTCTGTAATGATCTTAGATTCTTTGCCCCAACTTTTTTCCCACCATGCCAAAGTTATGCTTTGGTCCAAGCTGGCTTCTTGCAACCTGGCATAACAATAGCATGTCCCCTAGTACAGGCAGGGCAGGTCTTCTTTACAGGTTTGCCTTCACGCTGGGGGAGAGATGGGACCTCTTTTTTTTTTTTTAATTACTTACGTAATTATTTTTTTTATGGTGACATTGTTTAATGAAATCTGGTTTCAGATGTACATTTTAACAGTAAGGTATATATATATATTTACAATGTGTGTTCAACTCACAGTGTTAGATTTTTTTCTGTCACCACATATTTGACCCCTTTTACCCTGTCTACCTTCTCTCTCCTCCCACCTCCTACCCTCTGGTAACCACTAAGCTATAGTCCATGTCTATGAGTCTCTTTGTTTGTCATGCTCGTTTGTTCCTTTGAGGTTTATATCTCCCCTATAAGTGATATCATGTGATTTTTAACTTTTCTGTCTGGCTTATTTCACTTAGCATGATTATCTCAAAGTCCATCCATGTTGTTGCAAATGGCAATGTTTCAAGAGACCTCTTAAATATAAGCAACTGTGGCCCAGAGCAGCCAGCATGGACACACACACACACACACACACACACACACACACACACACACGTGTGCATGTGCATGCTTGTGTGTGTGTCTGTGTGTATTCCTTGGTTACTGGAGGCCATCTGGGAAGATGAGGCTCAATCAATGAAAGTGTTATCCCATTGCCTAAAGTTATGGTATAAGCTATGCAGAGCACCTGTTTCACAATTCCACTTCAGTCATTTTTTAATCCACAGTAAAATTTCCAACTGTAATGTGCACTTGGGAAGCTTGATATGAGACGGAGAACAAGTGAACAGACATGAGCTTCAGAAAGGAAGGGTGAGAGACCTTGGCAGCCAGCAGTGAGAATAAATCAAAAAGGAAGTCAAAATTGAAATATGTCCTGGAATGTCAAAGACACAGGCATTGGGGTCTGAGAAGATGGAAAAGACTAACAAAGTGACTCCAAGCTGTGGCTCTTGAGAGGAAATTTTCTTTTCATGCTCTATAATAGAATGAAAATAGAGCTATTTAGTGAGGCTCATGGTGGGGAAGAGGAACGTTCTGAAGATCACAATTCTGCAGCCTCGAGTCAGCTTGGAGGTGCTCCTTAAGCTTATTACGAGGTAGCAATCTTGCCCTTTAAGATTTTTTTTTCAGAGCCTATGGCTAAAATTGACCTTTTATGTAAGTATATGTGAAACTGCCGCTGTTGACGAAAGGAGTGACAGAGATGGGATTTAAAAAAATAGATGTACCTTTAATCATTTTGCATTTTACAGGCTCACACAATAAAAACTGTGATCAATCTTCAGACAAAGCACACCTTGGAAAGAGAGACCTCATTATGGAGTAAATATCACTGATTTTATTGGACTCCAACTCTTGTTACAACCTGGTTTTAGAATCAGTCTCGAGGACAAAGACTTTGCTAAGTACCAAATCGTAGTGTTTGCAAAAGAAATCTGGCTGCTGTGATGGATTTCAGAAGCTGTGCTGCTGTCTGGAGGAATTTTCTTCTCTCTCATATCAGAACGGCAGAATTGGGGAGAAAGGCAGCCTTGTGGCATTTAAAAGAAAAGTTCAAAGACACGGAAACTGCCCTGCTGTTGAAGGTTTGCCTTCTCTGTTTGAATCTTAAATTCGTGTCTCTTATCATTTAATGAATAAATATGCCAAGAGTTACTGCCATACAAAAAGGTTATAAAGTTGAGGTCTTATCCAGGAGAATATTTTGAGACCACTGAGTGCTTTGAGTAGTTACTGCACATGATTATTTTGGAACACAAGATAAAGAAAAAAAGCAAGAGATAACAGGAAGTTTCACTTGATATTCAGAATTAGTAATAACTGCAGTTTATTGAATACTCACTATAGGCCAGGAACCAGGTCAAACACTTTCTATACATTATTTAGATAGATGTCTCTGTGAGTGTATCTAGTAAATCATCATTTAGGAGCATATGTCTACTGCTTTGAAACCTCAGGTCACGAGCAGGGATTAATGAACTGGCTGGTATAACCAAGAAAATAAACTATAGCACTAGAAGTAGAGGGAAAAAGAATACTATTTGAAACCTGGAGACTTGAGTTCTGAATAGTTCCAACTCTTCCACAAGTCACATTTTTCCTTGCTTACCCTGTTTACTTTAGAGAAATAAGGAGAGGATCATATGAATGAACATATGAAAAATGCTTTGAAAGCTTGAAAGACTAAAAAAATGTAAGAGTAGGTATTTAAGGTATCAGATATTAATTTAATTAACTTGCATACTGACATTCCTTTCTCCTTACATATTGATTATTGCTAAGTTATGTATCTCTAACTATGACTATGGATTAGTTATTCTCTTCTTGAATTTCTACCAGTGTTTGCTTAATACAGGCATACTTACCTAAGAAATATTGTGGGTGGGTTCCAGACCTCTGCAATAAAGTGAGTATGTTAATAAAGTGAGTCATACTCTTTGTTGGTGGGGGGGTCTTGCCTTCAATTTACAAAAACCATCACATTTATGCAGTGCAATAAAGCAAAATGCAATAAAACAAGGTATGCCTGTATATTTTGAAGTTATGTCATTAATGCCTAATGATTCCTGATTGTTGTATCCTTATATTCCTTGACCTTTCATTCTAATGTTTATGGATTACTCCACTCATTGTATCAATTTCTATACCTATTAGGAATTTTTTGGTTTTGTTTGAAAAAATAGAAAACTGTGGCTATTTTAAGTAGCAATAATAACAACAACGGAAGGCTAGATGGTAGCAGACAGAATCAAAAGAAAAGCTCAGCATGGGAAAGCTTAGGATGAAGGTGCTTGGGAAATTCAAATGTTAGAAGCAGCAGGGTAGCTACATCGGGAGGTGTGAAGACCAAATAATCTTCATCCCTGTGTCACTCTCCTCATAATTTAAGTTCTAGAGAGAATGCATTTTATTGGCCAAGATCAAGTACAATATCTACCTCTTGGCCAGCAGCAATGAGGTGTATACTTATATTCCCAGAATAGTGCATCCAAAGTGAGGAAGTTGAATTCTTAAAGAATTATCAGTTTGTTAGTAACAGAAGGAGGAGAAATGGACACTGAAGAGACTAACATCAACACAGCTCTGCTACTACTAAATGTAATTTACCTGCCCCAAATTATAATTTTATCATGAAAATTATACAGAATCTCAAACATAATTTATTAGTCAGTTTAGGGCTGCTGTAAGGAAATATAACAGACTGATGGCTTAAAGAAACAAATTTATTTTTTTGCAGTTTTGAGTGTAAGATCAAGGTGGCAGCTGACTTGATTCTTGGTAAGGGCTGTCTTCCTGGTTATTGAGAGCTACCTTGTCCTCGCATAGTCTTTCCTTTAAGCATGTGCAGAGAGAGAGAGAGGGAGAGAGAGAGAGAGAGAGAGAGAGCGAGCTGTCTCTTCTTATAAAGCCACTAGTCCTATTGGATTAGGGCTCCACCCTTGTGACCTCTAACTTGACCACATAAAGACCCTATTTCTAAATACAGTCATATTAGGGGATAAAAGTCAGTCCACAGCACATAAATTTTAGCTTTTGGAGGGAAAAACAGTGGGCAACAGTAATAAGTAAGGATGCTATTAAGGTTTTCTATGAATATCTTTGCATCTTAAATCATGTTATTGTTAGCTTGTATATAAGCTATAACTATTGCAGTAGATTAAAGATAGATGCAAATTCTTAGCTACTTTTCACTTTGCAAGATAATATTATTTTCCTTTCCTGGAATCTGCCTGACCTTAATCATTTAAACAATAGAAGATGGGAGAAGGGACATCCTGGAACTTCCAAAATACAGCTTCTACCAGTCTTTTGGAATACCTGCTCTTAGAGTTTCTTTACATGGTCCTCATTTACATGGAAGCCATCTTGCTCTGAGCAGCCCAAACCACATAAACGGTTGCTGAAGGATGAGTCACTATGTGGAGTAAGACAAGCTGAGTAGTACCAAGTTGCCAGACGTGTGTATGAAGAAGCCATTTGAGAGGGGAACTAACATTTCTGGCTGTCTCCACCATTGCCACATGGCTCACAGATGAGACACCCAGCCAAACCCTACCTGAAATTCTTACCCACAAATTATGAATGAAAATGTTTTTTTTTAAGCTAATAAGTTTTAGGGGTAGTTTGTTATGTGACAATAAGGGAACAAAACAGACACCACAGCCTTATGAAAAATCTTTGTGTGAGAAAAACTTAAAAGTGTTAATATTCAATTCCTAATTTTTTTTTAAAAGAAAAATGAGGTTAAATCTAGAAGAGCTCTAAAACAATGGTGTAATTAGACTCTCATTTAAGAATTATTGGATCTTAATGATTTTTAGGGTCACCTATGTTTATAAACGACTGAGTAAAATGGGGGAAAATTTCCCAAGGATATTCAATACACAGAAGAATGAAGAGCAATAGCCTATGATCAATGAGATAATTGCCTCAAGGGAGAAGTTTTACTTCCACTTGAGTAGAGCAATGGAAAGGAGCTGGAGGAAAAATCTCAGAAAAATTCTGTATTCTCTTGATCAAAGGCTAGTTCCTTCCCTTTCTAAAGATGAATTTCTTCAGAGAAGTGAAACATACATGATGGCCTCTTAGATCTCATTAATGAAAACTGTACTTGGCATTCAGGTGGAAAAGACTCTTCTATGGAACTGTAGCTACTCATGAATTTATATCCGGTGTGACAACACAGTTAAAAAAGTTTCATTTTTAAAAAAAGTAAGTAGGAATTACTGCTACCCCCTTAATAGGATAACAACAAACAAATGGATTTGCCTCAAATTACAGAAAACTTGGGGGCGATAAATGTTCTCTTTATTAGGCCTTTCAAATAGAATATTTTGAAGAAAACAAATGGCAATTGTAAGATTGTAAAAAGAAATTAGCATTTTACTTGAAATAAATGGCAATTAACAGTGATGACAATGTGATTTATACTAATTGAGATTAAGTCAGACGGAATGGCAACATTAGTAATCATTTGAAGTGCTGTATTACTCATTATACTGTGCTTTGTAAACATCTCTCTTGAAATTAAAAAGTAATTAGTAGCATTTTAGTCATTTAATTCAGTCTAATTAGGATTTTAGAAAATCTACAGACCTGCTGTTGAAAGCCTTTCCCAATTTGAATTGAGAAAACACATTCCTTTAAAAAAATTTTCTAGTGCTTTTTCTTGATCTCTATAAAAAAAATAAAAGAGGAAAATGGTGTAATTAGAAGCAGTAGGTAGGAACTTACTTGAATTGGGCTAAATTAAAAAATACAGTTCGTCATAATTTGTGGAAGGTACATTTTAATCTAAATTTGTGTGTATGTGTGTGTGTGTGTGTGTGTGTGTGTGTGTGTGTGTGTGCGCGCGCGTGCGCGCGCACGAACAGTGCAGGTTTGGTTAGTTGCTAAAAGGAAAAAAATACTATTTTGCTACTGGTCTAGTCCAGTTGCACCTTCAGAATATGTCTAAAGAAACAAAAAGCTTTAGCCAGAGTTGTTATTCGGATGACATTTGGAATTTAGAAAATTAAGTTTCTCACCAGGACTTTATGACTGGCGTTAACATTTGCTCCTTGTTCTTGATGAAAGGAGGGGTGGAAACTTCACTTTTTGGAGCATTGTATGTTGGATGGCAGGGCCAAGAATGATTCCTGCTCTATCTTTCAGGTGCTGTAGAACAGTGCATTTCTAGGCTGGATTTTTTTTTTTTGTACTTTGATGTTAGTGCTAATGATGATGTTAGTTAGGAATTATGGGAGGTGTATTAGTTTATTATAGCTACCGTAACAAATTATTAGCAAATTGGTGGAATGAAATAACACAAATTCATTATCTTATATAGCTGGAGGACAGCTGTTTGAAATGGGCCTCACTGGGCTAACATCAAAATCAGAACAGGGCTGCATTCCTTCTGGAATCTCTAGCAGAGAATCTGTTTTCTCATCTTTTCTGGTTTGTAGGAGCCCCATTCTTCTGAGGCTGCCCTGTGAGGGAGGAAGGCCTCGCCACAAATGTCAGTGTTCCAGCCAACAGCTGGAATCAAGCCCCAGACATATGAGTTAAGATGCCATCAGATTCCATCTGTCCTCCAGCTGTTGAGTCACTCCTAGCTTTGAGTCTTCCCAATTGAGGTTCTAAACTATGTGGGCAGAGATAAGGATATATCTTGTCCAAAATCCTGATCCAGAAAAATCTGTAAATATAGTAATTGTTTTATGCTACTACTTTTTGGGATGGTTAATGCAGAAATAGTAAATGGCATTCAGTTCTCTTATGTCTAAAATAAAGATAAGTTTATTAATTTCCTTGTAAGCATTAAAACTTACAAGAGTATGGTAAATTCCTTTATATCTCTAAATCCTGAAAACAAAAGAAAACAAATCTCATTGAATAAGGAATACATTAAAAATGCTTTAAAGCATTTTGCATGTATTAACTCTTAATCCTCACCACAACTCTAAGAGTTAAGTACTGTTATTAAAACTACTTTACCTATGAACAAACTGAGACCCAAAGAAAATAAGGAATTTGCCTTATTGTCTGATATCTAGTAACAGTGGGCTGGGATTTGAACCCAAACAATGTCATTCCAGGCTCTGGACCCAAATACATAGAATATATAGTCTCTCAAGTAGAAATAGGGTAGAAATGATTTTTAAGAACAGTCAGTTGAGTTATAGTTCTATCCATGCCCTTAGCCTGTGACCTGGAGTCACTATACTCAGTCTTAGTTTGCACATTCTTTGAATTGGGAATGTGATTTCTTGAACCTCTGACATCACTGGATTTTGGTAAGGATCAAATGGGACAACGTATGAGCAGCTCTCTGAAGTTTGTGTAACATTGAGGTGTGCTGCTCCTAGTCGAGAACCTGGCATTGTACTTTGAAACAGAACTTGGACTTGTGAAATGAAGCTTATAATCAGAAGCAATACTCTGCTGATGAATAAACCATGTCTCATTAAAAATCGAGGGTCCCACAATTTCATTCTATTTTTTTTTTGTTTGTTTCTGAGATGGCTTTAGTGTTGCAGGGAGCGACACCCGACAGAGGAAATTGGACCTTAAGGCAACTTTGTTAGAGGAAGGAGAATTTATTGCCAGCGGAGAGTGTGGGGCACTGAACAGACCCAAAGCATGAGCTCCCCTTGGTTAGATTTCTTTCAGCTTATATACCCCTGCAGCATCCATGCAAGGGACACGTGATTCCTTTGTCTGAGGTTCTACCTGCACCTCCTGACTCAGGATGGCAGAGAGAGTTTCGGGTTGGGGCTGTAAGGGGGAAAGAATTCCTGGACCACCAGTACTATCTATTTACAGATTGTTTCTCTTGTTGGTGTGACAAGAGTTTCCAGAGGCCATTCAGAGATTTATAGGATGTGGTTAATCCATAACCGGCTGAGTCAGTCATTTCTATAAACCCTTCCTTTTGCATTTCTCAGATGCCTCCTCTCTTATTAGCAACATGCCCTCCTTGATGTTTGCCCTTCTGCTCTTCACACAAACTAAGCCATTCATTTAACATTTAGACTTTGAGAAAGAGACCTGAGCAACACACTTCTGATCACACCAGAAGTCCTGATTCTCCTCGCCAGACTTCAAAGCTTACCCCATGCGTTCTGCTTGGTTCTTGCGTTTCCCTCTCTCTTATTCTCCTCTTTTACACATATTTCTCCCTCAGCTTTAGTTACCAACAACACACTCAGCTTCTTTGGTTTAATCTTAAGTATTCTTTTTTAGACCATTTTGAGACTGTCATTCAATTTTTAACAATTCAGTGAAGTCCCAGGTTTCTTTCCTATTCTTGGAACCCACCAGCTAACTAGCCAGTGTGGCTATTATTACTCATCATTTGGGATCAGGGTCCTTAAGTAGGGACATTGAACGGTAGTCTGGGTAACTGGTTGTTCTTATAAGAGAGAGAATAGGATGGGTGCTGCAATCTGTACTACTTTCTTTATTGTTTTGGTTTTAATACGACTATGCTTGTTAGTTGTAATTAGATGTCAATTTTATTAACTTCACTGTTGTAACAAGAGAGCAAAAAATGAATATTCCATAAATGCTAACTTCTATGGTGTGTTATTTAGATTCCTGAAATAAATTAAGGCTAATATATTGACTTTAGTTAGTGAGTAGTAGAAATGAGAGAAGAAAATGAATCAGAAAGAGAATGAGAGGAAGGGAGAATTAGAGGGACTTGCAGTTGTAGATGAGTGGGGGAGTATATAGGCAATTTAACTTAGTTAAATTGGATCTTAAAGACCATAAAGAGAGAGAGACTAGGGCCTTGGGGAGAAAAAGAATGTAGTCATTGCCACAAGGAAGAACATAAACACTCTAGATACAGAAGAAAAGGGGCTTAGAGGTGCCTTGGCAAAAGAGTGATGTAATTTGCATGGTAAACACAAGGCTGCAAATGAAGGGTCTTGTAATGGTTGAGGAAAGAGTGAGGAGATTTCTAAAGGAATCTTAGCTTGTGTCTGTATGACTGTATCCACTGTAAGAATGTGCTCATTAAGTTTCTTTGAACTGTCTCAGACCATGAGATACTGGATTTCAGAAACTAGAGAATATAGGGAGACTTTTTTCAGTCTTGGCACCATTGATGTTTTGGGCCAGATAGTTTTTTGTTGTGGGGGCTGGCCTGTGCACTGTGGATGTTAAGCAGCATCCCTGGCCATTACCCACTAGAAGCCAGCATCAAGTACTACCCCGCCGACAACCAAAAATGTCTCCAGACATTACCTAGTATCCCTTGGATGAGAACCATAGAGATAAAAGAATAAACATTATTAATGTTATTGATATTGGTGGGGGGGGTATTTTGTGTTAGTCACTGCCCCAGGCACTTCCCTTTTACTTACAATATTTAATTTTTAAATGGAAAATAGGTATTATTGTCACCATGTTGGAAATAAAAAAATACAATTTGAGAAGTTAAGCAACTCACAGCATAAATGCTGTTTTGATTGACAACATTTAAATGATTGGGATCCTAATTTCTCTTGCTAAACTCTATTATACTACTGTTGTTTTAGTACCAAGATATCTTTTCTTTTTCCTATTGTTTCTTCTCTTTTTTTTTTCTCACATTATCCACCTGGAATACAGTGACCATGTTAGTGACCAGTAAACTTAATATAGAAGTAATAACCAATGTGACTAGGAAAAGGGGCTCAATTGAAAACATTAGTGATCCTTACTATAACGAATCACTAGCTACATGGCCGAAAGAGTGATTACCTGTGGTTCAATCAATTTTCAGATTATTGGGCCAACATGGAATATACAGAAAAAAATTCTGATCAGTTTAATTCAATTGAACAGACAGAATCTGAGTGTTTATTCTGTATCAGGCATGGTACAAAGCTAAAAACAAGATGAAAAGATGGTCTCTGTCATTTAAAAGCTTACAGTTTAGTGGAGGAGACATTTATAATATGGTAAGGTGAACTAGTTAGTTTCCTTGTTCTGCATTTTTGTTGTACTATGTAGCTTTTCTTTGTAATATTTATTGCTGTTTATATGTTTTAAATTAATTAATGCTGATCTTCCCTACTAGATTTTAAGCTTCCAGAAGGCAAGGGCTCTTGTATTACTCACCACTGTATTTCAAGAGCCTATAAAACAGTGCTCGTGAAAATACGTTAAAGAAATGGAAGTCTGCTTAACAGAGTGAATAACTGAATAGGAAAGGTTTATATAGAGTTTGGAAAGAGCATATGAAGGACATCAGATGCATTGGAGGAAAATCGGAGAAGTTCCCCAGAGGTAGAGATAACTCATCTAAGTCTTAGTGACTGAATAAAAGTTAATGATGCATTAAAATAAGTCACATTTATATTAGTCAACATTCAGTCCTGAAGGATTGGGAACTTCAAATTGGCTAGGAAGATTATGTATCTTAACTGAATCTTCTGCTCAGTTCCAAGTTGTTTTAATATTTTTATAGTACATGCTTTTGGGACAAGTCAAGTCACTGTTTCCAGTTACCTTTAAATTGCACAAATGCACTGAAAGGATATTATCGCTATGATCTTGAAAAGGACATGGGTCCAGAGAGATAAGAAGATGCTTCTGGGTTACCCAAAACTCTTCAATCATGGTGGTCAACATGGTGCTGAGACTGGTCATTAGGACAATATTTATGGTCACATTTTTATATTTTCTCATGTTAATACTGTAAAATAAAAATAAAATAATATGCTCTTAAAAAAAACAGTATGGTAAAATCCCACTGTAATCTTACTTTCAGTGTTAACTATTGATAATACATTTCTATAGAGATTTAGAAAATATTTGGTTTCAATAGCTAATGTTATTTTGAATATTACCTTATTATAAATGCTATTCTATTACCTGCTCACAGTGCTCTTGCTTTGATTTTGTTTTGTATCTTTTATTGTTTTTAGAAAAACATACATGTTCTAATTTAAAAAAATTGAAGAAAAATAACTCTAAAAAGCAGAAAGTATTCTATGACCCAAAGGTAACCATTAGTACCATGTTGGTTGATATAGTTTCAAATATTTTTATATTATATGTACAGATGCACAGACACACGTGTGTTTTTTCAAAAATGAGACTGTACTTTTCTTTTACCTGATTATTTCAAAAATATTGTACACATCTGTATCCCCACCAACTTTATATGAATGCCTTTTGCCCCATACTCTCATCAACACTCTTCAAAAATGGCACCCCACTGTTGTTTTAATTTTCATAGAGTTTCTTTATTATTGATGTTAAGGATCTTATGACGATGTTATATTTCATCATCTGCAAATCTATTCTTTCTTTCTTTGGTCCATTTTCTTCTTATTTAATTTTATCATTTTTCTTGTTACCTTATGACATGTTTTACCTCTAACAATGCTAATCTCTTTTTTCACTTAAATGAGAAAAATTTCCCTCTTTTAAAATATTTTGCATTACATTTTAATGGCTTCTGGTTTTATTATTTTCTGTAATAATATTAAAAATGTTTTTTGATGTAGTCTCAAGATTTAATGTCACACTAAAATTAACCATACCCTGAGTTCATAAAATAATTCTCCAATATTTTTTTCTAGGATTTTTAAAGCTTAATTTTTCTTTTTAAAGCTAACATCTCACTGGACTTATCTTTGGTGTAAGTTATAAGGTAAATATTTGGCTAATTTTTCCTCAAATATTGTCATGCCCAAATGTAATTTATACTAACTCTGTTATTTCTTTCATTCCATTATGTTTTATTTCCAAATTTTTAAAATTATTCTACTAATAGATTATTTTTAAAACTGGTAGAATAGTACTTATTAATTGTGCTTCCTTTTTAAAAATATTTTGAATGTGTTTCTGAAATCTTTTTGTAGTATAAGTATGAGAAGGCAGGTTTAATGAGGCAGATGGGATTAGGAGCCTAAAGTTAAAAGTTTACTATTTTTTGTAAAATGACTTAATTGACGTTACAGGATAAGATACATTTGGCTGCAAACATTTGGTTTACTCTCGTTTTCTCCTTGTGGAGTGGTCTGAGTTGTATATGAGGATATTCTTGTATGGTGATTCACAGTAGCTACCTTAACTGTAAGTCACAGAGCAAAGAGTTTAGTAAATCACCAAGTGGACATCTTTTCTGAAATTTCAGTGGTCTTGTTGACTTACAATGATTAACTGTCAATGAACAGGCCCAAAGAGTCACATGACAAAAGGTCAAATTTCAGAGTCATGCCATCAGGTTGGAATGAAGATGGTAAGTATGACCAAAGTTTGGTTATTGTGATGGCTTAAGTGGAATTTTTTTGTATTAGATGAGGCAGAATTGTTGGGCAAAGCCAAAGGGTTTAAGAGACCTAAGTGAACAGTCCAGATGAGAAAGCCTGTGTTTAAGGTTAGTATATGTTGGCTTCTGAAATAATGCTGTGCTTGAGTAGTCTTTCAACCTGAAGATCTTCACTTTGAATGAATAGAGACATGGACATGTGTGTGGATTTGCAGGCTTTGTTTGTTTGCTTGTCTTTTAAATTTGAACTGTCTTAAAAGAACTTGTTTTGCCAAGTCACATGACTTCCAATGCATGACTGTAAGAGTGTGGGCCAGGAAACCACAAGGGAATTTTGTATTGAACCAGGCCTCATCCTTGTCTAGTTTGGAAAATGACCTGTTGGTATTCCTCATTGACTTGTGCTCTTCCACATAGTTTTGAGTGAACCAGATCTGCCTCCTATTGCACTCAATGGACTGGCCGCTATGTACTTTATATCTCAAAGTGCCCGTTGAGTCAATTTTAGTGTTTTTTATGTCTCTGATGGAACCAGTAGGCTTAGATCGCTGGAGGCTCTGAGGAATCAATTGCCGAATATGCAGTGATTGCTTCAACTCAGCTGTTGTTGAATGATTCTTATTTGTGCTTCAGGTTTTACAAACCACTTCAGGATCCCTCTGGGCTGAGAAGGGCTAGAGTAATATAAGATATCACCGCCAATGGTAATAACCTTTTATTTATCAAACACTTTGCTTCCAGGGTGCTGAAAGTGCCTTATAGAGGTTATCTCATGAATCCTCCTGACATCCCCATGAGGCCAGGAGCAAATATTCTGCCATTCTGGATTGGCAGGAGAGAAAACAGTAAGGATGAAAGGAAGTACACACAGCAATCTTTAGTGAGGGATGAGGATAACTCTTAATCTACCAGTGACACTGAACTTTTTGATAGGCAATGCACAAGCTCTCTTCACATCAGTATAATTTTTATTGATGATGATGATGGTGATGATGATGATGATGATAGCTAATATTGATTGAATGCTTACTGTATGCCAAGTACTTCTTTAAGTACTTTGCTTGTTTTAACAAATTGAATTCTCCTAACACTCCAGTGAAACTATTACCATTATCATACCCATTTTAAAGATAAGCACAAAAAAGTAAAGAGGAATTAAGTGACTCGCTTGGATCAGAACTAGAAAGTTTAAGTCAGTAGATTTAGCTCTAAATCTCAAACTCTTAACTATTCATTATACGATGGAAATTATACTATGTTAAGGTTTAAGTAATGCAGTTAGTGATACATTTATTTGTGTTATGTATGCCCTCATCTTTCAAAACATAGGTAGTCTTTTTTCAAAACATAGGTAGTCTTGAGATAGTGGGATTTTCAGTAAACTCTGATATTATATACTGAAACATGTTCCTCCTGGAATACTCAAATAGAAAAGGCAATAGCTATGATTTGACCACCTTTCACATCAAATGGTGGAACCTGCAGATTTTCAAAGCAGGTATGGACAGAGGGGTAAATCGAAATGTGTCACACGTCCTTGGTATGTTCTAAGTATAGTGCTAGGCACTGCAGATAGATTTTCTCTTTTAATATTTCCAACAAATCTTAGAGGTAGGTAGTATGATTATGATTTTGCTAATGAAGAAATGTGAATTAGGCTTTGTCAGGAGTAAGTAGCAGAAGTCAGATCAAGACTCAGGACTCCCTGGCTCTGAAATCTCTTCTTTTACCAACTGTACCTGTATCACAAAGGAAAGGAGTAGATAGAAGAAAGCTCAGGTTGCAACCTTAAGCAACGTTAGCACTGACTGAGCACTTGAGAAAGAGAAAGGAGCAGAGCTGGAAGAAGAGCAGTTAGTGGGGTAGAAGTCACAGCATTATAAGCCTTGGAGGGAGAGTAAAGACCTTCAGCAGGAGAGTGGTGAATGATGGTAACTGATAAATTACGAAGACAAAGGAATAAGTAGTGTTCTTTTGGTAGGTAAGTGGTTGCTGTGACCTTAAACAAAGTAGTGAAATGGTAAAGAAAATTCATGTTGCAATACATATTATAAAGAATTGGATTAGAATAAATAGATTAAGCAATTCAAGATAAAACCTAAAATGAGTTGATGCTGTGCTATACATATATCGTCTCTGATTTTTGCAGTGGTCCTTTGAGACTCTATTATTACTATATTTCTGATGAGGAAACAGAGGGCCAAAAATTGGAAATAATAAGGTGAGATAATATAATTATTGTAGCAAAGCCAGTATCCAAATCTAAGTCTCACTGCTTCTGAAGCCCATGTCTTTTTCAACTTCTCCCTCCAGAAAGTAAGATTGCTCTTGAGTGAAGCCTGCCTGTTCCATACTCTTTTATTGCTTGCTGGTATTTACTACCCCTCTGTTTAAAAGGATTACACTTTCCTGCTCCAGTGATGTCAGGCTTGCCCATCTAATTTGTTTTGGCTAATTAATGTGACTTAGAGTAATTTGTTACTTTTGAACAGGCCATTAAGAGCCAAGTCATAGATAATTGTGTTCTTTTACCCTCTGCCAAAAGATCAGCCACATTCCAGATGAAGGCTGCTTAGTCAATTTAGATTCCAAAGTAAATATAAGCCACTTATAGTCAGGGGTTATTTGTTACTGCCGCATAACCTTGTTTATCCTGACTGATATATTATATGTGACTGAGAAGATGGGGAAAGTGGAAGCCAGAGGTAAAGGCACTGTAACACAAAGGATATATACTTATTATCAAGTCAACTAGGTAAAATATCATGGGCTAACACCTAACATCTCAAGGAAAAAATCACCAGCTTGATAAAATACCCACTACAGAAGACTATAGCTGAAAATATCCCCAAGATAATTTCAGACTTTAACAAAAATTATTACTCTGATGAGTAAAATATATACCCTCATGTCATATTAAATATGCTGTTAAAAGAGATTTATTCTGAAAAGAAATAGTCCCTAAGCAATCTCAGAAACCCAATAGCAAATGAATATTTAAAGTGATCATTTTTAAAACAGGATACTTGGCAGAGAAGCTATAGGCACAGGTTGGGGATAGGAAGGAAGCATTTCATCCTGAGTATAACACATAAAAAATAAAAGTAAAAAAATCTCTAACTTGCACGTGTGTGTGTGTGTGTGTGTGTGTGTGTGTGGGCAAGATGCTAATTGAGTATTATAATCTCTCTCCCATGATTATTTTGTTGTTGTTGTTGTTATTTTTGTTGTTGTTATTGTCATAAAGCCCTGCATAACCGTGCCTTTGACTGTCTCTCCAAACTCATTTTATGCCGGACTCTCTCATACTCACAAACTGTATTGCAGTCTTCTTTCATCTTTCTTAAATGTTTTTTTCCAGACTCATGACATTGGCACATAGAATCTTTTCTTCCATAAAATCTTTCTCAACTCCTAGTCATCAGTTTCAAGTTTTATTCACCAGAGAGGTCCCTCCTCATCACTCCATCTAGTGTAGGCACCCCCTGGCTAGACTCTATCTCAGATCCTTTGTGTACACTTCAAAATGCTTATCACAGTGATATTTGTCTATTTACTTGTATCTTGTCTGTCTTCCAAAAGAGAAAATAAGTTCAATGAGTGTATGAGTTACTCCTAACTTTTAACTACTGAATCCAAAACAATAGTGGGACTGTTGAGGTATTCATTGATTATTTGCTGTATAAATCAATTTGAGGTATTCAATGATTATTTGTTGAATAAATATATTTAACATTGTTTTTCCTTCTTTATGGACTATTCATGAAGAACCTGAAGCTCAGAGAAGAAAAGTGAGTTGTTCAAGGAGACTTAGCTAATAAGTGGCAAAGAAAAGACCCCAAATCAGGTCTGTCCAATTCCAAGTCCCATGCTCTTGATACTACAACATACATTTATTCATTCACCAACTTACCAAATATTTGTTTATTGTTAGACATTGCCTTTGGTATTAAGAATATAATGGTCAACAACAACAACAAAAAAGAAACAAACAGAAATAACAAAGTTCCTACTTTCAGAGAGCTTATATTCTAGTGGTGCAGACAGACATTAATTGATGAATAAGGGAAATAAATGTAAAAAATACAATTTTGCTAAATTCTGTAAAGGGGAAGGATAATGTAGGGCAGTTGAGAGATTTGACCTGATTTGGAGAGAGGAGTCAGGAAACTATTTTCTAAGAAATGACAGTGAGGTGATGATTTGAAGGAGAAATAGATATTTAAGATATGAAGGGAAAGAAGAGTGTTCAGGGTAGAAGGAAGAGAATTTGCTAAAGCCTCATAATGAGAGGCCACCTACATCCAAAGAATTTTGTTTAAATGGCAGTAATGTTAGAACAAAGGAAGCAGGGTAAATCTAGAGAGATAAGTAGATGTGTAAGCTTTATTAAAAATTAAGGTCACCTGATGAAAGGTTTTAAGAAGAGCTCCTAATTAGATTTTCTAAGATAAAAAAATGTCCTATTAACTATGTGGAAAAACAGATTGAGAGGAGGCAAGAGCATATATAGGTGGAACAGCTGGGCACCTAGCATAATTGATGTTTTGAATGGGTCTCTCTCTATTTTTCCATCAAAGCTGGAGAGCTGTCTGCTGCCTTGGTGCTTTATTTGTATTAATTGGTGTGCCATTTCTGATACTATCGTCAAAACTCTCAATAAATAGAAACTTTTGATGCCAGGAGCCTCATGTAGAATGTGACCCTAAGGCCACAAATGGGAACAGTCCTGATCTTCTTAGACTTAACATCTAAAGTAGTAGTTCTCAAAGTGTGGTCCAGGGATCCCTAGAGTTTCCCAAGCCTTTTTCTTTTCTTTCTTTTTGGCAGTGGGGAGAACCACAAGATCAAAAAGATTTTCATAATAATATCAAGGCATTGTTTTCTTTTTCACTCTTGTTCTTTCACAAGTATACAGAATTTTCCAGAGGCCATGTATGTGTTGTGACACAGATTGAATGTTTAAGCAGATAAGAGAATCTAATTGGCTTCTATTTCTCTAGACACTAAAAGGATATGCGAAACAATAAAAACTCCCATTTTTCTTACTACATTTTTATTTTGGAAAATATAGTTACTTTTCATAAATAGGTTGTTTATACTAATTATATATAGTAATATATAATTAATATAACATATATCAGTTTATTTTTATCTTACGTGAATTTCTAAATAATTTAAAAATTTCCAGCTTTAATTTTTAATATAGTAAAATATATATATGTGTGTGTGTGTGTGTGTGTGTGTGTGTGTGTGTGTGTGTGTATTACACAAATGAAGTCTTCTGGGGGTCCTCAGAAAACTTAAGACTATGAAGGGGTCCTGAGGCCAAAGTTTGAGAACTGTGGATATAAAAAATTACTACACTGACCAGGAGACCATATACAATATATAACTTAATGGAAAAACTTTACAACCTTAAAAGAGTAGTTAATATGGAATATTCTGTTAGTAAGAGCTAGTCAAGGATGTTTAATTAATCCAGGGCATGTCTTTAGCTAAAGTGAATTCTTGTAGAACAAATAATATATCATAGTGACTAGATGAATGTATTTATTTGTACTTTGTTTTATTACCCAAAAGGTATGTTGGAGATATGGAATGCATTTTTGATGCCTCAGGTTGTACCATGGCAGTGCCTAAATTTATAATTTATACATAAAATGTTCCCAAGACATATTTCTTGAATGAATAATAAAATTCATTAATACTATAAAATATATGGTTTGGAAAGCTATAATACTGGGTTAGTCTGAGAGAGTATATGAAGCATGATGATAGATGGTCTTATAAATTTGCCAAGGTATCAGATCTTCGTATTCCTACATAGTGTAAATAAGAGCTAATTTTGACAAAGCTCAGCCTTCAAAAATAAAATGTATGTCTTAAAATTTCTGATATTTATAATCAAGAAAGAAGTTTATCTTGACTTTAGTTTCCTGGTAGTTTTTTAAGAAAAATAAAATAATATTTATACTTATGCACAAATAAATACAAACATACCCTCTTCAGAACTATTTAATTTACTTCTCCGGGCTTCTGGAATTATTAGGATACTGTTATATTGGGTTTTAATGAGTAGTTTTGGAGTTAGGTGAGATTTATTGGTTGGAGCTTTCATACTCTTTACACCAGATAGAAAGAAAGAAAAATGAAAATTAATAGAGGAGGTATGGGAACAATTGATATTTAAGGACCAAAGAAAAGTCCTCTGAAGTTTAGGGGCAACATCACAATATTAAAAAAGAAGAAGTGCTAACATGTCTTTAAAAGAATTGCTTGTCTTTAACTCATGTGTCCTTATAGATCCTCCACAAATGTTTGATGATCTCATGTGTGATCTCACACTCTTTTCTCTAACCATTAGGGTCCATCATTCTCTGGCTTACCCCACTCTACTCAGATTTCAGGGTTTAGTTCATATATCTCATCTATGCATCTATTTTTCCATTTAATTACCCAACTTCTACACTTGACCATTTTTATGTTAAAATTTTTGTTTTTGCCTGTAGAGCACTTATGTATATATTCATTGCTTCCAGTTATTATTTTATTCTGTTACTCATGTGATGTATTGCAATGTATTATCTTAAGCCGTTCTCAGTTTGGTGGTTTTAATGCTACTCTTTCTTCTTCTACTCAATGAATTGATGCAGGACAGGGCAAATTCCCCCAAGTGACAGGGAGACCAAGCCCTGTACCGAGAAAAGAGGGTCCTTTGGCAGAGAGTGAAGTAAGAATTCAACACACTCCAAAGTTAGAGTCAAAAGGAAAGTTTATTAGAAAAGAGGAAACACTCCACAGAGTGTGGTCTTCTCTCAGAGATAGAGTGAGAGAGACCAAAAGATGCTTGGAAAGATAGTGAGTAGTGGTGGGGGAGAGTGTTCAGGGAATTCAGTTCATATATCATCCTTTAGTTCCTGTGAGATATTGTTTTTAAAAAAATGTTGTTAACCCATTTCCTTTGATATAGAGATATAGTGAAGAAGGAGAAGGGTATGTAGCAGTGAAAAGGTAAAAATATGTAACATGAAAGGCCTGCTGGCAGCTTCCAGCCTTTAATTCTTAGGTTCCCCATGGTTTTAGCCATAGAGAATGTCTTTTGGTTCCTGTTGCCCCTTCAAAGGTGTGGGGAATGGGCTGCCAGCCATCCCAGCAGAAATCTTCCTTTGTTCTGCAGGTATCCTCCTGGCTTGGCTGTAGGACTGATCAACACATTGCAGTCTCTGAATGTGACTTGATTAACATTTTTAATTCTCTTGCCTCCTCCCTATATTTTTTATATCAGAATATAAATTGGTATAAGTGATGTCATTTTAGATATGAACTTATGTCTCCAGTACCTAAGTAGTAAAAAGAACTTAATAGGTAGTCAGTTGTGGTTTATTAAATAAATGAACACATGAGTACCTTCTGCAGATGTTCATTTGAATGCTGGCTCTATTACTTAGCTGCTATATGACTTGAGTAAGTACAATACATCTCTCTCTATATTTCACTGTCTATACCTATGAAATGGATACAACACTACTTTTCCTTCTGTCTTCTTTTCAGGGCTGTTTTGAAGTTTAGTATTTCCAAAAGTTCTTTTTAAATACTAAATTACAATGTGATTGTAAGCCTTCTTTTAAAGGTTCCTTTCTCCTTATTTTATATAAACAGTAAATAACCAGGTACTTTTCTTTTACAAATTGATTACTGCTTAACACTTTTCCACTCCAGGGATGCTGTTGAAAGAACTGATTTTCTGAGTCACCTATGGGGATATGGAAATAGCCTAGTTACCCAGAAACTTTTATAGTAAAGGGGCTTTGTCTGTAACGAGGTGTATCTCTCCTTCTCTCAAAGAAGCAAGTAGCTCAGATTAAATGTCCTCTGCGGCCGAGTCAGAGACTGAGACTTTGTTGACTTGCTTTTCAGAAAGTGCCTCAGCATGAGTTTTAGGACATAGACTGGTAAGGGGTGTGCTCAGATTCTTCTTTCCTAATGTAATGATGATGGAAATAGCAGGAATAGACCCAGCAGACAGTGAATACCTAAGCCTGACAATAATTTGAACTGTGCACAATGCCATCCCATTAAAAGAAATGCTGAGGGCAAATGGGGAAAATATGCATCTAGTATTTTGTGGGGAGCAGGTTTCTCTCTAATTCCTCCCTTTCCTCTCATCTCCTTGTAATTATCCGGTTCTGAGGATCATGATTAACAGAATCTCCACAAACTTTTCATTGTTTCCCATGAACACATATACCACTCAAATTGAATTTACATGTTCCTTTTTGATAAATCAATCATTTTGTATTCTATGTGGCTGTTTTTCCTGTATCTTTCTTATGCACTTTGTGTTTGTTTCTACTCCTTTTCTGAGATATTTCTTGCATGTACAGGATCTCATACTTTCCTGAGTAACCCTTTCAGAGGTTTGGCCTTCCCTTGTGATGTATCTTGAATTTGTAACTTCAGGACATGATATAGTCAGTTCTTGATCAGGGGGGTAATGCATGCAGGATGGTTAAGGTGATTACCAGTATTTTAAAGCCATGATGTATTTGTTAGAAATCATTTGCTGTAAAAGATGGAAACATAGTGGATATTGTTATTAGGCATTAAAGGGGATTTATTGGCTCATAGATCTAGAAAGTCTACTGAAACATAAGCTTCAGCCAGGACCTATTCAGGGACTTAAATGATATTACCAAGGCACTGTCTTTCATAAAATCTCTCTTGCAAATTGTAGGCAAGATGATTCCAGATGCCTCAGATGTATGTCTTACCGGGTTAGCAACCCAGTGGAAGAAGATAGTCTTTCTTAGGAATACCATAGAAAACTCCTACAGAGGACTTGCTCACATAGGTCAGAACATACATCTACTCCTGAACCGGTTAGGGGGATATTTTGATTGGCCAAACCTGGGTTTTGTGCATATTCCTATGGGATTCTTCTCTATTCCAATAATAGGTAATGAATTCCCCACTGGAAGCAGAGGTAGCAGGGAAGAGGATGATTGCTGAATCAATTAAAATAACAGGTGTCCTTAACATATGGTCAAAGCAAAATATGGTGTAAACATATGTGGTAATTATACTCAATATTTAAAAACACATTTATAGGTCTTTAGTCAGACATCTTCCAAAAATGTCATAATGTCAAAATAATGATGAAAAAAACCCCAAACATCAAAAAAATTTATTGCACAAAATATACAAAAGAATGTATCTTTAAATAGTCTTTTCCTGAATTAGGTGAGGTTTCACTTCTATATTTTAGAATTGTATCTGAATTCAGTAACTGTTGCATAAGCTTTCTCCCTCTCACTTTTCTTTTCCCAATGCCTTCATCCTTGAAGCTATTATCCCCTGGTATTATAATCTATAGCTATATAATTTCTCCCACTGTTTTCCCTCTGGAAAGACCATTAGCAGAGAAATGACAAGTGTAAGATAGTTTGGCTGAATTAATTTTCCTGTACTTCATGATTTTCCAGCAAGCTAGCCTAGGCAGAGGTGTAAGAGAGAAAGTAGAACTAACTGTGCGATGCTTCTTGAGGCCTACTCTTAGAACTCTGTCATATCTTACTGGCTTAAAACAAGCCACAAGCCAAACCTAGATTTAAGAGACAACTAAATAGATCAAAATTTTTGAGGGAAGAACTTCAAGGTCTTATTGAAAAGGTAGAGATTTACCACAAGTTTACCAAAATAGATGCCTTCCTTGTGTGGTTCTTCATGATGGTTTCTGCCAAGAAATCAGTTTTTATTCTTTATTAAAAGTACATTATTAGAGAGACTTTGGGTTTCTGGTTCCACATGTAAAGAGCTTGGAATTTGCCACTGTGTTCTAACAAGAAGTAAAGAGCTGAACAGACTTTTAACAGAGGGGAGGATGCAGAGAGCACTACTCCCAAGATTGGAGAGACAAGTGAATAAGGGAGTCATTTAACTGAAGCAGACTCACAGGCAGAAATCACTGCAGAAATCACCACTGGATCCAGTTTAGGGGTAGGAAAACCAGAACAATAATTGATGAAGTGGCATAGGTTTTGTGTGGACAACTCTGAGAGTTAAAAACGCCAAGGGTACATAGTCATAGGAACGTCCCCCACAATATTTTATGATTTACTTCTAGGAGCTCAACCATAGCCCCATAGGAAATATTTGAGAAAAATTCCTTTATACTTTTGGCAGGTGAAGTGGGAAATAAACAGTTTTGAAATAAGCTGGAGCACTGTTCTTAACAAGGCCTGCTTTCAGGAAAAATAGTTAATCAGAGCTATAATATTATCAGAACCTAACTGAGCTGGGGAGGTGAAACACCCAACTTCAGCCCACTCTAGTCATCTTCTCCCGTTTAATGGGGGAGGAAAATAACCTGAAAAACATGTGAAGTTTACAGTCCAAAGGCATAGGCTCACTAAAAGACTGAGACCTAATCATAACACATGGAACACTTCCACTCTACCCATACCTCATCACCACATCACTGAAGGCATGTTTATGACAGTTTCTTTTGCAAAACAATATTACAGGGCATAAAAAATGAAACAAACAACAACAATAACAAATAATTTGAAGAAACAGAGCAAGCACTAGACCCAGGCATGGCAGGAATGTTGAAATTATCAGGCAGGGACTTTAAAATAACTATAATGAATATGCTGAAGACTCTAATGGATAAAGTAGACAGCATGAAAGAACAGATGGGCAATTCAAGCAGAGAGATGGACATCTTAGAAAAGAACTGAAAAGAAATACTAGAGATACAAAAATGAATGTAACAGAAATGTAAAATGCCTTTGAGAGGATTTTAGCAGACTTGACGTGGCTGAGGGAAGAAACTCTGAGCTAAAGGATATATTAATAGCATGTCCTAACAACAGAAAATCAAAGAGATAAAGACTGAAAAAAAAAAGAACAGAATTTCTAATGACTGTGAGACAGCTTCAAAAAGTATAATATATGCATAATGGGAATATGCATATAACCACTAAGAAAAAAGAAAACGGAACAGAAGAAATATTTGAAACATAAATAACTGAGAATTTCTCCAAAAAAGTGTCAGATATCAAATCACAAATCCAGGAAACTCAGAGATCACCAATCAGGACAATTACAAACTGCAACAACAACAAAACTCCCACTATGCATAATTTTTCAAATTATGGAAAATCAAAGATAAATTTCTGAAAGAAGCCCGAGGAAGAAAATATCTTACATTCAACATCTCAGAAACAATGTAAACAAGAAGACAGTGGAGAGAAATACATAAAGTGTTAGGTGAAAAAACCACTGAACTAGAATTCTGTGTACCTGCAAAATTATCCTTCAAAAATGAAGGAGAAATAGACATTTCTCCAACAAATAAAAATTGAGTGAATTTGTTGCCAGTAGATTTGTCTTACAAAAATGTTAAAAGAAGTTCTTTAGAGAGAAAGAAAATATTAAAGGTCAGCAACTCAGATCTACATAAAGAAAGGAAGAGCACTAAAGAAAGAATAAGTGAAGATTTAAAAGTTTTTTACTCTTATTCTCAATCTAAGAGATAACAGCTTTTTCAAAATAATAAAAGCAATAATGTATTCTATTATGTATACTTAGGTATTTATCACATATATTTATACATAAATACATATATTTATATGTGCTTATGTAAGTGAAATAAATAACAGAAATGATATGAGACTAGAGGAAGGAATTTGAATTATTTTATTATTATAAGGTTCTCACACTACTCATGAAGTGGAACAGTGTTATTTGACAGTTAAATCGTATTAGCTGTAAATGTATATTGCAAATTCTAGAGCAACCACTAACAAAAGTTTAATAAAGAAATAAAACTGATAAAAAGGAGAGAAAATGGAATCATAAATTGCTCAACTAAAAACACAAAGGGAATAAAAGTAGGGGAATACAAGAATAGAAACAAAGAATAAGGGCAATAAATAGAAAATAATAATGAATAAGTTAGATATTAATTTAACTTTACCAATAATCACTTTGAATGCCTATGATCTAAATGTATGAAATAAAAGACAGATTGTCAGAGTGGATCAAAAAAAACATAACCCAACTATATGTTGTCTATAAGAAACTCACTATAAATATAAAGACACATATGTATTAAAAGTAAATGGATAGAGAAAAATATAACATACTAAATCTAATCAAAAGAAAGCAATTTTAGACAGAGCAGACATCAAAGTAAGAAAAATTTATCAAGGTAAAGAAGGGCATTATACAATGATTAAGGGGTCAATTCTCCAAGAATACAAAATTTTTTGACCTGTATGTATTTTAAGAACAGAGCATCAAACTACATGGGGCCAAAACTGATAGCACTGCAAGAGGAAAATAGATTAATCTACTATTATATCTGAGAACTTCACCACCCCTCCTAGAAATGAACAGACTCAGAAGGCAGAAAGAGTAAGGACATAGTTGAACTCAACATCATCATCCATCAACTGAATATAATTGACACCTATTGAGTACTTCATCCAACAACAACAGAATACACATTTTTATTAACTTTACATGAAACATTCACCAAGATAGACCACATTTGGGCTATAAATGTCCCTGAACAAATATTTTAAAAAGTAGAGATCATATATCTGCTCTCAGATTACAGTGGAATTTAACTAAAAATTAATAACAGAATGATAACTGGAAAATTCTGGAAAATGTGGAGATTAAATTACATACTGCTAAATAACACATGGGTCAAAGAAGAAATCTCAAGGGAAATTTAAACATATTTTTAAAAAATGAAAATGAAAAATATCAAAATTTGTGGGATGCAGCAGAAATAGCACCTAAAGGAGAATTTACAGCATTGAATGCATATATTAGAAGAGAGGAAAGATAGAAAATCAATAATTGAAGTTTGCACCTTAGGAAACTAGAAAAAGACAAGCAGTTAAAATCCAAAGTAAGCAGAAGAAAAAGTTATAAGATCTGTGTCTAGATCAATTATTTTTACATGTAGATGTTCAGTTGTTCCAGCATCATTTGTTGTAAAGACTATCTTTGCTCATTATATTGCATTTGTTTTTTTAGTCAACAATTAATTAACTCTATTTATGCATGTTTATCTCATTTCTATTCTATTACATTGGTAAATTTTTCTATTCATTTGCCAATACCATACTCTATTGATTATTACAACTTTATAGCTAAGTCTTGAAGTTGGGTAGTGTTAATCCTTCAACTTTGTTTTTTGATATTGTGTAGGCTGTCTAGGGTCTTTTGCCTTGATATATAAACTTTAGAATCAGTTTGTTGATATCTGCAAAATAACTTGCTAGAATTTTGATTGAGGCTGCAATGAATCTATAAACCAAGTTGAAAAGAAATAATATCTTGACAATTTTGACTCATCCTATTTATAAACATTGAATAGCTCTCCATTTATTTCCTTGTTTCATTTCACTTATCAGAGTTTTATAGTTTTTCTCATATAGATCTCGTACATATAATGATGGATACATGCCATTATACATTTTCCAAACACATAGAATATATTATATGAAGAGCTAAAGTTAAGGTAAATTATATACTTTGGGTAATTCTGATGTGTCAATATAGGCCCATCCTTAGTAAAAAATCTGGCGAGTCATAATGATAATGGGGGAACCATACATGTATGAGGGTAGAGAGTATATGGAAAATCTCTACATTTACATCTCAAATTTTTCCCCCCAAAAGTGTTTATTTTTAAAAAGTACATTACTGAATTTGTGGTTTTACCTCAGTTACAATAAAAACAAGTGTTGGAAAAAAGCTATATATTCAAGATTGGAATCTCATTTTAATTTTTCTATAACATAATGAAGGAATCAATTATTCAATATTCAGTCATTCATCTGTAAGCAATTGATTTTCAAAGGTTTATTTTATTGAATTGCTTCAAGTATTTATAAAATTATTATAAAGTTCAGTCCTTTCTTTAATTTGATTTCTTTGTGAAAAACATATCTGTAATCTATAACAAGTGAATGTCTTTGCCCAATATTTTTTCAGTGCACTATTAGGGGGAAACAATAACTAATTCTGTGCAGCTGTTTATCATTTTAGTGCCCATCTACCTCTGGCTGATCAAGCACTACTGGAAAAAATAACAAAGTATCACAGGGAAAGCATGGCCTCCAACCTCTTCTATACAATCAGTGTTGTGAAGTGATCCTAGGTTCACTGAGTCACTCATTGAATAGCTGTTTCCTGAGTGCCTACTATCTGATAAGAACTCTGCTAGAATGCTATTAGGAACACAGAAATTCACAAGAATATAGTAGTCTCTCCTTTCATAGAGGTTGTCATCTAGTTTATTGGATGAGAAAGATGCAAAACAAATAATCACATTGATATGTGTAAAGTAGCAATGGTGACACATTATGGAGGAATGGTAGAGGACGATGATAACTGTTAAAGAGAAAATTCATCAAATGCATGGAAATTGGGGAAGATTACCCGGAGGAACACTGCCACTGTCTCCATTTTCCATAGTGGTTATCTCAGACTTCTTATAATTTCCACAATCTCTCTTAGACTTTACATTTTATAGAAACAACATAGGAAGAAAGGAAACTCAAATAGCTACCTACTACAAAACCCACAAATTTGTATTTGGTATATTTTTAGTTCCTGTGATACTGGAAAAGAATGTCCTTTTTTATTGAAATCTAATCTTGTCCAATTCTCTCACACATCTCATATTTTTCTTATGATCTTTATTTTCTACTTTTAAAAATTCAGTTTAATTAAGACATGATAAAATTGAACATTCAAAGACTACCATTTGACGTTTTGACCTGTGAAGTCTTTACCACAATCTAGCTCGAAAAAACGCATGTATTACTCTCAGTAGTTTCCTTGAACTCCTTTGTAATCTCCACTTTCCTTCTCTCCTGGGATTACATCTTTTCTATGTTGATAGCCCCAGGCGACCATTGATGTGTTTTCTACCCTTTTAAGTTGATTTATATTTTCTTGAATTTTATGTAAATTGAATCACACAGTATTAAGTCTTCTTAGTTATTTTTTTATCCAGATAATTAATTCAAGTTTCATAAATGTTGCTAGGAACATTCAAGCAGAAGTTTTTGTTTGATTATAAGCTGACCTCAGAAATATTGTGGGTTTAGATTCAGATTACTGCAATAAAAATAATATTGCAATAAAGCAAGTCATACAGATTTTTTTTGTTTCCCAGTACATATAAAAGTTATGCTTACAATATACTGTAGTCTATTAAGCATTACAGTAGCATTATGTCTGAAAGCATGTACATACCTTAATTAAAAAATAGTTTTTTGCTAAAAATGCTAATTGTATCTGAGCCTTCAGCAAATCTTAATGTTTTTGCTATGGAGGGTCTTGCCTCAATGTTGATGGCTGCTGACTGACTTGAGTGCTGCTGAAGGTTGGAGTGATGAGGGCATTTTCTTGAAATAAGATAACAATGAAGTTGACCACACTGATTGACTCTTCCTTTCATGAACAATTTTCTGTGCTGTTTGATAGCATTTTACCCACAGTAGAACTTCTTTCAAAATCAGGGTCCTCGTAAACCCTAGCACCAATCGATCACCTAAGTTTATATAATATTCTAAATCCTTTGTTGTCATTTCAACAACTTTACAGCATCTTTATCAGAAATAGTTTCCATCTCAAGAAACCACTTTCTTTGCTCATTCATGAGAAGCAACTCCACATCCATTAAAGTTTTATTGTGAGATTGCAACAATTCAGTCACATCTTCATGCTCCACTTTTAATTCTAGTTCTCTTGTTATTTCCTCAACATCTGCAGTTTCTTCCTCCACTAAAGTCTCTAACCTCTCAAAGTCATCCATGAGGGATGGAATCAAGTCCTCTCAAACTCCTGTTAATATTGATATTTCTACCCATGTCTATGAATCATGAATGTTTTTAACGGCATCTGAAATGGCAAATTCTTTCCAGAAGATCTTCATTTTACTTTGCTCAGATCCATCAGAGGTATCACTATCTGTGGCAGCTATGGCCTTACAAAATGTATTTCTTAAATAATAAGACTTGAAAGTCGAAATTACTCCTTGATCCATGGGCTGCAGTGTGGATGTTGTTTTAGCAGGCATGAAAACAACATTAATTTGTACATCTCCATCAGAGCTCTTCAGTGACCAGGTGCATTGTCAGTGGGCAATCATATTTAAATTTTTTTTTTTTTTCTGAGCAGTAGGTCTCAACAGTGAGCTTAAAATATTCAGTAAACCATCTCGTAAACAGATGTGCTGTCATCCAGGCTTTGTTGTTCCATTTCTAAAGCATAGATAGAGTAAATTTAGCATAATTCTTAAGGGGCCTAGGATTTTCAGAATGGTAAATGAGCTCTGGCTTCAACTTAAAAGTCACCAGCTGCATTACCCTAAGAAGAGAGTCCTCCTATTTTCTGAAGCTTTTAAGTCATCCATTCACTTTCCTTTCTAGCTATGAAAGCCCTAGATGGGATTTTCTTCCAATAATAGGGCTGTTTTGTCTGCATTGAAAATCTGTTATTTAATGTGACCAACTTCATTAGTTATGTTAGGACAATTATCTTTGGATAACTTGATGCAGCTTCTACATCAGCACTTGCTACTTCACCTTGCAACTTTTATGGGAGAGATGGCTTCTTTCCTTACACCTTATGAACCAAATCTGCTAGCTTTAAACTTTTCTTATGTAGCTTCTTTACCTCTTTCATTCTTCTTAGAGTTGAAGAGAGTTAGTCTTGCCCTGGTGGAATAAGCTTTGGCTTAAGGGAATGTTGTGGCTGGTGTGATCTTCTATCCAGACCACTGAGGCTTTCTCGATATCAACAATAACACTGTTTTACTTTCTAATCATTCTTGTGTTCACTGGAATGGCACTTTTAATTTTCTTGAAGACCTTTCTTTTTCTTTAAGGCCTTTTCCTTTGCATTCACAGCTTGGCTAACTGGTACAAGAGGCCAGGCTCTCATCCTGTCTTGGCTTTTCACATAACTTCTTCCCTAAGCTTAATGTTTTTAACTTTTGATTTAAAGGAATAGACATGCGACTCTTTATGTGAACACTTAGGGACCATTGTAGGGTTACTAACTGACTTATTTTTAATAGTGTGTGTCTCAGGGAAAAGGGAAGCCAGAGGAGAGGGAGCAAGATGGGAGAATGGCTGATAGGTGGAGCAGTTGCAACACATAGATATTTATTGGTTAAGTTGTAGTTCATGGCAACCCCAAGCAATTACAATGCTAACATCAAAGATCACTGATCATGGATCACTACAACAAATATAATAATGATGAAAAAGTTTGAAATGCTGAAAGAAGTACCAAAATGTATTACAGCGATGTGAAGAAAGCAAATCTGTTGGGAAAATGGTGTGGATAGATTTGTGCGACAGAGTTGCCACAACCTTCAACTTGTAAAAAAACACAATATCTGCAAAGTGTAATAAAGTGAAGTGCAACAAAACAATGTATAACTGTATGTGCTTTTTTTTTCCTCTTGGGCAAATATCCAGAGGTAGAATGGCTAGATTATAAAAATAGGTGTATGTTTATTTTTTACAGAAACTCTCAAACTGTTTTCCAATGTAGTTCCACCATTTTATATACCCACCAGTAATATATGAGTTCTCATAACTCTACATTCTTGCCAACACTTGGTATGGTCATGTCTTCAATATCAGTCTTTCCAATAAATTTATAATTGTATCTCTTGAAGGTTTTAATTTATTTTTCCCTAATAATGGTGAGCATCTTTTCTTTGAGTCTGTTATCTATACATCTTCTTTGATGAATTATCTGATCAAATATTTTGCCCAGTTTTTTATTGAGTTGTTTAATTTTTTATCATTGACTTTTGAGAGTTCTTTTATATTCATATATATGTATATTCTTTATATGTTTGCAAATATTTTTTCCCAGTCTATGGCTTGTCATTTTTATTCTCTTATTAGTATATTTTATACAGTAAGAGTTTTTAATTTTGGTGAAGGCCAGTTTGTTATTTTTTTCTTTCTGGACCATGAGTTTGCTGCTGTATCCTATAAATCTTTGCTTAACCCAAGATAACAAATATATTTGCTTAACCCAAGGTAACAAGTGTGTGTGTGTGTGTGTGTGTGTATACATACATACATATATATATATATATATATATATATATATATATATATATATATATGTATGTATACATACATACATACATACATACATATTCTCATTTCTTCTCCTAGAAGCTTTGCAGTTTAGGTACTATGTTTAAGTCAAATGATATTTGAGCTAATTTTTACATAAAATAAAAGATACAGGTAAAATTTCTTTTTTCTTTCTTGCATATGGATCTCCAATGGATTAAACACAATTTATTGAAAAGACTAGCCTTTCTCCACTGAATTTTTTTTGCATTAAAATTTGGACATGCTTAGTTTATAATACCTGTATGATATCCAAGGGGTATGACCAGTCAGTAGCTGAGTTTAGAGTTTCAAGAGAAGAGAGAGTACATGTTTGGGAAACTTTGTCATATAGATAATTAATAATGGAATCTATGAGAACATATAATATAATAAAAGAGGAATATGTGCAATGAAAAAAGAGGGAGAGAGTGAGAAGAGCAGAGAAGCTGGAGGAGAATTAGGAAAACTTCATTTTTTTAAAACTTATGATTTATTTGTTATTGTGCAATATATAAACTATTGAGATCTTTTTTTCTGTTTTTTAGTTTTAACTTTTTATTTTGAGGTAATGTAGATTCATATGCAGTCATAAGTAATGATATAAAAAGAGCAGATATACATTGTATTCAATTTCCACTGACAATAAAATAAGTGCAATCTATTGTCCAGTATCACAACCAAGATACCAATATTGATACAATCAAGATAACAGAAAACATTCATCACCACAAAGATTCCTCATGTTGTCTTTTTATAGCCATACCCATGTTTTCCCATCCACACCCACTCCTTAGCCCTTGGCAACCAATAATCTGTTTGTATTTTATAATGTTCACATTTCAAAAATTTTATTTAAATGGAATTATATAGTTATATAATTGTTGGGGTTATTATTTTTTTATCTTAGCATAATTCTCTGGAGATTCATACAGGTTTTGGCAGGGATTGATAATTTCTTCATTTTTATTGCTAAAATATATTTCATGATATGGATGTATCACAGTTTGTTTAACTGTTTACCTATGGATGGACACATGGGTTTTTTCTAGATTTAGGATATTACAAATAAAACTGTTAGATACATTCGTGTACAGGACTGTGTGAATATAACTTTCACACAAATTTATCTCTGGGATAAATGCCCAGGTGTGCTATTGCTTGTTGTGTGGTAGTTACATGTTCAGTTTTTTAAGAATCAAGAAATCTTGATATTAAAAGAGGAGGGGGAAAGTGTTCAGAGTTAGAGGGTGCTTACTATAATGATCCTCACAGAAAAATGCTTTCTCAAATTTTTGTGCTATTTACAATATATTGCTTAGATGAGACACAATTTAGATTTTATTTTTATTAATAACATTTACTATCACACTTTCTTAAGTCTTATCAATCAACAAAACAATCAATCAAGCCTTGATTTCATAACATTTGCCAGTCTCCAAGGTGTAAATACTCCCACTGTTACCTATTTCAAGCTACTAATTTGGTATCACTGAAAGTAGAGTTGGGAAGAAATACACATCAGCATGTCATTATCTAGTATTTCCATTATGCAAATACAATAAACATAACCTCAAAAGCATAGGTAATAGTAAAATACAGTAAGATACTTACAAAGTGATTATTTTGAGTATTTGTTGCCTTTATTTATTAACAATAAGTTTATATAATTTAATTTTATAATTATAAAATTATATATGAAAACTAAACGTGAAAACTAACTTGCAAAGTTCCAAAAAAATTAGCAATCAGCTCTCAAGAACTTGTAAGTGTTCAGAAAACTACTTAATATTTTTCTCCTTTTGAGCCTCACTAATTTTCTTCCATATTTTCTATGTGTTCGAGTTCAATTACTTAAATATACAATATTTAATTTTCCACAATTTTATCTTAAAATAGACACTACAATAATGTAATTGAGAAATATTCCTTTAAAAATATTATAACACTTGTTTTTTTCTTGATAATATGACTAATACATAATCATTATAGAAAATTTAGAAATATAGAGAGGAATATAATAATCACCAATGATCGTATTACCTCTACAACGATAATTTTTAAAGTACAAGAGATTTTATGCTGTACCTAGTCTTAGCTACAGAGAACTAAATAATAATTTGATGTTTGATCATTTCTTTCTTAGCCTAAAACTTTATTCTCTACATATTTCTTTCCAGTAGTACTGAAATTAAATTTGCAGCACCAACTTGCTTATTTCTGGGCATTGGAATACTTAGTCTAAATAAGTTATGACAATTATGCCAATTCTATTTTCATCTTCCAAGTTTCCTTTGTGACTAGGGGTGACCGAATGACACATATCAAGCCAATGAGTCTAATGAGTAAGGGAGGGAGATATTTTTCTGGAAAAGCTTTTACTTTTCTAATAAGAGTCAATAGATGTATAAAGTACATGCCTTCATTTTCCTGCCTTAAACATGAGTTTTTGGAGCTCTCCCAGACACCTAGAATAGATGGGATGACAAACATGAAGGAAAAGATGAAGAGAATTTCAGAAATGCCAACCTTGACAGCTTTGAGCTACTGAATTGAAGCCAGAAGCTTTCTATCTCCCAAATTCTTTTTAAGAGAGAAGAAAAAATCTAATACGTTTAATACACTATTAATAAGCTATTCCTACCTGATATGCCTGCCTCCCTTACTGTCTGCCTTCCCTTTTTATAGCCTCAGCTCCAGTCATACTGAGCAACACATGGGTGCCTCTGACTAGAATGTACTTTTTCAACTTGATTACCTGGTTTCAGGATAAGATAACATATAATTATCTATGTAACTATTTTAACTCTTCATTCAATCATCTGTTTCTGTAGAATTGAAAATGCCTTTTCTCTTTGGTCTGTTTTGTACCTTGTTTGTGTCTCTATCACAGCACTTACTGCATCTACATTTATTTGTATGTGCATCTCTCTGAGCTTCTTTTAGCACAGTGTTTCTCAACCTCTTTTTATTATCGTCCTCCTAAGAAGACTTTCTGCACATTTTCCCCTTAACTGTTCTTTACCCCCATGACATTTTGATACCACCAATGTACTCTATATCTGTTTATGCAATATGCATATCTGTGCTTTATACATAAAAAAGAGTAAGATTAATTCACCCTCCACAACAATCAATTTTTGTCCATTTGGGGGCAATATTATCCCTGTTGAGAGAATGTTATATAGCACAATACCTAATTTTATTAAGCATTTTGTAAACATTTGTTGAATTAGGTAATCTTGACTTTTTGGAACTGAACACAAATGCTCTATCTGCATAGGGCAAACAGATGAAAGCACAAAAAAACTTTTCTGATTCATTTTTGCAGCCTGATCCTGAGCTCCACTTTTCCCTTCCATCTGTCTGAAATTGCTGTTTCAGTTAGGATTATTTTTGTTTAGAATCACAGTAGCCAGATTCCAAATGGCCAAAGCAAAAAGGGTATTATTATAATAAAAATGATTGGGTATTCAAAATTTAACTTTACACATAGCTTGATCCAGAGCTTCGAAAAGTGCTACCAACACCACATTTTCTTAGTCTTTCAGGTATACTCTGTTCTTTAACTTTATTTGACTTGTTCTCAGACTTGCCCTTCCTGGCTGTAAAATGGCTTCTTACTGGCCATTTTATTGGATTATATCATTCTAGATTTCTCCTCAAGAGGCAAGAGTAGGAATCTTCATTCTACCAAGGAAAATTGTATTGCACTTCATTTTATTGCTTGGGGCAAGTGCTAACCCCTCGACCAACCCCCATAGCCTAGGAGTTCAAGACAGCCCTGGACTTCATTGCTATATTCTGGTGCAGGTTTGGGATTGAGCAGAAGGACTGTTGAATGGTAAGAAAAGTCTGTTAAGTAAGAAACTGAACTTTTCAGAGGTTCTGGGATAGAACAATACCAAATGAGGAAAATTGCAACTGGGCTGTGTTACAGGCTGAATTTTAAGTCCTCCCACCCCAAATTCATATGTTAAAGTCCTCACTTCCACTATCTTGAAATATAATTGTATTTGAAGATAGGAGATAGGACCTTTAAAGAGATAAGGTAAAATATAGTCATATGGATGGAACCTAATCCTATATGACTGGCGTCTTTACAAAAAGAGGGGATTAGGACACAAACACACACAGAAGAAAGACCATGTGAAGACATAGGGAGAAAACTCTTGTCTACAAACCAAGGACAAAGGACTTAGAAGAAACCAACCCTGCTAGCACCTTGATCTCAGACATCTAGCCTCCAGTACTGTGAGAAAACAAAATTGTATTGTTTAAGCCCCTCAGTCTATGGTACTTGGTTACAGCAGCCCCAGCAAATATTATATAGCTGAGTATCTTCAGAGAGAGAGAGACAGCATGCTCCCTGACTGCAGAATTAATTTTGTCTTTTAATATCTGTGAAATCAAGAGACGTTAACAGTGGTTCAGAGGAGCTCTTGGCTAAGGGAGGTTATTGTACTGGGAGACGTTCTCAATTTTTGCTCCAAGATACTCTGTCTGCAAAGACAAATTGACATTTAAGGCCTTTTCTGAGATGAATTGTTATGATGAATTTCAACACCTCAACCCACTTAAATTGGGTCCCTTAAATACTGCCAAAGTGGAGATTATTATTGGTCGGCTTTTCTTTTAGACTCCCCCAAGGGTCCAACCCTGTGCTTTGAAAAGTAGGTTTAACTGCCAGATTTAAGGGCAAGGCCAATAGTCCAATGGCTGCAAAGGGATGAAGGGATTCTCTTGCAAAATGCTAGAAATTGTCTTTTGTGAAGGCCTTCTTTATTGTGTGTGCTTATTGAAATCTGCATTTGTATGCCTCTTTTATGAATGTGGTTTTTTTCAGGCAGTGTGACTGGTTGTTAAAGGCGCTGCCTTGGCGTGAAATACACCTTGGTTTATGACCTCATTTGACACTAGTCATTTGTGCAACTGGTTAAGAAAGTTGCTTAAACTCTGTAGTCTCTTTTATTCATCTCTAAAATTGAGATCCTAACAGAACTCACCTCGCAGAGCTTCTGTAATGATGAAATGCGATAGCACTTGCAAAGTATCCAACGGAATACTGGGTTTATTTGAAGGGCTTTATGGTGCTTGTATGATTGGGCTACTATTCAATGGTAATTAATAATAGTAGCACAGCATACTGTAGACCATTTTAATCATAGTAGCGAAATAAAGTGAGGTTTTTTTTGTTTGCTTTTTTTTGTTTGTTTGTTTTCTTTTTTTTTAATTTAGCAAGCACCATTCCAAAGATACACAGAGAAGGATGCTCTTTGAGCATAAATTTACAGTCAGGAGTGTACCCTCCTGTAAAGTATGAAAACAATCAACTGTTGTTATGTCAAAGATGGAGCCAAATGATGCTAAAATATACCCATGCTTGACATAACGTTGGTTGATTTGGATTTGTTTGCTTTCTTTATTAGTAGCTGGTTATATTTTTCCTGAATCCCAGTTTCTTAATTAATTTCTCTGAAATTCAGGAAGAATTCCCTATGGATTCTCTGACCTACTCTCCTGCTCCCTTTAATCTCTTCTGTAGTGAGGTCTTGTGAAGGTTTTCACCAGTTTTCAGGTCTGGAAAAACTTTCTGCTTTACTTTCCTGCTATTTTTTGCTTTTCAAAGCTCACAGGGAAACCCAATTAAATTTCATTGTTTTTTAGTCTTGAATAATAAATAAAAGAAAGATAAGAAATTGGCACTAGTAACTGAAGTCTAAGTATGCAAAACTTTGGGGAATATATAAAATATCATTTAATTGAATGAATTTGTCTAATGTCATGAATATTTTATGTCAGCTATTTCAAGTTAAGGCGTTTTATGTATTGATTTTGTGTAGCTATTTTAAATAAAGAGATTATATGACATGATATGGACATATAAAAATATTTCTTCATTAAACATTATATAGGTACACATATATACACACATATACACCCACAAATATATACATCCTGAATTAGAAAAAATGAGCATAATATATTTTTATGTCTTTTTGATCATTCAATGTGAAAATTAGAGTTGTGAGATCATCCACATATGCTTTAATACATGTCATTTTTGATAAACAGTTCATTACATATAAAAGTGAATTTCTGGGATGATATATTGTACAGGAGGGAATCCGAAGTGGAAAGTAGAAAAAATTTTCTCCAATTAGCTACCATATATAAAAAAGTTTGTGACAGTTTTTTTGCTTCTCTAGGCCTCAGTTTTCTCATCTTTCTAAAACAAATCTGGAGAATAAAGAGTTTTCTAGGTGATATGTAAGGATATTTTTCTACTAATGTTCAGAGATTCTATCTTTGGAATTCAGTGAACGTGTTGATGTGCAATGACAAGTTATGTGACTGGTGAATAATGGGAGGGTGGAGGAGATAAAGGAGGCATTAGAATTAGGTGCATAAGTGAGTGTGGCTATGTCGAAAGCATATAGGTCTTAGAATTTAGTGTATCTAAGTTATAATACAGGCAATGAATTTAGGAGGAATCACTTGATTTGAATTCTGCAGCTTACTTTGAAAAAAATCTATAATCTGACCGTTTTCATTGACATACTTCCCACCTCATTTCAACCTCAGTAATCATTGCATCTCTCAGTAGTTAAGATAACTAGATAATGTGGTGAAGACAGAGACCAAACTGGCTCACAGATGCATTGGAAATATTTCTTGTCTTATATCCACTTTTCTATGTCCCAAAGTTTTGTTGCCCTGTGTAATACAGCATGGTGGTTCAGAAAGAGGGCTATGGAGCCTTTAACACTTATGAACATGTGATGTGACTGGACATTTTACTTAAGCAATCTTTGCCTCATTTTCCTTACTTTTAAGGTCACCATGATTATAGTACCACCTCCCAAGATTGTCATAAGGAGTAAATGAATTAAAGCATGAGGAGCTTGAAAGAATGCCTAGTATATCTTAAGTGCTTAATAAATGTTCATCCATACCCATTCTATTTCCATAATATGTCCATTTTTAACTTGAGAGCCTAATTATTAAACCAAGATGATTCAGTATTTTCTTTCTAAATCTGAGAATGAACACCAAGAAAAGTCATCTTTTTCTTTCTCTCTCCCTTTCTCCCTTCCCCACCACCCCTCTCTCCTCTTTCTTTCTGGTTTGGCCTTAGCCTGCTGTGTCTTTTCTTCTCATGGGGAAAAGTTACTGGGATTTTTTAAGTGTCTTTGTTGAGAAGAAGCTTCCCCTGTGTAGTATCTGAACTTAAACCAATAGCCAGCTAATTTGGTCAGTGCCACAATATTGCCTTGGACTCCCGAACATTTGTGCCTGATACTTTATACATTATAGAACATTTTCATGCCCCTATAACCCAAAAGAGACTCAAATATTTGGATAAGGCACATATACCATTGTCTTTGGTCTTAAGCTAGGACATAGTAATCACACTCTCTGGGTATCTCCTCTTTAATCTCTCAAGAATTTTGATCCAGGTAAGAAAAGAGAAGTAAGTAGCACAATGTGATAGAAATAGAGATTGAAAGGGAGACATGACTAAAGGGTTAAGATGGATAGTTTCTAAGATTGCCTAGAGGAAAACAGACAAACAAAAATAATAACCACACTGATCACATAGGTAATTTCCTATTATTTCAACAATTTCATTATGTTCCTGGCAATTTTGATTTTTTTCCTGAGGATGATAAAGGGGTATAGACTTGATCCTTCCATCTTCTCTTCTCTTAATGCTACAATTCTTTAATTTATTGCATCATCTTTTATACTATGAACGTGTAAGATGCATATTATATAATATTATCTACTTTACTCTTACCTCATGGAAGGTCAAATGTATGTCTCATGCATCTCATATGCTTAGATATTCCTAGCACACTGACATGTTTATAAAGATGCTAATATGGGTTTATTGAGTAATCCACTGGATAAAAATTATGTAAAGGGATCATGAAACCCTATATAAGCATATGTTTTAAACCAGATTAAGTACTGATTATTTTCTATTTTTGTTCTTTCCTCAGTGTCAAACATTCAGAAATCTATGTTTTAAGTGGATTATTTTTTTTACATTCATGCAACTTAGAAGTTTCCTTGCTTCTGTTTTTCTACATATAAATTTTCAGAGCATTCTAATAATAAATCCTGAGAAAGGTTTTGACCATAATAGCTTTTCAAAGCTTCCACACAGAGAAACTCAGTTAAGACCAGGCCATAAATAAGACCTCAGTGCTGAAGCAGGGGAAGGCCCTGTATATCTAAACTCATTAAATGATTCATTTATTTTGCTACTCATCTGTCATGTTTTGAAGGTCACATAACAATGCTTATTTCTTACGGCCCATCGGCAAGCTGTAGAATCAGAGGCTGAACCAAGTCCTTGAGTCAAATACTTGAGATGGGTAATTGTATTTTCAAAACTAATACCTGCAGTTATGTTCACTGGGCAAAATCGAATCTCATGCCTTGGGAGGGCACAGCATGCCTGCAAGGGCAGGAAAAGGATTTCTTTACATTGCATCCAGCCTCCGAATAGTTAGGTCATATTGAAATACTTTTGAAATGTGATCAGCTTTTTTTGTCTCTCCAAATATAGGACCAGGGGATTTTTACAAGTTGAGGTGGCATAATCATGTAGAAAGAGTATGTCTGTGAAGCAGATGGGTCTGGGTATGAAACTCTATGTGGCCACTTATATACGGTCTGCCATTAGACAAGTTGTTTGACCTCTCTCCGAACCTCGTTTTCCTTACATATAAACTAAGGCTAATTCTCTGTCTTATGAGGCTACTGGGAAGATCTGGTGATTTAGCACATGTAAAGTGATTTCCACAGTGACTGATGCATAAGTAGATACTCAGTGTCTATTAATATTCAGCATTCCCCTGTTCTCTCTTACAGCTGGAGTCACTTAGAGTTGGAGTCATCCCCAGAGCTATGCAGGAGAGCCTCTGGCAATTCTGGTAAGATTGCTGTTCACATTGCTATACGTTCTATTTATTCTTTCACACTTTTATTAATCTTTCATTTATTAAGTTTTAACTTACATAAGGTAAAGTGCACAAATGCTATGTGTTCAGCTCAATGGATTAACATATACCCACATAACTACCACTTTGATGAAGATGTAGACCATTTCCAACACCCAGGAGGTTCCTAGTGCCATTTTCTAGTCAATTACATCAAGGACTAGCTGCAAAATGTGCAGCTTACAGTCCAAAATGAAAACATGGGTTTCCCCCTTGTTCCAAAAGTATTAAAAATTTTAAAGCAGTGAGAGGAGACCACTAATTAAATACAAAATCTTTCTACATATGGAACCTTACGAGACACGTACCCATGAAGCTTGTTTTGGTTAGAGTCCCCAGCATCAGTGCTAACTGCTATTACAACTTTTCTTGCTATTTCTTATGTTCATAAACTTTATATAAATGGAATTATATAGTACATATTCATTTGTGTCTGGCTGTTTTATCTCTCAACATAATATCTGTGATTCACTCATGATGTTGTATAGCTTTATAGGTTTTTCCCTTTGCTGTGGATGTTCCATTGTACAAAGAAATTCCCCAATTTATTTATCTATTCTCCTGTTGATGGATATTTGGGTTATTTCCAGTTTGGAGCTGTTGTAAATAGGTGGACATATGCACTCATTTCTCTTAGGCATATGTTTAAAAATGAAATTGATGAGTTATGGGTAAAACACTTCAATAGGAATTTCATGTGAAATAATTATACATCGGGGAAATGCAAATTAAAACCACAGTGAGATCCCAGTAAACACTCCAGAATTGCTAAAATTAAAGAAACTGAAAAGTTCATATCTTGGTGAGAATGTGAAAGAATTGGAATACTCATACGTGCTAGAGGGAGTGTAAATTGGTTTAATTGCTTTGGAAAAGTTTGGTACAGCATTTGCCTAAGCTAAACATATACCTGACTTATAACCCAGCAGTGCCATTCCTGGATATATTTATTTTCTGCCTTCTGAAATCATATTGAAGAAACATCCAAAATCAATTTCAACCTATTCTTGCTTTATTAATATGCTTCAGTGGCCATTTGTAACAGACGTCAGTCATACCTAAGTTGCTGGTTATGATAACTAGGTGTTTTATATACCTGCTTAAAAGCTCCTATTACATTATTTCCATTCTCTCCTTGTAGGCAAGAGTTAGGTAAAAGCAAAGGGGCCTTGATGGGCTATCAAAAGGTTGTCATTAAGAACCATCTTTTATTTCCCATTTTCTTATAACTCATTAGTGGAAGAAAACAGTAATAAGATACATAAGCGCTAGGTGTTTTGTGAGGTTAATGTTAATGAGCCTCAGATCCATCCATGTGAAACGTGAGTGCAAGCTGACCCATAGAATGTGTTCGGAAAGGTACCCGTCACACATGTGACGTTTTAGTGACGCAGGCTCAGTCTCACTCACTTCCTCAGCTCATTGGTTTCCAGACACTCACCCATGAAATGTCCTGGTTTTCTGAGGAAATTGTAGAAAAGTCATATTCCCTGGCATTATCCCTACTTCAGCAGGTCTGGATTAGGACCCAGAATCTATTTTTTTCAGAAGCTCTTCTGGATTCAGCAGTCACACCTGGCCAAGGTACATGTAAGAATAACAATTGTTAGAACTGTAGACCTTTGCTGAACCTCTGCCATTTCAGCTGGAACACGGATACTCAGCTGAGTTTTCACCAACTCCCTCCCCAGATGGCGCTAACAATTTCTTAATCTCTCTGAAAGCCAAAAATTAAAGTCCTAAGAATAGACTAATGTCACCAGTCACCTAGCAAGAGTATAATTCATCTCCTTTGGCAGGATGTGCTTGCTGTATAAATCCTTCATAAATAATAAGTGCCTAAACTCTTAAGCTAATCACCTTGCCCTTGGCTCTCTCAGGTGTCTTTGACAGAGCCAACCTCTGTAGCTGAGCCAGGTAACAATTACTAGCATTCATTGAACTTTTACTATTAAATGTTTACTATAGTCTTGTCTCTTTGTGCATATACTATCTCATTTAATTCTCACAACAACTTCTGTGAGCTTGGTTGGTATTATGCTTATTTTACAAGAGAGCAAACAAAAAACAGTGAGATAACTTGCCTAATTAATATTCTAATAAATAGTTAGAAGGCCGTAGCACTATAAAACTCTTGCAGCCTTTAGTGGGTGTACTTGGGATTACTAAGGAGAAACTGGGATTTGACCACAGTCTTTCTGACTTTCTGATGACACTTAGTATCCAGCCTTCCGCCTCTTTGCCTTCTTGCCCAAACATTTAGATAACAACATGTATTGTATTAGAACATGGCTTTTTGATAATCATGTTATAAATGGTGGTCTTGGAGTTCTGGGACCTCAAGGAAAAGGGTTTTTACTCTTTGTTGTAGAGCGGATCTGTTTTCTACCAGGCACGTAGAAGTACAGGGCTCAGGGGTTGTTTCCTAATGAAGCCCCATTGCAGCCTGTACATAATGGAATTGCTCTTCTTTAGGTTTTCCTGATGCCCACAGTAGTTTGACCTAAATGAATGGATAATTACTCAGCCTGTTACAAACATTCAGATCCACTTGGTGATCCCTTTATTAAGTGAAACAGGCCCTTTATTCCTTTTCTGATACTGCCTGTTAATAGAATAATCTCAAAGCTATTAGCATTTAAAGAGGAATTAGACAAAGATGTCCTGAATTGTCCCTTCTACTGGCTCTTGGTGCTCATGGGACCCTTGCTTTAGCTAATTAGCCTGAAATGAATATTAAGTGCATTGATCTCTATCAAGCACATCCTGGAAGGAAAGCTTTTGTGAAAGTCATTTCAGTTGCAGATTTAGGTTGCCCATATAAAGTATCCAACTCTAAACAATAGGCATTGGGAACTTCATAGAATTCAAACAAAAACCAAATTCAAAAAAAAAAAAAAATTCCACAAAAGGTAATTGAAAGGGCTCTTAACATTTCTTGAAATGCCCTTGCTTACTCCTCAAACCCACGTGGTTTAGTTTTATTTCCATGGAAACGAGAGAAAAAAGTATAACATCTCTTTCCCTCTTTTCCTACCCTGCCCCCACCCCCAGAAAGCTTATAAAAATTGTGCTTCATGTAGCGTGGGAACTAAGTGTTCTGCTCTTGAAATACACAGACTTGGGTTCAGATCTTGACTCAGTAAAATTTTTTTAACATATTCCCTATGCCATTGGGTTGTGAAATGAAGAGAGTAAATTAATTAAACATATATTGGTTATTATTAATAAAAATAAAGATTTGGACATGGCATCAAAAAATAACAAGATTCTAAATATTTCCAGTTAAATGTCAAGTTATCAGAGGTGAGAAGAGAGTCTTTTCTTTCTTCTCTTTGAAGGTTAGTGTGAGATGGGGCAGTGTAGTAGAAATAAATATTAAAGTTTGGTGAGAGTAAAGACCTATAAATGCATCTATGTTCTGTCTCTGATTTAGGGCACATTGCTTAAGCTCTTTGAAGTCCAATATCTTTATCTGTAAAATGGAAATAGTTGCACTTAACCTCCAAGTGCTATATAGTCTGATTTTGTAAGGGAATGTTCATCTAATGCCTAGCACACTAATAGAACTTGGTATGTTGTGGTTCTGTTTTTTTTTTTTTTCTTTTCTGAGGCCCTGTACTAATGTTTCTTCTGTTGATAGAGTTGGAGGAAGGAGCTGGGTAATAGAAGGTGTGGGGCACTCAGTGGTCCTGGGTGTGGGAGAGGGCTACAGGGAAGCAATCAGTGGTAGAAGACAGAGTAAGACCATTTTCAACGTTATAACTGGTTTCTCTTACTACTGCAAACTACCCTGAAATCCACCTGAAATAACTCCCTAGTAAACTATTTTTCAAGAAGAAATACCCAATATACACACACACAACATGTACAACATGCTCAGTCTTTTAGAGTTGTTTTCCTATTTCTTGTCATTTCACTTTGATTCATAAGCAAGACTGAACTCGTTCTGCCTTCTAACTTGCTCCTGTGCATTTTCTGCAAATAGGAGAGTTGGTAGGAGAGTGAGGGAGAGACAGAACAATGTACATGCTTCTTCTGAGATTGGGAGAGCATATTTGCTAATCAACAATGACAAATCTGAGGCTTGTGCCCCTCAGATCCGGTCTTTTGAGGCTTCTAGCCAGATGAAGCTACGGGGGCTTGAGGTGCAGAGTTCTTTCAAGATGACCTGACTTGTATTTTTGCAATTCCTCAGCCTTCTGAATTCTCTGACCACTGCTTAGAGCACCTCGAAACTCAGAGCCCTCCTGCTGGAGCTGCAGAGCTGGCTGTAGATCCTCTTTAATGTCTCTCATCATTTGAGTCACACATGTCTCAGTCACAATGAGGCACCTGCAGAAGTATGGCCCTTGTCACCATGACAACCAATACAAGATGGGGATTAGGCAGGCAGCGCAGAAGGAGGTCCGAATTCCCGATCTCCTTCTGGTGGTGCTGCTGACATATAATCCTTCTCACAGATGCTTTGACACTGTCACCTCTGCTTCTGGGGCGAGGTGGAAGGTTGACGGTAGGAAGGAAAACTCAATTCCAGAAGCAGCTCAGGTGTCAGAAGGGAAAGTTCCCAGGTCCAGAGAAGTAGAAGGTCACTTTTTTCCCCCTCCTGTTAGTGCTGCCTAAGCTGCTGTCTGAACAGATGAGGTGCTTTTCTCATGAGCAGGAAAAAAAATTCAATTCTTTATTGAGGCTTTGATGCTTAACAAGTCACCTGTCTTATAGGAGTCTACCTCCCAGCCACCAATATCAAATGAACTGGTCTCAGTAGTAACATAGAATGACATATACAGAATCTTTGGAATGATGGGGACAGGTTTGAATCCCAGCTCTGCACCTTGCTGGCTATGTGTGCTTTGTCAACTCCTGACCTCTCTGAGGCTCTGACTACCAATCTATCACCCATTCATTGAGGGTAAAAAGATGGCAATAAATGTGATATGACCAGCATATTTAAGCCCCAGACAGACAATGGTGGCTTTTATTGTATTGTCATATACATAGGAGATGATACATGTGCTCCACAAATGTTGGCTGAATACACGGGTTTCCTGTTGTATTCTTGATGTTGGTCCAGCATTGGTTCACCAATGTTTTGTTGTAGTTGTTTCCATCCCCTATGCAACCATGAGATGAAGAAACTTGCTCCCCCTTCTAGAGTCAAAGACATTTGTAGGGAACACTATTAAATAGAAATTGTTACCTCTGACCTCACTTTTCAGAGCCTTTGGTTTTCTATATATTTTTGTACCGTGGCTCTCCAAAAGCTTGTAAGAACTAGCTCAGGCATTGTGTTGCCTTCAACACACCTTAGCCTTGGACCTTGGGAAAATTTAACACTTCTCAGACTCAGCTTTTTAAAAAATTGTTATTTAAATACTGTTCATATTTAATATACTAAATGACTTGGAATACACATTACAACAAATTTAGTGAACATATACTAATAATAAGCATTGAACAAATGGAGTCTCTGTTAATATTATTTAAAGTAAATATTGATAGAAGGGACTTGTGGTTTTATGTATATTTTTAAATCTGTCTAAGTTTCTTGAGTGGCATAATCACTGAGCCTGGTATGAGAAGGGGGTTCTTCCTTAATCTATTTATTTTTCAGTGGATAAACAGTGTTATGATGCAATGTTTGGGGAATAGATAGAACTGGATATTGAAGAGGCTCTCAATATGAAAAAGCTTTTATTATTTTTCTTAGTCTGTGGACAATACCATTTTTGAAAATCTTAGGTTTTCTGGTTGCTCTGTAGCTGGTTCTCTAACCACTGCAGTAAGTGTATTGATTACTTTGGGATGGGGGAGAACCCAGCCTAGAACCCAACCTTGAGCTTCCAAATTGAGTTTCTAAGTCCACAAGGAGACTTAGCAAGTGCTTTTGGTGTGGATAAAAGAAAAACTAGCATTAGTGAGAGAGGGAGGTGTGTTTCAAGAACTCCTATAGCTGCGTTTACATATTAATATCTAAGCTTAAAAAAAACCTTTGACCATGAAGATATTATGAAAAGGAGGATATAGAAGGGCATGTTGAGAGAGAGAGAGAGAGAGAGAGAGAGAGAGAGAGAGAGAGAGAGACAGACAGAGACAGAGACAGAGACAGAGAGATAGACAGAGAGAAACAGAGAGGAGAAATAAAGACAAGCAAAGAGAGAGAAAAGAGAGAAACAGAATGAAAGAATGACTTTGGGAGTTCTGAAAACATGGGGTAAGCACTCCATTCTCTGAGCTTAGGCAAAAAATGGAAAGACTCAAAAATTCTGCAGAGAGCACAATGGGAAAATAGAGTAGCAATATTTAAGGGATGGCCTTACATGGATGGATTAGAGATTAGCTTCATATCATCTCACACACTGTAGCCTTCAGAGAGAGCAAGAGTTCCTTGTTGCTTTTGAGGATAGAGAAGTTCTCAGAATACTAAAATTGGGACAGACATACAGATTGTGTATTGAGCTAAGGCCTGAGGCAGTGGCAGAGACATCATTGTTGTCGTCGTCATTGTCATTGTCGTCGTCATCATCATCATCATCACAAGTGTTAGCATTAATTTCCAGAAGACCAAAAGAAACTTGTCACACTTCAATAAGTACCATTGCAGAATGCCTGTAGACCAACATATCCAAGGATGACAAGACAGAGGCCAACACCCAGGAAAATGACTTCACAAGCCATCCTAAATCAAGACTTTTTATAACCAGAAATGATTTTCTCAAATCAAGACAATATGAAAGCTATTTGGGAACATAAGTCTCCCTGAGTTCACCCTTGACCCTTTTTAATGAGAAATGAAGGGAAGAGAGGAAGAGGAGAAAGAATTACTGAAAACTAGAGTATTCATTCAAAGTGGTTAGATAGTAAATGAAATAATAATGCTTGAATTTGGTGAAAACAAAAATAAAACAAGCAAACAGTAAGCATTTAAGTTATAGTAAGGTAGAATAATTTGTTTTCTCTAGGCAGATGGTTGAGTTTGGTCAGAGTTCTAGTTAGAAACATCTTAGATTTCATTTTTAACATATGAGTCATAGAATATAAATGTCACCTCTCCCTTATTACCTAAGCATGGCATGTTTGATAAACTTTTTCTTGCAGAAAGAAAGGTGAGACCCTGTGTCACATCAAAAGGCCTACATAAAGGTAGTTTTCCCAAATAGGAAGGGATTCTATATGCTCGGGAGTCCAAATAGCACAACATATTACTCATTGCTCTGTATTTCCAGCTCCTACAATAGTGCTAATGTTCAGTAAATGCAGTTGAATGAATATGGGATTATGCTAAAAGTACAGCTTCTTTGAGGTGGTAATATTAAGTAAGGCTTTCCGGAAGATTCAACACTTGACACTATTTCATTCCTGCACCCAGAATGATCCTTTTATCATATCATTCAGATAACGTTGCTCTTCTACCCCAAACTCTTCATGGGCTCCCCACTTCCTTGGGTTGAAAACTCAAGTCTTAACAGTGATCTCATGGCACTAATGACCTGTCTGACCTTGTTTCCTGCTACTGTCCTCCTCGTTTACTCTGCTTGAGACGTGTTAGCTGTGTTGCTGCTCTCATATCATGCATGCCTTTGTCTTAAGGCTGTTGCACTGGTTGTTCTGCCAAATACCTGCACTGCTAACATGCTATGTGATTTACATGTTTTAATGTTTATTGTTTATTTCCTGTCTCTACTTTGGAATAGGTACTTCACAATGGCAGGGATTATTTTTACCTGCTCTGTTGAAAAATATTTTCAGTTTACTAAAATATTAACTGCCACATAGTGAACACTTAGTAAATATATGCTGAATGAATGAATGAATGAATCAATCAATCAATCAATCAATCATCGATCAATCAATGAAAGGTAGATAGGATAACCACTCAATGAATCTCTTTTAGGCAACTTTTGAAATAGAGGTAGTAGTTAATACAAATCTGTGCATATTTTTCTTAAAATGAATTCTTCATTCATAGGTAACAGAGAGTGGATATTTTGACCTACTCTCCTTAAAGAAAAGATTAAATTGCTTTCATGGAAAAAAGTTTCCTATTTACCAGCTATAGTACTTGAATAGAGGAAATTCTGTTTGTGAGTTCCTGTTCTATTCTAAAAAATGTTGCAAGCTCTCATTGGGATTCAGGGAAAGATTTACCTATTAAAGCCTTCTAATAATGACATTTCCCCATGAACTGCTCAGGGGAGACCAAAGTCTCCAAGATCTCCATAAATTGTTATGCGTGCCACATGCTTTTTATCTGCCTGGGTCACTTTGCTGCCAAGATATACCATAAAGGGAAGGTGATAAATCTCACTGATTTTTCTTCTGTCTCACCTCAAGCCTCAAGTTAGAAAGATTGTCCTCCACCCAACAGCGATGATGCTAAAACTTCAAAAGAAGTGGCAGCGGCTCTTCTCGCATGGAGTCTTCCTGAGATGTGAGCACTGAGGACCTTGGGTCCTTGGGATGCTTTTATTGCTAAAGAAAGTGAATTCCTTTCAAGTGTGGTTATATTTGAAAAGAGGAACAATGCTGAGGAGCCATTGTTACATCCTCCTAGAGCAAATGTGCACAGCTTTCAAGTGAAAATGGGGTATTTGAAAATCTAAAAGCTGTCTCTGTGGACTTTTGTATTAGAAACTCTCTATGATATGGATCAGTGAGGTCCTTTGGAACTGCTGTCCATTGTGCCCGCATGAAATAGGCCAGACCCCACTGGGAATCCAAAAAAGAGTAAACTGCTCATTCATTTGGGAGAACTAGGTGGAAGTGGGGAGGGGGAAGATGACCTCTTTCAGGAGATGAAGGACAGATGCAGATATGAATGTATAAAATATGAGGCAGGGAAAAGAAGAGTTGTTTATAATTAATATGTCAGCTATTCAGATATTTTATTTATATAGAAAAATCAGTATTCTTGATGTAATTTTTCAGTATCCCTCTTCAAATGTAGACATGAACTTAAGTTTAATTTTATAAAAGCATTTCTGTTGCGATAACCTTCTGTACTCCAAAATTCAAAGTACTGAAAGAAAATGAAAAAAAAAAATGCATTCACAAAAATATATTGTCTTGGTAAGGTCCAAAGGGGAATAGTTTTATCAAATATATTTTTGACTTTTCTTTTCTCTTTTCTTTACTTTTTTTAGCTTATTTAGACACTATGACATTAAGAAGATTTACTGGATAGTATTTTTGTGACCTAAAATTGGTTGTTGTAAAATATAAAAAAAAAAAGTAAATAAATAAAACTTGTTTCTTGAATACTTATTATAGGCCAGAAACTTCGCTAAGTGATAAGACTTTATTTCTCTGAATTTCCATGGCTTTGAGAAATGATTATCTCCATCTTTCTAAGAGGAAACTGAGATGACACCCAGCGAGTGTAAATTATTTTTTAAGTTTTCACAGATTCCAAGGGGAGGGGACAGGTACAAACTCAATTGTTCTACTGACTTCTAAAACTATATTTCTTAACTTCTACACACACACCCTCTACAATAAGAAAATAATTGTGTTTCTTGCCAGTAGAATCTGGCTCAGTCTACTTTCTTCTATTTTAATTGGGAAAAATAATATTAAAATTAAAAAGAAAATTAGAAAAGCATACTCAATACCAAAAGCTTAAAATAATTAAAGGATGTTATGTTTATATGAATATTTAGGCAAATATATTTTTACATGGTTGTAATCAGTATGAACATAGAATTTTATACTTTTCTCTTTTAATTTTATGTCATATATTTTACATGATGTTGCAAATTTTTTAAATGTTTTAAAAATATGTGTATAATAGTACAATGAGTGGCACATCATAATGTTGGATATTTTAATTATTTCTATTTCCAATTTTTAGGTGTTTTAGTTAATATTACAGTTGACATCTTAATTGAAAGGAAAAAGAAAGCTTCAATGACTGATTTCTCCAGAAAAATTTCTGAGAATGGGATTACTGAGATATCTTTTTTTTTGGAGATATTTTTATTTCTGTTGATATGTACTGATACATTATTTTTCAAAATGAAAGACTCATATAGCAATTGCGCTCCAAATTGTCTGAGCTTATGCATTTTAATACATCTTCACTATCATTAACTATTGTGATTTATTTTAAAAGTTCATCTGTGTAATAGGAATGAAACATAACCTCATTCTTTTAACTTGCATTGATTTAATTATTTGCAAGACTGAACATTCCCCCATATATTCATTTAGAAGGTTCATATTCTCTTTTTATCATGCAAATCAGTGGTATCACTTAAATACATTATTTTATTATTTCTAGTATTCAAAAGGACATATACCTAAATTTGTCTATTTATATTTCTATACAAATACTTATGAATATAAAAATACATATGTGTGTTCCACTTTAATGTTAGATAAAATCATTGTGGGACACATAAACTATCAAATGATTCTTTTCTATGACAGGATATCAGAAAGCCTAGTATCTTTATCATGCACTACTAAGAACTTAAATTATTTACTTGAATGAGATAATCGATATTACCTTCCCTTGACCCTTAAGCTTCCAGTAACTCAATGAAATAGTCACTCCCATCTAATTATGGAATTGTCATTAGAATCCTGTCATTTGCAGACTGGTGACTCCACTGCATATGAAGATTATGGTCCAGGAATGTAGATGATAGATACAAGGCCGCAAGCTGTGCCTGCACCCTCCCTGTGCCATGCTTTGGCCCCCAAGAGGCGGGCGCCAGGTTTAAGTCTAAGATCTTACTGCTGTATTTTGGCCAAATGCATGATATGAAGAATAAGTCCTGAGTCTCATTCACAGCAGTTTCTATCTAGAGACCCACTATTTAGTTGTAGGCATTTTTTTGGTCTCATAAATTTTTATAAAATTATGGCCAAAGAAAGGATTTAAAACTATGAAACCTATCCTTTAAGTAAAAACAATAGAGTATGTCTACTTGTTTGAAGTGTATCAATCAGCTATAGAAGCAAGTTTGGATGACTCCAGAGGAGGTAGAGGGCTTGCACCAAGATGGATAAAACTTGCTCTATCATATTGCTCGGGAAGCATAACTGCCTACTGAGCAGTATTTCAGCAAATGGGCAATAAAGGGCCATGACATTTGGGGAAAAGTAATAAGAGCATGTGGCTCTTGCTCTTTCTTTTTCCTTTATGGTCAAAACCCTCTTTAATATCAATGAAGAACAAACACCTATACAGTGCTAGGCATCCCCCAAAGTTTAAATGATTTGAGAACTGACATTCTTCATTAAAAAAAAAAAGCCTAGTTATATTATCATATAGTTACTAATAAGGGAGAGGGCAGGCAACATAATACAACAGAAAATTTAAACTTCAGAGTTTTAAGGCCACAATTCTCTGCCACTTATTTATTTAGAGGTATCTGTGGGCTAGATAACCTGAGACTAAGTTTCTTAAATATGAAATAAGAAACTGGACCAGATTATGAAGTTTTCTTTCTGCTGCCACATTTTGTGATTGTTTGGTACCTATGCATCAAACACCTACTTCTGGCCCAACACCCTTCTGGCTAAGGAGGAAAGTATGAAAGAAATGTTGAGAGATATTTTCTGCTATTCCAAAAGTTTCAATCTTGTGACCTCCCACAAACATAACAGGCAGGTAACAATGCATGCAGCCAATAGAGAGGTGCATACAGTTGCAATGTTCTGAAGGTGTCTTGACATGGGTGAGATGATACGGTGTGTGCAGGTTAGAGAAAGAATGTGATGAGCTGGAAGCTATTCAGCCCCACATTTCAGATTCTACTATGGCATCTGCTCTCTGCACTGCTTGGTTTAGGTGACTAGACTTCTAGGATTTCGTGTGCTTATTCATCAAATGGGAAAGTAATAATTTCCTTGAATATTTTATTGCTTTAAGACTTAAGAGGTGGTGTGTGCAGCATGTCATTAGTTCCCTGATGTGTTGTAGATACTAAAACAATTGCAGACAAGACATGGAGAAGGAAGAAGATGTAGCAGAGGAGAAATGTGGGCAGCGTAAATAAACAAGTGCTTCGGGATGGTACTAGAGAATTTATTTATTTATTTATTTATTTATTTATTTATTTATTTATTTATTTATTTATTTTGCAATTTCAATGGAGTAAAAGGTTTTGTAAAATGTGGCATGCATGTATATCATTTACACCATAGAGCTTAATGTTCTAGTGAAACAAAAGAGGGAATGAAAATATATCATTACTGTGATGAGTTTTTTTTTTTTTTTTATGGCTAGTGTACCTTGAGAACTTATAGCAAGATGACCTGATTTAATCTAATGTGTTAGAAGATAATTCTCTAAGGATGTGACCTCTGTGCTGAAATCTGAAAAATGCTAAATAGAAACTGATTAATTGATGGGAACTATACACATAAAACCCTGAAGTGGGAAGGAGGATGGCACATCTGAGCAACTGAAAGGTTAATAGAACTGGAACAAGGAATGAAGCAAGAATGATCTCAGAGGGGTCAGTGGAGGAAAAATTAGGAAACATCAATGGTAAGTGGGGATCATTGCTAAACAGATCGAATAGTATTCTTGCTGAAGACAGTCCAGGATGATCAGATAATCAGCTGGGAGACGTGAAAGATAAGGAATTTGATCAGATATTGGGGTGAGGTTGGGGTGAGGGGAATTCTTGCTAAACTGACCTAGTAAGATTCTTGCTAATATGGACAACAGGATTTAGAGAAGCCTTATTAGAGTCAGGAAAAGGAAAGATTCTTTTCCAAATGTAATTACAATCTATTTTCAATTAATATATTTGATTAGATAAGGAAGGAATAACTGGATAACATCTTTCTAAAAGTATATATTATTTTTGCACATTAAGTCATAACATCTTCTAACAGTTATTTTTTCTATTATTCGCATACTATCCTAAGTTCAAAATGATTGACATCAATAAAGTTTTTTTAAAGTGTCGGTATTTTTATGTGTGCTAAACCTTAAAGGATAATGATGTCACCACCTTTATAGGGCTTTGTCTTGAAATAGGTACTTGTCAAATGTGTTTTTTCCTTTGATAGGTGTTTGGTTATGGGCCATCCTTTCAACAAAATTCATATAATAAACCAGCATTTTGCATCATGGAGCTAAGGGTAGAGCAGTGAACAAAAGAAATGTCCTTTATACTCTAATGGAGTGCTTTCTTTACATTTTCAAATCACTACCAAAAACCTTTAGTTTTGATTGTAAAGGCCTGATTCTATCTTGGCTGAATCTAAAATTGATATTTATATTGCCCTTCATACTTTTATCCTAGCATTCATATGTGATCTTCATGACAATTCTCTATGAAAGTAGAGGCAATAATAGAGGGTAAAGATTAAAACTTGAATTTTATAGACAGACTGGATGGAGTTCGAATCTTGGCTCTGCTATTTATTAGCTCTTTATTACTAAATATTTTACAGATGTCATTTTAAAATAAAAAAAAATACCTCTATGTGAGAAGTGTTGTTATTTTTATTTGTAGAAGAGAAAACTGAAGCTCAGAGATAAAGATGTTTTTCCCAAGTCACACACCTAACTTAAGGTTGGCAACTTTCTCTTCTATAATAATTAAAAATATTCTTATTTTCCTGACTCAAATTACAGAAACCTTTTTAGGTGGACCAATAACTAGGTCTCTAAACACTTCCCCTTATTAAAAAGCAACAAAGGCTCCTGTTAAAAGAGTTGCCTAGCCAGGGAAAACATTTTTTCTTGTTTCTTAATGGAAAATCAAGCCTGCTGATTAAAACAGAGTAATAGTTTCGAAAGCTTCCTCTTGACAGAGCATTTGCTTTCTCATTTCTTAATGAATTCCTCCCCAAAGAAACTCATTATATTTCAAAGCACAAGGCTCCCCAGAGACCTCCCCACCTCCACTATTTACTTACTAAAATGTTCATCATTTAGAAATCCATAAGCCTTGCCAAATTCACTGAGTCCTTTGAATCTTTAGCTTATCGATAACTCTTTGCTTTACATTAGAATCAAAAAGGAGTTTTGTCCTCAGATAAACAAGAAAGGAAGCCTTTTTTTTTTGGTACAGATAAGAAACATTTTACTGATGAGGTAAAAATAAAATTATTAATATTATATTATCATTTTTTTATTATTATTAAAATTTATCATAATTACAGTTTAGTTGGGAGTCTTGGCTTATTAGGGTACAAACATATAACAGTTTTATTGTTCCTGATAAGAACTCCCAAGAATGCTCAATCGATCCTTCTCTTTCTCACAGGGGATAAGGTGCCTTTCATAATATCTAATTTCATATTTTGGTTCTTATGGCTTATTAAAATGGTTTCCTTTTAGTTTTTAAGGTTCAGACCTTTTCATTTTAAAACTTCAAATTCATGGGAGAAGACTTTCCTGCCTATTCCCGGCTTCTGACCATGGCCATCACTCCCCAGCAATTCTTGGCTTGCATCACTCCAGTGTCCGCCTCCACTATCACATGGCATTTTCCCCCTGTGTCTCCATTATATTTTCTTAAAAGGACTTATGAAGTCTCAGGCCCATACTTCTCCAGTGTGCCTTCATCTAACTTAATTAATTGTATCTACAACAACTCTTATCTTCAAATAACATCACATTTTGAGATACTTGGAATGAAGACTTCAGCATTTCTTTAGGGACAACATGATCCAACCCGTAACACCCTCTTTTTGAACTCCTAGATTTGACGAGTGATTTTCTCAGTTTTGAGAACCAGAATTAGTCACATGACCCCATCCTTTTTCAACTAGAATGTAAAGAGAATAGTTAGAATTTCTTCATGAATATTTCATCCAAAAATGATAGGCTGCTCCTCTTGCATATTTATTTTCAAATGTACCATGGTTTATTTATTTATTCATCTACTAAAGGACATCTTAGTTACGTTCAAGTTTTGGCAATTATAAATAAAGCTGCTCTAAATATCTATGTTTAGGTTTTCGTGTAGATGTAAGTTTTCAGTTCATTTGGGTAAATACTAAGGAGTATAACTAATGGGTAGTGTGGTAAGAATATGTTTAGTTTTTAAGATGTTGCTAAACTGTCTTTGAAAGTGGTTGTACCATTTTGCATTCCCACTAGCAATCGAATGAGACTTCCTATCGCTCCACATCCTCGCCAGCATTTTGTGTCACTGTATTTCCGATTCTAAGTTTTGTCTTCAAATTTCTAAATGCTTAAGGATTCTTAATTTATGTTTTGAGCGTTGTGTAACAATCTTCTCAACTTCAAGGTTGTTTTGTTGAAAGGAAAGGGGAAATTTCACCAACTGATATGCTTTGTCTTATCTTTTCTGCTTTTATTTCTGTAGTTTTGTATGAATATTGTCAGATATGTTATTGCTATTTATATTCATTTTGTAAACATTGTTTCTAGTGAAAAAATTCTCTCTACTTTCTTTTGTGTACTATTCTGCCCAGTTTCTTTTATAGATGCGGTTGGTGGTGGTGGTGGGAAGTAGGGGTTGACATGCCTTATTTCTTTTTTGTTTGTACAATCCTCAATTTCCTTCCACTTTGTTCCTTACTTCTCTTTACTGTTTCATTGCTAAGGAGAACTTTCCCCCATCATCTACAAATTAGGTTACTGCCCACAAGCATTACTGTTACGTAGTTGCCATTACCTGCCAAGCTCCTTCCCTGTAGCCAGTGCTTTGAACCACCGAGTTCTGATCTGTGTCCACTATGGGCATTCAGTATTGGAGTTGCATTTTCTCAGGTGATTTTGTCTGTGCTTTTACTCTGTCCTACATATTCTTCTTCATGAAGTCATTTAAGCCCTCCTCTATCTCATTCTTCACATCTGCAGACTTGCAGTAATGAGTAAGAGCTCTGTTGAAAATTTTAATCTACTTGTAATTAAAAGTAGGACTGTTTTTTTTAATCTTCTAGTAATGGTAAAGGCATATGATTTTTGTTAATGCTGTGAGTTTCATGGGGAGAGTGTTGGGAATATTTGAAACCAGACAGTTACCATTGTCCTCAACCCACTATAGCTTTGAATTAAAAACAGAAATTTCAAAACTTCAGAAATTATACAGCCTGGATGCAGTTTTATAAGAAGGTAATGGCCTCCTGAGCTTTCAAAGACTGAAGGCTGTGAGCCCTATATTCCAATACAAACATATGAAGAAGTAAAGCATTTGAAATGAAGATAGATGGTTAGATAAATGGATGAGTAACATGAGTAGATAAATAGAAACATATAGATAAATAAATACATTGTTAGCATATATATTAGAGGCAGAGGGATGATGGAGAATTTTCCCCACTTTCTGAAGGATTCGCTGGTTCTATTTGTTGACTAAATAGAAGAGGATTACAAAGGAGGAAATTTCCTGTTAGTGAGAGGATGACTCATGGTGTCTCTCTGTTTCTATATTCCAAGCACACCAGATGAGAGTTGTAATTATTGGAAACAAAAAGGTGAAAACGATTAGGAGAAAGTCAAAAGAAAGAAGTTGTTTTCTTAGGGAAAGCAACATTTTTGAAGCATTCATCCCTCTGTATGGGTAATATATAGGCAGTAAGCGGGTAGGGGTATTAGATCTGACCTGTGGCCCCAGCTCTGGAGAAGGGTCATACCTTATCGGAAAGTTTCTGAGTCACTAAATTGGTAAGCTTTTCTGGTCTTGCAAGTGAGTAGCAATAAGCATGAGAGAGAGAGACTTGGGGCAGCCTGCATTTTTCCTGCTTGGCAAGGACACAGGAGTTTTCACTGGGTAGAAAAGACACCATGAAAGGCAGCAGAGCTTAAGGCATCTTGCAAATCCACTGAATGAGCAGCTGTATAAGAGCAAGGGAATTTCAGTAGAAAATGAAGAAGAACCCCTGAAGCAATGAGAGAAAGAGGAATCTTTCCTTTGCAGGGTCACTCATGTTGGGAATCTCTTCAAAGAGAAGCTTCTTGAACCCCTAAATAATTCAAATATGTGTCTCTCAAGATTCCAACATTTTTGCCAGCAGCTTAGAGGGAGTTAAAAGCCAGCTAATGCTAGATGAGGAATTGGTGGTGGTGGTTGTAAGACAGAGAAGCAGATAACGAGCTCGTCCTCCAGTTTGGGTAGTTATTCTCAAGAGCGGACACTGTCTTTCACAAGGACAGGACCATTCTTCCCATTTGCCACATGCCTAACACACACACACACACACACACACACACACACACACACACACACACACACACATATGCACGCGCACACACTTTTCTGCTGGCAAGTCTTCCTAGATGTTCCGGTAGTGGACAATTGGAACGTAAAAGATAATAACAATACCAAGAGCTGACCAAATAACTACCCCAAATGTGACTACTTTAAGTGAGAAGGAATCGATGTTTATCAGAAGAAACTGATATCCAATTAGTTTTTCTTTCCTACTCTCTTTCCAGGTGGTTTGCAGAGAGTGGAAGCAAAAAAGAACACCTATTATTAATAAATAAATAAATGAAATCGATCCTGTATATTACATCCCAGAATTGACTCTCCCATTCTTTGCTAGTAAGCCTAAAATTCTGCCACCAAAGATTCATTTTATTTAGATTGTAAAAATGACCAAAACCTTTCCTGTCTACCATCCAAAGTTTGTTGAAGGAATTAAAACAACATACACGCTTGCCATTTTAAGTTGTAAAATAATTGCATCACTGTCAAATAATAATGATAATAGAAAAAGATTAGAATTTGTAACTATCAATTAAACCCTGACATCTGTGTTTAAGATGTCTTATATAGATTTCTAGAAGACACTTTACTTTCTGTTTTAGCTGCTCTGTTTCTAACTCCTTTGACTAAAGTGAGCTGAAAAGACACAATCAGCCATAGGAAGAGGAGAAAAAATAAAATTGATTTAGAGTTATAGGTAGAAGAACATTTTAAAGAATATATGGTGGACAACCAAAGAATAATTCTACAGCAGTATGAAAAGCAAAACAAACAAAAACGATAAATGGTTTGGTCTCTTTCCATTTCAATCTATCAAAAAACAACTGCATTACCTGACTATCTTATAGCTGTGGTTTCTGCTGAAGCCAGTTTGCCTATATCTGTTGAATATCTATGAGGGCTCCTTAAACTTCTTTTTATAACGTGTTTGTTTTTGAGTGTTTAATATGCACTAAGCACTATTTTAAGAACTTTGCATGTGTTGTATTATTTTAATGTATAAAATGAGTAGGTACAATTATTTTTCAAAATTTAGGGAGGAGAAACTGAGGCACAGGGGGAATAAATAACTGGATTGTCACACAGCTATAAATGGTAGAGCTAAGATTTAAATTGAAGAAGTCTGGCTCCAGCAATGCTCTTAATGACTAACTTAAACCAGTAACTCTTGTTTCTGGGCAGAGGCATTTGTAAACCATCCTATTTCGGTAATAATCTGCTTCTAAAATGAAATTTTGTTTCTTCCTTTGCTTGCCTGTTTACACACACACATACTGACACACATGCACACACATGCACATTCGCACACATTACCAACTTCTTTTAATTTTGGAAACGATAACTTGGTCTTTTGGTTTTTAATCCTTCTGTGGTCAATGAGTTATGTGTATTTTACCCTTGGATTTATTTTATCTTTAAAAATAGCACAGCTAAAAGATTCTGATTGCATCCATTTGAGAGCACTGAAGTAAGACTTATTCCATCCAAGGCCACCATTTATGAGCTCTATGTGTCCTTGGTCCTGTGTTAACTTTCTGAGCTTCAATTTTCCTTTCCTTAAGAAAAGATCATTCTACCCACCTCATAGGTGATTATGAAGATTATATAAGATGCTGTATATAAACTTTAAAGGCCTTTGCAAGTGAATGGGGCAACTGATAACTAATTTGTCTTCTATTTTCTGTATCATCTCTTCATCTCTCCTTGAAAAATGAGATTTCCCTTGGTCTTTCATCCCCTGCCAATACTCTAGAATTTAAGTAGATAACCTAAGTTTCTCACAGAGTAACTTCATCAGAGAAGTTAGAAATATGTATTTGAAAGTGGAGAAAAATGAGGCCAAAAAGTCACACAAGGGAATTAGAACCAGAAGCTGTTCTAACTCATAGCCTAAATCCATTTTCTTTAGATTATAGTGTTCACTTTTTCTCACCTGTGCTTTTTTTTTCATTTCATCATATAGCATTTTCACCTCTATTCAGAGTTAAAAAAGGAACAAATGAAAACTAAAATTAATTCAAATCTCAATTCAACAGGGTCCTTTTCGTCATTTTCAGGATCCTAGTTCTGTTGTTTATATATAAAGTATACATTGGTAAGAAATTAAATCTCTCTAGGACTTCATTTTTTCACAGCACTCATATTCTCTATTCAATATGATTCTTCTCAATAATTTGTTTTAAGATATATCAAGTAGATGGAATCATTCTTATTTTACAGATAAGGACATACAGGCTTGAAGAAATTGGACAGGATAACCTGTTAGTTGAGGGTTGACAGGTGGTTAAAAGAAGAGACTGAGTGAAAGGAAAGATTCTCAAAGATAAATTAGAATGTTGCTCCCTTTTCACCTCAAGTGTTACTATTTACTGCTTGATCAGAACTATTCAATTAAGAGTTTCCAAATTTTGACCAGAGAATTTTATAACACATAAAACCCAACTGCTTATTTGTTGCACTGGAGTACCTAGCTCTCCAAAGGCCAAACATTTCTAATCCTGGTTAAGACTTTAAAGCCCACTTTTAGATGGTATTCTGTTTGGTAAGTGGTAGGTGTGTCCCCATTGCATCTCCTGAAAATACCCACGGGAGAAGAGAATTCTGTAGAAAGAAAGTGATTTTCAGTATGTGATTGATCATCATCACACTCAAATACACTTGAGCATTTGCATACAAAATTTGTTAATTAGCATATCTAATTGCTTTCTGACAGTAGGAATTAGCATGCTTGTTTGCTCTGCTTCTCTGTTTAGTGCCATTACTAAATGTGTCTCTGGATTCCTCTGGACCCTGCAGAGCTCAGTGTATGGCTTAACTCCCAAAGGTCTCATTGTATAAAAGAAATGATTCCAGGATTTTAGAATGATCTTTGACCTGTGAAATCCTGGAAGAGAGCACATACTCTATTTTGGTAATTTTTGGAAAGCTTATAAATCATCATGATTCTAGTGCATGGTAATAGTCAGAAAATAATTAGCATTTACAGTTAATGAATATGCATACATGTTGGTATTACATAATCCTAAACATGATGATTATTTTAGATGGTAACAAGTCACCATCATGCACTGTTTTGCTGGTATGTCTAAATAGTGTTCTACCACAAAATGCTGATGAGCCACAAAATAAGGTGTATGTGGTATGAGCTAGGGTCAGTCACAAAGAACTCTATGGGGGTGATGAATTTCATGTATTTTTGATAGAAGGAAAAGGTAGAGATTGAGATGTTGAAGTTTTTCCAGGGAAAGTTTCCTGATTGGCCTGCAAGAAATCTAATAGATGAATATTACCTTAGAAGAAGTCTCTCCAAGTATGGTGGTTACTTTATATGTCAACTTGGTTGAGCCACAGGATGCCCAGATAGCTGGTTAAACATTATTTCTGTGTGCGTCTTTGAGGGTATTTCCAGAAGAGGTTAGCATTTGAATTGCTAGGCTGAGTAAAGCAGTTTGCCCTCCTCACTGTAAATGAGCATCATCCAATCAGTTGAAAGCCTGAATAGAACAGAAAGACAGAGGAAATTTGAATTTGTCTGACTAATTGAGTTCGAACATTCATCTTCTTCTACCTGCAGGGCTCTCGGTTCCCAGGCCTTTTAGATCCAGACTGGAATCTACATCATTTGTTCTCCTGGTAGACTCTCAGGAATTTGAATTATACATTATTGGCTTTCCTGGGTCTCCAGCTTGTTGATGGCAGATTGTGGGACTTCTCGGCCTCCATAATCATGTGAGTCAATACCTTTTAATAAATCTCTTTCAAGAATAGCTATATCTATGTCTGTCTATGTGTATAACATAGATATATGGGTATATAGATGGAAGCAGATAGAATATATGTGTTAATAATTCCTTATTCATTCTGTTTCTCTGAAAACCCTGACTAATACACATTAATACACTAAGGTTCCAGACACTTGAATCTCTTAGTTCAGATGAGTTAAATTGGTTAGGGAGACCAACTCATGAAGGAAAGTCTCATAAGAGATGAAAGTATGTATATGGAAGTAAAGGTGACTGGTTAATAGTTTGGATAAATAAGACTTGGTCTCATATCTTTCTTGGAAAATCATACTCAGAAGCTGACTTGATAAATATGATTGGTAATATAAATTAGTTATAAACCTGGACAATTTAAGGTTATAATTGTTTTCTGTGACAAATTTTTCCTGAGAACCAGGATATTAGTTAATTAATTTAGAACCCTCCCTTTTGATCAGAGTTCGAGTCATTATTTATAAAACATGGCTAAAAAATTTCTTCTAAGCCTGATACTATATATGCTCAATCCCTTTAGTTTGACTGGCATCAAAACTTGATTTGTTCTGGAAAATTTTTTTTGGTATTCAGGTAATTGTGTATCACACTTACAATGTATCTTTGGTTGATCTTATAGTTAATTTCGGAGAATTATACTTCTTTTTTCTTAAATATTTTAGGAGCATCTCATTATTGTCTCATAGTTGGAAAATTTGGAAATATTCCTATCATAATGAAAGCCTAATAGGAAGCCTAATGTTATGAAATGATGACTTGTAGGGTAATAATGAACCGTGTGGGTAAAGAGTTGAATACAACTATTGTTAAGGGTTATGAGATCAATTGGATGGATGTTGTGGAGAAAGATGAATTGGAGGTAGGTACTTGAAGATTTTATAATAAAATACTATGGTAAAATTCAATGTGTAAAGCAAAAGCATTTTAAGCTCTTGCATAGGGAGGGATAAGGCACTTCTCAGGCCAATTATGGGACATCACTGATTGAGTGCCACTCTGTCTTTAGGCCTCTTCTGGATTCTGGGGACATAGACTGAATGGTAAAAGGAAGCTTCCTGCCGTACAATTTAGAGGGGAAGACAAGCATTAAACAATTATTTAAAAAGCCATTAAATAATCCATTAAGTGGCAAAGTGCTATAAAATAGAAGTTTAGAATTCTATGGAAGAATATCACAGTGGAATTAAACAGAATCTGTGGGGGGCTGGATTCTAAAGCAACTTTCTAGAATAATAAAATAATAGATTCATTTGCTTATAATTATGAATCTACAATTGCCAGCAGGGGATTATAATACCTAAAAAGCAAAGTAAGATACTAGTTGTTTAATGTAGGCCCCAAGGATCTAAGAATCTTTCTTTCATTTATATTTTTTAACATTGGCAACATAAACTGGTGTCCTTGGACAAATGATTCTGAGACTCAGTGAATATTCCGAGATGTCTGGGTAATAACTGGTCTTGCTGGGATTCCAAACCAAATCTAACTCAAGTGCATTTACTCAATGACCTATGCATATTACAAAGTCCAAATGCTTATTTGGAATGTAGAAGACTAAACATTAATAAACTATACCTAACAAGTGAGTAAATTTGAGGGGGGTTCACATAATAGATGGGTCCCATATCTTTGGTCCTCATCAGTTCATCCTGCAAATTGTCATCTGTGCCAAAATGTGCAGCCAACATTTCAATGGGATTCTAGAGAGAATGAGGTTAACAAATAATTTTCTGTCTCTTCTCCTGGGACTGAGATGTCACCAGAGCCCCAATACTCAACAGAGGATTTTAATGTATGTTCAGGTATATGATTCTTTCTCCTATCATTCTGATTATTATTATCATTATTCACATCTATTAGCTTTTCACCTTGAGCTAATGTGACATTTCAATGTTATGGAAAATCAATGAGGCAAAAACTTCTCATGGTACCACAAATCATTAGTGTTGATTTAAGTACAAAGACTAAATACCACATAGACAATATGGATAAAGAGATTAAAATGCAACACATACATACTATTCATTATTGATAATCTTTTAAGTGTTTTGCAAAAGTAGTGTTTTCTGCTGGGAAGAAAAGATTCCTTTATTGAATGACCATAACCTGATCTGAAACTTGCTTTCAGCATAATTAGCTATGTCCTTACTTCTAATAATGATACCAAACTCGGGATTTAATTAGACTTTAATTGCTGTTTTAAATTGTCTCCTGCCTCAGACTCTGCTTTCCTTGCCATCTCATTCTGTTGTTATTGTTTTTTCATTCCATTTTCTATTTTTGCTCCTGAGACTAGCATATTAGTCACAAAACTTAACAAACCAGGTGGCCCTAGCAAGAATACATGTTTTCCAAGAAACTTCTCTGACAATGATTTATTTTTATGGCAGAGACTGGCTGTTTGTCAAGCACATCTTTGTTTTCTCCTGGGAAACGACATTTCTTTACAGTTAGGTATGGCCATATGACCAAGTCCTGGCCAATAGAATGTGTACAGAAGTGATCTTGCTTATAAAACATTTCACAGGAACCTTCATTCTATTTTTTCTCTTGTCTTCTTGATGGTTGTTGATATCCAGGTGACGTTAAAGGTCCTGCATTTTTCAGCTTTCTGCTATGCTGGGTCTCTTTCTCCCACCCCCACCTTGGATTTTCATTATGTGAATGAGAAATGATCTTCTTATGGTTAAGCTAGAGGTTTACTAACCACCGGTTTTAGCAGCTAGCATTACCTTATCTAAAACATTTGGCAATGTCTCTCATGGATCATTGGCTCATCTTTTGTATACTTCTGTAACAGGGTTTTTCTGAGAAACATATCTATCTCTCTCTCTCTCTATCTCTCTCTATCTCTCTCTATCTCTATCATTATCTCTATTTCTAATTCCATCTCTATCTCTGTCTCTGTTTATCTCTATCACTATCTCTATATCTCTATATCATCTATAACTCTATATAATCTATATATCTCTATATTTATATCTACTTATCTATAAACTATCATCTATCTGTCTAAAGTGATTTATTTCAAGGAATTGGCTTACCCAATTGTGGGGGCTAGCAAGACTTAAATCCTTAGGGCAGTCCCATAGGTTGGAAATTCTCAAGCCAGAGCTGATCCTTCCATCTTAAGGCAGAACTTCTTTCTCAGGAAAACCTTTTCTTTGCTCTGAAGGACTTTCCCCTGATTAGATGAGGCACTCCCACATAATTGAGGCAATCTCCTTTAATTAAAGTCAACTGATTGCAGTTATTAACCACATCTACCAAACACTTTCACAGCAACACCCAGATTAGTGTCATAATTCTGGTCCAGGTGACACTGAACAAACTATCATTCCCTGGGGAGGAAACCCTCTTAACTTAAGTCCAGAAATTTAAGCTCTTAGAAATTACATAAGAGCTTCTTATCAATGCGATGGAAATGTCTAAAGCTTATAGGTAGAAAGCTTTATTGTTAGTACATAATTATTCTATTAGAAAAAGTGTGTCACTAAATAAAATCTGTGTTGTCCAGTCAGACACAACAGATGTAAGAAGAAAGCTGAGTCTCAGAATAGGAATGGCGGAGCCTATGAAACTGAAGTAGGTAGTCAAGTTCAAAATGTTTACAACATCGTATAGGAAAAAAACAAATCTGTCGGTGGGCTACAGTACTTTGTAAGCTCTAAATAGTAATGTTTCTTTTTTCCTCCTAAATATATTGAAACTGTTGGAATTGGATGATTCCACTTGTACTGATGACTCAGAAAATCCACAGCAGTCTTTGACCTGGAAACATGAAAAATATGAAGGAATGGGGGTAGGCAGAGTCTCCTTTCCATATAAAAGTGTGATTTGGGTGGGGATAAAATGCAGTGAGAGCTGGTGATATGTGAGATCATGGTGTGTAATTTCTATGGTCTCAGTCTTATGTATCATAGAAGGCAATGATTTTAAATCATGTAAACAATCTGACAGTTTGGATTTTGACTAGACAGTCGTGAGAGCGAGGCAGTGTAGACTTTACATGCCTGCCTAGTCCCTTACTGGTTTGTAACCATGAACAAATCACAAAACATTTTGAGTCTCAGTTTTCTGACCTGTCAGTTAAGGAGATTGGATTCAATGATCCCCAAAGTATCTTTCAGCTCTAACTAACATTTGTTGATTTTGTGTGTCTCCTCTGAGGAGAGGTATGTGTTCCTACTTACTTCTTGGATGTAGCAAAGTATCTAAAAGTCATTTAGAACTTAGCCACTTTTAAAAATACATATCAGAAATAGCATCTACTAGTATTTACTGAGTGCATTTAAGTACCTGACACTTTATATGCAATATCATGTAATCATCACAATACCCCGATAAGGTGAAGACGATGAAAGCTAAGATGCAAAGAATTACATTAACTGTTGAGGTCATTCAGCTGAAAAGTAGCAGTGCAGGCATTCACACTCAGGCTTCATAAAGCCAGGACTCTGAGACATTGTGCTGCCATGTCTGATCGTGCTCTCAGCCTCTACCTCAGTCCATGCCAGGCTGTGAATGAAGCATTGGTGTTTGCATTTCTCTCAACTCAGCATTCCCTTCAAGAACCAGTGTCCACACCTGCTCCTAATTGTGTCCTTTTGTCTTCTTATTTCTATGCCCAGACCCCTGCACGTGTCCCATCTGCCTCTGCTGCCAGTTAATAATTTCAGCTGGGATGTTTCCCGCTTGCAAACAGCTTTTCACTTTGGCCACTTTCCAGCAGGCCAGTGTGAAGTTTGTAGTTTTGAAAATCAGCATAGGAGCAGCGCATGGGTGGAAGCCAGAAGACAGGCTGGCATCCATTCTCCCCTCTCCCTGGGACATGGTTGCAATTGGTTACACAATTTAGAGAAAACTTGAAATGAAACATAGTAAAGTAGAAAAGCGGAGAGATTGCTTCTGAAAGAAAGGTGGTAAAATTGCCTGGGTCAGTGGCACCTATGAAAAATTTAATGGCATCTTCCTTGAGAAAGGCTCTTCCCTCTCTGGTAATAAGAAAAGCTGTTTCAGGACCGTAAAGAACCCTTGTCTGCTCACCTAGGGTCACCCCTCCGCTATCCAGTCTTCATTTATTTTCAGATGCTCGTCCTCCTGGGGTGGTGCTACATTGATGCAGTGATGCCTTTGTCCATTTCCTTTCATCAAATGCTTTTACAAATGGACTCTTCAGGCTGGTTCCTTAATATTGCTGAGATCTTTACTCTGGAACTCCAGTGCTTACCTCTCCAGTGCTTGCCATGTGACCAACTATTTTCTGAGAGGAATTCTAGCTAGAAAGGGTTATGAATAAAACCCATGTATCTAGATTTTATAAGCTTGCATGGAAATTCTTTCTTTTTTTACTTCTATTCATAATAGTCTAAACTTGTGCCTCAATTGATCATGAGGCATTAGATATCTTTACCAAGTTTTCTTCTTCAAATATATCTGAGAATTCTAGAGAGTCTCTTTATATTGCAAAAATCTGTCCTGATTGTCACTTCACCTCAGACACCCTAGGACTTGTTCCTTGCTGTATCTACAGTCTAGATGCAGGCTTTTCTTTGCATGTGTATTAGTTTTCTGTTGTTGTAGCATATTATTCCAAACTTCAGGGCAACACACACATATTGTCTTACAGTTCAGTAGGTCAAAACCCAAGTATGAATCTTACAAAAGTCAAATCAGGTTGTCAGCAGGACTGCATTTCTTTCTGCAAATTCTAAGGGAGATGCATTTCCTATTCATTAGGTTGTTGGCAGAATTTAGTTCCTTGTGCCTGTAGGGTCAAGGTCCCTGTTTTCTTCCTGGAGATCAGCTGAGAGCCATTCCCAAGTATCTAGAAGCCTCCATACTCTTTGGCTCATAGGTTTTTTTCTATGTCTTCAAAGCCAGTAACAATGAGTTCAGTACTTATGTCACAGCTGTCTGACTCACTCTTCTGCCTTTATCTTCCCTGTTTAGACTCAATGATTGAAATAGGTCTGTATGGATCACCCAGGGTCATCTTCTCACATCAGGTTTATGAAAGGAGCATTCATAGATTTGGGGTTCTTAGATCTGGGTATGAGGGTGTGGGCATCTTTTTTGAAGGATCATTATTCTGCCTCTTTATAGCATTTATTTATTTATTATTTTATTATTTTATTTTATTTTAATTTTTATTTTAATATATATTTTTAAGTGAGGCAACCCTTGGTTGACCTCACAGATTGCAAGGACCTTGTCAGTTTACAATCCCTTATATTTTATTTTGTTTTATGCCTATAGCACCTGGTCTCCCATCCAAGTACTAACCAGGCCCAACCCTGCTTAGCTTCTGAGATCAGACGGGATTGGGCTTGTTCAAGGTGGCATGGCCATAGACTTCTTCATAATATTTAGACATCGGCTCAAACATCGCTCTCTCAGAGGGGACTTCTTTGATCATAGAAAATACTGTTTTCTCAGTGATGATCATACCTCTGAGTAGAGTGAGAGCTCCTTAAGAGGAGAGTTTTCACTACAATATTTCAAATACCTAAATAGCGATTGGTACATAATAGCTAATAAGTTAATGTTTATTGAATGGACAAAAGCTTGAAGAAATGGAAATGCCCTTAAAGTTATCTGGTATAGAAGATTCCAGTTTTGAGTCTTGGCATTCTCCCCAAATATGCCTGCTATTTATAACAGTTTACAGAATGTTCACTGTCTTTATTATTCCAATTACCCTTGCCCAGAGAATATGTCTTTGGCTAGGACATCTGAGTTATTCAGTGTGGGAAAATAACTCATACAAGACTTCAGTGGAAGATATGGATTGACTTCAGTCTTCCCCACCAGATTCTCTGTACATTATAAGGTGAGGATGTGCCTCTGAGTACTTCCTGCCATCAGCGCTTCTTTATGACAGTCTCCGTGGGTACCAGCATCTCGCTCGTGCACTCTCTCAAGAATTAACATGATTTGTAAGAAGAAAGAACAGTTTAAGCAATGTTTAGAAAAGAGGCATTTTCTTTCTTTTCTAAAAAAAACACATAGAAATGCAGGATAATTTAGCTGTCCTTCTTGAACTTCTTTTCTTTTGCTTTGCTTTACTATTGCATAAAGAAATGAAATCTTTCTTTTCATAAAAGAAAAAGGAAGTTTTGCCCTAGAGTTAAATACAAGACTTTGTCTGAAGAAAAAACATGGAAAATATTTCTGACTATAAAATGGAAGTCTACCACTAAACACACACACACATAGTCACACACACACACACACACACACACACACACACACACACACACACACACACACACACCCAGAATTCTGGCCAGAATTTTAAAAACTCAGGCCAGATCTCACCAGGGCATATCTTTACAGTAACATTTATGGAACACAAACATGAAGCATAGCCTATATGAAGTATCCTATATATATTATATCATTTAATCATTTTTTTAGCCATCTAGGTAGGTATTATTGCCCATGTTATTCATGAAGGTATTGTCTTAGAGAGATAATATCTAAGAGCTATTTGGGGTTCCAAACCAGGTTGCTTGATTCCAAAATCAGTGCTCTCTTCAGGGTATTTTACTGCTCTAAATCTGTCACCTTTTCTGCTTCCTTTTAGGTCACCTCTATCATCTTTATACCTATATACATATTACCCTTATGCTGACCATGGAAGCATCTTTTTCTAGTTTACCTACCATTCTAGGGGAATATTATAATGCTTGAAAAATACTTCTTTCTCTTGTCTCAAAACACTGCTTTCTTTAAAAGCTTGATCTCACCAAATACTGGGACAAATACTAACTATATAAAGCATTATGCCATATGACAATATAGAACTTGATTTTGAGTCATAAATCTGCAAATTTTTGGTAGTAAGGTTTTGGGCTAGATATGTTTTAGTAAGGCCCTTGGGAATTGGGAGTGACCTCTTCAAAGTAACATTCATCAAACCTTTACTGTAAGCTCTGGTCTGGGTCTAACACACTGTTCCATTCATTAACCCATTTTATTTTATCACCTAATCTGGGCCTCAATTTATCTCTAAAATAGCATCAAGAACTATAGTACCTTTCTTATTAGTGGTAGACAGATGAGGTGGCATCAATGTTATATATCATGAACATAAAAATGATTTTCTAAACTGAAATTCCCGTACCAGTGAATGCAAAGTTCAAAGTTAAATGATAAAGAGAATCTCAACCAATTTTAAGTAAGAAGAACATTTAAATCTTGCATTAATGGAAATCCACAGGGCAGGCTGGAAGAGATACTTGAGAATGGCATCAAAGCACCTGGTTTTTATTGTCTTTGTCATAGTCTGTTTTTAGTATTGGCTACATCTAAGGCTAATTCCTTTATGATATTAAAATACTTTGCTGAAAAATCATGATGAAAGGAATTTTTTTTTCCTGTCCAGCAGGGGAGAAAGACAGAGAGACCTCTCTGCCAAGAAATGTATGTATGTACACAGTTTCCTTTGGTTTGATTGGGCCAATTTAGGTCTCAAATCACCCCCAGATGAGAAACAGTTACTACAAGAATGCCATTCATGGACTAACTCAGAATAACTAGAGATTGGGTCACTTCCCAAGTCTTATGGGGATAGGGGTTCATTTGCACACAATTGGAACTGTGTTTGGAAGAACATAATTTAATTTCTGGGTAGACAGCAAACACATCTCCTTTCTTGGGGAACTTCTGTCCCCTCATCCATACCTCTTTTGTGTTTCCTTTCCAGAAAGGCACACTAATAGTTAGTAATATGATTGACTAGAGCCCAGGATGTTTATGCTCCCATTTGCTAATGAGTTGTTTTACTGAAACTTTTTCAGACATATGTAGCAAGTCTGGTTCTCAGAACAGATCAGACAGTCATACCAATTTCTTTCTATCTTTGTGTTCATGTTCCATACAAGGTACCTTTGCTGCATCTTCTATTAACAGGTAGAATTTATTTGTCCACCTTGAGAATCTGGACTTGCCTTAGAAGTTGTTTAAACCAACAAACTGCAGGAGATCTTGTGAGGCTTTTCAGCCTAAGTCTCAAAGGCATGATAGCTTCTAATTTTGCTCGCTTCCCTGAGACTGCCATTTTAAAAAGCCTGGACTAACCTCCTTGAGGATGATGAGACAGCATATGGAAATGAGCTCAAGCTAACCACTGACATGAACACATGGTTGCTATTCAAACCACCATGTTTGGGGTGGGTTTTTAAATACAAAAATAGATAATTATTATGCAATCTATGGGTCTGATTATTTAGGAAGGGAAATTAATATGTATACTTAAAGTATATAGTACATTATAGTTAATATAATATACTATAACTATAATATACTTATAGTTAATATAATTAATGTATGCTTATATTAAAAAGGATAAATCATAATATATTTTAAAATGTTTATGGGAAAAAATAGGAGTAGAGTGAAAGAGGAGGGCAGAAAATCTAAGCTTTTCTGTTGATTTGAATTTGGAATCATGTAAATATCATACATGATTATACAACAAAATAAAAAAGACAATCCTGAACATCAAAACTAAAAGTCAATTAAATTTCTATTCAGTGATAGAACTATTAAAAGCCTCTTAAAAAGTGACTTGAAAAGTGAGAGTGATTTAACTATCCCTGCAGGAGAAAATTAACTACAAACAGACACAAACAGACAAAAACCTGACTAAACAAAAACACCTTAAACTTTGGTATTCTGGAAAAAATATTTATCTCTATTTAGCATTTGGGTCTACTATACCTTTTTCAATCTTCATTATTTTAAGTTATTTTACAAACAAAAGAGTTCAATGAATCTATACGTGAATTACAAGATAAAATTAGTTTTATTCTATTTTTTAAGTAAATTTTTTTCTGCTTTCTTGTAGATTATTTCAAGAAAACTGTTTATTGAGTGAAATTATAGATAAATAATAAAAATCTGAGTCTTTATTCATCCATTTAATGCCTATTTCCCTTTGTTTATAATTAACTGTATTTTACAAAGGGAAAAATTTGACAAATAGGATAAGGATGTTATAGGATCCAAATATTTACAAGGAATATTTTTAGAATATATCTGTCTTTAAATCAGAAATACTTGATGTGAAGCAATTCAGAACCTTAAAGAGTAAATATTCTGTTTGAAATATTCCTACTAGTTGCCTTTCAAAAAATGTAACCTCACCCTTAAGAAGGTAAATTAGGAACTCAGTGTGCCCTTTCTTTTACTCAAGCACTGAGGGTGGTATAGCTAAGAATTTAGCATTGAAGGTTTCTGCTTTGTGGACCTACAGGCTTCTCTCCCTGCTATTTGAAAGTAGAATGTACCTATAAAACCTTTGGAAAGTCGAAATGGTATAAAGTGAAGGACCAATTACCATCAATTTGTAGGAAAATTTTTTTTAGCATTCCCAGGCCCTCAAAATAACCTACCAAACTGTACCAAATAACAACATAAAGCCGAAAGTAACACTAACATATAATAAAAGCAGTGCCACTCTTGCTGCTCAGAGTGTAAGCTGCCTCACTGCAGAACAAATGCTAAACGTTATTTTCACTCTTCACTTTTTTTTTTTTTGGTAAAAACAAAAATCCTCTTCAGATTTTTTTCAATTAGCCAAAATAGATACTAACGTCATCTTTAGTAAAAGCAAAATGGTGCTGTGAACTTTTAAAAAGTGGAGGATACCTGCAATCAGGAAAATTAATTATGTATTTTTCATTAAAAATCACATATATTTGTGAATTGCCTCTCTGGAAACTAGGGAATTTTTAGGATTTTTTTTTTTAGTGAGAAACAGAGTTTAATGTTTTAGAACAGCTATTCCAGATTGGTTTTGTGTTTAATGGGATGAGCTGATTGAATACAAGTGGATAACTGAATATCTCTAGCCCAAGAGTCATTATGGACATAGTAAAAGAAAGACTTTGGTAAATTAGATATTAAGCTAAAAGGAAGCTTAAAATGAATTCTAATCCCATTCAACATAGAAGGTATACTTAAGTCTGGCTGGGCACTGATGTGGAGAAAACCATGAAACAAAAATCTCTTTCCTTAAGAGATGACTTCCAAGTGAGGAAAAGAAACATTTATAAAAATAAAATTGACATGATGTGCCAATGATTTATGTACACACTGAATTCTTTGGTGTTCCAAGTGTTGAATGAGTCAGCTTGAAGTAGGTGAATAGAGCGTAATTTCAGAGAAGAGTTGGCATTTGTGTTGGAATTTTAAGTACAAGAACGAGTGGGCTAGGTACACCAAAACATACATAGAAGGAATGGACGAATGAAGAGCACGATGGCTTGAGAGTTCACCATGCATTTGAGTAGAAAACAAAGGTCTAGAACTGTTTAAGAATGAATGAAATGTGTGAGGCCGATGTGACTGTTGAGTGGGAGCTAGGATTATCTGGGTTAGCATTCCTGGATCTGCACCTCATAGCTATTCTTCACAATTGTTCTGAGCCAGCACATTTTGCAGGGGCAGCCAGAGGGCAAAATTGGCACATATCATTTTGGGCTGGGAGTTTGGGAAGAATGGAAAGTGTGGGTGGGAGAGGTCATTCATAATATCCAATTATCACTCATTCTAGTATTTAAAGGCTACCCAATTAATTTCTGTTTCTCTTGCTCTTTCACATGCAGAAGAATAATTAGATGTCATTTAAAAAGTCTCTAATTACTAATAAGGTGTCTAGGGGAGTAATGACACAAGGACTCTTGGGACAAGCTGGCTGCTATATGAAATCTTCATATAAATAGACATAAGGAAGTATGGTGCCCCTTGTGGATGGTGCCAGATTTCCCTCGTAAACCTGTGGAATTGGAATAGGAGTACAAGGGCACAAAAGCATGGTCCCAACACAAATGTACCACATACCTAGATGCAACTAAGGCATTATTTCTTAACTTAAGGGGATGGCAATAATATTAACAGTGGAAAAGGTGGAAGTTATGATTACTACCTTTTTTTCAGTATGTCTCTTGCCAGAGTTGAAGTACAGGTTTTTGAATTTTGGTTGCAAGAAGTTTTCTTTCTGACTCATGATTTCTGACCACAACTGGAGATAAAGCAGCATGTCGGTAATGAGTATTTTTAGTTATTTTGTATTTTGATTAGCTACTGTGGTTTCGTGTACCCCAAACACCTAGTGACTTGTGCTCAATGCATCTTTGTTGAATGAATGAATGTGTACAGGAGTTTATATCATACAGGAGTTTTTATATTACACAGGAGTTTTTCATACCAGACTGGGTGGGTATTCTATGGAGTCAAGAACCTTATGCGGTGGATTGCAAAATGTGGCTGAAAATTTTTCCCAACCCAAGATGCACACCCCATTTGAAATATGGTTTTGCCCCTCTTTTCAAGAGAACGTAGAGTCTTTTTCTTCAGCTCCTTGGATCTGGGTTGACCTTCTCACTTCCTTTGACTAATGGAATGCAATAGATATAATATTTGAAGAGTTCTGAGTCTAGCCTTGGGAGCCTCATAGTTTCTGCTCTCATGCCCTTGAACATGGGGCCACCATTTAAGAAGCCTAGGTTAGCTTCCTTAGGATGAGTAACCACATGGAGAGAGAGAGGTCAGCACTGATATACAGCATGTGAATAAGACCATCATAGACTACCCAGCCTCAGTTCAGACGCCAGTGACTGCCACCAAATGATTAATTCCAGGTAGTACCAGTTAAGAACTACCCAGGTGTATCAACCCAAAATTATTGGCCCCCAGATTCATGAGTTAATAAAATGTTTTGTTTAAGCTCTGAAATTTTGGGGGATAGTTTGTGACGTAGCAGTAAATTACTGTTATACCTTGTCTATATTAGTCACTGCTGGATTTCTAGAACCTAATTAATAACCTGACACATACTTAATCCTTGTTAATTTTTTTGTTTATTGACTACAAATTTTGATTCTTATAAGAATCATACAAAGTAAATATCATTCTCATTTGTAGATGTGGACAAAAAAGTTCAGAAGATAAAGTAATTGGCCTTTATTTGTCAGAATGCTAACAAAAAAACATAACACAAAGTAGGTTAAATTGAGAAGGATGCAGTAAAAAGGCTGTTTACAAAGACATAAATAAGAGGTAACTTGCCTGGGTTATAATATGGAAACTTGTTGTTACTGTTCTAGGCTGGAGGGCAGAGAATAAGGAGCAGTTACCAGACCCCAGAGCAGGAGAGACCATGTAGAAAGGACTGTTTGACAGGAACTCATAACTTTGGTGGAGTGATGCCCATAGGAGGGAATATGCAGAAATAAATGATACAATCTTACTATTCTGTCCTCTTAGTTTTTGCTGATTCTTCTCATTGAATAAACCTAAACAGAAGCAGAGGTCTAAAGAACCCTTTAAGGAATCCACATGGGCAGGCATGGAATGGAGTTAAGCATGGAGAGTGCATCTGAGGAGGCAAGTGGCAGACACAAAACACAGTATCCAAGGATATCATCTAATGAGAATTGAGGTCTGATGACTTCCTAGATTCTGTGCAACATGTATTTACTATTTGCATTCAGATAGCAGACTCCTAGAATATAAGAAGTGATTTCCAACACCTCTTTTCTAAATATTTTACAAGAATAATTGCCTAAAACCTGTATGGATGGCAAAGGGGTCATTCTTGCTCATTAGCAATTTAATTAGTCCCAGAGTGAGGCAGGTGGGTGGAAGATGCTTGTCAGAAAGAGGAAGCCATCCTATTTATGTTCACATTTTTAGTGGCATTAGCACTTCTGGTACCCTTAGAAAGGCTGTTTATCCTGGTCGGAGATTATTTTTCTTGATAATCTGATCCTATTTAGGTAGTTGCTGCAAAGAGGTAAGAGAAGAGGTATACTTGTGACACTTGGGTTTTAGCCAAGGAGAGGACTTAGTCATACAAACACAGAGAATTTTCAAGTTTATGTTAGAAAATGTGAAAAGTATAGTGCAGTGAAAAGAGCTGTAGGTTTGAGATTCTGGTCCTAGCCTCCCAGATGAGAGATGTGACACTGTGACCCAAGTATTTAAAACTATGAATGATTTCATTTTCTCATATATCAACATATCAAAATTATGCTAGGCCATCTACGTCTGAGGGTTAAAGTGCTATAACAACCACATGATAACAGGTTTACCCATAGCACATCGAAGTATACGGACTCTGTAAGGCATTCTTCTTCACAAAAATGCAAATATTCTGCACCCCCTGGAAAACTCAAACACACATGTGGCTTTGTTTCTTTGAACAAATTCAGTTACCCTTGATGGCCTCCCTGCTGGACCCTGTCCTTAAAATCTGTGCATTGTGGGAAAAGGTTATGAGTTTGCCACAAAGAGCCTTGTCCTTGTGTGGCATTTCTTTGTGCTTGCTGTCCTGGAAGGCAAAGGGGTTAGCCATGGGTAACCCTCAGGGATCCCACCCAGAGCAAGCGATGTTTGATTCATCGTGATCCCCTGCTCTGATAATCAGAGGGGGCAATTGAAGCCTGGTCTGGGTTACAAGATTTATGAAATACAGAATTCACTGGTGGCCTCTGTCTTGTCTTTTCTTTTCAGTGATAGGTTAAGAGCTCAGGTTAGAGAAAATAGAAAGAGAAGGGATCAGTAGGCAAGTTAGGCAGTGATTTATCATTCTTCTGGCCTGAAGCCAGGCAGATATTGGTACACAGTTTGGTCTTTGCAGAGAGAAGAGAAGCCATATGGGAGTGTTACAGGAGGGCCAGCCGATGTGGAGGATACTGTACAACCGGGATGCCTGAAAGAGGCATTTGGAGGGAGGATGGTGACTTTGTTTACCTTGCCCACTCTCTCTCAGTGCCTCTTTTACAATTCATGTAAATGGATAGAAGTAGAACCACCCCCAGTGTTAAGACAGAAAAAGAAATTTTTTGTAGGGGTTTAATGTCAGATATATCAAGGAAATCTTTTAAATGTTGCTTTTATTCTGATGAGCTGTCTAAACTTAATACACAAGCTGCAAATAACCCAAAGAAATAAGGTGTAGCACTTATTTACATTCCAGGCATACATACAGTATCTTCTCTTATTTGCTGATTACCCTTTTTTCATCCATATCTTGTCCCATCCCAGTTCTAAATATTTGACACTATAAAGGTAGAGATAGAGATAGAAATGTACACACCTATATATCTATGTATGTGTATGTGAGTGTGTGTGGGTATGTATGTGTGTTGGCTTGTGGTTTTCTGGTGTTCAGAGGCTGCCGTCCTCGTAGGAGCATGACTTTATCTTTCCCTCCCACCTTTGGCTTCCTGTGCAGCCTTGGAGTAGATCCCCCACTTCAGCTTTGGTTCTACGGATGCCCATCTTGGATCAAAGCTAATTCAATGGCCTGGCACAATTCTGACTATTTAAGCAAGAGGAATAAGACACATTTGACTTCTGAAACTATGATGACTTGTTTCTTTATGGATGGTTTTATATTTTTTAAATCTTATTTGGAAAAACAAACAATTCAGAATACATAACTGTCACTTTTATGAGAGAAAAAATGTAGCTGTGATATACTTTCTTGGGATATTGTTGTAGTATGATTCTAACAAATTGGCCTTCTGGTGATTTTGCTTAGGACTTCATAGTTCTCAGATTTAGGAAGATGCTGTTTCTTCAGTGAGTGAATTACAGAGAAATAAAGAAAGAACAACAAACAACAGCTGCATGTTCAACCTGCACCTACTAATAGGCTAGGCTTACTGTGTGTTTGCATGTACATACACACACGTACATATATGTATACACATGTACACATGTATATATGTGTACGTACATATTTATCTCTCTATATTTGCATATGTGTATATATATGATGTATCTTCAGAAGTCACACAATATTACAATATTATTTTCTTAATATCCTATTGATTGCATAAATTAGCTGTAATCAGTATGGGAAGAGAATATGGAGGGAAGGTTTACTAGAAGGCTAAGGTTATTTGCAGCCACCTTGGAGACGGGCACCTTGGTTGGTTATCCCTATAGAAATCTATGCCTGAGTTCCGCTAGGGAATTCTGAGATGTAATATGCCTCAGAATTGTCCCACAGGATTACTGGGATTCGAAGATATTTATCTACAGTCCACATTCTTTATTGGGTAGCTGCCCCTGGGGCTTTAACTTGCTCATACTTCAGAGTTGCACTCATATTTAACAGAGGAACATTACAGCAGAGGCAGAGAGCTCCCAGCATACTGAAAACTGTCTGCACCACTTCAGGCAGATGCAGCAGTGGACAGAGAGTATTGAAGATGGGGCAGAAATAGCCTGTGAGAGAATAAATATGAAATAACTAGAAATCGAGAAATAGTACCGTATTATTTTTATTGTTATTATTTTATCATTATCATTACAATTTATTCTTATTTGTGGCAGTTGTAGTTTGTAAAGTCACCATGAACACTGAATTAACAAATACTGAACCATCCTTCTTGGGGGAATACAGATTTAGAGTCTTGTGAGCCTTAGCTCACAATATTTTTGTCAACCAGTGAATCTATAACCTTGTTTTATGTGTGTCTCTGTTGAAGATACCATATTTAATATTTGTGTTGATTTAGTAACATCGGACTCATAGCCAAAAATGCTATAACTCATGCCTGAGTGAAGTTATCTAATACACGTATTTTCTGCATAAGGTCTATCACAGTCTTCTTGCATTTGGGAATACTAGACAGTATTTCAGTTCTACATTTAAGGGCTTTTTTAAACAGCAAAATCACCAACGAAGAACACAAAAATTTGAAAAACGTGGAGTTCAGTAGACTCCAGAAAGGATACTTTTTTAGTGTGAAAAATGAAAGAAGAGGGCAGACCTTCACCTGTGGGACCTCAGATGGGAATGTGTACAAAGGGCTGCCCTTTACCTCTTCCTAAATAACTATGAAAATATCATAAGTATTGCATTGGGGTTTACTAATACATTTTACCAAGTAGGTAAATTTTTAAATATGGAATTTTCCAATGATTAACATCAAGTATTATTAGATATTTTATGATATTTGGTCATATTTAGAAGGCTGTGATTACAAAGATCAATAATAACTGATTTATTAATTGCTTACTCTAAGCTAGTCACTGTTCTGATTGCTTTAGTTGTGTTCTATTTTTGAAACAATTTTGTGAAGTAGGAACTATTTTTATCTTTATTTTAAGATGTGGTAAGTGAAGCAGAGAGGATAGTTAAGAAATTTGAACTAAGTCACACAGTCACTGGAAAGCTGGATTTTAAATATGTGCAGTAAAGCATCACTTTGCCATAGCGGGGGCCGTAATGTGCCATCCTATGTAGCCAGCTGATAGCCCACAGCTGCATAATATCTTTCCAAGAGGTACTGTCCACCAAAGGGAGCTGCTTTGCCCAAGGTTATACAGAGGCTGTTTGTATCCAGTGACTGGTCAAAGCTGAGGTTCAAAGGCTCAGTCTCCTTGTCTTAATAGAGGATGCTGATGAAATTTCCAGAGCTCCCTGTCAGATCTGCTGAGGCATCCGTTGCAACCACACCACAATACAATTTCTCTTTCAGCCCAATTCTGCTACCCTCACTTCTTTGCATGTGTTGTTCCTGAGAACACTCCCTAAGAAGCGATCTTTACACACAGATATCCATTTCAGTGTCTGTTTCCTGGAAAACCAATCTATGACAGTTCAAATGGCTAACACTTATTCTTTCCCCTTTACCACACAAATGGGTAGATTATCTGCTAATTTCATGACAATAAAGTTTAAAACAATCCTGCAAATTATCATGACCATTTCTGTGCAGACACATTTAAGTGGTTTTGCACATCTGTAGAACTCAGATGCTCTAGGATGCTTTCTATGCTTCAGCCACGATTATGATCCTATGTTCCAGGTCTCCCAAGCCTGGCATATTATTAACACCTGAGTCAGGCATTTGAGCTTTAAGCAATGGAGTACAACCTTGTTTAGCTGTTCAGCCTGGGAGTGATCAGTGCAATGTTATCTCTTTATATATTCTTTCCCTAGCTAAGAGGCAGTCACTTTCTGTAGTTTACCTTGTTTCTGAATATTCAGTAACATCATGTCTTTTGTTTAAGCAACCTTATACTTTCTCTTGGGAGAGAATTCTTTAGTGGACTTCTCCACCATGGTTTCAGCAGTAAAAAACCAAGTTCAAAATCCCAAGCAATAGCCCTTTGAATAAAAAAGCTCTCTTTGCTCTGCCACTGATAGGAACTGACCCAACACTGAGAGAATTTGGTCAAGACCTGGGAAATGACCTATTTGATGTGCACGTTGTCCCAGAAAAGTCCAGGACGACCACTGTCTTCACTTGCATAACTTTGGGCAGGATAATGTCCCAGAAATGATTTTACTCTCCTGTGGAAGTTTTCTGCTCATTTCCTCAGCTCCTGACCCCAGGGATGTATATCTACCTACTAGCATCTAACTGATAAAGGTTTTTTTTGTTTGTTTGTTTTTTTTTTTTTTTTTTTACCACCACTGGAGAATGAGGGTTGTTCTTGCTTGAAGGTAAATGGAAACTTCAACCCTGAGGGTTTCTACCTGGCTCCCTACCTGCTTGTCTTGTTGGCCAGTAAAAAGCAGGTGTTCTCTAGCAAATCTTACCATTTTCACACACTCTAATGTACCTTTTGTTCACTTAAGCAAGTGTTATTTTATTATTCTAAGTTATACACCACTCTAAAAGTATTTCTTTTTAGTGACCTAGTCCTACCAGTAGCTACTGTTTTAAGGAAGCTCTGTATTCAGTATAGGCAGCTGTTTTTAGAGATAAACTTTTCTTTAGCTGTATAAACAATTTCTGTATTCCATCTATATTTTATTTTACTGCCTCTCTTAACCTTTTGTGCTTCATCATTCTGGGATAATATCCAGACCCACCAAAGAGAGAACAAATCAGGACAAGTAGTATTTTTATACCCCCCACATGCATGGCAAACATTGTAAGAAAGAATTGAAATCCAATGGGAAAATTGTTAGTGTAATCATGTTAATTTTTTATAAGAGCCTGATACTTGTATAAAATACATCTTCTTAGGATGTCAAGAAATAGGAGAACTAAGTGGGCAAAGAACAAGGAGCCATTTAAGGGTTTGATGTTTTATTTATTTGGTGTGTGTATGCACATTTACTGTTCTGGATTTTATATTGTACACTACAGTACTTGAGTAAGCCTGTTTTCAGATGAATTCTGAATTGCCCATCATAATTGTTATTAAAACATCATAAAAATGTTGAATTAAGAGTCTTGGAATCTTATAAGTGAAAGGGATTTTATAAATTCACCTTCACATTTTAAAAAGGTTACAAAACTGTCTTTTGGAGATTTTAACAATGTACAGAATGTAACACTTTGAATAAACCAAGACTAAACATATGTTTTTCATTCTCCATCAGAGATTTATTCTGCTGTATCTTCTTTTTGTGTAAAGAGTCAGAATCCCAACTCTTCCATTGTATGACCTCTCTGGAACTCATACTGAACTGAGATAATTCTAGGAGAAATATCCTAGCATAATCATGAACACTCAACCTGGAGTTCCTGAAATACTGTACTGGCTTCACTCAGGGTTTTCTCAGGAGGCTTATCTGATGTTATAAATTATTTTTGCTCAATTATGTTTATACTTCTATTCTTGTGGTATATCATATATTAACCCCAAGCCTGGGAAGATCTGTATTAAAATGGTAACACAGGATACTTTCTCTTATTTATTTTTAAGAAAAATAATCTTGAACTATCTGTTATATATCATTAAACAAAAAATACACTGAGAGAAATATTATAATATTAATGTATATCACTCCATCTATTATTCTTCTGTAGTTCATCCCTAAATAAAGTAACTGCATACCTGACACACTGTTTTTTTTTTCTTTATCTTGCCATCCTGAAATTAATAAATCTATTTTATTCAATAATATTTACTGAGCATCCTCTATATCCCTGTACTATGCTAGGTGTTATAAATATGTATCAGAGAGTAGAGCATAGTCTTCACACTTGTGGAATTTTTAGAAAGAGGGTGAAGTAGACTCCAGTAAAATAGCAGCACAAATAATTTAAATAAAATAAGAAATCTTATAAAGGAAATAAACAATGTGCAATGTTCATATGAAAAAGGGTGTTTGACCTAGACTGACATGTCAGGAAGGCTCTCCTGGGAAAGTAGCATCTCATTTGAGAACTAAAGTAAGAAGAAAGAATTGGCGCAAAATGTTTATAAGGGGTAGTGTTCAAAAATAGAGCGGCATGTGTAAAGTTGTGTGGAGGGAGGGAGCATGCTTTGTTTGAAGATTAAAATCAAGATTAACGTAGTTAGAGCTTTGAAAACTGAAGGAATCATGGTATGATTTGTGATGAAGCAGTATTTAAGGCCTAGATCATGCTGAACTATATTAATTATCTTAATTGTACCCCAAAAGCAAAGAGCACAAGTAATTTATGGAAGGATTTCACATCACCAGATTTGTAGGGAAGAGAGTTGATTAAGTGAGGTTAAGTGGGAAATTAAAAACACAAGAGAGAAAGGGGAATCTTTTAATAGTCCAGAAAGATGTGAGGTTATATGAACCAGGATACTGGTGGTAGCAGAAATATAACTAAATGTATTCAAGGTGTTTTTAGATGTGGCATTCAGGATTTGTTCATGGTGGTGGAAAAAGAGAAAGTGTTGTCACAGATGCTTCCCAAGCACTTGACAACCAGAAAAGGATTAACAGTAGTGTCATTCGCTGGGAGAGGGAAAAATAGAAAATGATTTCAGAATGTAGGATAGCCAGTGACTCCAGGTTTGGATGTGTTCAGTTCAACTTGTCAAGAGGGTAAGCTGGAGATGTGCCTACTGAAACTCAAGGGAGAATTGGCAGTCTCCATCAATGTAAAGACAGAGATTGAAGCTCTGGGTATTATGAGAATGTTTTAATTGATTTACTGTATGTTCAGATAAGACTGACTTAAGAGGAATTAGCTGCTATTGAGACAATGTGTAAAGTTGTGTGGAGAGAGGGAGCATGCTTTTCCACAATTATTTCAAATAATTGTGGAAAATGAACAAGACATTGTTGACTAGGAAAAATGTCTGATTTCAAGCAAGTGTTAGAGCCTCTTTCAACTTAAAAGATCAGGAATAAATTGTAGCATCAGCTTGCTTTTTCTGTGTGGTTTTCTCTAGCAGAATTCAGTTGCTTGGATGAAAGTAGAAGGAAAGGGAATATTTGGCTTTATATGGGGTTGGTATTTTTAAAAATGGGCTTCATAAAAAATAGGGAGGAAATAAGTAATTGGCAAGAGTGTTTTTGAAATTGTGTACCAAAACTGGATAATGAAAACTAGTGAAAGGGGTAGGGGGAGGTTTATTGGTGTAAAAAAAAAGTAAAGGAGTCTATAAGTCTAGGTAATATAAAGAGGTCAGTTGATTAAGCAAACTGGATTAATAGGAGACTGTGAACATAGAGACTGGATTTAAAGGGTCAAGGGTGAATTGTAAATGATGAATTAGGAGGGAGTTTTTGTAGTGAAAAAAGTAAAGATGGTGCTATTATTTGAACCACAGTGTTGGATGGGGTGAGGGAGATATAAAGAAGTGGAATTACTGATTCTGAAAATGAAGCTGTCTCAGGTGATAATGTGTTCTAATATGTGGCTTTGAGAGTGGATGGCTGAGTCATCATATTAGAGAAGACCATTATTGTTCAGGAGCTCAAAGAAGTTGAGGCCAGTAGTCTGGCTGGGTTAATGTGAATGATGACAGAGATAGAGAGTTTTCATAATGTGGAGGTCCTCAATGCAGAAGTTTAAAATAATTGTGGAAAATGAATAAGACTTTGTTGACTAGAAAATGGCAGGATCAATGACAGTGGCAGTCCGAGGAGAATTGGAAAGTTCAGTCTGGAGATGTTAGAGCCAAATGGCTGTGGCTCTCAAGGAGGAGACTTCTTATAAAAAGATGGGGAAGAGTTTCAGAGACTGACTACCAACTCCATTTGTTCTTCTTGGTCACACAGAGAGACAATGGTTCTCATCTTCCCTGGAAGTTAGAAGGGGGTCATGTGACTGAGTTCTAGCCACTAGTAGGCAAAAAGAAGGAATACTGTCAGTCTTGTACAAGGTAATTAAATAGCTGATATATTTTCCATTTAATTTCTTCCCTCCGACTGGATGTTGTCAGAGTTAGCCTAAAACTGCAAGATGTAAGGACCAAAAAATGGAAACACACTGATTTTTAAGTCACTTCTCAGATGAGAAATGTTTTCAGTGCATTTATTAGACAAGGCAGTGATGTGATTAAGAATAAAAAGTCTCTCAAAGAGAGGGGCCTGAGGCCTATAGAAACCAATGGACAAAAAGTGTCTCCCAGAATATAAACCCTGGAGTGAAGATTTCACTGTGTCTGCCTAGCAATATTGCAGAATATTTAGACTAGTGAGAGTGGTGAGTTTTTTATTCTTCATCTTGCCAAATGGGAATATTTATTGCTGATGTCTTGTCCCTGTTTTGCTACTATATGTGGCATGTGCATTTGTGTGGACAGGAAAAAGATAACATCATTTTAATTCAAAGTTTACAGGGTCAGGATAAACCATATCCAAAGATGACAGGGATGCCTGGGCCTCATCCTTTAAGTCCAGAAATTTAGCCAGAGGCAGTGACTGAACAAACCCTTTGAGTTTTCCTGAGATAGTGAAAATTTCATATGTGGGAAGAAAATTGAGATAGATGCTAATTTTATGTTCTTTTCCTAGGATTGGGGAACACTAGATTTCCCACCCTTCTGGGCAATTAGGTAAGAGTCATGTGATTAGCTATAGTCAAGTAAATGTGGGCAGAAATGAGGTAGACTATTTCCAGGCCTGAATTCTCAGACAAATTGAAAACCCTTAGTTCATTATCTGCATTCCAATTATGTGGATTAAAAAAAAGGATTCTGAGATGACAGAGGCCTGTGTTAAAAAAAAAAAAAAAATTATGAGTCACCACTTAGAAAAAAGCTGTTGGGAAGTCTTAACATTCACAAGTGAATATGGCATAAGTGAGAGCTAAACTTCTCTTAAGTCACTGAGGCTTTGGGTCCTTACTTATTTAGCAGCTGGTAGATTTGGTCATGAATAGAAATAAATTGATATAAAAAAAGTTTCTACAAATACATGGCAATGGCTCCTTAGAAAGAGAGTTAGGAGGGAAGACATGATATTGGAAAGCTTGGTGGAAGGCAACTCACGTTGCGTTGGGGTAAAACATTTGAAAAATTGTCACTTCTGCTAACTCTTTGGAGGCATATGGTTTGCCTAGCTAACCTGGTAAATCTAATAAAAGAGAATTGAAAAAAATTATGTAATTAATGTGAGTTGGCTATTACTGCATTTGGCAAAGTGTTATAAAGGAAAGGATGGCATAATGAAAAATTGACTGGTTTCCTAGCAGAACTGAAAGGGAGTAGGTGCAGTCTAAAAATGTTGAGACTTGTAGGGTCAAAAAAGCCTCTTTCTAGACTCTGAATAGTAAGAAATGAGATTATTTTTTTTTTCTTATATCAAAAGCCAGTTTAATTTTCACTTTGCCAAAACAGTTCAGGATGAAGATGAAATGGAATGAATGGTCCGTATTCATATTTATTTCAAGAAAGCATCAAGGTAATAGTCATTAACATAGAGAAAATCACAGCTGAAAAATTATATCTAGAAAGAACTTTGGATATGGTGATCGGGTCATAAATTGAATAGAAGGCAAAGCCGAAACTTAATGTTTTGAAAAAAAAATGTATTGCTAGGGAAACCTCAAGACCAGACTAAAAATCTCTAGTAATGTTCTAGCTATTTAAACAACTTGCAGTCCCTTATTTTCCCACAGTCAAGAGGCAGTCTTCAAGGCTGCAATGCCTCGAGGAAGGTACACTAACTAATCCTTTTTTAAGCAGTGACCATGTCAAATAATAGGAAAGAGAACACTTCCCAAGAGAAGAGCTTGATGTCATGGAGATAGGTGACCAAAATAGATCTTTGCAAAGAATAGAACCTGTTCATGGAATCTTAACTACCTCCCAGACAAAGATGATTCCTGGTGCGTGGTCCTCCGAATTTCAGAACTGTTAACAGGCCTGTGACCACTGTGTGTCTCCTATTCTCTCTCTACCGTTTTCTTTCTAAATGGACCTGTCTGACATGGATATCCTTTCTATATTCTGACATTGTATGTTAAAGTGAGACACATATTTTACCTATAGGAAAAAAAAGCCACTTGATGTAGAGGACTGGGAATTCCCAGTCCTAAAGAACCTGATGGTAATTTGGCTTGCCCCTCTTAGGAATAAAGAATATTCTATGTGTTGGAGAAATATTCTATGTGTTGGATATTTGTACACTGGAATATTGAGTTGTGGCAGATAATCGTCCTGGGAACCTTTTCAAAGCCTCTATTTCAGTTAAGTTGGTGCCAAATGACTGAGTTATGGCTGATGGGTTGTAAGCAGAAATAACCTGTCACTTTCTGGCTGAGGTGGTTAAGTATCTGGTGTATATTCATATCAAATTTTTTAGTCTCCTTGCTGGCTAAAGGATGCCAAGATGGCTGCAATGTCAGAAGATGGCAGAATAGTCCTCAAAAGCAGTTGATATGAGGAAAGTCACTTGACCCTCTCATCAGATTGTTCTTTGAGTGAGAAATAAATTTTCATGTCATACCCTGAAACTTCAGAATTTCTTTGTTACTGTGGCTTATTCCAGACTATCCTGACTGATACAGGGAATTAATGCTCTGTGCATGTCAATTCTTGATGAAAAAGAAAACAGACCCTCCTCACACTTACAAAATGTGAACTTTAAGAGACACCATCATCATTATGAGAAACTTTATGTTCAGGAGAAAACAATGTTTTCCTTAAAGCAAGGAAGTATAAAGAAAAAGCTAAGGAGAGAGATTGAAGATAGAAGTGAGCTTGCTTATTATAGAGTAGGTTTCAACACAGAAGAGTGAACAGTTTGGAAAGGTAAACATAGTGTATAACTAGTTAGAATCCAGAAAATACAGAGCAACTCTAAAGGCTAGAGGGCCAGGGTTTTGGCGAGGACTTACACAACAGGAATGAAAAGCCTAATAGGCCTGATTCTTATTGTTGGTCTAATTAAACAGTGTGTCTATGTGTCTTATATCTGGAGAAATTATGTCATTCCATCTGCAGTGTATGGCTGCCAGCTCTTTTTTTTCTCTGTGTCCCTGGAGCCCGGAGTGGTGGCAGTCCCTACAGCAGTCATGCTTGCACAGCAGTTGATGACAGCAGCAATGATTTTAGTCCTTGTACTTGATTTCCTCAATTCTTGGATGAATGGCCCCTAACTCTTCTTTGGAAGCTATTCAAAGGTCAGTGTGTCGTTGAGATTGTCACTGGTTTCTTGAAGCATCTTCAGGCCAATTATCAACTTCTTTATGATGCCATTAGAGATTCCTAGTTGTGACAGCTGTTTCCTAAAGAAATAGATATATATTTTTAATATCCTGAAACTGGAGAACAGTTTTCAAAGGGGGCATGATTCCTTTCAGGCTTGTTCTGCTCTGAAGACTTTAGATTTTATTTCCCTCCAGCTTTATATATCTATTCGCTAGAAAGTTTGAGAGTGATGTTGTTTACTACATTGCATAGTGCTTTCTTCGTGAGGACCTCATGTAGAAAACCTCTGTGATCTTGATATCAGTAAAAAGTGCTTTTTCTAGAAACTGGATTATCTTCTCTAGATAATGTGAATTATATATTTATGAATGGAGTTGGTGGTTAGAGAATTTTCATGTGAATCTGTGGCTTATCACTTTATGAAAAATATTTTGGGTACTAACCCCATCTTTGGTTCTTCTTTTTTTTTTTTTAACTTTTCTAATGTCTAGGTTTCTTTAATTTATTTTTAAAAATGGATAGCTCAAGGTGCATTTGAAGCCTTTTTTGATGGGTATGGTGTTAGAAAAAATGCAAGATATAAAGAGAAAGAAAGAACTGGAATAAGAAAGAAAAAGTACTTACTGTCAGCATTCTGTTCATATTCCCTCAGACTGTACTATTTCAGTGGGGCCTGGCTGACCTCCAACTGCTAGTATCTGCATCTGTGCTGAGATCACTTTTTGGAACAGCAGAAGGCTGTGATGTACATGTGCATGGAAGGCTAGAAGTGCCAGGAAATTAGCTTCCCCTGGAGAAAATATCTTTATCAATGACTCTCAGGTTACTATATAAATACTCCGCCTCTCTCACTCCTTTGTTGGGATAATTATGAGTGTTTTGCATCATTTCACAGTTTACCCACTGAATTGAACTCTGGTTACTCACTGTGTTTTTGTTTTCTTCCATTCTCCTATCACTGTTCCCTTCAGTTCTCAAAGACATTCTTGCATACCAATCCTGTCAGTTCTACTTCTAAGGAGACCTAACTAACAGAGAGAGAAAAAAAAAGAGAGAAGGGGGAAGAGGTGGAGGGAAAGAAAAAAGAAGGGAGAGAAAGAGAGAAAGGGAGGGAGGCAGAGAGAGAAAAGAAGAAAGGCAGAGGGAGAAAGATAGATAAAATGCATATCAAATGAATACTATGTTTTCATTTTTATTAATCGAGAAATTCTCACTCTTCTTAGATAAAGTCTTTTTATAGCTCTAAGTATGCAATTTTCTCTGTTGATGAACAAATAAACAATGTGAATCACTTTCTTAGAGGCTTGAGAGAGTGAAAAAACACATACAAAAACTTTCTCTAATTTATTATTTAATATACTTAAAAATTTTATCTGATTTTGAGCGCTGATTTTATTGTTCTTTCATACTCTTTGTCAGAACCTTAACCAGAACTAACTTTATACCCAGTCCCTTTCTTGGGCACTCTGACAAATGGCCAGGTTCTGCTCTCACTAAAAATCTCATTCATGCTTAGCACTGTCTTAAATATGGATATAATTAAAACTATATTGGTTTAGCATTTCACAAATTCTAATAAAAGGTCTTAAACTGTGACATTCACCATTGAAAAGCTGCAAATAATATTTAATTCAGTTTTTGTTATGCATTTATTCTGAACAAAACATTGATGCCTAAGAATGCAAGAATGCATAGTCCATAGGCAACTTAAAATCAATTTAAGGAAAAAAGGACTACTACATATATTTATTTATTTATTTATTTATTTATTTATTTATTTATTTATTTATATAACAGCACTGAATTGGATGCTGTGAGGAACCCACAAATACATCAGATACTATATAATCAGTAGAAATACATTATATGTGTTCACCTGAAGACCGATCCAAGAAAGCAGTACAGAGCTATTTGTAACATTGCACAACTGGAAACAAGTCAAATGTTCCTCTTCAGAAGAATGGATAAACTAAGTGGGATTTTCATGCAATGAAACATGATACAGTAATGAAACTGTAGAAACTAGAAACTACAAGTACATGAAATGACACTGGTGAATCTCATAAACTTAAATTAGAGCCAAAGAAGTCAGATATAATATAGAGTATTCATTTGATGGCATTCATATAAAATTTAAAAATAGGCTCTATTGTTATAAGTCAAAACTAGATTTCTTTGGGGGTAAGTGTAGTGACTGAAAGGGAACATGAAGTGGATTCTGGTGTTCTACTAATTTCTTTATTTCTTGATCTGGATGTTAGCTACGTGGGTGTGCTAGCTTTGTGAATATTTATCCAGTTATACACTTGTGATTAATGCACTTTTTTCTATGCTATTGAGATATGTATGTGTATATAGATGCAGATATAAATCAGACATTTTTGCTTAAAGTTTTCATCTGCTAGGAGAGATGTGGTATATAAATATATGCCTTTAATTTCATGTTAAAAGTATTAAGAACCATAAATGTGATATAAGCAAAAGGTCCTAGAATTAAAGATGAGATAGGACTGTTTTTCTACTTGAGAAGGATCAGAAATGCGTAGTGGAAGTAAGGAATACATTTTGGGATTAGCATGGAAGAATGAGTAAGGGTTGCCACGTGGATGAAGAATAGAAGGGCCTATGTGAAGAAACAGTAAGAAGAAGTGTGCTGGAATGTTCTACGAAAAAATTTCCTATATACTCTGACCTTTAGAAATTATAGAAGATATGCCAGATGAACAGATGATTAGACAGATAGATTGATAATAGATAGATGATAGGTGATAGATCTAGCTGTTGATCGATAGATAGATGATAGATAACTTGCAGAAGATCACTCGGTTAATAACAAATGACTAGATATTGTATCAAATAGGATGTTTTGTAGAAAGCAAAAGAAAAAATAAATTTGTTAGACAGACTTAGAGGTGCTCACAGAAATCAGAAAAGCTAAAAGATAAAATTCATAACATTACTTACAACATCTCAGTATCATGACCACTAACTCATCTCAAGGACATTGCTGGAGCAAATTTTTTCTACTGTTTAAAGTCTGCTTTGTTTATCATTCAAGATTCAGATTTTATGAAGGAGGTTCAGGTTGGTCTTGTTTAGGCGTTATATCTGCTTTTTCTACAGACATATGCTCAACGCCTTTATTGATAGTATCCCTAAACTGTCAAATAAGAAGAAAGAAAATCCTCCCAAAGTGGTAGAATAAATCTACAAGTATCCCTACAGGCCTACATCCCAGGTTTTCTGTTCCCAATTCTAATATGTGATAGGAAAGGATTTTTGCTCCTTAGAATCAACAGGTCTGATAACAATAGACATATTGGTAGTCACTTTAGACAATCTGAGACTTAGAAGCTAGAGAGTTAGAACTCCTTTAAAATTATGTGAAAATGCACGCACCCTGCTATTACCACTAACCTCACCACCAATTTGGGACTATCATTTCATATTCGTGAGGACCAATTAGATTGTTTTGGGTGGTCCTATTCTAGATAGAATGAAATACAAAGTAATTGGTAAAAGTAAGAATAAGTTATATCTAAATAATAAGATCTATTTTAACAAGATAATATGTTCTCCAGATTTAGTTAGCTTAGAATGTGAGTTATAATCTTTCTGTGAGAAAGGAGATTAATTAAATTATTTACAGAAGAATAAAAGCAGTCTGAAAATTTCAACACATATAGATAATATATTTTCCATATTGATTAAAGCTTTTTTTATGATTTAACTATCAGGGCCACTTTTTATTTTTGCAAGTAGAGGACTAGACAAATGGGAAGAGGAAGCAAGGTAGAAAAAAACAAAGATAAAATACAGAAGATTCGATAAACTTTAGTGTTCTGGCAGGGACCTCTACAGCCCACCATTTATTCCATAAGTGTCAATGTGGAGGTAGAAAAACAATTTTTTTCTTTACCCTTCTAGGTTCTTCACTGAGAACTACCCTATCCCCTACCATGTAATAAAAGACAGATTAAGAGGGGAATAACAAACATGGGAGATACTAAGAAAAACTTAAGCCATCACCTGAAACACCATCTCCAGCTAAAGACAAAAGAAAATATTGGGGGGATGAGGGAACCAGTTATCATGGGAGACTATCAGGAAAAGCACAATTAACAAGGAAATGATTGCTATGCAGATTTAAGTCCATGTTTTCTCTGTTGGTAAGAGTTTCTAGAGAATTGGTTTCCTTTCTCCTGGTATAGAGAGGGAATCACTCTTACGAAAGGATATTTTCATTATAAATGTAAATGTCTCTTACAAGAGGATATTTTTTTCTAGGTTTTTAGAACTTCTTCTGCATCTGTATTTACTTAAAATTAAATAGCTCATATAATCAATATCCCAAAGAGGTACATTTTGAAATAGCAGGTTCTGTTCCCCTTTACCAATCAATAAGTTTTCTGAGAAAATCAATACGGATAGATGATAAATACATAGCCTTGAAGCTATCTAGATTATTTTCCTTATTAAATGTTTTAAATAACAGGTTTATTTGTTCCAGGGTGGGCAGTCAGAATAAATACATAAAAGTTATATTTTGAAGACCTACCCCTTTGCCCAAACCCATAGAAGTTATCATGAAATGGGTAAAATAGCATGTCTTGGAAGTAATATATCTGGATTATTTGTTCCATGATATTTACATAGCCTGGGAAAGTTTGTTAACCCTGATCCTTAATGAAACCATGAGTTAAATAGTTTTCTCACTGTTGGAGTGGAAATCTGCAGATGAGCATGAGGAGGAGGCTGGATTAATCCAAGTGGCAATGGGTTAGAACTCGTGCTTAGCTTCAGATAGATATGCATGGTTACATATAGAAATATTTGTAGATATGTGTATGTACTTGACTTAGCACTCATGTGTTTTTTCTGTCTGATGAAAGGACCTAAAAGAAATGATACTACAATAGCAGTGAGTATACCTAACACATAGATCTGGTTTCTTATACTATTTACTAGTGAAAAGAACCAGCACTCTTTGGAGAAATGGCTTATTGTAAACAATATATGAGAGGAGCCTGGAGCATCTTAAAGTGCCAGAAAATATATACCTGCTCAAACAAACAAACAAACAAACAAAACCATATTGATTAAAGTGTGTCAGGAGCCAACTGAAAGCATTCCCAATGGCCAAAGCTAGAACAATTGGACCAACAAAATACATAAAAGTAATATTGAGTTATAATTCAAAGCATAAAATAAATATCCTTGAATCCATACTGATATAAATAAAGACTTGCTTAAATTAATAATCGAGGGAGAAGAGACAAATCTTCCTTGCAGAAGAATTCAAAATAAATTATGTAGATTCTCTGTCCTCAAAGAGAAGGATCATAAATCTTCACTCTTTAGTGGGGGCTGTGCACAGTGACTTTGTTCCAGAGAGTACAATATGGAAAAGGGAGAAACTAGAGTAACTTTATAGTGCAGCAACCTGACAAACACTACTTGTGTCAGATGATCAAGGTCAACGTCTGCAGTAATAAAACACGTTGATAGTATGCAGTCTTGATATGACAAAAATGGATGAATGAAAATGTGTTGAGCATTCAAGTTTCTGATAGTGCTTGCCTTTTTCTGTGTACCATAGAAATTTTTTTTACATAAGAAAACCCTTCACTACTTTGGAATAAGTCACTTTTAATTAAATTTCCTTTTAGTTGCATTTTATTTTCTTTTAGTTGCCTCTTAACATAATGCTAAATAGGTTCAACATTATTCTGTTATTTTTTAATATGGCTGAGAAATAGGTACACTGAAAATGGTCAATTGTGAAGAGTTTTCAGAAGCATAATTAATTATTTTCATCTGCCATAAAGAAAACCTTTCTTATTTTCCTTTTTTAAAAAAAATTTGCTTATTACTAGAAAAAACATTTTTGCCTATTAAGAGGATCATTTCCCCTTTATCACTAAAAACAAGGGACTATGAGGGCATGAATTTATGTTCTTTTTTGTTGCTGCAGTATTACAGCCATCTGCAGAAGGACTTATCAAAGAGTAGGTGCTCAATAAATATTTGATAAATCAGTACAGCATTACATTGTCTGCATTTGACTTTTAAATACTTCTCTCTAGAGGATGAGATGCTAATTAAAGTCATGGAAGTGGCTGAGACTGTTTTGTTAAAACAGATTTTTGGCATATCTCTGCACATCGGGTTAAATGAGGAAGAAAGAGTGAAAAAATAGGCAGAGATAGTATCAAAGAGATGGAGGAGAACTCAGATGATGTATTGTCATGGCATCCAAGGGAGGCCAACAATTCAAAAAAAAAGGTCTTCAGTAATGAGTATTTCAAAAAATAATGAAGAGCAAGCTGCTAGATTTATTGATGTGGAAGACAATGATGGATTTTGAGGGAGCACTTGAATGATGGGAATAAACCACATAGATCTTAAGATGTTAGCAAGTAATAGTGATTGAATATTGAGGTGGTGAGTAAAGAGTTTTCTTACAGCTTTATGGTTGTGTGTATATGTGTTAGGTCATATATGTTGTGCTTCGAGTATTTCTTGAAACACAATAAATGGTATTTCTCTTCTTTATGTATTATTATAATTACTGTTTCAAAATGTCTCACTTATAATTTAAGCTTAAAAGTGAGGACTGTATCTCATATATTATTTGAATAGGCTTTGTGATCCTTTACAGCTTTAAGCATAATGCTGAATGCACAACAAACTTTTAATAAATATTATTATTTCGCTTGTCATTTTAGTGATTCCATGTTCTGATTTTTCACTACGTGACATCCATGATAGTCCTACTTCTGTCACAAAATAATGGATGAATTATACTTAAATTGTATAGAAATAACAAGTTGATACCTCTAGCTAGTAACAGAAAAATATGTTGCAATAATTTGAATATAGTGTATAATAAAACTATTTGTAAATCCTTGTGTAGTTTGTAGAGCACTTTAACTTTAGTTGTTTAATGAATTTTAAAGCAACCTCATGAGGAAGCAGGGTATGACATTATCATTATTTTCTGAGAAAGTAATAACGTTTACGATTAGAATTTAGTTTAGATCGCTGCTATTGCCATTCATTATTTGACCTTAGTTGACTCACTATCTCTAGCATAGGTATCTTTACCTGTAAAATAGTTACATCTACTTCAAAGACTTATTGAGATAATTAAAGGAGATAATCAAGTGCTCAAAAGTCTTACATTTCCTTCTTTCTTTCTATTGCTATACTATGCACAAGCAGATATAGTTATAAACCAATTAAGAACTGTTTTATTAAAAATATGGAAACAAACAGAATATGTATTTGGCAAATATAATAGCTAAAATTAAACTCAATCTTTTGGATGCTCAAAAGCTTTTTATTATTTGGTCACAGTGATATTTGAAAATGATAACATTTGGTATATCCTTTATTTATTCCATATTGCATTTGATTTTCAGGTCCCTAAATTTATTCAAGAATATTTTAATAATTATTTTGCTGAAAATCTAATGCAAGGTTTAAGTCTCTCTAAATGTAGATTTCCATTCTCTTAATAATAGCATAGAGAAATTACTTACAAGTTCTTTTTATTCCACAATATCTCAGAAATTGAGAGCAGATAATGAGAATGTATTTGCAGTCTTAATGTAGTAATACCCACTGGAGATATTCACATTTTTAATTATTTAACGATGTCATTTAAATATTATCTGTCCTCTATGAATATTTTATGTTCATCAAAAATTCCCTGAAAAAGTAAAAATAACCTGTACATTTTTTAAAGAAGACAGTATCAATAATAGCACCCAAATGGCATTTCACTGCCTTTGGCATGGGAAATAATTGCTAATCCAATGGTTCCAATCAGTCATCTAACATTTTTGCGAGAGTACACAGATCGAGGGCTTGTGTCAACAAAGAGAACCTCGAAACTAGGGCTTGAATAATGAAAAGGAACGGAATACAAGCCCTGTCTCAAGATCAAATATTCTCCAAGAACATGCAGAAGGATCTCTAAAAGTCAAAGCTGAGCTGGCTCCGTTGATATGATCAGTTTGAACCAAATGTATTATGAATTGAATTGTGTTCACCCAAAATGCATATACTGAAGCTTGAATTCCCAACATGACTGTATTTGTTGATAGGGACTCTAAAGAGGTAATTATGTTTAAATGAGCTTGAAGTTCTAATCTAATATGACTGGCATCCTTATGAGAAAAGGAAGAGACAACCAGGAGAAGAAGACATGTAAGGACCCAGCAAGCAAGGGGCTGTCTACAAGCCAAGGAGAGAAGTCTTGGAAGAAATTAATCTTGTTGGCACCTTGATCTTGGATTTCTAGCCTCTAGAATTGTGAGAAAGTAGATTTCTGTTGTTTAACCCAGAGCCCTCGAACCTTTTTGGCAGCAGGGACTGATGCTCCTCTGAGAATCTAACTCCTGATGACCTGAGATGGAGCTGAGATAGTGACTAGCACTGGGGAGAGGATGCAAATACAGATGAATCTTTGGTCACTGGCTTGCCTGCTGCTCACCTCCTGCTGTGCAGTCCTGTTCTTAACAGGTCATGGATCTCTACCAGTCCATGGCCTGGGTGTTGAGGACCCCTGGTTTAAGCCATGCACTCAGTAGTATTTTGTTAAGAGTAGCCTCCAATAATGAATATATGCTTCCAAGAATGTATATTTATCATGACCTGTGGAATATCAAAAGCAGAGGTATAAAGTTAGACGATTCTGAGAAGTAGAGTAAATAATATGAGTTACCATACAGGGAACATTTAGTATGTGCTGAGTAATTGAGGTAGATACCTTTTATTTCCAAATCAAACTTATAATGTTGACACTGTTAGCCTCAGTGTGCAGATGAAAAAAATTAAGGATTGGTAGAATTAAGTAACTTCTTCTAATCAAAGAGATGAAAAGTAATTAATAGAAGATTAGAACTCAGATTACTTTTTAATTTAAAGTGATAACCTTGCCATTACACTATAATGTCCCTGTTTCTTCATTTTTCCATGATCTGTGACTCTAGCTTTGACTATCCCTTATAGTTCCTTCCTTCCTTCCTTCCTTCCTTCCTTCCTTCCTTCCTTCCTTCCTTCCTTCCTTCCTTCCTTCCTTCCTTCCTCTCTCGCTCTCTCTTTCTCTCTCTCTCTCATTTCTTCTCTTTTTCTCTCATTCTCTCTTGTGTCTCCTACTCTGCAACAGTTCTTGCTCACATTTTGTCTGTGCTTAGGGAATATACTGCCCTACATTAATTATCCCTTTCCAGTTAAAAGAGTATGAGAGACAAAGAGGTAGAGAATAGTCAGGAAGGACTTCATTGTGCCTCTTTTGATTATTCACTGGGACAACTTGGCATTAGCTCAACCTATAACCTGTATTGCCCACTTCTAAACAGTTTGCTTTTAATTACTTTACCTTGGCAACAAAGTCAGAAAGTTTAAATACATTAGTCTCATTGTTAACTTAATTAAAATACAGCATCTAGTTACATCAGAAAACAATCAGCTGCTTCTTTTTTCTCTGAAGAACTAACACACAGGTTGGAAACCATTGAAAAAGGGACCACTGGGAGAGCTTTTGAAGGTTATCAGGAAAGTCATGGGGTTTGGAAACTTATTTTTGTAAACAGAAAACAAAACAATAGAGGGCATGTTGGCTTTCTCTTTTTCTACTCTATTCTCTCCTCCATTGACTTTTATCCCCCTTCCTCTTCCCTCCTACCCTCTTCCCTCCCCTCTCCAACAATGATATTCTTTCTTTGGAAACCTGTTTAGTTCCTAAAGAAGCTTTTAGGAATGCATGACATTGAACAATTACAAGTGTGTGATCTTGGGAATTTTTCCAAAATGTTATGTTTTTTGAACTAGAAAAATGTTGGTATAAATAGTTGAAGATGCTTCCACTCATTGATAGTATTTACATGTATTGTCCCTTTTACTATTTGTAATTACCCAAAAGAATGGTTGCATGGATTATTCCCATTTGTCAGATGTAGAAATTGTGTGATGAAGAAGTTAAGTTACTTGTCAGAGACCACAGAATTTGTAAAGGCAAAACTTAATAGCCTCAGTCTGTAGACTGTTCTTGTCTCTATTTCTTTATACTACATGTTGAGTGTCTGTATATTATGCAGTTTGTAATGCTCATTTTAGAAAATGAGAAAGTAACCACCTTCTTCTTAAATATGTAATACACAATATATTTATTATGTGTTAAGCTTTTCAAGATAGAATTTATCTCTTTGTTTCTGAAGTCTGGTAATCCTAACTTCTTAGATGTGGGTGAATGCGTTTCTTACTAAGTCTAGATATGTCAGAAGCAATATGAATATTAGACTATCATATCCAAAAGAGAGAATATGATAGCTTTATTTCTCTTAGTAGCACTTGACCCATGTTTTATAGTCAGGTGTGTGTGTGCATATGTGTGTCCTCTTTTAATGTGGGGTAGGAAGAAATTATAGCTAATGGTTAAGAGGATTGTCTTTGGAGTAAAAATGTTTGAATTAAGCCAGTAGTAAACATTTCATCTCAGACAGGCTACTTATCCATTTAGGATTCAATTTCTTAATTAGAAAATGGGAAGAATAATAGTACTTGCCATATTGAGTTCTTCTGAAATTAAATAAGAGGATATATGTAAAAATATTTAATATAATCACATTGTAATTACTCATTAATAGCCAGCTATTTTTCTTTCCATAGTATTTTATTGCTGGATTATTTATTCCACAAGAAGGAAGGCTAGCAAGATAAGTTTTTCTGACAATTAAAGGTAGTCATGCCTAAGGTATATGTATCCTTCAGTGGCACCAAAAGTGAAAATGTTAGCAATGTCTTCTGGTTATCATCAGTTGGTTGCCAGATAGAAGTGGTTCTTAGCAAAGGGCATTTCAAACCTTGAACGTCAAGAATTAGAAGATAATCAGCATTCTGGTTGTTTGTTCCTAAGTTAGAGAAAAAGCTACAAAGTGGCACATTGCAGCACTGCAAGGTGGCTTCCACTGAGGTAAAGTAATATTCCCTTTGAGGATCCATATGACACAGTGTAGCCAAGACTTTCTCCCAGATGTCTTCTGAACTGCTAGGCCTATCTACATACACATACATCCAGAGTATGTGTGCATGGCAGTATAAAGGATATATTTACTCTGTCTGTAAATAACATTTACATTTTCTGATTATAAAAGTTTATTAACCCACTAGACTATAGATAATGTACAGGAAAAAAATATAAAGAAAACAATTATCCATAAACTCACCTTCTAAAATTTTTCATTGTAGAAATAAAGAGAAATGAGAACAAATGAGAACAAATGAAGGCTATTTATCCAGAGCTTGCTCTAGCAAAGGAGATAGCCACTATCCCTTGTGGTTAGTAGAGATTCAAAGTCAGGCAGAAGAGTGGGAAAACTTAATAGTGAAAAAATAGGAAAAGATTCAGGTATGCTATGAATCTGTTGGCTTGGGGAAACTGTAGGTGGGCTAACCAGAAGTGGGGGATCCTAGAGTTTAGTTAGAGATGCATATTTGGCTTTCTCTGGTTGGTTCTAAGTAGTAAGTGGGAACAAAAATTAAAGAAGCTGTCCTGTCAGTTAATCAAATTTTAGCCATCTGGGGCTCATTGTTACAAGGGCTATTGTATGGCTTCCTGGATTTTTGCTAGAGATGGTCTGACTTTACAAGTCTAACTTGTAGATAGTCGTCTGGCTTCCTGGGATGGTTGCTGCTAATTGTGGGTCAGAAGTCTGTTTTTATACATGGTCTGGCCATTGTGCATTTATATATTCAGTCTGTCACCATATTTAACATAGTGTGTTTTATCCCCCTCCTACTACCAAGATATTGTGGAGTTACTAAGCTAATTTTACAGGTAGAAAATGTGTATTAACCACTAAGTATCCAATTCCTCAAAGAATAATGTCAATGGTTCGATTTATTGCATATACAGAACACTTATTATGTGGCAGGTTAAGATGGATCCAATAAGTTAATGATGACATGGTTGTCTACTTCCGAAAACCTAGGTTTTGCAGAGTAGATATGATATGGGTCTAGATGTCCTGTCTACTTGACTATTTTCCATGAATGATGTCAAGCATTTCTGGCTAAAGTAATCATATGTTCATTCACAGTCTCTGACCCATAAAATCATAGAGGATCATTACACAAATGGAGAAATATCCAAGTTTAAAATATATAATGCTCAGAGTTAAACAAGTGTTTTAAAAAATGAAAGGAATTCCATATTTCAAACTGAAGTAATTAGCTGTCTGAAAAGCCTCTAATTAGTATATCATTTGAATTTACAATTAATATTGCATATATTAAATTACTGCTTATTTCAGATGAATTTTGGTAGCTAAATCAAATGTAATTGAATGCAGTTGGATGATCTCAATGTATTATATTGTTTTTATTAATGAAAATTAGTTTAAAATTGGATTCATAATTTGCCTGTGTTTACAATGTTAAATTTATAATTGCTATAAATACTAACTCAAGAAATATCATGAATGCATAAATGAATTTCATTTATATAGTCCCCAAATAAAATTCTCACATATGTTAAATATATAAAAATATTTTAAATTTTATTATCCTTATATGTAGCGATGATTCATGTTTATTTTGAATGATTGATGACATTAGTTCCTGAGAATTGATTATTTTAGCTTAATGAGTCCTGAATTGACTTCTTTATTTCATGAGTTCTATAATGTGAGTTTTTCTTTCATAGTTGGAATGTTAAAACTAAATTGTGAGCATGTATGTATGTGTGCAAACTTACACAGATGGTTGTATATATTTAGTTCATATTTTATGGTGATAGAGTCTTTTATCACCTGCAGAAGGTAACGTATAGTTTAGGGATATATTGATAAATACTATTCTTAACTTTGGAATCAGGTCATTCTGGAAACCAAAACTGACTATAAATTTTGCTGAATTTTCTATTTTTGTTTACCTTGACACTCATGAAAGATTAAAAAAATATATAAAATTTGTTGAGCATCTAAATCTATAGAATAAAAACTCAATTCATTAAGTAGTTTAGTTATAAATATACTATTACTTCCCTAAATAAACTAATATTAGTACTCATATAGAACTACTATGTATTTTTCCTGTTTCTCCTGAAACCTTTTTATTAGGGTGATGTGCTGAACCTCTTAGCTTAGAAGAGCTTATGATTATAAGTTTGTCCTAGTTCTTATTTCTCATTTTTTCTGAACTCTATCTTGGTTCTGAGTCATCCTTTGAGCTCTCTTTCCTCAGTCCCAAATGGACTAGCCACTTATATCCATGTTAACATGTTAACTATGTTATTCTTTATCTCTTTCTATAATCTTTCAAAGTTGAGACATTCTAGTACGGAATGCAATCACTACCTTATTCATTAATTTACTGTTGTTATTACACTGATTTATGTAATTTAAAATTTCTTCCAGTTGTTCACATTTGCTTTCCTTAGCTTTTGCTGCTGTTTAGGGATTCCTTGTCTCTCAAATTTGCTGCAAAAATGGCCATCACATTGCAGCCATTCACTTTCTAAAAATGAACAATTTCTGGTCTGAATGCTAGTAAAATTTTTTATTACTTAGAAGTCTTATAAGGTATCAATTATTTTTTTTTGTGTGTGTTAGGTTGTTGCCAACCCTATGGTTGACATCTGGAGTTTACCTGTCTACCTTACTGAACTTTGTGGTATAACGACTTCATATGCATTTATGCGTATTCACATACTCATGCATGTTAATGGATACTTTCTACTGAAACAGAACAACATGTGGAATAATCCAATTTTATTAAGAGAAATAATTGGAAGAAGGAAAAGGGGACTAATATTTGTTGATCATTTATGGTTCTCCAGACACTGCATTTACTTACCCATTTCTACATTTTCTTAGAATAAACCTATAAAGTACTGTCATTAGACCCATTTCATGAATGAAGAAATAGATTTAAAGATGTAAAAATTGGTCAAGATTACCCAGTTATTTCATTGCAGAGCTTAAATTAATATCCCAGACTGACTGTCCCCAAAGCTTATAATCTTTCCAAAATATTACACACACACACACACACACACACACACACACACACACACACATGCCATAGATAGATAGATAGATAGATAGATAGATAGATAGATAGATAGATAGATTATCCAATCTTTTTATGCTGAAAATACCTGACATAAGGAGACATGGAGATCTAGAGAAACAGATCCCAGAGGTACCAAGTCATAGGCTCAGAAGGGATTTTCAGAGATCATTCCTTTCACTTTAAGTAGGACCACAGTAAATCACCAGAAATGGCTGAGATTGAATTATATTTATAAATATCTCTTTGAAAGGGAATTTGATGGTATTCTTTTGGCAAATTATTGTACTGTTGGGAAATCTTCACTTTATTAATTTGTAATTAATACGTCAACAGGATTCTGTTGAGTGCTTACTATGCCAGTCTCCATAACATGTAACACTCCTAAGATGCAATGTCTTCTTTCAGAGACAATTTAATGTAGTTGGGTGAGAAGGCAAATAAACGAAGTGAGAACTGATGATTCAGTATCTAGGCTAAGTCTCAAAAAGGCAATAAAGGATTTCAGAGGGTGATGAGGTACCTTCTTGAATAGATGGGATGCAGAGGATTTTGGAAATAAGGGTTTAAAATGAAATTTGAAAAAGAGAGATAAGTCCCTTTCTTCAAATTCAAGGGTGCCTTGTATATAAGGCCCAGTCAGCCATAGCATTACCTTTGTCACTTGTATAGTAATCATTAGTTATTGGAATGTATTTTCCTAGAGTGTGGGCTCTGGTACCTTGCCTGTGTTCAACTCCTGGCCCCATTGTTACTATACTGGAAACATGGGCAAATTGTATAAGTCCTCTGTACTTCAGTTTTCTCATCTATAAAATAGGGACTTTATAATACCTCTCTTGTACAGCTGTTGTGATCACATTCAAATTGTTTACAACAATATCAGGCATATGGTTAAGATCTCAGTAAATACTGCTGATGATGATCAGGGTGAAGAATAAGGAGAAAGAGAAGGGGAAGGAGAAAGAGGAGAAGGAGAAAGAGAAGAAGGGGGAGGAGGAGAAAAGCAGTGAGGGGAAGAAGAGTGGAGGAGGAGGAAGGGGGAGGAGAAAATAATGATGGTGATTATTTCAGCACCCATTAGGTGATTACAGCGGGCACTGCCACCCTCTCCTCACAAGCATTAGGATCTATAAATACTTTAAAACTTTCCACTTCTAACACCACTTACATGTATGAAAGCAGAGAAAAATTCAGCATACCAATTGCTAACAGTGTGAATACTACACTGCAGTCTCTTTGCTAACTTCACTGTGAGACTCCATGGGTTTCTGTTGCCTTATTCTTAATTCAGCAACCTGGAAGCTAGTTCTCAAGCTGAACCCCTTACTTGGTCCATGTCAGCTTTTTTTTCTAGGGACTCAATCCTCACTGCAGTCACCCTCATTCTCACTAATCACTGTCAATAGAGAATTCTGATACTTATTCATTAACAAGAATTGCTGTTTAAAACCCCAGTGTGGCACTCTACAGAGCATCTAGATTTCACTTAAACTAGACTCTTCTGACTAGTTCTCCAGAGTGTGGTTTTATGTCATGCTCTGCAGGTTGCAGTATTTGACTTGGATTTTATTATATGCTTGCACCAGCTGGATGGGGGCAATCTTATGGTCACAGTTGATCTTCTGTGCCCTTATCAATGATTGCTACTTAGTGCCTTGAGCACAGAAGCAGCATCATTAACAAAGTGTCCAGCTTATAATAGAAATGATACTTATTCCTTATCCTGATAAGATTTTCCTATATTCTAATATTCTCATGCATAATATATATGTATATATAAATATATATAATTTGCACAATTATAATTTACACATCTATATAATTTGACATATCTGAACACTTGAACTATTAGCTTGCTCCTAAGATAACAGTGAATTTTATAAAATCGCTATTCTCATATTTTTGGTGTGCCTACTGGGTATCTGCATTGTTACAGTACCCTGGGGAAATTTGAATATAGTTAAGAAGTTAATAATAGCTTAGGAAGTAGAAACAGTCCCCTATCTTATGATGAGCTACTAATAGGATGCTTATTTCTCTTTTTCAACAAAGCTGCTGATACCCTTTGCCTTAGGGTATCCAGAAAGAGACCTGAGATGAGGATTCTATGTAGTTAATTAAAGATATGCAACCAGTAAAAGCCTTTAAGATAATGGAAAGACTTGGACAGGGAGGAAGAAGATCTCAAGTCTTGGCCTCAGACGGATCCCAAAGGGCAGCCTGAAATATAAATTATATTTAAGAATTTGTCCCAACACCAAAAGAGGAAGCTGAGCTTTCAGAGGCTTCTCCCATCAGTCGCTGGCTATGGTTCACCCCAAGGGTTCATAATCTCGCAGCCCCTTTTGGCAAATGGCAGGCGTTCTTGTAGAGCATCACAGAGGAAGGCCAGTAAATGCAAAACACATATCAATGTCAGGAAAAGGAGGCACATGAACAGCAAAAGGGAACCAAGGGAATATCTATAGGCTTATATATGTATTTCTCTGCGTTTTTACGTAGAACCAAGGAGCAGGTAACAACAGCATCTGAGAGGACACAAATGCAAGAGTAAACAAAGTTTAAAAGTGGGAAGGATCTTGGTCTCTGGGCTCCTTCATTACGAGGTGGCAATGCCATATATTGGTTTAGGAGACTGCCATAGATAAACACAATGCCAGGGAAAAAAGAACATTCTTTTGTCTCAGTAGTTGGCAAAAAGGTATTTTGGCTCAATAGTCTTCTAGCAAATATAACTCTTAAATCAGTTCCAGATTATAATTTACCTTTTTAATGTAATTTCCACAGGCCTTATTCTTTGTAATAAATTAACAGTTTATGTTTGCTTGCCTAGGTGAACACTGACTGTTCTCAGGGGGAATTGAATAAAGAAAGGAAAAGTATGCTGAGGAAAATGGCTCTCTCTGTTTTCCATCTGTGGTTCTCCTTACCTCTTCAATAAGCAAACATTCACTGCTCTATATTATTGCCAGGGCCAGTGCTTAGAGCAGGAAATGAAATGGCAAATAAGTTACAATGTCTTATTGGGGGAAACAGACATTTTGACAAATAATTACATCGAATTCCTCATCTGTAATGTGGGAATATTAGTGGCCCATTTTATTAATGTAGTGGTTATTTATTTCTGCCTAACAAGTTATCTTAAAACTTCCTCCAGTTTCCGTGGTCAGGAATTCAGACAGAGTGCAGCAGGGATGCTTGTCTCTGCTCCATGGTGTCTAGGACCTCAGCTGGAAGACTCGAAACCTGAGAGGCTAAGATGTGAAGGCCCATTGGTACACATGTCTGGCAGTGGCTGCTGGTTGCTTGCTGTGGACTTAGCTTGGGTTGTTGGCTGGAATATTCACATGTGACCTTTGCATGTGGCCAGGCTCTCTTACAGTGTGGCAGCTAGGTTCCAAGAGCAGGCATCTCAAGAGAATAAGAATTACATCATAGTGTGACTGTTGAGGTTTAAGTTAATTAATGTAAAATGCTAAGATCATTACCTGGTACATAATGCTTAATGAGAGTTAGTTATTATTAATAGTATTATTAACAGTAAGTATGCATATAAAGTATGTTAATAATAATATTTTTACATAGATTCAGGGTAATTTAATTGTAATGCAACAAAAAAGGGAGGGTATTTATCACCTTTTTAGTTACTATTCAACAAATCAATTGTTTATTTGGAAGCTGCACCCTGATTATTTGCTAGTAGTTCACAGGTTTCAGTGAAGAGATTTCAGCTGACATTGAAAGATGTCCAAAAAGATTGTGATAATTTTTGAGTTCCAGTGAAAGAAACTTGCTAGGACAGATAATCGAGAGTACCGTTATAATCAGAGAAATAGATAATCTGGGAATTCTTGGATCTGTGTCTCTAAGTCTCAGTGTGGTGACTGGGGCATGGTCACATACTAATACCTTTCTAATAAACTTCAAGTGCATATTATAACTCGACTTGAATGACAGATCCCTTTCCAAAAAACTCTTACAGTGACTGCCTATATCTTTGTATTGCTAAGAAAAACAGTGTAACATGTAATGATACTGAGTGAGGAAATACTTTTCTTATTTTTCTGTAAAATTCTGAAGCCATTAGGATTGTCTTCTTGATCTTTGGTCAATATATCATGCTATCATTCATTTTAGTGATTTTCTTCCAGAGCTGCAAAGTAGTCCAAACTTCTTTAAAATGTCCTCACCTCACCTCCACTATTCTCATCACCCCTACCAGTTCCTGATACTCAAGCTACATCTGACTTCCGACAGACCATGAATAAGATGCATAATCTAACACTAATGTTTTTTTATATGTGTTGTTTCTTTTTACTGGAAACTTTTCCTCCTTTTTTTTCACTTTTCGAAATGCCTTTGTGCTCACATACCTTTTTGAGTTCACATTTTGTAGAACATGGGCCATTTTATTATGGCTTACTGTGGATACTGTCTCTCCATCGCCTTAGGTTGTGACTTCCTCTGGAGCAGGAACTATTTTTTAGTCATGTTTATGTCTTTACTGTCTGTGTCTTGGCCTTGTGCATATTAGATGAAATGCCTAGTGAATGTATTACTTGAATTTATAAACAATATAATCTGTTCTGGCCTGACAGCTACTTCTCCCATAATGCACCCTTCCTTCTAGATTGTGCTTATGTGTTTGTTTTTCTCATGTATCTACTACTGTATAACAGAGCCCCCAAAACTCAGTGGCTTAAAACAACAACAGTTATTTCTTTTTTTTTTATTTCTCATGATTTTTTTTTCATAATTCTAGGGATTAACTGAACTCAGCTGGGTGGTTCTTAGTCAATTTGAGGCAGTTTGAAAACGTCTGTACTCACATATTTGGCAACTGATGTTGGCTATTGGCTGATACCTCAGTTAGGACTGTTGCTGGAACACCTACCCAGAATTGTTTTTATATATAGTGTAGGAAGTTAGTAAAAACTAGATAGAATTTACCTACTCATTCTTAAATCATGTGTTTATGTGCCTGTAAGGGTGTGATCAAGTTGTTCCCTCTACGTCTAATATACATTTCCATTTTTATTTGACTTTTCTAAATGTAAATTCATCTATCCTTTAATTTTAGCTTTCCTGGTCAACGCAAGTGTCAGTGATCTTTGTTGCCTCTAATTGTTCACAACTCTTTTAATCTACCGCTTTCATACCACTTAAAATCTTATTTATGAGAAAAAGCAATTGACAAAATCCAACACACTTGCATGATAAAAACATTCAACAATCTAGGAAATTTCATCAACCTGATGAAGTCATTTAAGAAAACCCCCATTTACCATCACATTCAGCTGTGAAAGAATGATAGCTTTTCTTCTGAGATCAAGAACAACAAAAGAATACCCATTGTACCATTTCTATTCAAAACTGTACTGAAAATTTTAGGCAGAGGAATTAGACAGTGAATGAATAAATGACTCCACATTGAAAGAAAGAAGTAAAACAATGTTTATTCTCAGATAACATGATCCCATATATAGAAAATCTACAATGAGATACAATTTCATGTCCACTAGGTTGGATGTAATAAAGAAAAAAAAATGAAAGTAACAAGTGTTGGAGAGAATAGGGAGAAATTAGAACTTTCATACATTGCTGATGGAAATGTAAAATGGTACCTCCATTATGGAACTTAGTTTGGCAGTATCTCAAAAATTTTAAATGTAGAATTACTATGTGATCCAGCAATTCCTCTTTAACATATATAACCCCTCAAATGGAAAACACATATTCAGACAAATACTTGTCCATGACTAGTCATAGCAGTGCTATTCGCTATAGTCATAGGGTAGTAACCACTCAAATGTCCATCAATAGATGAAGAGATAAACAAAATGTGTTATATATAACTGTACTATTACTCACCATAAAAATGAAAAATGTACTGTGAAGAAAGAGGTAAGAAGTCAGACTTAAAAGATCACATGTTAGTGTTTCCATTTATATGGAACCTCTAGAACAGGTAAATTAATAGAGACAGAAAGCAGATAAGTGGTTACGAGGGGTGTGGTGAAGGGGGAAGTACAGGAAGACTGCTTAAAGCATACATGGTCTTTTAGAGGTGATAAAAACATCTTGAAACCACTATGCATAGTATTGTGAATGTATAAAATGCTATTGACTGAACTGGGCACTTTAAAATGGTTAATTTTATGTTATTCAAATTTCATTGCAATGAAAAGAAATGTATAATAGTTAAGTGACTCCAAGTAGTGATGTATTTGCTTTATTAACTTAAGCCAGTTTGTCAGTTTCCTGAATGTGACAGTATGGTGGAAAGAACAAAAGAGTTTGAATCAAAGCAGATTTAAAGGTTTTTTAGCTTTCTTTTGAGATCTGTCTGGATCCTCTCCTTGGTGGTTGCATGTAAGGAGTCTCGGCACCATGGTGTCTCTCAGATACACAATTTCAGAAAAACATTGGATCCACCATTCTAAGTTCTTGTTTTCAGAATACAGAAATTATAGACCCATTTTCAAGTCACCTCTCCCCTTCCACGTCAGCATGTAGACTACTTTGATAAAAAAAAATCATAAAATTAGAATAATTTGTTTTCCCAGAGAAAATGGTTCATTAAAGGCAACGATATAAAATAGGTGATTATTGTTTTGTCCTCGAGTTCTTTTTCTCTAGTGTGCCACCAATATTTCCGTAAGCCTTGCCAGGTGAGAAACTAGATCAACTCTAAACTTGGACCTGCCATGCCTTGCATGGTCTCTTTCTGAAGAGCACGACCATGTAATTTATCGTGCTGAGATAGTTTTGAGAATGAAAGGGAACTCTTATGAATTACACTGGGAAAGCAGAAATAAGCATGGACTCTTCTAGGCAAACCAGGATATATGATCTCTTGGTTTTGAAGATATGAACAAGCACCATGCCAAGAATTCTATAGATCAGATTTTACAGAAGCCAATGGTTCTGAATTTGTGACTCCCACTTAGAGGCAGCCAGGTCTAGGTTTGAACACTTGAATCCTAGGCTTTAATGAGAAAGATCTCTGATTTATGCTATATTGTCCGGAGTGTGTGCTAGTCTGAAGGTTTGCCATTGGTCGAAAGCAAGAGTGAGGGGACACCCAGGGTCGTGTTGCATATGGAATACAGATATTTCCTTTCTTCCTGGTACAATCACACCCATTTTGCCTTACTTTTGTGTCCAAAACCACTGAGGCTGACTTTCCAAAGGTACACAGACCTTTTGTGCTGGGGGAAAAAGTGAAATATTGGTATTTAGATAGTAAGTGAAAAGACATGTGCCCATTTTGGGATGAGAGACTTATAAAAGTATATGCCATTCATGAAGGCTTATATTGTGTAAAAATAGGGGAATATTCCTCAAAATGGAATTCATGATCTTTGGCAAATTAGTTCCCCTACTCCTAGTCTTAATTCCTCATCTGTAAGAATAGAAGAATATCTTAGATGTCAATCTTTTGGCAAGCATCAGAGGAGACTTGTGCATGGAGGCAAGATGGTATAGTGCTAAGCATTTTGCGGTAAGATCAGGCTGGGATCAAATGTTCCCTCTGCCAGTTATAAGCCATTCCTATGTTATTTTGTGCACATTGCCTAAACAATATGAGACTAAATTCTTTATTTAAGCAGCAAAGTCAGCTTAAAGGGATTGGATGAAGATTTCTTAAAATTTGTATAGCAGAATAAATATATGAGAATAGATAAGAAAAAGGATTGGGAGAAAAAAATGAAAAATCAGTGAGGGGTGCTTGTCCTTTACATACACTATTAAGACTTTGTGCAGTTGACAGAAAGATAGATCACTGGAACCTTCAGATAATTCAGATTATAGCTCTGGGTACATAAGAAGGTAATATATGTAAAATTGAGAATTCAGTCAAATAAGTGGGGAAGGATGAGATGTTTAATGAATGGTGACATAATTGGATAAAAATTAAATTTAACTTCTATTTTAATATAACAAAATAAATTTCAAATGGAATAAAAACTTAAGAAAAGTTCCAATAAAACTCTTCCAAGAAAATCTAGTAGAATTTAACCAAATTTGGATCTCCTAGAGCCATAAAATAAATGATAAAAATAAAAAATTAAGATTACTGTGAGGCAAAAATTATCATATATATATAAAGTCAGCAAAAGTGTATTTGCAAAAAATGTGTCTCTGATGACAAAAATGTTGTATCTATAACTCTTACAGACAAAGAAGAAAATAACCAAACTAAATTAAATTAAATTAATAGAAAAATTCTAAATATATCCTAATAACTTATAAACATATCAAAAGGTGTTAAAAATCACTGATATTTTGGGAAATTCAAAGTAACAATGATTTATCTATTCAGATGTAGCTGACTTCAATAAAGAGTATTAACATATTAATGGCATGATTGCAAAAAGAAGTATTCTTGTACATTGCTAGTATAAGTTAGAGTTGTTGCTTTATTTAGGAAGGCAAACTAATGATATCTCTTTAATTTTATATAGCATACATGTATTGGCCTAGTAATTCTAATTCTGGAAAGCTATCTCAAATAGATGAATCTACATTATATAAAGATACATTTATAAGGATACTTATTACAGCATTGTTTATAGTGGAAGCAAAACAATGGTAAAATAAATGCCTATTAATAGAGCATTAAAGGAATGAATTCAGTATGTGTAATATTATTAAGCCAATAAAATAAACTAATATGAGATATGCCTCTTGGAATTGGAGGAATTTTTCACTGAGTAGGACAAACAAAATAAAAGTAAACTGTATAAAACATGATCAAAAGATGAAAAACTTTATATGTATGTTTATATAATTAAATATTATATTTTATTGAACTTAAAATACTATTGATTGTAAAACACACCATAATTTCTCATAACATAAAGAAGGCCAAGATTAAATTATGACAGAAGGCTTCTTTATCAATTAGAAATTTAACTTTCATTTAAAGAGCTCTTTTATACTCTTTTATATTTAATTAAACATCAATGGTAGTCTTAATAACTTTCATCATACATAAAAAGGAACATATAAGCAAAATAAATCATTCAAGTTTTTATTAAAACTTCTTTATAGCCACAGTAGGACTTTTCTGAGTCGCCTTTCAAATTGAGGTCATAGATATTATGGTTTTCCACGGAATGTCTTCCTTTGCAATCAAGATCATTAACATTTTTAGAATGAGAACTCTTAGCATTGTTTACAGGCTTTTTTCTGAGTTCTGAACTCCTATTCTTCAGATACTGAAGTGCCAGCAATAGATAATAGCAACTGTGTCTCCACTTGGATGATCCACAACAATTATAAAATGTATCTTAATTTCAGAGATATTAAGTTGTTATAAAGATGAATCTTAGAATTGATGAAATAGATATATATGCTTGAGTAAGGAATTATATAACAATAGAGAAAGCTATGGTAGAAAACATTATTCTGTTAACATAAGGTGTCTGCGGTGGAGCTGGTACATGATATAGATGGAGGGAGTTAAGAGTGAAAGGAAATCACATCAGAAAGGGAAAAAATACAGCACTAAAAACACAGTCACCTGACACAACATTGGAGGAGAAGAACAAAGGACTGACACTACCTGAATTCAAGACTTACTATAAAGTTACAGTAATCAAGACAGTGTGGTATTGTCAAAAGAATAAACAAATAGATCAATAGAATAGAAGAGAGAGCCAAAAATAGACTGATAAAGGTAGTCAACTGATATTTGACAAAGGAACAAAGATAGTCTTTTCAACAAATGATGCTGAAATTTCTGGATATTGACATGTAAGGGAAAAATTTAGACACCAGCCGTACATTCTTTACAAAAATTTACTCAAAATGGATCATAGATCTAAGTGTAAATGCAAAACTATAAAACTCCTAGAAGGTAACATGAAAAAAAAACAAAACAAACTATTTTACCTTAGGTATGGTGATGCCTTTTTAGATAAAACAACAAAGGCATAATCCGTGAAATAAATAATTGATAAACAGGACTTTATTAAAATTTAAAAATTGTTCTCGGTAAAAGAAAATATTAAGAGAATGATAAGACCAGCCACAGAAGGAGAGAAAGTATTTGCAAAAGACATATCTAATAAAGTACTGTTATTTAAAATATACAAAGAACACCTAAAACTCAACAATAAGAAAACACAAATCCAAGCAAAAAATGGGCAAAAGACTTTAACAGACACCCCATCAAAGAAGATATACAGATAGTAAATGTGAATATGAAAAGATGCTCTATATTGCATGTCATCCAGGAAGTGCAAATTAAGACGAGATACTATTAAATACTTATTAGAAAGGTTACAAACCAGAGGACTAACATCACCAAATACTGGCAAGGAAGTGGAGCACAGGAACTCTAATTCATTGCTGGTGGGAATGAAAAATGGTATAGTTACTTTGGAAGAAAGTTTGGCAGTTTCTCACGAAACTAAACATCTCTTACCATATGATGCAGCAATCACGTTCCTAGCATTTACCCAAAGGAGCTGAAAATGTATGTCCACACAAAAACTTAATCAAGAACGTTATAGAAGCTGTCTTTATAATTGCCAGAACTTTTCTTTTGGCAGGCAAATAGATAAATAAACTGTGATACATCCATACAATTGAATATTATTCAGCATTAAAAAGAAATGAGCTATCAAGTCATACAGGAAACTTACATGCATATGACTAAGTGAAATAAGCCAATCTGAAAGGGCTACCTCCTATATGATTCCAACTATATGACATTCCAGAAAAGGCAAAACAATGGAGGCAATAAAAAGATCAGTGTTTGAGAGTGGGGAAGCAGTGAATAGGCAGAACACAGTATTTTCAGAGCAGTGAAAAATACCTCTGTATGATATTGTCATTACATATTTGTCCAAACCCATAGAATATGTTCTAATGTAAATTATGGATTTAGGGTAATAATATGTCCATGTAGGTTCATCAGATTGTAAGAAATGTACCACTCTGGTGGGGGATGTGAATAATGGGGGAGGCTATGCATGAGGGAGGTGATATATGGAAAATCACTGTGCCTTCCTCTCAATTTTGCTGTGAGCCTAAAAAATTTAGTCTGAAAAATATATATAAACAAATAAGTTTCAGAACAGCCACAATATGTGTGATGTGATTATACTTTTGCATTACCATGAAATGTGTGTATTTGTAGATTTAAAAATTTTAAACTTTTTTTAAATGCAAGGAAAGAGGGCTGATGAGGTAGTTTATAATGTGCCGTCTGTGTACTCTGTATCATAGGACTTCAGGAAACATCTGAGAGGATAAATTACAAAGCATATGAAGTAGCTGTTATAGTTATTAAAATTATAATATCATTATGTGTGACAATTAAGAATGTTATTTGCTTTTCCCCTTTTAATTTCTAGACATTTCTCCATTCCTACCATCTTTCCCTGAGAAGTGCTGAAAACATTGGTGATATTTAACAAACAATATTTGTTGATAGAATAATCAATAACAGAAATTGACTGGAATCAACATTTTTTATGGTAAATTTTGTAGGACGTCAATCATGCAAGATAGTCTATGGAAAAATGAGTCCATGATTTTAACTTGAGAAAAACTCTTTTGCAGATTCATAGTGCTTTGCAAAACTTGTAGTGAAAGATTGAATTGTATTGGTAATTTTCCAAAACCCTTGATGAAAGAAGCTCTGTTTAGTAAATCTAAAAGTTATTATACATTGTTCAGAATTTATGTTCTATGAAATAGAAAAACCGGTTATAAAAATTGAAAAGGTGTGGATGCATCACTTCACACATTTGTAGTGAAGAAATGTAGCTAGAATTTCCCTTGATATTTTAGAGCAATGATTTAGGAAAGAATTAGTGTACATTCTTAGAAAGTAACTTTTTTTTTTTACTGTATCTCATGGTGGCATAACACACATGGTAATTGAAAGGAATGTGTATGTTTATAATAAGAATATACAGCTTTCACGTGAACTTGTTTCAGTTTTGTTGTTTTTAGCAAGACTCAGAGATTCAATGGGTAATCCCAAGAAGAGTGAATTATGTGTGAAACCATGAATGACTGACTATCCCAGGAAACAGAACCTTTTATGTTTTTGAAATTTTGGCTTAAAAAAAGTCAATGAAGTTCTATGGGCAAAGAAAGGAAATATAGTCAGCCTTTATCCTTTTGTGAGAAAGGATGGTGTAGAAGAGAAGACGGAAATCTGTCACATATGGATCTTTTTTGGTCCCAGGTTTTCTGTCCCGTTGGGAGTAATCAAGCTGTCTTCCCTGAGAAAAGGAGTAGAAGGCACTTTTTTGGCTTTGGAATTGCGAGGAGAATGTGGAGCCTTAGGAGATGGCTGAGTTGAGGATTTAAATGAGAGTCAGAGCACAGTGTAGACATCCACGACCAAAGCATCAAGTGACTGAAGTCAGTAGTAGAATCTATTGTTTGCATAAGCCTTTGTTTACTTGTTTTTTATTTGTTTATTTGTTAAGCAATGGTGGTGGAGAGTCTACTTTCCTTTTAGAGAAAAGTATTGGACTTGCTACAATTCGAGATGAGATTTCAAGCTTCTAGTCATTCAATTTTTACTAATAAAAGAAATAAGACTATACTTCTATTCTATCTGTTGTGTAGTAATTCACATCTACAGGACAAGTTCCCATACTCATTGTAGACTGAAATTACCTGGGCAAATAATTTAAAATACAGATTTCCCAGAGTTTCTTTTTTTCTTTCCTAAAGATGCTCATTCAATAAAGTATGGAATCCATGTTTTTAATAAGCTTCCCAGGAGATGGTGAGGTAGCTGATCAGAGGACTGAAATTTGAAAAGGGCAGTTTTGGGTCATTTATCATCTGAAATGGGAATGTAAATGGAACATGTTTTTTCCTTGTAATTAGTTATGTCAGCCTAATAGTGATATGGCTAAATATTGTTCTGAAAGTTTAGATGAAGTCATTTGGTTCACCCATTCTTAATGAGTTATTTAACCCAGTAGCTTTAATGAGTGATTTATCATTACCATATTATGTTATAATATATTCAGAATTAAAATTACCATAAATTTGCTAGAGAGTATAATACTATGAAACCAGTCTATGTTGAAAAAATATTGAGGGGCGACTGGTAAATTCATTAGTTCTATATCATCAATATACATGGGGTAGAAGGCAGCTCAGTGTAATGAAAGGGATTGGATTTGGAAACAAACAAGATGAGATTCTGATTCTAACGCTTTCTACCTGTAAACAAAGCACTGCATCTCTTTGAAACTTTGTTCCCTCATTGATAAAATGGAAGCCATAGACCTACCTGAAGAGGCTGATGTGAAGACTGTCCAAAACTAATTATATTATAAATCCCAAGAGATAGGATAAATCTTATTTGCCATTTGCCCCCCACCATGCCCCACCCCAAACTTGTTGTCAGGCACATAAAAGGAGCTGAAAACGCTTTCATTAATATGATTGTTATATTTAGAGACAGAATATTGTGCTAAACTGTCAAAACAGCACCTATTTCACTCAGTAATTAAATTTCCTCTTCTCTGGCTTTAATATGTCGTGGGATTTTTTTTTCAATCCTCTGTTAACCATTCACCCAGTCATCCATGGAGCTATAAACAAAGACATGTAAAAGTCACACCACAAACCCTGTAACACTAATGAGAATCGTGTCATTTTTCTCAGCTCAGCGTGAGCATTTACCACTAAACAATCAAAAAGGAATTGGAAAGAAAATTATCAAAACAAAATTGATACCTCACCTCTTCTTTCTCCCTTTCACTACTCCCTATAAACCACTCCTAAGTTAAAAAAATATATACATATGAGTAAATAAATATTTAATGTTAAAAATATATATACAAATGAGTAAAAAAATATTTAATGTTAATTTAAGCTTAAGTAATTGTAAAACTCTCTCCCTCCCTCCCCCTGCCCCCCCATACACACACACACACACACACACACACACACACACACACACACACAATTTTAAGCACCTGACAGTTATAGAGGATTTCTTGTTCACATATTTGTCTCCCATAGTGTAGTGCTTGACACATTTTTGAGGCTAAACTGATAATCTGTTGATTTTACATGAACTAGGTTAATATTAGAATAACATAGATGCCTTTATTTTATATCAATATAAATAAGGGAACTAAATAAGGAGATTAAGTGATTAAATGGTTTCCCAAAATGACACAGCAGAGGAAAAAGTCCCAATGTCAGAGTGGAGTTGTTTTTCTCTGAAATTTATTGGAAGGAAGAAGATAGGCATGATCTCTCTGTACTTTCCACCTTTCATCTAGGATTAGATATATAGGCCCAAGGAGGGGACTTGTACTGGCCCTCTATATGGCAGGCTGATGTCGAATCTCCTTGAGATATCTTTTATTTATCTGTATTTGGTTTTAAAATTATAATATAATGGTCAATAAAAAAACTCCATTTGCCACCAAAAGTCCAGTGAAATACTAGTGTAAAAATAATATGCACCTAAATATTACAATGGTGTTATAAAAGAGATCTTATTTTTCAAACCAGTCACCTTTCTGAAAGGTTGGGTATTCTACCTAATGTAAAAGAAATACAGCCTAAATACAGACATAAATTCAGAGGCAATACACATCTGCTCATGGTATCACTCTATGTAGCTAAAATAATAGCTGTCACTAATGAAATGTTTTTTTTTTTAATGTGCCAGAAATTGTGAAAGGGCTTTATGTAAGTTCATTTTAAATTACTATGAAATAGTTACTATTATTAACCCTCTCGTGTGATGAGGCTGCTGAGATTAAGTAACGTACCCAAAGTCATGTGACAACTGAATGGTGAAGCAAGAATAAACTGAGCATCTCATGCTGAACCTTATATATCTATGTAGTGACCATCTATGGGGCTGGCTCTCAGAAATAAAATCTTAGCTTAAGGAGCAAAGAGTTTTGATTTTAGTCAGTTAAATCTGAATTCCAGGCCTTAAATGCAGCACTTAGTACCTGTAGAATATTGGGTAAGTACCTTAACCAATCTGATCCCTAGCTTCCCCAACTGGAAAACGGGGATAACAAGACCTTACAGTTTTATTAGGCAGATTAAGTGAACTAGATTTGATTTGCATGTGTTTTATTGTTTTCCTGGAATATAGTAATAGGTATGCAAAACAAACAAATATTTCTAAACGTAAACTTCTTTAGGCTTAACTGAACCATACCACTTCCTAACAAATTGCTCTGATGAGGTTATAGAGAAGCCTAAAGCTAGAGTGCTGTAGACTATCTATCTTAAAAAGAAAAAGTGTCTTCCATGTCCCAAAGCCTGGACCATTCCATATTCCCAAATATCTGCCTAATTGCCCCATTCTCCGCCAATAAAGCGACTCTGGGGATCTGAGTCTATCTCATCTTTTTGTTTCACCTGTGCCCATGCCTCTGATTGCCAGTGTGTGCTGAGGTGAACTGAAGTGCGACACCAAACTCAAGGTGCACGTTGAAACGCTCTATAAATTGTTAAGAAAACACAGTGGTATCCGACTCTTATCCATCACTGTATGAATTACTGGCTGGTAGTAGAGTTCACATTTCCCACAGTCGCTTTATATTCTATCCAATGGTGTCCTCGCTTTTGGAAGCTGGGTTTTTAGCAGTTGCCTGTGATAAAATGCAAGCTCCATGTGAACGTAAGCATGAACAGGGAACAAGAGTGGCAGTGTCCAGTCTGATTCTCAGCTTTGAAACGTTGTGCAGTGCCCGAAAGGTGAGCACCTCTCATTATCAGGCACCACTTGTAATTTAAGAAAGAAGTGAGTTAATTATTTTTTTCATTTTATATGCATTACTTTTTTCAAAGAGCTACTAAGCTCTCAAGACCTGAATACTTCTTAAGTTGTTTGGCTCAAACTATCTAATAACGAAGCTGTTAGGTATTTAACGGTGATTCTTCAGGTATGATTTATTAGCCACCTGTACTGGCATGATCTAGAGAAACTTATAATGAATACTCCTGAAATAGGTTTCTGGAATCTGCATTTCTAACCAGTTCTCTAGTTAATTCTACACATGCTGAAGTTTAAAAAAACAAAACACCCACCTGCATTCCCATTTTTGTCCAACATCTTAGATTATACTTTATTTACTTTTTCTGGCAAGCCTCTTTTCCTTGAAAGATCTGTTCCTATCTTCAGGCCTCCCTACCACCTACAGCTGAAGAAAAACCATCCAGCCCTCTTTTACTTTTCTGTCTTTAAAGCAACAGGAGCCACAGAAAAAATAGCCAGGAGGCTTTGGGCTGGAATCCTCTGTTCCCCCTGTTATCATTGCTTATGAGAACAGCCAGGTAGTATTGATTTGTCACCTGGTGATGTTAATTACCAACCAAGCATTCAGATTGTTTCCTTTTTCTCAGCTCTCAGCTTGATTTCTGAAGTTTCAGCATGGAGCCTGGAAGCGTTTAATGGAAAGTTAATCAGCCAAATCCTCCCAGTTTAGAAGTTACTCCCGGGCCCTGGACCATGCTCAGAACACCAGGGTATCGTGTAATGGGGGGAAGCAATTATTTACCAAATGTTTCCCAGGGGTCTGAAAGAGGTAATAACCCCTAACGGGGGCCTTCTGGAGTCCCTTGGAATCACTTACATGCCACAGAGAGAATTGCATGACTCATTATATTTTTAAAGATTAGTTTATTCTTGTCAAAAAAAAAAAAAAACTAAAGCAAATAAGCAAAGAGATACTTGCTTCTGAGATGCCAACAAGGAGACTTCTTTCTTTCTTTTTTTTTTTTCAAGCAGCAGCATCCTTTCTATGTCAATGGAGGATGATGTTCTGTGTGTTGGAGACACAGGTAATCTAGATTTGATTTGCATGTTAACTTTTCTGTTTTCAATCAATAACTACTTAACAAAGTCCCTGGCTAAGCATTCTGAAATTGATTTTCAAAGAGAACTTGCATTTTATGATTTATAGTGTTTTGTACAGTACCCACTGTTTAGGGGAAGAGACAGAAGGTGGTGGGAATGCCATACAAAGAGGACGCAAGTTTACTGTGGGTAATGGTGCTCTCTGTCAGAGACCATGGCCTCAGATGGCTGCGACATCAAACTTTGGGAAGTGGCATCATGTGATGAAAAAGGTATAAAACAGTAGGACTCATCTGCTCAGCTTTTGGACAAATCACTTTTCCTCTGTTAATCTTAGACTCTTTTATCTATAAATTAGACACAACATGAAATGACAATTCTCTCCTGAATATTTCAAAACATAATTATATCCCCACACACACTGTCACTTACCCTCCTTAATACAGGCCACCTTCATTCCATACTCAGGCATGAATTCTTCCTGGTTTATAATTACTTCTTCCAGTTGTGCCCTGCCCAGATCTGTTTTCTAAAGGATAAGTAAATATAAACCTGTAAAAAAAAAAATCTTCAAGCCTCCAGTGGCTTTAAAAAAAGCATGTATTGGTTCCTCTGGGCCTTAGGTTTTTGGGACTATTACTGTAATTGTCTGTTTTATATCCTAGAGGCAGCTCTGCAAAGTCTGGAGCTCTATACTGTGTTTACTAAAAGGTGGATTTTATCAGTATCATTATCTATAAATAGAGGACACTTCTACATAGATTGTTGTATGAATTAAATAAGGTATTAAATGAAAAATACCTGGAACTGGTACTCAACAAATCCAATTGCCATATATACTTGAAATATGGGTTACCAGCTTATGTTTGAGCCATTCATTTATTTATTCAGTGTACGTATAAATTGCCACTATGTATTGGATGCTCTTTCAGGTATTAAAGACACAAAATCAGTAAAACATAGCCCTGCTTTTAGGGTTCATATAATAATGGAAAGTCTGTGTACCAGGGGTATAATCCTTCGTGATTGATTTTGTCAAATTCTGTAAAGTACTTTTGGCCTTGTTAGGGGGATCATGGCACCCTGTCTGGACCCAGATAATGTTTCCCATTTGCTTCACAGACATCGTATTTCAGGGTGGGTAATGCTCACTGATCTTCTTCCCATGAACCACCATACAGGGAATGAAACTATAATCGACAAGGATTTATTGAGTAATTCCTGGGTATAATCACTGTGGCCAGGGCTGTAGGTAATTGGTGAACAAGATGAAAAGTTTTTTTTTCTTTCATAAAGCTTTGATTTCAGTGCAGGAGACTAATATATAAAAAGATAGTTTATAAAATATATATTTAATCACAGCTGTAATAAGTGTAGTAGCAGATTATTGAAGGGTGCTAAGAAAAAGAAAACACACACGCAAAACCTCACCTGTTCGATGGGTAAAGAAAGACTAATGTGCTTATTTGAGGAATCTCATTTAAAAGGTGAAACCTAAATGTTGGAAAACATTAGCTAAGCAAAAGAATTGCTGGAGACAGAGAGAGGCTTCGAGGCAGTAGAAAAAACATTACAGGCAAAGACTGGATAAAGCCTGGAAGGTCTGAGAAACTAAAATAAGACCAGAGTGTCAGGAAGGTAAGACAGACAAGGAAGCACCCAAAATAGCTTGTCGAGAAAGGCAGAAGTCAACCCATGCAAGGCTAGGTCATGTTCATTTTTTAGGCACTGTGCTAAGTGCTGTACAGATACTACCAAATTTAGTTGTCATAACCTGTGCACACATATAAATGTTGTTTTTCGACAGTTGAAGAAATCACAACTCAGGCAGCTAATGTGATTTGTTTGAAGTCTTCAAGCTAGAAAGAAAGGGACTCACATCAAACTCTATTTGATAGCAAAATATATCAATGTTTATTATTATTATTATTATTAATTATTGTCATTGTCATCATCTATATCACACTGCCTCTATGCACATAAGACATTAATGGTTTTCCCTTGTTCTCAGTTTTAACTCCCAGGAACCAAGGAAGGAAATTCTTTCTTCATTCACTTATCTCACAGGACATCTGATATTTTTTCTTTACTTTATGTGGCTTATCAGTAGGGGGCTGCTCTGGAAACACACACAGAGAGGCATCTGTTCTCTGCCATGCAGAAGAACATCTGTTTTTCCCGGACTCAGGTGTCAAGGGACAGGATGAACACTCTGCAAAGACAGCAGTCCCTCTCCTCCCCAGAGATTCTGTCCCCATCTTGGGGTTCTGAATTCATCTGTTATGTCTCCCTGAAGTAAAATGACTTTGTGTCTTAACACCTCACTCTGGAAATTTCATCCACATTCCTTTGATATATTCAAATATGTTTTTTTCTTTTTCAGAGTCTCAGACTCCAGCAGAAAAAATCATCTCATTAAAGAAAAATTATGCCTTATCCCTACCACTCTGTGACACAACCATCTCCTTAGTCACAGTCACTTTTATCTTTTCTTCTGTAAGTACAGGATCCAACATTTACACAAATTAAAAAAGCTGTGCCTAGAATAATAATTTCTGTAGGTTCAGCAAGACTACTCTTCACAAAATTTGTATTTGAAATTGCAGTTGAACTGAGTGAACTTCCGCCTTCCCTCTGACACAGCTGCTGCAGATTGTGAATGATGGCTAAATACCAATGTATTATTTAATGTGGCTAGGAAGGGATGGCATGAATGATAGCCCATTACCACTTTATAGAGATCAGTCTCCAAGTTCAAGGCTATTCTCTTAGCCATGCCAGAAAAATTACACAAGTTGCTACAAGTTTTTATAGCCCCCTTAGGCAATGCTGGAACGATAAATGTGATGGGAGAGAAGTTTTGCCATGTGTATCTAACAGCACAGAAGAGAGTGGCCAGCTCAGTGCTGACACAGCACTCAGCTTATGTTAAAGGTTTAACATATTACCTAGCTCTTCCTTTAGGTATCTCATTCTGGGCAGAAACAGACTCTGAGCTCCTGCTGTCACTCAAAGAGGGAAGGAAAGCTTTGTACTAAGCTTGAATTGCAGTGACATGGGTCTAATTTCTATTGTCTCTGAGTTAAGCAGGTGTACTGAGCTAGGCCAAGACTTAAATATCTGCTATGCTCAAATACATTCTTGAAATTTCTATCTCTAACACCTATTAATGATTTTTAACCATATATGAGTTCCAGATAGTTCTCTATGACCCAAACATCTATAGTTGGTTGGTCCATAAGTAGATATTTGCCCCAAAGGAAGTCAGTTTGCAAGCCCATGGGATATACTGCAATCAAACTTCTGTTGAGAAGGTTTAATGGAGATATGCTGAGTCAATCAGAACCTACTCCTGAAGGAATTATAAAGGTAATTGGAAGAAAGGCAGAAAGACCAAAAGCAGATGTGATGAGTGGATGACGTACTTAGAATAATGACAGAGCACCAGCTGGGGATTAACATACTCTTGCTGGGGAGATGTGGCAGAGACAGTGAGGTCAGAGGATATATACTGAATATAGACCAACTGTCAGTTACTAAACTAGATTTTCATCTTTGTGAGGTGGGACTAGATGGCTTTTTCCTTTTTTATACTGCTAATTGTACATCTTTTCCTGTGCCCTTGTGAGCTTATAGCTGTGTGGTCGCCCTCAGTTTGTATGAGGCCTAGAAATACAGCTAAAGTTCTATCTTAACTATTTCTGCTAAATGTAAAAAAAAAATGTTGATGTGAAATGCTTGTTACCATTCAATAAATATCCACTGTTTGAGTAACTTAAGTAACTGTAAGGTTTTCGCAATCAAAATCATCTAATTAACCCCAGAAAAATACATGTAAAAAATATAGCTGAGCGCAACACATCTAACACAGTGGTTCCTTAAGAGGGTCTTTAGCATGGAGCTTTAGGTGAAGTTTTGTAACCCAAGACCCATGTTTTTCCCTCATAACATCACTCTATATTAGAGGTGGGGGAGGGAGGGAAGAGGGTTATCTCTCTCTATTGTGAGATGGTAAATAACCCTATCGACAAATGAAATTTCTTTACTTTCGTGTATTTCTGATGAATTGGCACACTGAACAGTCTGATACCGAGGACAAATATGCATGTGTTAGGGTTCTCCAGAGAAACAGAATCAATAATGTGTATATATACAGATATAAGGAATTGACTCAAACAGTTATGAAGGCTGAGAAGGCCACAATATCCCATCTGCAAGCTGGAAAACCAGGAAAGTCAGTGGGAGTTTGAAGACCTAAGAACTGGAGGCTACTGGTATAAAATATTAAGTCTGAAAGCCTGAGAGAGACCCAGGAGCTCTGATGTCTAGGGACAGGAAAAGATGGATGCCCCAGCTCAAGAAGAAAGAGGAATTCACCCTTCCTTTGACCTTTAGTTTTATTTGGATTCTCAACAGATGGATGATGCTCACCCATATTGGTAAGGCAGATCTCTATTCAGTTTACCAAATCAAATGTTAACCTCTTCTAGAAACTCCTTTACAGATGCTCCAAGAAATAATGTTTTACTAGCACTCTGGGCATTCCTTAGCTCAGTCAAGTTGACACATAAAATTTACCATCGCAATGCACCTGCAAGAAAATCATTAGATGTGAATAAAGATCATAGCAGAATGATGCCATGACTTAGAAGTAGGACCTGAATACTGGAGGATTATTTGTTCTACAACAGTTTGAATCTCACCCTAACTGTGCAACTCAGCTCACAGATTATATGGACAGTGCTCTGCTATAAAGGAAAAAGCTGTTTAATCTCTTTTGTAGGAATCTTTGTAAGAAAGATGAACATGAGAAGCAAAATCTTCTTTCTATCGATGGGAAAAGAGAAGAGCTCTAGTGATCTGGAAAATACACAGTGGCCTGGGCAGGTCAGAGACCTAGAGATTTAGTCATGAACTTATACCTCTGGGCAGCAGAGCAATAGATACATGTGGGAGGAGGTTGTGATAGGCAGAAATATGCCCTCTAAAGATTTCAGATCCTAATGGCTGAAAACTCTAAGTGCTAAAAGAGCCTGCAAAAAGAGCCTGGGTATATGTGATTTAATTACAGATTTTGAGATGGGGATATTATGCTGGGTCATCTGACTGGTACTAAATGGAGTCATAAGTGTACTTATAAGAGAAAGGCAGAGGAAGCAATGTGAACACCAAAGCAGAGTCTGGAGTAATGCAGCCACAGTCAAGGAATGACAGTAGCCTCTAGAAGCTGGAAGAGGCAAAGAACAGATTCTTGTCCTGCAGACCGAGGATTCACGGCCCTGACACTACCTTGATTTGTCTCAGAGAAAGTGATTTTTGACTGTTGGCCTCCAGAATTGTTAGAGAATAAATATCTGTTGGTTTTGGCCACCATGTTTGTGGTAATTTGTTGTGGCAGACTTAGGAAACTAAAACAGATGGCACTGACTGTTCACCGAGGGGACACTCAGAAGAAAAAGGACATTACCTCTGATGAACAGATTCATACACACCTCCTAATTTTTGGTAGTATTTGGGAAAGAATTTGAGGTAAGTGTGAACTTTCTGTTAACCAAGACAATACAGCTTTGAGCATAAATATTGGGGAATTTTGTGTGAGTTAGCAGATAAAGCAGTTTGAATAATAATGAAACATTGGGCTCATATTACTATTGTGTCTCCATTATAGATTTGCTAAGTCAGTTATTTTTGTTTCGTTTTTCTTTTTATAATGAGTTTGTGGACACATAAAAGCTTTGTAAATTATGAAGAGGTTGCAAGAAGGCAGAGCATGAAAGAATGTGGCACATTTGAGGTGGATCCACTTCCAGCATCCCATGTACCTGACTTGGGAAATGCCAGCTATGCAAGGTAAATGGGGTTCTTTCCCCAATGTTATTCTTCAGCTTAAAACTTGCTCTGTCACCCAATCAAAATTATAATCTCCCTATTCAACTCTCTCATTGCACCATATCCCACTCCTTTCAAACATGTAGAAAACGAGGGCCTTATGCATTTGTGGATGGGGATATTTGCTTGCTATCGATCTTTCCTCTACTCTGTGTGTTTTATGACACCACTCCTCCTTGGTGCACAGAAGCATCACTGAGGATGGAAATTCTCTGGAGCTTTGAAATCCCAAAGGTATGTAAAGGAAGGCCAAGTTTTTCATACACTCTAAGCCTTCACATTTTGACTTACTATTTTTCCAAATAACTCATTTATAATCTGGCTTATTATGGAAATAGAATAGAATATGTTGAAGGCAGAGGCTATAATTTTGTTCACCTTATAGGACCTTGCAGACCCTTAGCCCTCAACTTGCTGCTGGATTACAGTAGCCAGCTCATGATCCCCAAGAGAGAAGTCCCCTAAGACTTGTCCTTTCAACCCTCATCCCAAGTCCAACACTCCCAAATCACTGCCTTGGTCCCAACATAAAAAGGGGAAAAGCTCTGTTCAACCATGTGAAGAAATGTTTATTGCCCACAGTAAAGACTGCTTTCTGTATTGTTAAGCAAAGCACCTTAGCACCCTTGATGCCTAAAACAGTATCTGGAACAAGCTAGGAGATCTGTTAATGTCTGTTTAAAAAAATCAGATTTCACATATATATACAACTTCCCAGTTTTCAAAGGATGACTGAAACTCTTCTCATTTAAACTTTAGAAGAAGTAGCATACAAGCTTTATTCCTTTGTTTGGTCAGGGAAACACTTATTTAATGCATCAAACCTTCCAGACACTTAGATGTACTGGTTGTCCTACTTCTCTCTCCTGGACATAATCTGATACTCTCGCTTATGGGATAAGTGTCTTCCATTCATAGTCTCTTAGAGTTGAAAGGAGCCCTAGAAATTAGTGCAACTCCCTCTTTTTACACAAAAGGGAACAAGTGGCTTGAAGAACAAACAATGAGTTAGCTAATAGAAAAAAAAACAAAACAGGAGCCTCATTCCCTTCCTCTTAGGCTGCCTCTCTATGATCTTCCTTTTCTTCCCATAATATCTTATGAATACTTGTCAGTAAATATTGTTGAGGATGACAATGCTTTTTATGCACCTGGATCCCAGGCTTGTCAAGTGATCCTTGAATTTAGGTCCTTTTTACCTGATCCCTCCATCTTCCCAATCTATTATCTTAGATGTCTATATCTGTCTTTTTAGTCACTCTTTTATCCTCAGTAACTTTTGGAATCTTCGAGAATGGACTCTTAATTAAGAATAGTTTTCCTCATTGGGTTCAGAGAATAAATTCAAAGGGCTATTTGCATTGTGGTAAAGGAGGAAAAAGACACAGTCTAGCCAGTATGACCAGGAGAATAAATTGTGACAGTCACCGACATGACCGATGTCACAATCATATCTTACATTCTGCTCATGGTGAAGACATTTAATTAAAATATATGGATCTATGTTGAGAAATTCCTTTCAATTTACAAAATGAATGGCTTTCTCTTGCCCTTTTAAAAGCATGATCTATTATGATAGATCTGCCTGAACCACTGCTTTCTGAGCTGGAAACCCTCGAGAACATTTAGCAGGGGTTGCATAAGACTAGAGGGGATTAAATAGGATAATTATTAGGTATCAGGAAGTCTACCTGTGGTAAACCATATTACTGCTCTTTAAGGCAAAAGACTGGGCTCAAAATAATGCTAAGGTTTGATGTTTTTTTGAATTCAGCAATTTATTTGACCTATATGTCTTGTTTTCTTTATCTGTAAAATGGAGTTAATCATCGTAATCTTTTCATTCACCTAATTTATCCTCAAAACAGCTCTCCAAGATAACGACAACAGTAAGTACTAACTATTGTGAATGATTAACAAAAGTTACTCACCCTCCCTCCCCCTGGTGTTTCCTTTGCTTTCCCGCCCTTCCTTATGTGAGCTTATTCAGAGGTCTGGAAGACAGTAACAAGGGTGCCTGGGAGGACTCCCAGAATGACTGCTGAGAAGCAGATAAAATCAGAATCAAGAGACCACCAAAGGCAGAGCAGAGGGAGGAAAAGGGTGGGGTGGCAGGAGAGCTGAAGCTGATGCAGGTTTTTGGCTTCTGGTTAGGGCCGCACAAAAGTCTACTTCCCAGTGAGCCCTGGAGCCAGGAATTAGGCGATGTTCCATGAGGTGAGTTTTCCCCGGTGCCCACCCTAATTTATAGACAGCTTCTTAATACCTAGAAAATGTATTCTCAGCAGATAAACAAAGATGTTCTTTCATTTCAATAACAGATATAGACATTCAAACACACTTAAGTGTGTGGAAAACTACCAAAGAAGGAAAGAAACACAACAACCAGAAAAAGTTTTGTCCAGTGAAACAGTTTATAAAGTAAACAATGCGAAACTTTACATTTAATTAAACTATGTATTTTTAGAGAGATTTAAAGGCACATTGAAACAAGAGCAGACTTCTATGAATAGGAAATGGTAGAAATATTAGAAATTAAAGTAAGACTGCAATATCTAAGTATTATAAAACAAAATATTTTTTAAAAAAAACCCTCAACAATAGCACAAGCAACTTGATTGAAAAAATGGGCCAAAAACTTTAACAAACAACTTACCAAAGAAGATATACAGATGGAAAATAAGTATATGGAAAAATGCTCTACATACTTAATATAATGTCCAAACTCTGGACCCCTCACAACAGCAAATGCTGCCAAGATGTGGAAAAAACAGGAAGTCTAATTTATATCTGATGGGGCTGCAAAATGGAACAGCCATATTGGAAGACATTTTGGCAATTTTTTATAAAACTTAACATACTCTTACCATATGCTTCAGCCATAGCACTCCTTGCTATTTACAAACCAAAAGAGCTGAAAACTTATGTCTCCACAAAAACAAGGCCATGAATGTTTATAGCAGCTTTATTTATAATTGCCCAAAGTTAGAAGCAACCAAGATGTCCTTCAGGAGGTCAAAGAATAAATGGTGGTACTTGCAGACAATGGAATATTATTCAGTACTAAAAAGAAATGAGCTGTCAAGCCATGGAAAGACCTGGGGGAAACTTACATGCATATGACTAAGTGAAAGAAGCCAATCAAAAAAGGCTCTCACCGTATGATTCCAGCAATATGACATTCTAGAAAAAGCAAAACTATAGAGACAGCCAATAATTTACAATTTCTTATGGTTTCTTTTTATTACTTGCTAGGCCATTTCTGATATCACTATAGCAGGGGTTCTCAATTGAGTGAAATTGTGCCTCCCATGTGACATTTGTCAATATCTGGAGAAATTTTCTGTTGTCGTAACTGGAGGAAATATGTGCTACTGGAAAATCTAGTGAGTAGAGACCAGAGATGCTGCTAAATATCTCACAATGCACAGGACCAACCACTCAACAAAGAATTATCTGGCCTCAAATGTCAATAGCACTGCAGTTGAGAAATCCTGCTTGGAGTTAATTACATCTGCAACCTTTGCTCTGCAGGTCTGTGAGAGGCATAAAAGCCTCTAGCCCTGGTGGACACCCAGGCTCAGCCCGCAAAGAAGCTCTTACATAACAGAGTTCTTGGACAGAAACTTTAATTGGGATAGATATCTTTAATTAGGATCAGTGAAATAAAGCCCATCAGGCAGTTTGACAGTGTGACTTCAAGTCTCCATTCGGGCTGACTGAATATAGTTTGCATGTCTATATCCAGATTATACCTTTCTTTTTAGTGCTCATTGTACTTGTTGAAATAACATAGGATTAATATGACTGAAAGCTGTAGCCTCTGACTGGTTCTTCCTTTCTTTCCAATCTTTCCTGCTCTAAGGTCTCAATTTAACTTAGGCAATACAGCACAGAAAATCATCAATGCCATCATGTTTATTTGTTGTGATTGATTGCTTGTGATTGATGACTAGAGGCTGTCATGAACTCTTTAAGAATATTAACTAATTAGATATTACAAAATCCTAGAGATTCTACCATAATCTCTGCTTTAACTATGAGGAACCAGAGGCTAAGAAAAGTTAATTGTTTTCCTAAAATAAAAAAGCTAATGAACCACCAAGGTGGACTTACTCAAGATTTCATACTTCTCATCACTCTGCTCTCTTGCCTTTTTTACCAAAAAAAGTAATTAAATTAATAATTAAAAATTAGTCCCATTAATGCTGGTGTTTAGGAGGAGACATTGTTTGGGTTATGAGTCCCTTGCTTTGTTCATCTCTGTATTTTCGTTATATTCTAATACTAGCTCACAGGAAAAGGCAGTGGGTATTCAGTGTATCAGGAAAATAAATGCATCAGGGGTAAGAAGCTCAAACATTTGTAAAATCTGTCCATTCACTTAATTTTTAAATGTGAAATACAATAAATACTGTCTTTTTCTTTTAGCCACAAAACAGCTCAGTTGCAGAGCCAACAGAGTTGATAATATCAATGACAATAATAGCTACTGTTTCACCATTTTAAAGCCCTTATTATGTGTCAGCTGCTATGCTAGCCACATTAAGTGCAATCCTAAATATATGAAATAGAAATCATTATTTTCTCTATTTTAGAAATGAGGAATTTAAGATTATGAAAGGTAAATTGACTGGACTAAGATTATCCAGTTTATAGCTGATGGAGCAGAATTTGGTCTAACTGTGCCCCCTCCATCTCCAAAGCCCCTCCTGCTTTTCACAACAGCAGTCCTCATCAAAATTTTGTCTTCTAAACATGGTTTGTGATAGCTAAAATTAAATGTGCGAGGTAACATATGTTATTTTTCTTGGAATCTTTAATTAACAGAAGAGATACTTAGAACAAAGGCAATTCTAACGACTATAATTCCAACAACAATTTAAAGAGACTGGAGTAAGTGATGGATTTTATTTGAGAAAGGCCATATTCTGAAGGCATCCTCTCCTGGAGTAATTGCAAGCCCTTTATTTATTTCTACATTCATTCTTGAGATTTAATAGATTTAATAACCTATGTAAAATATTAATTTTATGTAATTGCTGTTGGTATTTATTAAACATCCTAGCAAGAGAAAACTAAGTTCATTGTTGAATACCCACACATCTGTTAAAAAAGGCAAGAAAGAGATAGCATCTATTTCTAATATTTGGTGTCAGTTTTATAGTTCTTATTTTAATTTCAGATGTCCTAATTTCTGTTAATGATCATTGGTAAAATAATTTAAAATAAATAAACACATAGATTTGAATGCTGAAGCTCTGGGACTTCGGGTCTTGCTGTAACATTAGGTGAGATTTAGTTAAGAAGGAATAACTTCTTTGGAAAGTTGTACAATTTTGCTCTAGTTTGTCCCTAGTCCTTATCTATCGAAGCTTCAAAAAAGTCCAAGAGGAGATGATGGAGATTCAGAGTGATGCCCAAAAGGAGGCTTTTGGAGTTGGGTATATTGGACTGGAAGGCCAAGTTCAAAGGGGAAGTTAATCTGAGATGAAGAGATGAAAGAGATCGTGAGGAAGAAAGATGGTTTCAAAATATGAGGATCCAAGATATTTGCCAAGAACAGAGGTATGAGACATAAATGTTCTTTCTTTGGAAGTTGGGAGCAGGTGAGTGGCTTGGCTGCACTGCTTTAAAAAACTAAAGCAGACACTCTTTAAAATGGTTTAGTTTAAGAATAAGACTGACAAACTTCACTTCCAGTAAAGCACAACCACCCTTCAACCCCATTTCATCTACCACTATCCCTCAAAAAAAAAAAAAAAGAGAAAATAAAGATAACCTTCATAATGCAGCATTAGCCCTGGAAGGAATTTTATTTTGCAAATGAAAGCAACAAACTTGTTAAATGTAGATAGATTCTAAGCTGCGTATAACAATATTTGCTCACATTATACACATATAAGGTGTTACTTTCTCATCGTTTATTATGTACTCCATGCTCTTGCAAGAAGCTTAGCTTTGTATTTTTTTTTCTTAACTCCAGTTTCTTAAATTTGTAAATCTAATTTTGCATTAAAGAAGATTTTTCATTTAATTAAAAAAATACATTCTAGAGCTTAACTGCTAATTAAAATCCAACATTTGCTTAATGTGGATTGGTTAATAATTATAGGGAAATCATATATGTTTTGTACTTCGTGATTTCATTCCTGTTTAATTTTGGACTTCTAATATTGTAATTAATATACGTTGCTATATTTGATTTTCTGTTTCATTTTTGAAAGAAAGTAGGAAAGAAAGAAAGAAAGAAAGAAAGAAAGAAAGAAAGAAAGAAAGAAAGAAAGAAAGAAAGAAAGAAAGAAAGAAAGAAAGA